>CM062818.1:383683129-384313672 GCA_031772625.1 Pinus tabuliformis | reverse complement strand
TGGGTTTGTGTAATGTTTGCCATATTCCCTTCAGAAGACACCTGATAAATCAGAATAGGTGTTTGTAATGGGAGGCAAGGAGCAAACCGTTGAAGAAGGCAAGTGAGAATATCCAGAGGGCAAGGGAGAAACGAGGAACAATGGTGAGAATCATGCCAAGGCATTCCTCGAGAGACATAGTCTCAATAATGGCTTCATCGGAAGAGAATGTTTCTTGTAAAGGATCCAAAGAAGCTTTATCTACAAGCCCTGAGGATGGATCAAATGAATGAGAATCGTGCTCGAAAGAGCAAGTTCAGAACAGAAGAGAAGGGAGTCATGCAAGCAATAATTTCAACATAGTGAGTTCAGCAGGACTCAACGGCATCTGGACGCCCATCGCCCCAAGAATCTACTTGGTCGGTGGGAGGAATGATCCACGGATCAGAACAAGTAGTAATCATATTAACAGAGGCGACGTTAGGAGGTGGGAGCGAAAAACACCCATAAAGCGGATCTTTGAAAAGTCCGGCTCCCAGACTCTCAGATAATTGCGAGGTATGCTCACAAAAGGGATATTACCTTCAGAAGAGGAAGCGAAGAATGATAGCTGGTCGATGGTAACAATCTTCCCTTGATGAGGGAATCAGATGATACGAAACAGAGATGAAGCAACAGCTTTCATTGCGTAGATCCAGCTACGTCCGAGAAGGAGGTTGTAGGTAAGAGTAGCGTCAACGACTTCAACTTCCATTTCGACCGTCTTCCCTTCCAAAGTGATGGGCAAACGTTGGAGTATACCATAAGGACGGGATGCTCTTCCATCAAAGGCTTCCAAGGTTGTGGGAGACTGGCTCAGCATCGGGGATCCGATGGCTTTCCAACAGGCAACAGACATGATGCAAGTAGAAGCACCTTCATCAATGACTGTTCGGTAAATTGTTTTGGAATCAATGATAACCTGTATAAGGAAAGCAATCTGGGGAGGCAGTCTCTGTGTATGGCGTTCTAAGTCAAAAGTAATTAAATCCAAATCGGTCGGGTCTATGCCACCAATAGCGGATAGCAAGGACTTCCTCTAAGAAGGGCAGCTCTTGAGAACTTCTAAAGCGGACATAGCCGACGGAGTCTGTGCTAAGTCCTCAACGATATTGTAGTGCTGTGCAGCACGAGCATTTTGGGTTGTAAGAAGATTTCCGGAGTACTCCTTTTGGAGGGGGTCGAAGAGGCGTCTCAGTAGTTGGTCTCTCAATGTGGAGTGGACCCGAACTGAACGGAGGAGCACTAGAGGGTATCTCAGGCTCCTTCCCGGCAGATGGCGGATAATCTTTTTTTCGAGTACTGATATTAACAGGTATTGTTCTAGCCATAAACACTTGAGAACCGAAGGAAGAGGGAGGCTGAGAAGGGTCAGCCACCATCTGAGTTTTTTGAGTTTGTTGTGAGGGAAAGGGTTCTTTAAGCACCGCAGGAGTCCCGAGGCGCCTTTCAACAAACGACTAACTTCGGACCGCCTCGGGTAGTCCTTGGTATAGTGATCCTCATCGCAGATAAGACAAGGATACTTGGGTTTGCGTTTAGCACCGTCCTCGGGCGGAGGTTTAGGGCTTCCTGTTTAGGTGGATCTGATTTATTTTTCGCTTTTCCTTTCTTTTTCCCTTTCGAGGCTTTGTTTGCCGTGGTGGATTGGATGGCATTAACCTCGGAAGTAACATTCGAAATGGGTGCTACCTGGGAAGGTTGTTCATTCGAAGTAGTCGATTTTTGCTTCCCAGGGTTCGCGGGATTCTTTTTTGAGGATGAACTAACCGAACCAATAATACCGTCAACAGTTGGTGTTGGCGGGGCTTTAGATGTTCCTGGTCTTGGGGCATCAGGCAGATAATCATACAATGTACCTGACTGAGAGTAAACCAAGTCAAGGTACTGAGCGCGCACGATAGCTTGCTCTTCAGTGACACACGCCCCCATGGCAATGTCCCGAGCTATTGGAGGAACGAACGAAGTCGTAAACCAATCGGTAAGAAGCTGGTCGGGAATCCAAAATTTAATCATACGTCTACGTCGTCTCCATTCATGGATATGATCAGAGATATGCGTAGCCGTCGTTTGTCTTAAGGATGTGAGGAGGTGTGTACCCGTTTCATATCGAATGGGTAACTGAAAATGCGTGAGAAATGCCATAGCCAAGGAGTTAAAATCCTGAAAGGATCCGCGATTGAGCTCAATATACCACTTAGCTGCAGAGCCAGTGAGAGTCCACTGAAAAGGCGAAGCCGAATTGAATCGTCAAGCCATGAATTGGATGAACACCAAAGGTGATAAGTCATGACATGGGCTTGTAGATCTTCATTAGCTTTATCATCAAATTTTGGACAGTCACCGGGAATTTCGTTGGAACCGGAGGCCAATATGGGTTATGAAGAATAGGATCATTAGTCAATTTAGACACATCCGGTAATTCTAAAGTTGCTAAGAAAGGTAATTGAGGATTAAAGGACATCTGGGGCTGCTGTTGAGATGGAGCACCAGGGTTCCAACCAGGTGGCGGTTGCCCCCAAGGGCTTGGTCCGGACAGATTTGGCCCCATAGGATTTGGTCCATAGGGACTTGGGTTCTGCCCCCCAGCGTTCCATGGATTACCAAACGGTCCTGCAGAAGCACCATATGGTTGCGGATAAGTCTGATAAGGATTCGTCTGCAGTTGTTGGTAATTTTGATATGGGGCAAACAACGGTTGCCCTTGAGGTTGCTGGTGACCATAAGGTGGCTGGACTCCAAACTGAGTTTGAGAAACAGGCTGAGTTTGATAGGTCTGTTGAGATTGAACTCCAGCTTGCACTTGAAAACCGGATGGGGTCTGGGGTCCAGCCTGGGGGAAAAAACCAGGTTGAGCAGTGCCAGGAGGATGTCCTGTTGGTTGGGCTATCTGGCCGGAAGGATAACCTTGTTGATATTGAGGTTGACCTCCCTGCCCAGAAGGTTGTACCTGCTGGGAAAGGAGTTGTTGTTGCCCAACTGAAGGTTGTCCCAACGGACCAGATGGCTGAGTGGGCTGGGCAGTTGGTTGGCCTGATTGGATTTGAGGCTGACCGACTTGCCCAGAAGGTTGACTATACTGGACGGTAGGCTGACCATGTGGTTGAACAGCTTGTCCAGATATTGGACCATACTGGACATTGGGTTGGTTTGGGTTAACAGATGATTGACCAATTTGTCCAGTAGGATAACCTTGCTGGATACCAGGTTGGACTTGTTGAACAGAAGATTGACCTGAGTTACCAGAAGGTTGAACATAAGAAGAGAAAAACGGACCACCACCAGCAAAAGGGTTTCCATGGAAGGATTGCCCTTGTTGGCCTTGAGGAGGTTGTCTGGGAGTTGGGCAGACGACACTTGGCCACCATGAAAAGAGGTGGAACCCCAGTTAATTGACAATGGAACTGATACCTCAACAATCGGTTGAGATTGCAAATACTGATCGTATGGCCCCTCGGATGGGACATTTGACGTGGGATCAAAGACTCCGAATAAAGAAGCCGAAGGATGACTAAAAATAGGAGTCGAAGAGGCTGCACATACCGTTGGAGCGGTTGTGATTGAGGTAACAGACGCACTGCGACTTTGCGGAGTAAAAGGCTCCGTGGTGGGAAAAGTGTGTGGTGACCAGATAGAACCTGTGAAAGGAGTTCCAGAGGGCATAGTATCCCTTAATGCTTTATACCCTGGTGGTAGGTCGCCAGTAGTAGGAGTACTACTGATAGGTGTAGGGCCCGTTGCGGTGGGAATTTCACCGCTCGTCGCAACGGACTCGTCAGTCGTAGTAGGGGACAAGTCTTCCATGTCAGAGGAAGAAGTTGGGACTGAAACACGAGGAGAAGTATAGTCCCAAAAAGGGACACTGTCCTCAAAAGGTTCCCAAACAGGGTTCCAATGAAACTCGTAAGTCTCGTCGCCGGGGGCACGAGAACTAATTGGTTGTATACTTGGAACCAGAGAAAGAGTTGCACTCACAACCGGTATCTCGGAAGACGAAATTGGTAATTCCGCCAGGATGAAACTTCACAAAACCTAGGGAATCTACCGAGACAAAATCCCTACTCAAACTAACGCAAACAAAATCTAATCGGGTAAATGTTATCGTGGCCGAATAAATTTTAGGACGCAAAGACACAACTTGACCTTTTCATGTTTTAAGAGTCGAGAAAAGGACAAAAAGATGACTCTAGTCTCCTTCGAATGTTTAATGAGCACGAAGTGACAAGACGCTCACTGGCACCTTTTCTTTTAAGGAGTCCGAAAAGGATCAAAAGTGACTACTCTGGAGACTCTAGGCAAAGGGTTTACCAAACAATCCGTAAAACTGCTTATACACCTTGGCAATCAGATGAAAACCAAGGACTTCCCGTACTGCAGTCAATCTTCCCGAATGTTGTGTTCAGTGCATTACGGCTTGTAAGGCGGCAGACTCGGCTTCCTATGGATAAAGGATGATAACCTAGTGGGGTCTCCCTTTTATACGCGACGGTACGTGGGAGCTCAGTCCGTACTGGTACTTATTGTCTCTCAGGAGGAATGACCCAACCATCAGTGAGGCAATAGTTACCAGATTTTACGACGCCGGAACACGTCTCTAGCCTAAACCTCTAGAATATGTGCGTTAGGTTCCAATGCGTTGTTAGATTCATTCGGTTTATTTTACAGTTGATCTTCAATTAAGTTTCAGTTTTTTGGTCCTACCGTATGTGATCTCTCAAAACTTCCTAAATGCAAACTATATGCCAAGATTATATCATTTCGTTCAATGAATTCTAACTACAGAAGGGTTGAGATTTTCAAACAAACAAAATGAACAATAAACAAGCAACAAAGATCCTAATGCAGCTAATAACAAGAAATGAAACTTTTTCTTTTCTTTTCTTTTTAAAAGCAACAAATAACACTAAATGCTAACTAATATAATGCAAAAAGATCTTTTGTTTTTTCTTCTTTTAAAATGGCATAATGCATTTAAACAAATCTCAAGAGATATTAACAAGCATGAACAAACAAAATTCACTCAATGCAAAGAGAACCAAATCTGAAACACCAAGATGAACTGTTAAAACAAGGAAAAGCACAAAGACCTTCAATGAACCATGTGATCTAAGTTCAAATGAAGTCAAGCAAAATCCAAATAAGCTAGAAGTGAATTGCCCGAAGCACAGAATAACAAGCTTAAACAACTACTAGACGAGTGCGGAAAACAACCAAAAAGTTGACTAGATAATCAAACCAAAACTTCCCACAGAAGGCTCGACATGCAAAGCCACTAGGTACTCTAGGGCTAGGATACAAAATCGATAGAAATAAGCAAACAACTGAAGGATAAAAGTAACAACCAGTCAAACAGAGGTCCAACACACTCCCAGAAGCTGTAAAAGATATACAAAGACAAAAATCTGAGTTTAAAGAGCTTCCAACAAACACACTGGCAAAATTCACAGGACTGGCGCGACTGTCAGCCTGCAACTTGCGCTATCAAGGAATTGGCGCGAGTTGCTGTGGTGCAACATGCGCCAACTGGCGCGACTGTCAGAGATAAAAACGTGCCAACACAGTTTGCTGGCCCAAAAAATAAATAAAAGAACCCAGGGTCTGGTCAACAGTACTGAGACAGATCGAACAGCAGAAAACAACTTCAAAGCTGACCCAGAAAGCTCATTTACGCAAGCAAGCAAGAGAAAACTAACATGCAAGACAAACTCCAAGCCGTTCGGTTCATAAACCAAACCGGAGATCGACTGAAGTGGCGTTGATCTACTCCGCTAATGCAAAGCAATAGCGTTTCAAAGGCTGCCTGGCCATGCTTCAGACTCCATCCAAGGTTTAGGAATCAAACAACAAATAGCTCCTCCCCATTGGAGTCGCCAAATTGTTGGAGAGGTAAATCCCCTCTGCGGACAGAGGCGATCCCACTAGCCCAAAATGGGTCTAGCAACAATCAAATCACGCTACTATGCAAGTTCCTAGTTGCATACTGAAAGTGGATTACGAGAACCAACCTGGAGTCCAACGCTAATGTCGAAGAAGAGTTGATACTCTCCGTTCCCTTGCTCCGGCAGGTCACAATCCTTGCGATCCCCGCGTATGGATACCTGCACATGCAAAGAACGAAACGAATACAAGCATAAAATCCACTAAAATACAACCATATTTCAGTCAGAAAGGAAATAAACCAAACATTATCATGATGAACAATGAGATTGGAACCATAACAGTAGTCGTTTATTAATGAATAATCAACAGAGAAAGATACAACCAAGGTTCTGACGTTGAACCTCTCTGTGGCTGGGCGAGCAGCTATGTATGTATTGCAATAGACCTTCTCTCTCTCAGACTTCTGGCAGCATAACCTCCCTATGCTTCAAGACTCTTACTATCACTCAAGACAAGCATAATCAAAACTAGCATTACTCAAAAACTAGCTTGTCTAATGCATGAGGATAGACTTTTATAGATGGAGAAGGGAGGAAGATACAATGCATCAGGACACCCATTGTGGATTGGCATTATCTCTGAAAAGCCGCTGTGGATAGATGTCAAGGATAGATGATGACTCTCGACCTCTATCAGATAAACTTTATCCTCAAAAGACTTCGTGATCTGAAGGGAAAAAACATCTGGGCGCGCGTTTGTCAAAAATCATTACCAAACTTGGTTGGCGCGGGTGTTGTTCTGAGACAGAGCGCCAATGGTCGCACCCCTTTTGAGGATCTCAGTGATTGGCGCGGGTAAGACATTGTGGACCCGCGCTAATGGGAAAAGGGCACTTTTCAGGGATATTTTGCAGAAGGTGTCTTCAGGGAACATGAAGTACATACTCAGGGGAACATAATGCAAGTGTTTTTAGGTTATGTCACTGTTCACAGGTCCCGAAATGCGTCCTCCAATGTACGGAAACAGGGGTAACAGGGACGGTGACCAATGGTGACAAATTACTGTGTAACACACATTTCAAGAACCAAAGGGATTACCACCAAAAAGGGGAATTCAGCACGAAATTCAGCTACAGCAAGACTGTCCACTCCCAAACATCGGTATGTATCGAATGTCGATTATGGAAAGTTTATAAATTTAGAAACAAGTGCAGGAATTATTAGATAAAGGTGTAATTCGTCCCTCTACTTCACTGTGTGGTTCACCAATTTTTTTGGTACCCAAGAAAGATGGAACCTACGCATGTGTGTAGATTATCAAGCTTTGAACAAATTACCATAAAGAATCGATACCCACTTCCCAGAATAGATGATTTGCTAGATCAATTGAATAATGCAAAATATTTCACTAAATTAGACTTGAGAAGTGGATATCATCAAGTTAGAATAGCTGAGGAGGATATTTGGAAGACTGCTTTTAAAACTAAACAAGGATTGTTTGAGTGGATGGTTATGCCTTTCGGTCTTTGTAATGCTCCAGCTACATTCATGAGAGTTATGAATGATGTTTTAAGATCCTTTCTTGATGAGTTTGTAATTGTCTATTTAGATGATATTTTGATATTCAGCAAATCACGAGAAGAGCATGTCAAGCATGTGAGGAAAGTGTTGGATGTCTTGAGAAAAGAACAGTTATTTCTGAAGATGTCTAAATGTGAATTCGGGAAAACTTCCTTAGTGTATTTGGGCCACATAGTTGGAGGAGGTGAGCTGAAGATTGACCCCTCTAAAGTTTCGGTCATTGTGAATTGGCCAATACCCAAATCAGTCACAAAAGTAAGGAGTTTTTTGGGAGCAATGCAATATTGGAGGAAGTTCATTGCCATTTTTTCTTCCATAACAGCTCCACTACATGCTTTGACCAGCGTGAAGGTTGTCTTCCAGTGGGGAGGCAAATAGAAAAAAGCATTCGATGCTTTAAAACAAAAGATCAGTTCAACCCTAGTTTTAGCATTGCCAGATTTGAAACAACCATTTGAAATACAAACAGATGCAAGTGACTATGCCATGGGTGCAGTTCTTTTATAGCATGGTAAGCCCATTTCATTTCATTCTGAGATTTTTAATGGCATTTTTATTAACTATCCTACGTATGATAAAGAGATTTACGCATTGGTGCAAAGTGTGAAGAAATGGAAGCATTATATGATGGGAAAAGAAACTATTATTCACACTGATCATCAACCTTTGCAATATCTCCAATCTCAAACAAAATTGTAGCAATCAAGGCACTTTCGTTGGATGTGATTCTTACAGCAATTCCACTTAGTAATTAGGTACAAGAAAGGTATTTATAACAGAGTTGTTGATATGCTTTCTAGACCGATTGTTAATGTAGCCATTTTACTCAAGAATAAATTTGTTTTTCATGAAAGTTGCGTTGAACAATATGGAAATGATGTTGAATTTCAAGAGTTATATTCAAACTTGAATCAAGGCCACCAAGTTGAGGAATTAGACTACCATGTACATGATAATTTGCTGTATCATTTGGGAAAACTTTGTGTTCCTCGCGGAGAGAGTAAATGTCACAAGTGAAGCACACACTTCTCTTATTCTTGGACATTTCAGTGTAAGTAAAACAATGGCAAATCTTCAAAGGTATTTTTACTGGCCTTGTATGCTTGAAAGTGTGTCACGTTTTATCAGAGGTTTTTCATATGTGCATTCAGTAAGCATAGTAATAGGAAACCAGGATTGTACACACCACTTCTAGTGCCTTCACATCCATGGGAGAGTGTTTCTATGGATTTTGTAGGATGTCTTCCTTTATCAAGAAAAGGTCATGATTATTTGTACGTAGTTGTGGATAGGTTCAGCAAGAAGTGCATATTAATGCCTTGTAAAAACAAATTACAACTGAACAAATAGCTCAACTTTTCTTTCAAAATGTATGGGTTCATTTTGGATTACCTAATTCTATTGTAAGTGATCGTGATTCCTGATTTGTTGGGAATTTTTGGTCAAGTTTATGGAACTTGATAGACACCAAGTTGAAGAAAAGTATAGCCTTCCATCCACAAATAGATGGTCAAACTAAAGTAGTTAACGAGACAGTTATTCATTTGCTAAGAGGATATTGCAGCAAACATCCTAAATTGTGGGATGAACAGTTGCATTATATTCAGCATGATTACAACCGAGAAAAACACTCTTCTACTCTAACTTCACCTTTTGAGGCATGTCTTGGTTATTTTCCTAAATCACCTTTGGATTTCATCTTTGAGAAAGATGTAGTTGTAGATGTACATAGCGACATAGACAGAGCAAATAAATTCATTGAGCAAATTCAGTTGATTCACCAAACAGATCAAGAACAACTAGAAAAGAGTCAAGGCAAGTATAAAGCAAGGCATGATAAGCATTGTGTGGATCATCAGTTTCAAGTAGGTGACGAAGTTTAGCTTTAAATTAGCAAGGAAAGGCTTCAAGGTGAAGGTAAAAAGCTGAAACCAATCCGTTATGGTCCATTTAAAATTCTAGAAAAGATTAGTAATAATGCTTTCAAGCTTGATTTGCCTTCATATATGCAAATTTATTTTGTTGTTAATGTTGAAAATTTGAGATTGTATGAGCCTCCTTTAATTGAAGATCAAGGAGAAAGTGTACATATTCCATCAATTGAAGATTTTTCTCGAGAATTCCTCAATGTGCTTCAGCAAGACACTATACTTGATAGAAGAACAAGGACAACAAACTGGGGAGATATTGATTATCTTCGAGTGGGTCTCAAAGGTACAAATCCAACAAAGGCCAAATGGATTGAAGAGGGGAATGTGAGGGAACAGAACCCTCATATGTTCAATACCTGAATATAATCTTTTGGGGTCCAAAAGGCTTCCAGTGGGGAGGAGTGATCAGGTGCTCAAGTTTATACTCAAAAATCAAAGTGTTAGAATCTTGTTAAACTCATCTTCAAATCTAAGAGCTCGTAATTTTGAATCCAATGGTGCAAACGACACTCAAATCCGAGCTCGTGTGCAAAAGTTAGAGCAAGTCAAAATTCAAGTTTGACTTGTCTACATGGCAGGGTTGGATGACATGGTAAAGCCCTTCAGCAAATGAGGAAGCGCCAAGTGGCAGACCACCGTTGACCCTGACATATTGCATATCGCAGGTCGTAGGTGGATCGAGTTAAGAATCGGCCCTCAGGCAGTACCGATTGCAATTTGCAATATCGCATAACTCAATCGTAGGAAAGGAGGAGTTATAGAATCGGCCCCCAGTATAGTCAAGGTTGCGATGCGATATATCACACCCAGTAACCGTCAATATATATATGATAGAGGGATTATCTGCCGATAGCCAAATGTGATGACCTCTGATTGTGATAGACTGCCCAGACGCGATACGTTTATGTGTTACAGTGTATACTCCCATCGGGTCTGAGATATCGCTATCACACAATCGTCGCTTTGTTTACAAGACCATCCGTCGGGTTTTTACACTGATTTTGATTTGCAATATGGACGATAGGTTATAGCCTGCGGCACGGCCAAATTCTCACTAAGTTAGCGGATTTTGGAGCGAATTTGTGGGGTTATGTCGGTTTTGGAGAAATTTGTAGAACAAATAGTGGGAGAACTAGGAGAAGTCATAACTTCTTCAGTTCTTATCCAAATTGAATGCAAAAAGAGGCTATATAGCCATTTTTTATTATTCTGAACTCATGGAGACAGGTTTCAAAGCATTTGAGCATCGTAAACGCACTTTTTTTGTAATTTTGAGAATAATAGAGAGGTTCAAGCATTGGACGCTGGACCAAGGAGACATAGCCCAGGAGGGGTGAACTCTTCATCAAATCTTTGTGTTGTGTGTTGTTATTTTGATGTTCTTTGTTGTTATTGTGTTGTTGTTCAACATATGTTTTATGTTAAATTGTTTATAACATTTACATAAGAAACTCTCATGGGAATCAATTAATTAAGAAAAAATAGTGAATCCTTAAGCACTGGATAAGCAAATGATAAGCATATTGGGTTTTATTCTGAATGGGGAATTAGCACAGCATTACTAATCTACTACATTTCAGATCAACAGGGAGCATCGATTTTTTCAAAGCTGCCTAAAAGTTAAAATTGGCCATCATTATTATTATTATGTGTAAAGGCAATATCCATAAGCATAAACATATGTGTGTGACTCTTTTTTTTTGTAAATTATAACCGTAGATTTCTATTAATATCAAAAAAGAGGATTACATAGATATAACTTGGTATCTATGGGACTGACCAGCATATTGTGAGATAGTAAATAAGAAAAAAGGTTGGAACTGTAGGCACCTTGTAGTGGCCTCCAAAAAATAAAACTATGTTGCCCAATACAAGAGCTAACTGTGGGCAACAATAGGTGACATCCAAAAATCAAAACACATAAAACTTATGTTGCTAAGTCCAAGAGTAACCCATTGATAACCACCAACATCTAGTGGGCAAGAAAGACAAGTAGACAAAATAAGTAGATAGCCAAAAACCAATAGACAAAATAAGTACATAGCCAACACCATCTATTAAGTACATCTTCAGAAAAGTAGAGCAAAAGACATAGAGCCATAATGGACATGTCAGTCCAAGATGATCACTAGAGAAAGTGGAGGAGAGCGTGCATTTGAATTGTTCAGTGGAAGGTCAATATTTAAGGGAGAAGCATTGATAACTATATAATTCTCCTAATGGTCGTTTGATTCAGTATCTAAGTCAGAAACTATATATTTTTACACCCAATTCAGTCTAACCATGATATTATCCATGTCATACCTGATATCCCTCATAATTCTTTTGATATCCTGTCATGTCCCTTCTCAAACACATTAGCTGCTAGTGGAATGTGGGGCCACCCACATAGGAGTTCGAATTAGCCATTCGATATGCTTGGAGAGAAAATCAAATGGGTGGATGGAGGGGCCCACATGAGTCTAAGGGGTCGAAGGAGTTATAAAGAGAGATAAGCTCTCATTTTGTTGGCATTCTGAATATTTGATAAACAAACTCACTTTTGTACGCTTTGCTGCTTAGCGAGTCTACCGGCAGTTTAGCCACGAGTCTTCCGCAGGGAAGATTCAACCTCTACTTCGGGGACCATCCATGCCCGCCCTAGGGAGGTTGTTCCATAGAGATTGCAGGAGTTTCCAGCAACGATTCACAGCTCAGCCAGCCACGCAGAGGAAGGGACTGTGTGTTTTCTGGGCAGCCAGAAATATGCAGAGGTTGATTTAGCCACCCAAGAGGCCGAAAATCCAAAGTCAAAATCAGAGAAATTCCCTTCTGGGTTTTTCTAGGTTTTGTCCAAGGAGTCTAAGGCTAAAAGGGAAGAATTTTTTGGGTAGCTTTTGGCACTTTCCAACAGCCCGAAAATCAGTAGATGTAGTCGGAGAGTACCTCCCATGAGGCCGAAAATCCAAAGTCAAAATCAGAGAAATTCCCTTCTGGGTTTTTCTGGGTTTTTTCCAAGGAGTCTAAGGCTAAAAGGGCAGTTTTTGGGCACTTTCCAGCAGGCCGAAAGTCAGCAGATGTAGTCAGAGAGCAGCTCCCAAGAGGCCAAAAATCCAAAGTCAAAATCAGAGAAATTCCCTTCTGGGTTTTTCTGGGTTTTGTCCAAGGAGTCTAAGGCTAAAAAGGTAGAATTTTCTGGGCAATTTTTGGGCACTTTCCAGTAGGCCGAAAGTCAGCAAATGTAGCCGGAGAGCAACTCCCAAGAGGCCGAAAATCCAAAGTCAAAATCAGAGAAATTTCCTTCTGGGTTTTTCTGGGTTTTGTCCAAGGAGTTTAAGGCTAAAAGGGTAGAATTTTCTCGCATTTCTTGGTCACTTTTCAGCAGATCGTAGTTTACTATGACAGCGTAGAGCATAATAGAGCAGCAGCTGAACAACCATCTTTCCAACTATTCTACCACCTGGGTTTGGTCCAGCTTGTCCTTAAGACAAGCCCAGGTGCACTACTCCATTTATATATTGTACTCATTCTCTCATATTTCATAATATATGGCTCAGCAGTTCTAGTATTACAGTGTTTCATGGGTGTTTGCTAAATGTTTTTAATTTTCCACTGTTGCACTGTTTGTTTAATTGGTTTATCACTTAAATTCTTGTTTAGGAACATTACATATCCTCTTAGCCAGCGAAAATCTTATAGTTATCAACTTGTTTGTCCCGTATGACCATACTCAACAAAGTTTCCATCTGTTGGTGAGCTGTGATGGAGTGAAGGAAGTGTAATCTTCTTTTCCCAAACTTTCTAGGATCAGGGACCCATTTCAGAGAGTTGTTGTCAATTTCCAAATCAGAGTGATAAATTTGGTCCCCAAACTCCCTCACTTCAAACTGTAATATCTCCTTTCAAACTTCAAGAGGGGTCAAGTCAAAAAATGTGGCTATAGACTCCCGTCCAAATAGGTGACAGTGCCTTGAGGAGGAGTTGCCCGAGGCGCCACCCCGTCGACTAGGAAGTCATTGCTATGGGGCCATTCTCGTCGAGAACCTGCTAAGAAAACATGAAACCAAAACTGGAACCAATTTACAAAGGGATTGGCTGCAAGGCTTACCAGAAAGACCTAACCTACTGAAGAATTTCCAATGGAAAGAAGTTTGTAAAAGGATCCCCAAAGACAAAGACCACTAAGAGTCAAAATTCCCAACGTTTTAAGGAGCAGCAGGAGACACGAAGATGTAGTAGACAAGTTGCCGCCACATTAGTAGACTAGACTTAGAAATGAAAATAACTTCGTCATAAAGTAATTCTTGAGCCCAAAATGAGGAGAATGCATATTCAGGTAAGCTTGCAGGATTCCAGAGCTCGTAAGAACACAAACCTAACAAAGTGTTATGAGAAGGACAGAGCAAGGGGTAAGAGGGGGCAAAGAACCTATCAAAACCAAACCGAGAACGTGCCTTGAAACCAAACCCCACTAACCAGCATAGGACACTAAAAAGAAATGTCTGTCAAGTCGGAATTCTGAGAGATTGTTAAAGGAAGGACGGCAACCAACTCGAAACAAGGCCCGAGACCTGAACTATGAGGAAACAAAAAAACAAAAAATATGGACACCATAAAGGAAAACGAAGTGAGACCAACGTAAACCTCCATTGTACACAGACAAGGGATATAACATTACCCAAATATACAAGACTGGGGAAGTTCAAACAAGAGAATGTGATAGACAAAAGGTCAAAAAAAACATTGTGATTCCAACTAATATGCCACTATAACCTTGGGAAGAGTGAAAAACAAAAATATATCTACCTGTTGCAAGAAAAACACTTAAAAACTTGAATGCAAGATTGACTCAAATAAACTTATTCAAGTATTATATTTTCTACCTACTTTTATTGACCTAACAAATTATCTTCTTTAACATTATAATTTTTTTTGTCTTTTGTTATTAATTAATAAAAATAGTATAAATGTCATGGTAAGTAGAAACACATGTTTCTCTCCTTGAAAATCACATGTTTAACTTTAAAGAAAATAAAATATATACATCTCTATTCTAGCCAATAACACTATTGCATGAGGAAAATTGGCCCGCACTTCTTAAAATAAAATAAAATAAAAATATCACATGCCCTTAACTTATATTATGATAATGATACGAACCTATTGTAAATACCTAATAGTTGTTTTGCAACTATTATGCATTTTATTATAGATTTGACATGGTAATTTGTATTTTAGCGGTTGTCGACAATAGCATATGGTAGACCTATGGATTTTTTTAAGACTACTTAAAAGTTGGCCGTGCAAATCATCGTTGGTGCAAATTTAATTACCGTGGTAATATAATAATTTTAAGTGGTAATAGAATAATTTTGAGTGATATTTTTCTTAAAAGCTATCAATCCATTTTTCACAATCAGAATCAAGGACCTAATGCGTACAAAGGAATGAGTTGACTTGTTGGTATTAGTTTATTTCACCTTACCTATATCCATAGTCATCTTTTCATTTTCAAACATAATTGTTAAATATATATTCTTAAAGTAGCATTATTGAAGTTTTGGAGAGAGAAAAGAGGCTTATATGCGGTGGACCATGGGTGGATATGAGACTGGTGGTCATTTATAAGAGGTGGGGTTGGAGTTTAGTCAATTAGATGTAACATGAGTGGTCATGAAAATAAGTAATATATATATATATATATAAATGATAATCATTTAAATAATTTTTATAATAGGTGTGTTGAGGTATCATTAATTTGGTATAATTTGATTGATTGTTAGACAAAGTTATTATATTATTTATTTTCAAATTTTACTTTGTTACATGTTTGGTGTTACATGTTTGGTTTTATTGGATTAATGATGAGTTATATATTATTTATGGTTAATATGGATTTATTTATAGTAATTTTTTTATAATTTATAAGATTTTTTATAATTGTTGCAATTATAAATTTTAATAATTAAAAAAAATGGAGTTATTGTAAAGAGAATGGGTTTATAGTTTTATTATAAAATTATTATTTTTTATTATAAAATTATTTTAATAATATGTTTAAAGAAAGAAGTTTATTCTAAGATTAGGTGATTCTAAATTAAATTGGGAAAGATAGTCTCCAAATCAATGAGGTGGCGTTATTGATTTGGATAGTTTTCAAATCAATGAGGTGGCGTCATTGATTTGGATAGTTTTCAAATCAATGAGGTGGCATCATTTATTTGGATAGTTTCCCAATCAATGAGGTGTCATCATTTATTTAGATTTTATTAAGAAGAAGATTAAATATATTTTTTATTTTTTTTTCAAATTTGTCATTCTCAAAACTTATTTAAGTAATCTTTTCTAAACTTGTAATGTTGGATTGATGAAATTATTAAAATAGATTTAGCACCTTGGAATACCCTAGTGCTATAGGATTTTGCAAGTCAATGTATGATATTTACAATTCCATCAATCCAAAATGACCATTACGGACTTTTAGGCCAAAACTACCCATTTCTCTTTTGATTATTTTGAATTAAAAAATAATAATAACAAATTTAAATTATAACATTTATCATTTTAGAAATTCTCTTTTGATTATTTTGAATTAAAAAATAATAATAACAAATTTAAATTATAACATTTATCATTTTAGAAAAACATTAGATGTTAAATATTTTTTTATTGTACCCAATGTAATTTTCTCCATATTTAACATAAAATTGACCTATTAACCTAAGAAATTTAAAAATATAACATTAATAATAATAAATATTTCAATATTAATAATAAATATATTATTTCCATATTTACTTTAATTAAAATATTAATATATTAAATAATAATACATAATTTTTTTTTTATGTTTTATCATAAAAATAATTTTACATTGTAATTAAATTATATTCAAAATATATATTACATTAATAGTTTTTATGAAATTTTCCCTTCTGGGGATTCTCATCAATATTGATTTTTTATCTTCATATTTTTTTTTGCTTTCTCTTTCTCATTTATTTTTAATTAAAAATCAATATATAAACTTAAATTTATATTTATTTTTGTTTTCTCTTTCTCATTTATCTTTAAAGTCAAAATCAATATATACAATTAAATTATTTATTCGGTAAAATTTTATGTATTATATTTATTTTTAGATAAGATGTATAATAATTTAATTATGAAATTTATATATTATTTATTTTTATTTTTCATTTTAAATTTTTAAACATTTTTAAATATTTTGTATATTCAAACCTCTGTGCTCCATAATGAATTAAACAAAATCTTTCGGTAGAAATCACATGAGAAAATTAAATAATATATTATATTTACTTACTTTAATATAATATTAATATTATTTTTTAGGATTATTTATTTGATAAAACTATGATTATATTGGTAGTGAACAAAATTAACTTGAATCATGCAAATAGAAAACTATCTTAATTGCAAATTCCATTAATCTCTAATACTTATTTTTTAAAATTAATTGTGGGCCTTCTTCATCCCATATGATAGAGATGTTGTAACTTAATGTAATATAATGTCCAATAAGCATTTTTACTTGGTCAAAATAAAATAAAAACAAAAACAGCCTTACTTTAAAACAAAATTAACTTTAAACTAAAATATAAGTGTAGTCTAAGTTATATATGAAATGACCTTTTTTCTCTTAATCCCAATCTGATAGAGATGTTGTAAGTTAATGTAATGTAATGTCCTGTAAACATTTTTACTTGGTCAAAATAAAATAAAAACAAAAACAACCCTACTTCAAAATAAAATTAACTTTAAACTAAAATATAGGCGTAGTCTAACTTATATACGAAATGACATTTTTCAGAGCATTTTTTCTGGTTAATTTTCACCAAAATCCAATAGAAAATTTTAAAAACTTGAGTTTAAGTTGTTCAATCTGTAGAATTTGAGTGCCCAAAGAGTTTTTAGGGTGTTGAATTCATTTATGTATTCAAAATGTATTTTAAACAACAAAAAATCACAAATTTGACTTGAGTTTAAGTTGTTCAATCTATAGAATTTGAGTGCCCAAAGAGTTTTTAGGGTGTTGAATTCATTTATGCATTCAAAATGTATTTTAAACAACAAAAAATCACAATTTTGACTTAAGTTTAAGTTGTTCAATGTGTAGAATTTGAGTGCCCAAAGAATTTTAGGGTGTTGAATTCATTTATGCATTGAAAATGTATTTTAAACAACAAAAAATCACAATTTTGGTTGAAATTGTATTATTGGATTCTAGTGAAAAATGTTATTTAGTCTATAAGTTACACTATGCCAAAATAATAAGGTAAACTTGACTTAGTCAAGTTACCAATGGTTTTTGAGTGCCAATTTATGAGAATCTCATGATATTCATGTATAATATAACCTATTTAATGGAGAAAATTAAACTAGCTTAGATACATCTTAGTTCTGGATCTACCAAACCCGAAATGAGATCAAATCTCTTTTCACTAAAAAAAAATAGATTAAAAACAAATACTCTATTATTTTCAACTAAAATTATGTATATTTTATATTTTTTTTTATGTAATAGAAACCTCAAGTAGGTAACCACTCTTAAGTGGTATTTGCCCCAAGATTATGAATTAAGAAAACTTCTAATTAATTGGTTATTTGGAAATGTTAAATAACATGCATAGAAAGCGAGTTGAGAATATACCATGGTGTCAACTTGTTGGGTTGAGCATATTCCATGTTGTCAACTCGATCGGTTGAGATTTACCATGGTGTCAACTCGATTCCATTTTGGCATGCATCCACCCAACACAATTGGATTGTTTGGAAGTACAATTTGAGTTGTTGAGAAGTACAAGAAGTTTTAGGTCACGTGCTATAGTACACCAGTCAACGTGAATATTTGCTTTTAGGTCATACACTATGGTCAACGACACTTGTCATGCAGAGATGTGTATTTTATAAGTGCTATTAAGTCAGAAAGTGATGGTTAAACTTATGAGCCTCGTAGATTAAGTGTGGCCACCATTAGATGTCCCACGTTTTCTATGATGGAAAGAGAAGGGAATCAATTAGCTTAATGGTTTACAACTTCGATAGATTAATTTTTTCAAAGAGGTGTGTAATTTTTTTCAAGTTTTTATATATTTAAATATAAATTTAAATAAGATTATATTTAAAGATGTATATTTAAATAAGATTATATTTAGAGATATTTTATTTTTTTAGGTTTGATACATGCGAGAGTTGTGGGTTTAATAATTAAGAATATGTATTTTTTTTTCTAAAGAGGTTATTCAAAACGAGAGAGGGATAGAAGTTATATATATTGATTGCTTATGATATGGTTTGAGGGGCAAACATCCCTTTGGTGTAGGATGCTCCAAATGATCATTGATGGGAGCATCTCTAGACATATCAACCCTTGCTAAGTAACAAGTTCTTGCTAGTATTGACTTGTGGGTTGGTGCTTATAGTTTCACTCAATTTTATTGCCTTGAAAAAAGATATGGATGTAGCTTGATATATTTGGACTTTTGGTTTGTACTTTCTTTACTTTAAATGTTTATGTGTTTTAGTTGTAAAATTATATATTTGTTTTTTATATTCTATGATTAAGTCTTATTGCCTAAATTTAGTTACTAATAAATGGCCTTTTTTAATTTAACACTATGGCTTATTAGCAATCCAGAAGACAAAGTCACTCTATTTCTTTTTACCATAACCATAGACTCTAGCTATTATTAGGTAAGAATTGTTGATAAATGTCCATATGCAATTTGGCTACATATACCATTCACATAGTAACAAAAAGAACTTTAAAATTCTAAATTAAGTTCAATCCATTGTCATAAGTATTTCACATGTTCCATCTTCCACATGTACATGGCTACAAGTGCCAAACTTCGAAACATAGAAAAGGTAAAAAGAACTTGATACCTATTGCCCAAACTTGATTCTCTTCTAAAATAAAGAGACATAGAATGTTGCTTCTTAAAAGAGGGATATTATCTCTTCAAGAAGAGTATACATGTCTTCTACTTTGCCTATTACCATCTCTCCTTCTTAAAGATTGAGAGTTTCTTTTGATGGCTTATTTAAGTTCTCATTAAGCTCTTTGTATGCATGTTAAAATGAGGTTGCTTCAAATTTGTTCCTTAACTTTCTAAATTTTTCCATTATAGAATAAATAATTAAATTATCCAAATTTTGTTGTCATTTTCTTAATCTATTATTAGTTTTGAGTCTCCCAATATTTAGATACTTGATATTCCTTTATCTAATGCAACTTTAAAGAGCACCCACAAAGCGCACATCTCATCTATTGTTTGAACCTTGTAAAAAGGTTGATTTGAGGGAATTGTGATGATTTATTTATAGGGAAAGAATGCAACTAGATCCCCATAGACTTGGAGTTCTTAAATTGCTTTGTTAAACTATTATTCGGCTTTTGAGTAATCAATATCTTGAAATTTTAAAATTCAAGAGACTTTATCATCATTGCCTTCCATATTCCTAGATACTATCTTCAATATCTAGATACTTGATATCCCTTTATCCATTGCAACGTTTAAGAGCACCCACAGAGCACACATCCTGTCCCTATTATTTGAACATTATAAAAAGGTCGGTTTGAGGGAGTTGTGATTACTTATGTATAGGAAAAGAATGCCACCAAACCCCTAGATACTTGGAGTTCCTTAACTTGCTTTGTTAAAGTATCACCCGGCTTTTGAATAATAAATATCTAGAAATTTTAAAATTCTAGGAGAGATATCTTCATTGGATTCCATTTCTTTCATATGTATATCTTACTAAATGGCTTACCTAAATTGGTCAAATTATTTCCCTTGAAATATAATTTCATTCCTAGCTAGCCAAAGAGCCCATGTGATAGGGAAGAATCTTGTGATATTAAACTACCAAGTCCATTCACCAACTTTTAAAAACAACTAGAAATGGACTCTCCTTCCCAACACCCACTATTGTTAGTTATTTTTATGGCCTCTCCCTGAAATTCTTTTAAAATTTGACAATACACTAATAAATCATCTATTGAATCATATTTGTATAGAGCATATACCTCTCGGTACCTTCCATTACCTCGTCTTATAGTTATCCTAAGTCAAAAATTTACTTGGCAATGTTAGCATGTTATAACCCTATTTGTCACCCTTGAGTTTCGTTGAGGAATCTACCTAAGTTAGTACGTTGAGACACCCACTTTCGACCTTGGGAAATCCATTTTAGGTGCTCCATCAGTGCAATAGACCTAGCATAAGGTGATGCATCGCTTATTTTCATCTTGAAATAAGTTATGGACATGCTTCCATCACTCCAGGGACATTGAAACATAGTGATGGAGCTCACAACCTTCTAGAATTTCTCAATTCCAAGTAGACTAAATTCTCTAAGAACTAGGTGTCCACATTCATCCTTTCATCTCCTTGACAAACTTATATAAGGAGGCATTTCCTAAGGGAAGAAAAAGATAACAATAATGTAAAGAAATGTTGGTGAAATTCTTAGGGAGACTCATTGAATTCTACAAGTAGCCTTACTATTAATTGTCAACCAAGGAGGAGTTGAGACCGAGTCATTAAAAGGGATCTGTTGCATCCAACGAATATTTGTAAGTTGATCTATTCTTATCTAATGTGGATTTCATAATTTTTCCCCAATTTTTGTCTTGTATTGTATGTATTCAATTGGTTTTATATTAACTTGGATAAGCTTATATAGATCTAGCACATAACTTTATCACATCATTGGTAGGAAATTATATTTTAGTTATTTGGTTGCCTTGTGTGTAGGATATAGGTGTGAGCAACAGAGGAAAGGTCTTTAGGAGTTATAGAAGGATTCTTTGAACAAGATCACCATTAAAATTAAAAGTTAAAAGGTATGCAAACATCTTCTCCTCTCTCCTTATCTATCAAAGAATATTAGAGGCTAAATCTATGGAAAATTGGTGAATAGTCTACCCTTAATCTATACATATCTTATATAGTTGTATGGAGTTATTATCTTAGACGCGGGAAGAAATTTTGAATAACATAGCTAGAGAAACATTTTGATTTTCAAAGCATAGCTTAGCTTCCATGTAACCCTTATTACCATTTCTTATTTCCTTCCTCATTTTCTTCTACCCTTACCTCATATCTTGGTTTAGTTGTGCACATCCCATATGCTTTGTTATTTTACCATATTATCACATCTTCTTCATGCTTTAGTTTTGTGGCACTATTATTAGTACTAGAAGTATACCACTACCACTCTTCTACTAAATTTACTTGAAGAGATAATTGGTGTATGATATATGTAGCACACACAACCCCCTAAGATCATATTAGTGTTGTAGGGCGTATTTAGACCTGACCTTCAAAGTTTATTATGAAGATTGGGTTATCAAATTTCCTCCTTCTTCTATCATCTCAAATCATATTTTTTATATTACCATCATCTTACGTTCATCGAGATATTTCCAAAGATATAAATTTCATCTCATTCTGAGTTACAGGCACAAAATTGTGCCCATTTAAAGATTTACCCCTTAAGGACCACATCGTCCTTTGTACAACCATGTAGTGGCCCTTGGCCATGTATGACTCTTGTACTGGTCCATTACTATTGATTTTCCATGATACCAAATCCCTATCATACTATCATTTTCTATGAAATGCACATTTTCCCAGCCTATGGTGTTATAGTATCTAGGTATATCAATATATCGATATTTTGATATGTCCCTATTCATAAACATTTGATATGTCAATATGGAAATATATAGACATGGAATACCAAGATATCAATAATTATCTATAACTATGAATCTTTACAGATTCCTAATCGGTCGATAAGCCAATAGACAACTTAGCACACCACCTCATATCTCTAACAACTAATCACAATCTAACATGTGGTAGAGTTGACATTTCCTCTAACACATGGCATTGCTAATGTGTCAACCAAAATACTAGGATATCGAAGATCTTATAAACTACAACCCTCACAAATTCCTGATGTGTCGATATGTTAATGACAGCTTAGCACACCACATCATCTTTTGACATCCAATCATTATATAACACATCAAATGCTAACAAGTTCTCTGACACATGGAAATTGTTGGTGTGTGCCATTTGTCACTCATATTTGTAGAGATATCATGTCAAAAACACCAAATATGGGTGACACAAGTCCTTCACTAGCACTGCCATGTCATCATTTCTAATGTCATGATGATATTATTATTCAAGGATTTTTGGTACATCAGTGTCATTAAATGACATGCAAAATTAACATATTTTTTCCATCAAATGAAGTCCATCGACTATAGTCACACCATACGAGAGATTCCCAAAAGGGAATTTATTTTATTCCTTAGGGTTCAATGTTCCAATAAACCCCTCCTTGCAACTAGCTCTTAGTCATGGCTCCCATGGGCTAAGGCCCAGACTTCCCAAGCTCCAAATTTCAAGTAAAATCCATAACTTCTACCCAATTACTTCTGATACTTTGAGCTCTTCAATATATTTCAAATCAAATCAATTCACTACCTTTTACCAGGCACTTCAAGTATCTCACTTCCAACACTTACCGAACAGAGAGGCTAGTGGGCATGCTCATCTCCTAAGAACAAGGTCCATTCAAGTAGAGAAAAACTTCTAATACTTCTCATTTAGAGCAGGGGGAGCATCCCTAGCTGCTCTAATCACCATTGGTCTAGCAAGGACCAACCTTATTGCAGCATACTTAAAGATCCTTGACATTCCTACCAATCATACAAGTTTTACTTCACCATTATAGTATACACAGTAATTCAACATGATAACTTTCATGAAACAATAAATAAATACAACCATTACAACAAAGGCTAATCTCTCAGTTTATGAACATACAACACATAATGGTCACAAATAACATATGTGAAATATTTCCATTGCATACATTATTCATTCATAAAAGGGGAACTAAACAACTTTCAAGAATATTGAACATTACACTAAGCTAACTTCTCATGCATATTCAGTGAGACATTACAACAACCTTTAGCTTTTCATTGTATACATACATAGTGAAACAACCTAGCACTAAACATGAAGCATTGAACAACATTAACATTTCATTTACAAAGAAGGAATACACTTAATTGCTTCACTTAAAGTTGTTGGAAACTAAAGAAGGGATAATAACTCTCCACACAATCATAGGTGCAGCTACACTATAGGTTTCTTGTAATTTTCCACCCCCAAGTTGGATTTGATGTCTAAACAATGCTTCTCTCAAGGAAATTCAACAAGCCTTTCAACCCAAGGTATAATGTATAAGGGCCATTCTCCTTCACTTGTATGAAATAGGGATGTTATTATCAAGCATTGAGTCTAAGATATTCACACAACAAATATATGGCCACTGAAGGCTTGCATAACACAAAAGGAAATCCCTTCACCACTTCCTATGGTCCCTCAATGATTCTCCTTCTCTTCAATGCTCCTCATGCATAAATAACCAAAAATTCGAGCTCCTCTTAGTCTACCCAACTTAATCTAAGGGCCTCCTCACTAGTTTCCTCAGCTAACACAATTCAAGCATGGACTATGTGGTCCAATTTCCAAACACAAGTTGACAAGCCACGTGCACACTATAGGTTTAGGGTTTACACTCAATATCTATCTGGTTAATAGTTTGTATCACACACTTCTCTTTGTATCCCCTTTGCTACCATGGCCAAACCTTCCCTTGTGAGTTTTGCCTCGTATATGAGAGTTCTAAGTCCCCTCTTCAGGTTGCAGAGTCAACCAGGGCTTGCCATATGGTATACAACCCATGGTTAGACAATCCAATACCTCCTTGCCTATTTCTCTAATAACTACTTAGTAGTAGGTAGTTCAACTAGAACATCAAGGGTCAGAATCATCAATTTTAGGAAAGATAAAAGGGGACATCAAATAAAACTATCTCAAATCTCTTTTAGCATAGAAGAACATGGAAGTAGATCAATTTATCAACATAATAGAAATAATAATGGATAGACACCCCATAATCAAATTAATCACTTGATTTCTCATTCCTAAATGCATCAACGGAAGTCTTAGATACAACCAATTCACTGTAAAAACATAGTAAGTCTATTTCATCACCATAGTTGGAATCTTTTTAATCTTTATTGTATGTAATCCTTATTGAGTTATTTCCACTACATTAATGTTTTTTCTATTATGAAAGAACTCAAACCATTCTTCTGATACTGCTTCTAGAACTTGTATTGTTTTTAATCTATTAGCTAATTTCTTTGAGATAATTTTATACATTGAGTTGCGCAAAGAAATGGCCTTGTAATCATCAAATATTTCATGATCCTTTCTTAGGGATGAGAGATATGAAAGTTTTATTTCGAGCCCCTAATACTTTTAACCTTGATGTTCTTGACTCCTCTATTAGCCTCATTAACTCATCTTCTAGAAAATCACATAAGCTCGAGTAAAATTCTATGTCCATCCATCTAAACCTAGACTCTTTAATTTTTTAAAGGAAAGAAAAATTGTTCTAAGCTCCTCTTTAGTTACCTTAACCTATAGGTCCTCACTATATTTATCATTAATCATCCTTGGAATCAAGGAGACTACACTTTGGATCTTTGTTGTATTAGATCTTGATGAATCTTGAAATACATATCTAAAGCGTCTTATTCATACCTTTGCAATTTCATTAAATGACTTGACCCTTGATCCTTCACATGCATTTAACTTCAAAATTGAGTTAATATTCTTTCTATTTTTGGCATGATTTTAAAATAATCATATATTCTCATCACCCTAAACCATCTAAATAACTCTACTTTTCAATGTTCATTTTACCTCTTCTTATTTTAACGGATTTTGCTTTACACCTTCTAATTTTTAAGAGCTAATTTTAATTTTTTTAGAATATTACTTCATTATCAATATGACCTCAAAAAGAAGCAAATCACAATCTCTAAATCAAAATGACAAAATAACTCTCTAATTCTCCCTCTCATGCTAATTCTATTTTTGACTAGCATATCCCTAGGGAATAGACCAGTATATATAGATGTAGAGGCAAGCCTAAGGGGTGAATTGATGCAGGAGCATTCACCCAAGAGAAAATCATTGTAATTAAGTAGACATAGGGGGGGTCATGTATTTTAGGAAGTTGGATTCCTAAGTGATAAATTGATGTAATTTAGGCTTTTAAGTGCGTAGAATAGGAATAAATTGGATAGTGTGAGATATCTTGTAAATGCTCTCGAATAAGGAGGACATGAGTGGGAGTAATGACAAAAGACTAAAAATCAAATATGACTCTTAAACAGTTCAATGATTCGAGGAACTAAGGAGAGCTTTTTGGAATTAATTAAAACTAGAAATGGACATAGTGGACAGAGGATTTAGGAGTCGGTTCAGTAGATATAGGAGTCGAACCAGGGTAGTTCAATAGAACTCCTGGCATATATGTAAGCCTATGGGCAGAGTCAAAGAAAAGAGCCCACTGACATCAAAGATCAGGCCTGTGTGAGACACAAAGTCTCAAATGTAATCGTGTGTTTATATTTATATATTCAGAGATTTATTCCTGACTGTGTCAGTGTTGAAAGAGTATTGAATGAATGAATTTCATATGAATTCGTAGGCTCTGTAACAGGTTTACAGGCAGAATTCTGTAGAACGCACGGAAGAGCAAATGATTCAGAGGAATCGTAAAAGGATCTTTGAATCCAAGTGAAGAGACAGAGTAAGCTCTGGAGAGAAGATGTGAAGCGAGAATTCGCAGAGGAGTTCAGCTTAGAGGAAGTTGAGCAGCGGAAACAGAAGGCAGAGTTCTGAAGAACTACGCAAGGAGAGGAACGATTCAGAGGAATCGTAATGGGTCATTGAATCCATTCGAAGGATCCAAGAGGACAGTGATCAAGGAATATGTAGAGTTGAACTCAGATTAGAGTGGCGCAGCAGAAACAGTGAAGGATCAGAACCTTCAGAAGAACCGAACCACAAAGAGAAAATTGAAGAAAACGCGGAAAAACCAAGTAAAAAGAGTTGAGCAGAGAAGTAAAGGATGGTTGCTCAGCAGCCATTGGATCATTAAGATCAACAACTAGGATTAAGTCGCATTGGTGGATTCCCTTTTGAAGACATCGGAATGGACCTTTGTAATAGAGCGATTGCGATATTGCGATTAAGTGACAGCCGTCAGATCTGACATCAGATCGACGGTCCAAATCTGATCGCTTATTGCATATCGGAGAAGCCAAAGGTCTAGTGATAGTGGAATAGCGACGGGCCAATACGCAGATAGGGATAAAATTGGTGATCGAAGAGATTGGAGGTCGGAAATCAAAGCAGTGGAAGTTAAGTGGAAAGGATCAAAGGAGGCAGACCCAACGATAACTATAGTCGCAGTTATAATGTTTTTGAGACCCGTTTATGGGAATCAAAGCGGAGTTTTAATGTAATTCATTTATATTATATAAGGTGCATATCTTAATGAAAAGTGACGTTAAAGATTCTGATAGTCACATATCGGAGTCGGAGAGGTGATAATATATATATGAGGAGTGTTGCGGAAGTCTCGATAGCGATTGCGATAGAGGTACAGCCTCGGAATATGTGCAGAAGTCGTACAAAAGGCGGAAAAAAGGTATGATTTGCATACGTTTCCTTTTGTAATGGGTTCTATAACGAATGGCACCGATAGAGCATTTTGATGCGATAATTATATGTAACCAATGGTTAAGAGGGAAGGTTATATATATGCGGGCTTAAAAGGGATAATGAGTGTTATAAGGAGGTGAATAGTCCCGATAGGAGGTTTAGGCGGGGTGATTGGTTCCGATACAAAGGAACTGTATAAGAGGGCCAAACCATTGATATTTTGGAGATTTGACTCCTTTGAGAGTCAATTACCTGGGACAGAGGTATTTATGCTTATTTATGCATATTTTTGGTATGTGTGGGGGTAACCCTACATCATTAGTGGTATCCTAGCAGATTTGTAATCAAAGCAAGTTTGAAATTAGAGCGAGGAAAGATTTCTGCGAAAGGGAGTTTGCACACAAAAGAAGGTCATGTGCATAAGTTAAATGGATGAATGATAGAGAATACAGTAGAAGACTGTAAGGGGAACTTTTGAAGTTCTTGGGAGACTGCAGCAGTTCCAACGGAGGCTTGGAATAAATAGGAACATAGGATTTCTTGAAGGAAAGAGAAAGCAAGATTTCTTAATGCAAGTTCTGAAGGGAGAGGACTTGGAGACAAAACAGAGAACAATCCATGATGGAATGGTGAAACAAGATCATGTTGAGATCTTGAAGGAGAGGTAATATGTTATGTTCTGTTTTAAATTGAGAATGTGTGTTTTTATATTAATGCACAGGTGACAGCAAGAGAAGATATGAGGGGAGAACCAGATGTGTTCTTGAAGGCAGAGTAAGGAGAATACTCTGAAGTAGAAGTGGCAGTGAACCTGAAGAATCCAAAAAGAGATTAGACAGAGAGGACAACTGAAGTGTTCTCAAGAGAGAGTGAGAGATTGCAGAAGCCTAGAAGGAGAAAAGGTGTTGCTCAAGAGGAGGTTCCAGATAGAGGACCATGCTTACCAAAAGACTAAGTGAGGAGAGCTTAGTGAGGTAAGATTGCAGCGAGGAGGACTGGATTTAGCAGAGGCTTGCTGCAGATGAGTGAAGAACTCATGAAGAAAGAGGAGAAGAAGATGACCACTGATAGCCATAGCAGAGGTTCAGAGAGAAGCCATAGCAGAAGAAAGATGAGGAAAGAGGATGCCAAGACAAATGGCAAGAGGATGAGTCAAGAGTAAATTGACAAAGAGGTTGCAGAGCTAAAAGAACAACTCGATGCATTAAGAAGAATGCTAGAGGAAATCCAGAGACTAAGTTAGGTCTTGAGGAAGAAGCCAGTGGAATGGCATGAGATGCAGAGAAGGCTACAGCAAAATCAAGTGAAGTGGCTGATGGAAAAACTCAAGGAAGTTGAGTTGGGAATGGAAGAGTCCATTTGCGAACCAAAACAGAGAGAAATTCTAGGAGAGACTGAAGATGAAGACTTGAAGACCGAAACTTCAAGCAAGGCCAAAGGGTCATATGGTTCTAAATCTGATAATTTGTGTATGCTTGCAGGTGAAACATGTAAAGAAGGACAATTTGCTGATATTGTCATAAAGAAGAAGGAAGACCAGTAGAATCTAAATTATGTTCTGAAAGAAGATGAGATAGATAGGTCTCATATGCAGTTGGAGGAAGATATTAAGCAACAAATTGAAGGGCTTGAGGAGCTTGAAGAGGAGACCATTGAAGAATTTTTGAATCATATGAAGGATTTAGAACAGTAAGAAGATATGATGGTTGAACCATCAAGTGGGACCATAGAGTCTATTGTTTTTAAGATTGATAGTTTGTCTGTGGATGCAGAACAAATGCAGGAGAATGTTAATGCAGATGGCAAGACAAGGATAGCTCTTGGGGAAGATAAACAGCAAGAGACTAAAGGAAAACTTGAAGAAGAAACTATGTTAACTAAAAACATAGTAAAGGATCATCAATTCACTATGATGATAGGCACAGTGGAAGTAGCCATGGAAGCTGTAGAGACAGTCAAGGAAAAAGAAGGACATCTACTGAAAGATGTTAAGAAGGAAGAAGTCTATGAAAAAGACTTAGCAAAGGGAGAAAGAACACTAACAAAAGAATGTTTTGCAGAGGATGAGCAATCTCTTGAAGCTGTCAGAAGTATGGAAGAGTATCTTTCAAAAGATAAAAACTCTGAAGTAAAGGAGGATGAAGAATGTCTCTTAAATGAGAGAAGCAGTGAATTATTGCAGCATAAAGAACTTAGGATTGGAAGTGATGATGAAACACTTGCAAAGTGTCACAGAGAAATTGCATTGCTGGAATATTTGCTGGAAAATTCAGAGTATGACAGTATGATTGCAGAAAAAGGAGTTCACTATGGTGAACAAGAGAAGGAAGACATCATTAGGATAGATGGTGTGGAAGAGAGACTAATGGACAATCTCATGAATTCTTTTGAGAATTCAAATCAGCATACTGATGTGCTGACAAAGGAGAAAGAAACAGAGCAGCAAACTGAATTGTTTCCAAAGGAAGATAAGGCACAGCAGCCTTATGTTTTTTTATTTTAACAAGTGTTTTGTGAATGCAGGTTTTGTTGCAATTGCTGGAGGAGATTTGGCACAAGTAAACAGCCAAATAAAGGTGAAGGAAGAGAATTCTATGGAAGAACTCAATATATGGAATAGAGAAGTTAATTTGTTGGATAGAGTGTTGAACAGTCATGATTCAATCATGAAAGAGGGTAAGGATGATAGGGAGGCAGCAAGCAAGGCAGCTAAAGTTAGCATAGGAGTCACAACAAAAGTTGAAGAAAACAAAGCAAAAGTCAGCATAAGAGACAGCATAAAAGTCAGCATAGAAGTCAGCAAAGCAACCAAGGCAAAAGATAAAGTAAGTAAAATAAACCAGCAGCTACAAAGAGAAAGTAACCAACAGCAGATTGAAGAAATAGTGGACAGCAACAACAACCTGAAGCAAAGAGAAGGAGGTAGAAATATGAAACAGAATATGGACCAGTCCAAAGATGTATTGGAAATAGAGATTGAAGAAATGTAGCAACTGATGATGAAGCAGTTCAAATGGAGGAAAATGGCAGTAACAGGAAGAAAGATCAATCAGAATTTGAACCTAATTGACAAGAAGAAGAAGATGGAGCAAAAGACAGCAGAAGTACAATAGCAAAAAGGGAACAAAGCATGTGCACAATTACAAAACAAAGTGTGGGATCCAGGAAAACCAAGATTGGAAGACACATGATCAGGAGATCATGAATATTTTCTACTTTGGGAGTCTTATGCAGGATCATTCACCGAAGAGAAAATCATTGTAATTAATTAGACACGGGGGGGCATGTATTTTAGGAAGTTGGATTCCTAAGTGATAAATTGATGTAATTTAGGCTTTTAAGTGCATAGAATAGGAATAAATTGGATAGTGTGAGATATCTTGTAAATTCTCTCAAATAAGGAGGACATGAGTGGGATTAATGACAAAAGATTAAAAATCAAATATGACTTTTAAACAGTTCAATGATTCGAGGAACTAAGGAGAGCTTTTTGGAATTAATTAAAACTAGAAATGGACATAGTAGACAGAGGATTTAGGAGTCGGTTCAGTAGATATAGGAGTCGAACCGGGATAGACTCCTGGCATACATGTAAGCCTATGGGCAGAGTCAAAGAAAAGAGGCCACTAACATCGAACATCAGGCCTGTGCGAGACATAGAGTCTCAAATGTAATCGTGTTTATATATATATATATAGATATATATATATATATATATATATATATATATATATATATATATATATATATATATATATATATATATATATATATATATATATATATATATATATTCATAGATTTATTCCCGATTGTGTCAATGTTGAAAGAGTATTGAATGAATGAATTTCATATGAATTCGTAGTCTCTATAACAGGTTTACAGGCAAAATTTTGCAGAACGCACAAAATATCAAACGATTCAGAGGAATTGTAAAAGGATCTTTGAATCCAAGTGAAGCGACAAAGTAAGCTCTGGAGAGAAGATGCAAAGCGAGAATTCGCAGAGGAGTTCAGCTTAGAGGAAGTTGAGTAGCGTAAATAGAATGCAAAGTTCTGAAGAACTACGTAAGGAGAGGAACGATTCGGAGGAATCATAATGGGTCATTGAATCCAAGAGGACAGTGATCAAGGAATATGCAAAGTTGAACTCAGATTAGAGTGGCACAACAGAAACAGTGAAGGATTAGAACCTTCAGAAGAATCGAACCACAAAGAGAAAATTGAAGAAAACACGGAAAATCCAAGTAAAAAGAGTTGAGCGAAGAAGTAAAGGATGGTTGCTCAGCAGCCGTTGGATCATTAAGATCAACGGCTAGGATTAAGTCACATCAACAGATTCCCTTTTGAAGACATCGGAATGGACCTTTGTAATAGAGCGATTGTGATATTGCGATTAAGCGACAGCCGTCGGATCTGACGTCAGATCAACAGTCCAAATTTGATTGCTTATCGCATATCAGAGAAGCCAAAGGTCTAGTGACAGTGGAATAGCGACGGGCTGATATGCCGATAGCGATAAAAGTGGCGATCAGAGAGATCAGAGGTCGGCAATCGGAGCAGTGGAAGTTAAGTGGAAAGGATCAAAGGAGGCGGACACAACAATAACTATAGTCACAGTTATAATGTTTTTGAGATCCGCTTATGGGAATCGGAGTGGACTTTTAATGTAATTCCTTTATATTATATAAGGTGCATCTCTTAATGCAAAGTGACGTTAAAGATTATGATAGTCGCATATCGGAGTCGGAGAGGTGATAATATATATATGAGGAGTGTTGCGGAAGTCCCGATAGCGATTGCGATAGAGGTACAGCCTCGGAACATGTGAAGAAGTCGTACAAAAGGCGAAAAAAAGGTATGATTTGCATATGTTTCCCTTTGTAAATTGGTTTTATAAGGAATAGCGCCGATAGAGCATTTTGATGCGATAATTATATGTAACCAATGGTTAAGAGGGAAGGTTATATATATGCGGGCTTAAAAGGGATAATGAGTGTTATAAGGAGGTGAATAGTCCTGATAGGAGGTTTAGGCGGGGTGATTGGTTCCGATACAAAGGAACTGTATAAGAGGGCCAAACCATTGATATTTTGGAGATTTGACTCCTTTGAGAGTCAATTACCTGGGACAGAGGTATTTTTGCATATTTATGCATATTGTGGGTATGTGCATGGGTAACCCTGCATCATGAATGTATATGCTTAAGGTGACGAAATGTTAAGGAATCTTCTACAATAATAGACCCCTAGCCAACTCATACACAACTGGGTCAAGTTGATCTCCTTGGGAAAGTAAGCCTCTAGTTCTCAATTATGATTTTTTTCTTAATTTTTGTCAATTATGAAATAATTATTATCTCATAATTATAATACTTTGGAAAAATAATTATGATAAATTGCTTAATTATGTAATTTCACCCTTTTAACATGGAATAACCCCCACATAAGTAAATGTAGAGGTGAAAAGGGGATGCATTCTAGCCAGCAACTGAGGTAAGTTGAACTTAGGTTTCTCTCACTATAATGGAGTGGAAAATAGGGTTATAACACAAAGGCTAACCAACATATTGTTAGAATGCATAATTTAGATAGATAACTTAGAAATTAGAGCCAAGAGTTCTCCAGCCATCTCCTCATGGAACCTTTGGATGCTTATTTAACCATACATTGACAAATCAAGATTTTTTTTCCATTAAATTAGTCATTCCCTTATGCTTACATCCACATTGGTGACTAAAACAACCATGTCCCTTCATGTTCTTACGCAAATCTTCATTTATTTCCTTGTAAAACCATTTATGGCTAACTCAAAGTATTTCTCCCTTGATACAAAATTTCCCTTGTTTGTCAATTCCTCCATAGAATAGATCCAAATACTTGCTTATGACTATTACCTTGTTCAAATGAATTAGCTTTCTAGACTCATTGATATTACACATGGTTCCAGATTGAACTTTCATCTTGGTGTGTGATAAACCCTCCTATCTCAAGCCCTTTCACTTTTACTCGGATTCTATGATATAATCCTTCCATCCCTAGAGTAGAATGAAAACAAAAGCCCCCAACATCATATGGGTCTTTCCAACTAGCTTAGACTTAAGTTTGTATATCTTTGCTCCTTACCCCATGAATTTTAATTTTGCTAAAGTTCCAAATGGAGCTAATTCCACCCCTTTTCCTATTATTTCTTTTGTTCATTGAATACCCTTAAAACCTTTCCATATCATGATAGATTCATCCCTTGTGCCAAATATAGACTTTAGAATAAGCTCCTCTTTGTACTTCTCCCTTCTACAAAAAAATTCAGTAGCTCCTCCTCCATTATTCCTCAATTACTAAATGGTACAAAGTAAATTAAATTGTTTTTCTAAATACTTTTGCTTTTTAATCACACTTAGAGTAGTAAGGTGCACCTATAACCTTGTATGGAATGGATGTGTATCGTCATGTATGTTTGTGATGTTAATGAACTAAGAAAATAAAATTTCATAAAACTTAAAAACAAGAGGACCATTATAATAATATGAAGAGTAAATCGTTAAAAAAAAACATCCATCACCTTGATCCACGAGGATCCTAAAAGGACAACTATTCAAAGTCCTCAAAACACAGTGAAACCAGTCTCAAATTGAAGATCTCATCATTTTGAATCCAATGGCATGAACATCACCTTAAACAGACATCATATGAAGAAGTTATGGCCCACTAGAGTTTTTCGAAAACAGTGAATTTTTTTGCACGCAAAACCCACAGTGACACTTGGCATGCTTACATCAGTAGTACGGATGTTGATGTCAGCAAGGTGGCGTGGTCGAATAGTTATAGAAGAGAAAACCAGAATGCGACACGTGGCAGCAAACGTCAACAACCCAATTAGTCTCCCAGTCAATCGTACAAGCCAATCAGGACGCGACATGTGTTAGCCCAGTTAGCATGCTAGAATTCACTAAGGAGGTGACAATTTGGACCAGTCTGGTGGCCGACAGTGTCAAAATTGTCTCATGTTTAAAATTCCCAGTGACCCCTAGAAATGCGATGGGAAACCAAATTGTTGGGATTAAAATAATATTATTTTAAAATTAGTCGGCGACTTACTAGGGGGTGGTTAACCCCGTCGACCAGTCACTAGCCAGCCAATGGCCAATGACTACATGTTTTTTGTATATAGTATAATAAACCAAACTGACGGCGGGTGTCAAACCCGCCCGACGGGTCCACCGGCCAGTCTGCCAATGGCGGTGACCAAAAACAACAACCTGCCAATAATAAACAACCATACACAACAAACTCACACCTTACTTAAACCACGAGGAATGGTTTGGGTGGGGGGTCAACCCCGCAACCTCCGCCAGCCAAACACCACCCACCACCAATGCGCCAGTGGGGTCCTTTGTTATTACTGTCAGTCGTTTGATCCAATCCTAGAATATTCCTATAAGGGAATCCTATAGGGAATCTAAAAGATTCCCTAGAGCTCTGGAGGTCACCTACACAGAACTAGGCCAAATTTATAGTCCCTTTTCACGATTTTTCACTAGGAATCCAACCGTGCGGTCTGTTTCTTCAACATATGTCTACATTTTTAGGCCATCCCCGGAAGTGGAGGTATAAGGTGTCATTTTGTAATTCCTTGTAATTTGATTTCGCTACCTATTAATGAAAGAGGCCTCCCTACATTGAGCAAGGCCCGGAGACGTAATCCAGACTGGGTGAACTTTGTTTTTAGGTTGTTTGTGTGCCTTTGATCTCATGGATGTATTAGATTTACGCTTCTTTTATGTGTTTATGCCACTTGGTTACATGCTCTTTTAAATGCAATTTTGTATGCATCCTTGAAGTAAAATATATGTATCAAGTTTTGTATTAGAGAAGGTCTTCTTGATGTGAATTGCATGAGTGAATGCTAACCATGAACAAGCTCCAAATAGGTGATAGAAAACTCAAATCCTTTGATCCTAAAGCGGGGTGTGTAGCACGAAGACAAAACATGGTAGATGAGGAAGCTCGATTGGAGGAAGAGCGAAATTATCGCAAGATTTTCTTCACCATGGCAGAGAAAGTAGACAAATTGTTCATGGGATATGAGAAGAAAATCAAGCCTGAGAAGAAAGAGCTCGATGATCATCCCTCGTTAAATCATGGAGGTGGAGGAGAATAGCTCCCTCCCTCTCCATATTCTAGGGAAATCTCTTCTTCTTCCTCTTCTCATTATTCTAACAGGCATCATAGGATTTGCATCTAAAAAGCCATTTTTTAAGCTAGATGTAAAGTTTGATTTGCCCACATATAATGGATAATGTAGTGCAGAGAAGTTAAACAATTGGATTAGACGAATCGAGGTCTATTTTTAGATTCAGCAAATCGAGGAAGATGAGACCAAGATTCAATTATCATCTCTTCGGCTGAGTAGCACACTCTCCTTTGGTGGGAGAGAAAGTTGCAGAAAGGTAGCAAAAACTTGGGTAATCTCCTTTCTTCTTGGTCCTATTTTGTTTCTGCATTAAAATATCAATTCTATCCTTTGGGTAATGGACAAAAGGATTTAATGGAATGGCAATATTTGAGACAAAAAAAGGGTCAGAATGTACAAAGCTTCACATAAGAGTGTAGAAAACAACCTTTAAATTTGGGCATTTCACTTGATTCACCAGAAACTGTAACAAAGTAATTTGGTGCTTTACATAGTTACATCATGAATTCTTTGTTGCTATTTGAGCCTACTACTATTGATGCGGCCACTGTGAGGGCTATTCACCTTGAAAGTAGGGGAAAGAATGACAAATAAGATCAACCCAATAAATCATCTTTCGAATCTCATAATGGAAAGTTCAATAGAAAAGGTAAGGGAAAGGACAAGAAGGCAGCTACAACCAAGAAAGAAGAAGGAGCAAAGCCATCTTGCATGCACTGCAAGAAGGAAGGCCATGATGATGAACATTGTTGGAAGTTTCATCTAGGGTTGAAGCCAAAGATATTTGGTGGAAAGAGAAAGAAAACGACAGTGGAAACTATGTAGTGGGACCTTGGATCTGACTCCGGTGACGAGACACAAATCATAGCAGACGGCATACAATGTACCCTTTCTCTTCATGCTAATGAAAATTATGAATTACATGCAAGTACAATTTCTTAAAATTAGTCTCCTCTATATGAACGAAAGAGGACTGAATTGTTCCACAATAGAGTTGTGATGAAACATACTAAAGTGGAAACCTTGTTTGATCTGGGCTCACAAGAAAATTTGATTTCAGAATCCTTGGTTAAGAAATTAGGGCTGGATACCAAGCCTCATCTGAAACCATACCCTCTTGGTTGGGTGTGTGACAATGCCAAATTACATGTAACTAAACATTGTAGGGCTAGATTTATGCTTGCATCCAAACTAGTAGATGAGGTTGACCTTGATGTTGTACCTTTGGATATTTGTGGCATTGTATTGTGGATTCCATACTTGTATGACAGGAAAGCAGTTTTATTTTGCCATCGAGATGGAGGAGATAAAGAAACAAGTGCAGGAATTGTTGAACCAAAGGGTCATAATACCAAGTTCTTCTTCATGCAGCTCACCCATTGTGTTGGTTCCAAAGAAGGATGGCATATGGAGGATTTCTATGGAATACAATGCACCAACAAAATAATAGTGAAGAATAGGTACCCTCTCCCTCGCATTGATCATTTATTAGATCAATTGAAATTTTTTTATCTATTTCACAAAACTGGACTTGCGCAGTGGCTATCATCAGGTCAGGATTGCATAACAGGATGTATAGAAGACTACATTCAAGATAAAACAAGGGTTGTTTGAATGGTTGGTAATGCCATTCAGACTGTGCAATGCTCCAACCACATTTATGAGGGTGATGAATGACATTTTCAGACCTTTTCTTGATTATTTTGTACTTGATGACATTCTTGTTTTCAGTAGAACATGAGAATATCATGTGAGTCATGTTAAAAAGTTGCTTGATGTTTTGCAAAAAGAAAATTTTTATGTCAAAATGTCTAAATGTGAATTTGGTAAGACCTCTTTGGTTTACTTGGGTCACATTGTCGAAGCTGGACAATTGAAACTAGATCCTTTTAAAGTTGTTGTGATTGTGAAGTGGCGTAAACCCACCAATGTTACAGAGGTTCGTATCCTTTTGGGTACAGTGTAATGCTAGAGAAGATTCATTGCCAGCTTCTCCATCATTGCATCCCCCTTGCATGCATTGACAAGTATGAATCAAACCTTTCAATGGGGAGTAAAATAGTAGAAAGCCTTTGATACACTGAAAGAGAAGATCATTATCGCACCAGTTTTGGCCTTACCTGACCTCCATCAACGTTTTGAGATGAAGACAGATGCCAATGGGTATGTCACAGGAGCAGTGTTGATGCAGTAGAGGAAACTTGTATGTTACCATTCAGAGACATTCTCCCAAGTTGTTATGAACTACCCTGTTACACTAAAAAATGTCACCTTGACTACTTACAGTTAGTATGGCTCAAATCAACAGTCATGCTACCCTCTTAGGCAAGTCTCATGCCTCTGTTATCCATCTCAAACTCAAAGAAGAGAGAAAGTCTTGTAAAAAATATGTTTATCTCTGGGGTCGCAGGTTCTCTCTAGCCTTACCTGCGGGGACGCTGACCATGTTCACAAAATATGCGTCCATGGACGCTCTGTATGTTAAGGGACAGGTGCGTCCCTCTGTAAAAGGCAAAATGCGCGAGTTTTATCTTGAAAAAGTTACTTGTGGTTACTTCTAGAACATTCTAGAGGTCGGTTTGATGAAATGGATGCGCCTCCAGTTGGTTCATGTATCTCTATTAAGGGGGAACTTATCCCATCAATAAGGGAGCTATCCCACCCATAGAGGGGGATGATCCCATTGATAGTGGACCTGAATAACCTCTTTACAGCACTATAAATAAAGGCATTGAGCCAGAAGGAGAGGAGGTTGGAGCTATACATTTTCTTTGGGTAAATGCTGCAGGATTTAGGTCTTCCATTAGAGCCTTTGTGAGGAGAGATTGTCTTCACTTGATTCTACTTGGGAGAGGGTGAGCTTTGTCAAAGTAGAGGAAAACCCTTGATGGACCCTGGGAGGAACTTGCACAACACCAAGGCCAGGTTGTAAGAGTTTCTTTGTTTCGTTATTAATACAAACTGGTTTATTTTTCTCAATAGCTTGTGTTAATGAGTTATTTCATGTGTTCCTTGGTCTGCATGTTGAATATATGTTTTATTATATGAAATGCAAGTGCTTGGTAATTGTTTGATTGTTTGTGGTTGCAGGAATTGACTTGAAGGAGGAGCTCATCCGGATCGTCAAGAACGGACTTCAACAACAGCGTTTTGGAATAAGGTAAGCCTAAACACTTGTAGTTTTCATGTTGTAAAAGGTGTATTTAGAGAAAGATCACTCCATTTTGTCTTGTTTGTCATTAGAACGTCTTAGACTTCTAGGAAGGTCAGTCGTGTCCGCACCCTTGACAGATTCCGTGTGACAAATTGGCGACTCCGCTGGGGAATCCATTAATGAGAGAGTCTTTTCCTTTATATGAACTTTGCTTTGAGAAAATCATTTTTATTTTCTGGTTTTTGACTGTGAGAATTAGTATTTGGGTGGCTTAGCTTTAGATTTAGTTAGATTGGTTTTTCTTCATTTTTCCAGAAGGACGCAGTCTCTGAGTACTGCACAGTGCGTCTTTGGACGCGCTGTTGCCGTCTGCACAGAGCGGGGCCGCACCTGTGACAACGGGTTGCCTGCGTCTTCCTGTAAAACTTAAGAAAATTCCATTTTTGCTTTAAATTGCTTTTAGATTTTGTTTTTCCTTAGTGTTTTCTGCCCAGATCCTTTAGTACCCTGTCAAGAATTTTCACCTGAACTTGTTTTGTGAGCTTTGAGTGTTTTAGTGGTTTTCAACGAAGTTTAGACCTAGGGTTTGATTTTTGGAAAGGCTTTGTAGTGACTTTGATAGTAGAAAGTTGTCCAGCCTTAGATCTCTCTGGTTAGTCAACCTTCTTAGAAGTCGGGCCTGTCGTAAAGTCTCCTTTTGTGAGCAACTTGCCATTTGAGTTGTTTTGGGTCAAATTTCGAATTACTTGTTTATAAAGTATTGATTTCCATTTTACAAAAAGAACAAAAAGATTAGAGTTTTGTTTTGGCTAGTTTTTGATTCTGCAATAAGCTAGTCCTTGATTTGATTGTGATCAAGTAAAACACCTTAGAAATAATCATTGTTAGTTTTGGCCTCGTTAAGATTGCTTAGAGTAAATTTGCCTTTAGTTTGCTTATGAGTGCATTTTCATAGATTTTAAGAGTTGTTAAGATTGATTTTTGGTTATATTAGATTTATTTGCTTTATTAAAAGAAAAATACAAAAACATCTTCTTAAAAAGTCTTGTTTCAAGTAGCTTTTTGTTTTCAAAAGAAGAAAAGAGTTTTTTCGTGCATGTAAAGAGAAGTTATGTTTTTATGCTTGGAAAAGAAAAACGAATTGTTTCTTTGATTGTCTTCAATTAAGAAGTTGCTTTTATAAAGATTGCATTCTCTCAACTTTTTAGTTAAGCAATTCATCGAAAAAGTAAAGTAGTGGATAAATCATTCTAGGTGCATTTTGTAGTGGTTTCGAGTCGAGTCAACACACCACTGGTTTCACTTCCATCACCTTTTGACTTAAGAAACAACCTTAAAAGTAACGCTTAAATTAAAATCAATCTAGTAATCTTTATTTTTCTAGGGCTCTGAAGCACCAACATAGCTTAGGCTAGGGTCTTGGAGTAGGTGAGTACTTAACTCTCCAAGACTACAAAACCAAACAGATAGTCTATCTTGAGTAGAACAAATCCAATTGTTTCAGTTACATTCTGGGAAAGCTCCTCTTAAAGGAGAAACACGAGCTCGTGTCCGAACCAGTGAGGGGATCATTCCTCCCTCGTTGGGAACGACGCCAGGCAGTACGTATTACAAACGGTAAACCTCGGATTAACCATTGTCGAGGAGCCAGGGGTCACTTATCGGTAAACCTTGGATTGTTGTCAAGGAGCCGGTAAGGGGATTGGAGCTTGCTACTCTGCCCTTGCGTGCTGTCGGAGTTTAGACTGTTCCCCCAGGTGTAATTGTTGTGATTGGTAACCTTAGTGGCCATAATATCTAGGATTCTACCCAAGGTGACGGTGGAGGGAAGGTCCCACTGTACCTGGAGCAGACGTCGGTTATACTCACTTGGATTTTCTGGGGGGTTCGCTTCACTTCGAGACGGTTAAAGTGGAGGAACTTGGTCCAGTCTATTCATTAAGCAGGTTGCCGGGGTAACTGTTCCACCCACTATTTCTGTACTGAATCCTGCGAGGTTGGGCCTAATCACCAACTAGCGCTTTTGGTCCGGAAGACTACTGTTTGTGTGTGGTTTGACGCTCTAGATTATTTAGGCGTGTGCTTCAAATTTGATTGGTTCTTTAGAAGACTTTAGGTGGTTTGATTTGAAATTTTTTACTTTGTTTTCGTGTGTTGTAGTTAAAATCTTTAATTGTGGCGGAATTACCGAGAAGGTCCCGTCGAATTGCGGGCCAGTCTCCTGAAGTTGTTTCTGTGGCCGAATTGTTGAGAAGATCCCGTAGACTTAGGGGATCCCCTCCTCGAGACAACCCAGGTAATTTAGAAGGGTTAAAGGTCCTTGTAACTCCTCCTAGTGGCAGTAGAGTAGGATCACCTGAAGAAGGAGAATTTCCTTGGTAGTCCATCCAGATTACCAAAGTTTAGAAACAGGTTACAATCCCGAAGCTGTTACAGTTTCCGAGCTTGCTGGTAGTTTTTCATCTGCCAGTGAAACAGGCGAAGAACCTGAAATTTCAGAACCTGTTACTCCAACTCCTAGTGTTCCTGATTCACCAAGAATAGAAAGAATTATCACCGAAAATCTTCCTGTTGGATTAATTGCTATAGAAGAACTTGTTCCAGAGGAAGAAATAGGCGTTTCTGATTCTGAAGATCTAATTACCCTTGATCTAAGGGAGCGTGAATCCATCTTTTACAGTCCTCCTAGAAGTGAATCTTGGTACCTTGCATTAACCAATTTTTTAGACAACTCAGTAGGTTTTTCTACACCTCGTACTCCGGTTCCACCTAGAGGAATTCATTCTCCTGTAAATATGTCTGGTCAGTCATCTGTGTTTTCACAAAGTCCTGAATCATTTTTACATGGCGGTCCTTCTGTTCCTACTGGGTATCAATCACTTTCTGGTACCTTTGCGGGAGCATCTCCTCAACCCATTGATCATGGGTTATTAGTTGGAAACAGTGGTAATGTACCATTGAGTATAGGTGAAGTTTATATGATGTCAGGTTCAACTCCCATTAACCAACCTCAAGGTGGCCAATTACCGCCTGGGGGGCAACCTTCGTTAATGCCTGGGGGGCAACCTCAAGGTACTTCATTTGTGACTGGGGGGCAACCTCAAGGGTATCAACCCCAAGGGTATCAACCCCAGCCTCAATATGTACCCCAAAGTCAACCTCAGTATCAGTATCAACCTCAAGGATGGCAACCTCAAGGATGGCAACCCCAAGGGTATCAACCCCAAGGGTATCAACCTCAAGGATACCAACCTCAAGGTCAAGGTCAACCCCAGTATTCGTATTTACCTCAAGGTTATCAACCTACGGGTCAATACCCTGGTCAAGGTTATCAACCACCTCAAGGGCAATCATATGGGACTGCACCTTACAGTTATCAACCCTATCCTCAATACGGCTATGGATCTCAGTATCCTCAACCTGTTACGAGTCAATACCCTGGAATGTTAACATGGGATCCGTCACAGGGTCAACAGATGTCGCAACCAAGTATACAGTCGGTACCTCAAGCAGGACAACCTGCAGTTCCTGGTCCACCCCAGCAACCGCAACCTGTCCAGTCAAGTGTTCAGACCCCTGTAACTTCTGTAGTTACTCAGCCGCCAATTGCACCTGGTACTCCACCTCACACGGCTGCAGCAACTACCGCTTCATCTACCATGCTTACTTCTGGAGTATCGGCAGCTCCGGTTTCTACTGTCCCTGTAACCACTCCTCAGACATCTGTACCGTTGTCTGGACCCACGGTTCAAACCACAGTCCAGATGCCTGCAGGCCAACCTGGTACAAGTACGGTTGTTACTACTCAACCTCAATTTGTTCAACCTCCGTACCAGGGACAGTATCAACCTGGGCAAGCTGCCCAACAACCGGTTTACCAGTATCAACCGTATCCTGGGTACACTTATCAACCACCTCAGCAACCCCAGTACGGTCCGGTTAATCCTGGTTTTCCAGGAGGATATAATATCCCAAATGCGACTCCTGTTCCTAGTTATCCTGGATATCCTCCTCCTGGGGCTGGTATTGTGACTCAGAGTTTTAGAGATCCTAACCGGCAGTTACCGTTTATTGCGACTTTAGATTTACCCGACTTGACGCGCCTAACGAACGATCCAATTCAATATCTTCCGTTCTGGCCGCCAATGCCAAATAAGTTGCCCAGCGATATACCCAAGTTCGAAGGTAAGTCTGGAGAGGATCCGTCTAATCACGTGATGACTTACCACCTCTGGTGTGCATCAAATTCCATCTCAGATGATTCCATCCGCTTACGTCTTTTCCAGCGTACACTCATTGGTCTCGCAGCCAAGTGGTACATTGAGTTACCACGGGCCTCTTTTTACAACTTTAGCCAGTTAGCTACCTCGTTCTTAACTCATTTTCAGTTACCAGTCAGATACGATAATGGTACAGAATTATTAACTTCGCTAAAACAATCGACATCCACGTACATTTCTGATCACATCCATGAGTGGAGACGTCGAAGAAGATTAGTGAAAGTTTTTATCCCGGACCAAATCTTAGCTGAATGGTTTGTCAAATCATTATTACCAAGAATTACTGAAGATGTAGCTAAGGCCGGAGTAGTTACTGAGGAGCAAGTCATTGCTCAGGCACAATACCTTGACTTAGTTTACACTCAGTCGGGTACGTTACACGAGAAAATTCCGGATCTTCCAAAGTCAAACCAAATCGCTGCTGCTCCTTCGGGATCTCATGCCGCTGATGGTATGATCGGTATCGTGACTACGAAGAGTAAGAAGAAGTCTTCCAAGGCCTCCAATACTCCAATTATCACTTTGCCTGATTCTCCGACAGGAGAGTCTTCTCCTCCTGAACTTACCGCCGACATTCACGCTGTAGAGTCATCTACGGCCAAATCAAAAAACGGTGGAAAGAAGAAAGGAAAGAAGAAGGCTAAAGCAGACAAGGCTCCAAAGGAGAAAACGGAAAAGTCGGAAACCAATGACGAAAAGCGCAAACCTCGATATCCTTGTCTTATTTGTGAAGAAGATCATTTTACGAGAGACTGCCCTCATCGGGCCGAGGTAGTGAAAATAGTCAAAGGTTCTCCCACTCCTGCTGTGTTAAAAAATCCATTTCCAGAGCAGGAGAATAAGATGATAGGTTCTTCTTCGAATGCCAGTGAAGAACCCATTTTGATGATGTCTCATGTCAGGATTGCGACTCGATCGCAAGATTATGGTAGTAAGGCTCCTGTTGATGGTAAGGAAGCAGAATCTTCTCACTCTAACCCATCAACCTCAGCTCCTGGTTCCGATCCACTACAGATCGAAAAACCTAACCCAGACTTAGTGATTAAGCCGCCCGCCAAGGGTGTACTTCGAAGGTCTGCTTTCAATCCACATGCGAGAGCAGCCCAGAATTACAACATTGTTGAAGACTTAGCTGTTTCACCTTCAGCAATGTCGGCACTCGAAGTGCTGCAATCATGTCCAGCGCAACGAAAATTGCTTTTGTCGGCTATTGGAGCTGTCGATGTTCAGGACCCGAACCTAATGATCTTTGATCTAGAAAGTAGTACACCGCGTCTCCCCCATCAAATGGCTTTCCAAATTCCAGTGATAGTCAAAAACAGGCCTATTCATCGGACTGTGATTGATGAGGGAGCTTCTACGTGTATTATGTCGATTCAATGTTGGAGATCGCTTGGTTCTCCTTCGTTGAACCAATCCCCCACCATCCTTAAGGCCTTTGATGGCCGTGGGTTCCGTCCGTTTGGTATTCTACAAGAATTGCCTATAGGGGTCGAAGGTAAAACCGTTAGTCTGGATGTGGAAGTGGTTGATGCCCCTCTAGACTACAACCTTCTTTTGGGTCGAAGTTGGTCATATGCTATGACAGCGGTCGTTTCATCGGTCTTCAGAGTCATTAAGTTTCCACATAACGGTAAGATCGTGACTATTGATCAGCTGACATACTTTTCATCCGACCCAACCTCTTTAGAAACTATCCAGCATGTTGGTAAAACGACAATCCCTTATAGGGACATTGGTGTAGGTTTAGTTAAGGATTCCGGTTTACTGGGAACTTTTCCTCTCCCTCCACTCAATGCAGACCCTTCGTTTGCAACAATTCATATGATCACGTCAGAAAACATTATTTATGATGATCCTTGGTATGTTCCCTCTGACTCTGAGCTAGACTCACTCGGTGATGTTATGCCGTTGAGTCCGTATGAGATTGCTTATGAAGCTCTTATGTCTTTTACCGACTTTCATTCAACCGACCAAATGAATGTGGTCAGTGAAGAGTCACTTTTCACCTCACCCTTAGAACGGATAACGTTTCCCGAAGAAGTGTCATCTGACGAACAACTTCGCGAAATCCTAAGTGTAGATGATCTACCATGGGAAGATCTCCATCACAGATCTTCGTTTTTACCTAAGGATGATGCATTTGAAAATGATTTTTCATCTATCTTTACCGCTGAATATGTCAAAGACGCTCAGGATCCAACGAAACATTCTGATTCAGAGCTGAATTTAGGGAATATTTCTCGTACTATTCCCATTGATATTTCAGTGAAGCCCGGAATCGAGGAGAACATTCATATAGGTGCCGCATGTACTGAAGAAGAAATCCAAACTTACAAGGCCCTATTCCAAGAATTCCGCGACGTGTTTGCCTGGTCTTACGAGGAAATGCCGGGAATTGATCCTGCCATTGTTGTTCATGAAATCAAAACCTACCCGGATGCTAAACCCATTCGGCAACGGTTGCGTCAGATTCACCCTCGAAAAGCGGCTGCGATTAAAGCAGAAGTCGAAAAGCTGTTGAAAGCAGGTTTCATTTATCCGATCCCGTTAACGGATTGGGTATCGAATATTGTTCCCGTCAATAAAAAACAAGGAACAATAAGAATCTGTATCGACTATAGGGATATCAATCGAGCTTGTCCAAAAGACAACTATCCTACGCCTTATATCGATCAAATTATTGATGATTGTGCCGGAAGTGAGATGTTTTCCTTCATGGATGGTTTCTCAGGCTATAATCAAATCAATATTCTACCTGCCGATCAACCAAAAACGGCATTCATTTGTCCATGGGGGACATTTGCTTATTGCAAATTACCTTTTGGACTTAAGAATGCCGGGGCCACTTTTCAACGGGCGATGTCTTATGCATTTCATGACATCAAGCACATTGTGCAACCCTATCTCGATGATTTGCCTGCTCATTCTTTACAACGAGCTGATCACCTTGTCCACCTACGAGCAATCTTTATGAGGTGTAGGCATTATCGAATTCGGTTGAATCCCCACAAGTGTGTTTTCTGTATAGAAACAGGTCGATTGCTGGGATTTGTTGTTTCAAAAGCCGGCATTCGCGTCGATCCCTCGAAAGTCGAGGCTATCATCAAATTGCCTCCTCCTTCGAGTTTGCGCCAACTCCAAAGTTTGCAAGGGAAAGCGAACTTTTTACGCCGATTCATCCCAAACTACGCCGAGGTCACTAAAGGTTTTACACGGTTGTTGAAACAGAACGCACAATTCTTTTGGGACGAGATTGCCCAACAATCTTTTGATGCACTGAAACACGCGTTGACCCATGCACCGTTATTGCATCCTCCCAACTACAACCAGGACTACTTCTTATACCTCGCAGCTTCGCATTCCACCATTGGAATGGTGTTAGTTCAAGAAGATGAATTCAAAGCAGAGCATGTGATATATTATCTTAGTAGAACCTTAAATCCCACTGAGTTAAAATATTCGCATGTGGAGAAATTGGCCCTGGCAGCCGTTCAAGCTGTCCAGCGTTTTCGTCACTACATTCTTCTCCGCAAGACTACAGTTATTTCGGATTGCAACCCTATGATTTATATTTTGACAAAACAACTGCTAGGGGGCAAGTACTCTAAATGGATTGTTATCCTGCAAGAGTTCGACTTGGAGTTCGAGAAGTCCAAGTCTAAGAAATCTTTAGTTTTTGCGGAATTGATGTGTGATTTCCCGAGTGCTGACACAGAGACTGTGGCAGAGGAGTCCATTGCGGACGAATCTTTGTTTCTTATTAGCACTTTAGATCCGTGGTATGGGGATATAATCATCTATCTCCAAACCCAAACCTTTCGGCCTGAAGCTTCCAAGGAAGACCGTCGAAAAATTCGGTTTCGATCCCAGCAATACAGAATTATTGGAGATACACTTTATCGCCGGGGGGCAGACTTAGTTTTTCGACGTTGTTTAACTCACGAAGAGGCTGAGAGAGTTTTGAATGATTGTCACTCTGGAGCATGTGGCGGTCATATGTCTGGGTATGCCACAGCTCAGAAGGTGTTGCGCGCTGGCTATTTCTGGCCGTCTATGTTTAAAGATTGTATCCTTGCTGTCAGAACATGCCACAACTGTCAAGTGTTTGATCGAAAGATGCGCGCTCCACCTGCTCCTCTCCACCCTATAATTGCCGCTGGTCCATTCGCCAAATGGGGCATTGACTTTATTACTTGTAACCCTCACTCGGCCGGGGGGCATGCGTATATCATCCTCGCGGTTGATTATTTTACAAAATGGGCCGAGGCGATGCCTACATTCGACGCAAGCGGCAAGACAGCTGCAGTTTTCGTATTCAATCATATCATAACTAGGTTTGGTGTCCCACAAGCAATCATTACTGACCATGGGAGCCATTTTCGAAACGTCATGATGACTGAGCTTACAAGCCAGCTTGGTTTGCGCCACGATAGCTCTACTCCTTATTATCCGCAAGCCAACGGTTTGGTTGAGTCAATCAACAAAGTTCTAGTCATCATGATTCGACGGATCATTGGTATCCATCGAACGAATTGGCATAACATGTTATTTTCGGCGCTATGGGCATATCGAACTTCAGTGAAAAATTCAACAGGTTTCACCCCTTTCCAGCTAGTTTATGGCTTAGAAGCTGTGTTACCTATTGAATGCGAAATCCCATCACTTCAAATGGCTGTCGAATTACTTCCAGCTACTTCCGAAGAGGAGAAACGGTTATTATACTTGGCTAAATTAGATGAGACTCGACGTGACGCTACTTTAGCTATCGAGACTCACGCGAAACGAATGAAAGCTCAGTACGATAAAAATGTAACCCCTCGAAGTTTTTCGGAAGGAGACCTAGTACTATTATATGATCAAGCTAACGATAAGCTAGGTGCCGGAAAATTCGTTCCCATGTGGCATGGGCCCTACATTGTAAAGCGAAAGCTAGCAAAAGGGGCTTATGAGTTAGTTGATTTTGATGGGGACTCTTTGGGTAAACCCAGAAATGGACTTTACCTAAAGAGGTATTATGCTTAAAATGATGGGTATGGAGAAATTTTTAGATAGGTTAGATTTTCTTTCTAGCTAGCAAGTGTGTTAGTTTAGTCAGTGTGCTTAGCTTAGCAAGTGTGGTTTTTCGTCATTATTCTGGCTTATCTTGGTTTTACTCTTGATATTGTAGATGTCGACGCCTCTCCAAACATACATTGGATTTGCTGATGGTGCTTGTCGTAATACACGGAATATCTCTTCCGCAGCTTGGGTTATCTATTCGCCCTCTGACGAGTTAGTTTCTATGCATGGGGTAAGCCTCGGTCAAACAACGAATAACATTGCAGAATACAGTGCAGTGGTTGAATTATTATCCGAATCTATTTCATTTGGAATTCGACGTTTGATAGTGAGGTTAGATTCTGAACTTGTTGTATTACAGCTTAATAGAGTTTATGCCATTAGAAATCCTGTGTTATTAAGGTTGTTTTTGAGAGTGCGTCTCTTGGAACGTGAATTTGATTACATTGAATATCAACATATTCCAAGGTCTTTGAATACATTAGCAGATGCAATTGCTTCTCGAATGTTGGACAGACATTTACGATAATCATGCAAGTAAATTTAAAAACATTTCATCACATATGTTAAACAAGATAAGCCGGTAATAGTGATATATATAGATAGAAGTGTGTCAAAAAATATATACATCGTCTTCGATCATAGGTTTAAAACACCTTATGATCGGCAAAATGATAGTACAAAAAGTCAAAAATGTCACATGTGACTACAAAAGTGACTAGTCAATCACTGGTGGTGCTCTCTGTACGACACCACTGCGCGGGCTACCTTACGCAAAAATCTCCTAAACGGTCCAGGGACCGCGACTACGAAGCGCTGAAGCCTGATAGGAATGTCGTCCATAGTAGTCTCAGGTATATCTGCCGTGAGACGCTCTAGATCATGCTCCAACTCAGCTAGTACTTCTGCTGTCGCATCCTGTGGGGCCGGTACCGGTGCAGCTGGATGTAGTCTATCATAAGGCCGGAGGTTGGCTGGACGCTGTGGACCAACATCTGCATTTTGAAAGATTTACTATTAGTTTTGAGACGATATATATAAAAAATACAAAAAATACATAACTAGAAAACTTGTGAAAATAAAAAGTACCTCTGTCGTCCCATTGTTCTCCCTGTGGAAGAACCATGTCCGGATCACCTCTGAAATCCATTCCGGCATACGGAAAGTCCTGTATCACAAAAAGCTGGCCCTCTAACCAGTCAAAATAACTATCTGAGAATCGAACTACTGTCGCACCCTCGTCAGGATGCCGGGCCATCACCGCAACCCATCGTATCAGCTTTGGCTGCTGAGGACCCAAGATATCAACAGTGAGTTGCTGAGGGATCAGCATTGGAATTCTCTCCAAGGCAAAGCTCACGACTATAGGCCCATATCCAAAAGTCTTTAGTCGTCCGTTCTTTGCCTTGGTCAGTTGGCTCTTCATATGAGCCGACACAGCTTCACACCAGTTGAAAATGGTGCCTTGGTAACAGTCAATTGCCATCCGCATTTGGGATCCGGAAGCAATGTGTAAAGCGGCCGCGCCGCAAATTCTGGTAACCGTGAACGCTATGACTTTGAGTTCCGGTAGAGTGATGTGTTTTATCTCTATGCCTTTTGAATGGTGAGCCCCAGGTGTGCACCAATTCTCGCGGAGACTATCAAGGGATTGGCCACCCGGCCTAGTCCCCGCAAGACTGAGTTGCTCACCTCTGTTTGGCAAGCCAGTGAGAAAGTATACATCCGAGGGCTCTATCTCGAGCTGGTGCCCTCCTATGTAAAAGCATTGTTCTTGTACGTTCCATCGCTCAACCAGCCATTCCAAGAATCTTACCTGGCCCCTCATGCCCGGTATGGTCCAATATTTGTATAATCCGCATGCTCTTAGGGCATCCAGGGAAGGTTGATGATTTATTGCAGCTTCATCTTCCTCTACATGCTCTCTTTCTCTCCAGTCTAACATGATTAATGCCCTGCATATCAAAAATAGCAATTAGAAATTAATTTGGGAATTTTTGGTGGTTTTTTGAGAGAGTTGGGGTTTTGAAATGCGCGTTTCTCGGAGGACGCACCCCGGCTTTGTAGCACAGGGCGCCCGGACGCAGCTGGCCTGAAGGCGGGCTGCGTCTTCCGACCGTTTTCCCGTATGAGAAAAAGTCGGGGGACGCAGGTCACCCGAAGGGCACCTGCGTCCGCCGAGAGGCGCATTCCAAAACCAAAACCCCCCCAAAAAATGAAACTAAAACCTAAAAATTGATTCTAAACGGATAGAAATGCAGAGTAGGATGTGTAAAATACCTGGATGAGACGGCGTTCGATTCCAACGGTCAGATTTTCCGCAGCGACCACGGGAAGTTTCTTGTCAAAAGCTCCTTTTTCAACCTCAACAGTGAAACGGTAAAAATGACATGGTAAAAGGTCTTTTTATAGGTTTTTTGGATGAATTAGTTCATTTTTTACCATGAAAAGATGTTTTTGAATGTATTTTTGCCTATTTTAAACAGGTATGAGTAATGTGTCGCTTTTGTGCAGGACAAAGGGATTTCGAGGGAAATTGTAATTTTTCACAAACAAAATTTCAGAGTCATCTTTTAAGCCCTTTTCTGACTCCTAAAACATGAAAAGATCGCCGAGTGTTTCTTTTTCACTCGTTAAAACGGAATTAAAAGACGGTCCCCTTTTAGCTCTTTTCTGACCGCAAAATCAGGAAAAGATTGCCGGGTTTTTGTCGTTTCGAACTCGATAAGGAAATAAAACGACGTGTCCTTGATCGCTTTTTACTTTTCAGGTTAACGACACTATTATGAAAGTACTCCTTGGTCGCAAGATCAAGCGGTTCCCCCAGGTATTATTTTATACTTTTTCGGGCTTGAGGGACACAAATATACGAAAAAGTTCAACGTGGAGTCTCCTTTAGTTTTTTCAGACTCTCTAAAATTGAAAAACGCCGAGTTTCTCCTATACTGGGCTCGTTAAACTTTTACAGTAGAGGACCTGTTCAATTACAAACAGGAACGAACCACTCCTTCCTAGGGTTCGAATTTAAACTAGGTTGGACTCGTCCGAAGGATGAGCTTATAATCAAGCATATGTTATCCTCCTCAAGCTTGTTAAAAATAAAGAGGTACTTGCCAGAAATGGTGGGGGAAAAAAGAGAAGAATGAACCTATTTGTCACCTTTTGTCTCAGAAGAAACTTTATTACCGCTCTTGAACACGACACTTTTCATTCACCTGGGTTGGGAAATCTTTTACCTCACAGTTGACCAAATCACTTTGAAAGTCTTTAACCGGGTTCCAGGGGTTAACTTTGAGTTATTCGTCACCAAGCCATCTGTTGTGTCGTTATGTGTTCAAGAGGTCTGCAAGAAAAAACTTTCATCTGCAAAATACTTGTCATCCATTTGACCATCCCTGAGTCAGTCCTTACAGCAACATTTCTTCAACTTGAACAATGATTTCGTGTTGCGGGCTTGCCTGCAACGGGTCGCTTTCTATCGACATCGACACATTATCTAGAAAGATGACTTAGGAATCGACAGTACCTTGAAGTCTGCATGCATCAATGGCAGGTTTCTCGCCTTTGACGTCAGTTTACATCATTGACTTTCGATCAGAGGATTCCGTGAAGTGTTCGACATCAAAACATCTATTCACATTTCACGGGTTGTGCTTGGTACTTTGAGAACCATTGACATTACTGGTGGTTTCTCTCACGCTTGTTAACAGTTTACATCATTGACTGGTAATCAAGTGGTTTCTACCATGTTCGACATCGAATCATTTAATCACATGGCTAGAATCGTACCAATTCGGGAAGTAGAAGTGAAGACCCTGGATCTAGTTTCTACCATCCAGGCTGCGAGGAGTTTTGTATTCATTATCTATGTAGACTAATCATAAACAGATGGCTGCGTCCATACTGTGTCTACAAAAGTCTATAAAAATGATGTACTGCAAGATCATTCCTGTATCAGAATAGTTAGTCCATTAGTTAAAGTTTTGAATCTGAGTATGGGAATGCCTACCTCAGTGATGATATAATCTTATCCATGTATTTTGTGTTGAAAATTGCAGGTTCCAACCAGGCCATCCACAAGGCAATCCTTGAAATGATAAAGCGCTTCACCCTTCCTAGAATTACAAAACCCTATTCTATTCCAGGCTTCGCACTTTAGGGGGCAATCTGTTACACTAAAAAATGTCACCTTGACTACTTACAGTTAGTATGGCTCAAATCAACAGTCATGCTACCCTCTTAGGCAAGTCTCATGCCTCTGTTATCCATCTCAAACTCAAAGAAGAGAGAAAGTCTTGTAAAAAATATGTTTATCTCTGGGGTCGCAGGTTCTCTCTAGCCTTACCTGCGGGGACGCTGACCATGTTCACAAAATATGCGTCCATGGACGCTCTGTATGTTAAGGGACAGGTGCGTCCCTCTGTAAAAGGCAAAATGCGCGAGTTTTATCTTGAAAAAGTTACTTGTGGTTACTTCTAGAACATTCTAGAGGTCGGTTTGATGAAATGGATGCGCCTCCAGTTGGTTCATGTATCTCTATTAAGGGGGAACTTATCCCATCAATAAGGGAGCTATCCCACCCATAGAGGGGGATGATCCCATTGATAGTGGACCTGAATAACCTCTTTACAGCACTATAAATAAAGGCATTGAGCCAGAAGGAGAGGAGGTTGGAGCTATACATTTTCTTTGGGTAAATGCTGCAGGATTTAGGTCTTCCATTAGAGCCTTTGTGAGGAGAGATTGTCTTCACTTGATTCTACTTGGGAGAGGGTGAGCTTTGTCAAAGTAGAGGAAAACCCTTGATGGACCCTGGGAGGAACTTGCACAACACCAAGGCCAGGTTGTAAGAGTTTCTTTGTTTCGTTATTAATACAAACTGGTTTATTTTTCTCAATAGCTTGTGTTAATGAGTTATTTCATGTGTTCCTTGGTCTGCATGTTGAATATATGTTTTATTATATGAAATGCAAGTGCTTGGTAATTGTTTGATTGTTTGTGGTTGCAGGAATTGACTTGAAGGAGGAGCTCATCCGGATCGTCAAGAACGGACTTCAACAACAGCGTTTTGGAATAAGGTAAGCCTAAACACTTGTAGTTTTCATGTTGTAAAAGGTGTATTTAGAGAAAGATCACTCCATTTTGTCTTGTTTGTCATTAGAACGTCTTACACTTCTAGGAAGGTCAGTCGTGTCCGCACCCTTGACAGATTCCGTGTGACAACCCCACATATGAAAAGGAGTTGTATGCCTTGGTCCAAAGCGTGAAGAAGTGGAAGCACATTTGATTGGAAAGGAGACCATTATTCACACCGATCACCAGCCCTTGTAGTACCTACATTCGTAAATCAAGCTTCTACAGGCATGTCATTTCAGGTGGATGGGGTTCCTTCAGCAGTTTCACCTGGTAATAAAATACAAAAATGGCACTAGCAACAAAGTGGCAGATATGCTTTCTTACCCTCCCATTTCGACATCTATAATTTTTCAAAATGCTTCTTTTTCTTTTGAAATTTATGTTGAATAGCATGTTGACGACAAATATTTTAAGGATATTTATGCAAAGTTGACTCACAGATCACAAGTAGACAATTACCATTTGCAAGGAAAATTGTTGTACCATCTTGGCAAACTTTGTATCCCCACCAATGAAAGAATACATGTAATCAAAGAGGCACATACCTTTCTTATGTTAGGTCATTTTGGTGTAAGGAAAACTTTGTGTCATTTGCAGAGGTTTTGTTATTGGCCTAACATGAAAAACATTGTGACTCGATATGTAAAGGGATGTGTGTTGTGTTCAGTTTGCAAGCCCACTAATAGATAATGGGGCTCTACATACCACTCCCTGTTCTGATTCGTCCATGGGAAAGTGTGTCAATGGATTTTGTTGGCGGTTTTCCTTTGTCTAGGAGAGGTCATAACGATTTATATGTCGTTATGGATCGATTTAGAAAAATGTGTGTCTTAATGCCTTGTAAAAAGTAGATCAGACTACTCATCTCTTATTCCAATTTGTATGGGTCTACTTTGGGTTTCCCACGTCCATTGTGTCTGATCAGGACTCTCATTCCTTAGATATTTTTGGAGGAGTTTGTGGAGAATGATGGACACCAAGCTGAAGAGGAGTATGGAATTTCATCCACAGACCAACGGGAAAATATAGGTTGTCAACCGGAAAGAGATACATTTACTCCAGAGCTATTGTGGAAAGCATCCCAAGTTATGGGATGAACAGCTTCCTTATGTACAACATGCATACAATAGGGTAGTGCATTCATCCACTCAGATCTCACTATTCGAGACATGCTTTGGATATTTTCCAATATATCCCTTAGACATGGTATTTGGGAGATATGAAGATTCCAATGAGCAAGGTGATAGGGACAAAGCATGGAAGTTCATTCATTGAATCCAAATGATTCACGAGGTCGTGCAGGAGCAATTGGAGAAGAGTCAAGCTCAATTCAAGGCTTGACATGTCAAGCACTTGGTTGATCACCAATTTCAGGTTGGAGAGAAGGTGTGGCTCCATATCAGCACGGACGTAATGAAATGGGAAGGAAAGAAGTTGAGAACAATCCAATATGGTCCTTTCACCATATTAGAGAAGATTGGAGACAATGCTTTTCGTCTCGACTTGCCAGCATACATGCAAATGTACTCAATGGTGAACGTTGAAAACTTGAATATTTATGAGCATCCTTTGATCACAGACACAAAAGAGGTTGGACAGCTTCCTACAGTGGACAATTTTTCACCTGAATACTTGGACAAGCTACTTTAAGATATCATTCTTGACAGGAGAAATAGAACTTCATGACGAGAAGACGTGGAGTACTTTCGTATCGGTTTCAAGGGAATGGATCCAAAAAGGCTCGTTTGATTGAAAATGAGAAAGTGAGGGAGAAATTCCCTCACTTGCCAATTGATTGATAAATATTTTGGTAGCCCAAAAGCTCATTAGTGGGGAGGAATGGTCCAGGAGGATCTTAAAAGGACAAAATTTCAAATTCCTCAAAACAAAGTACAACTAGTCTCAAATTGAAGAGCTGGTATTTTTGAATCCAACAGCGTGAACGACACCTCAAACCAACATCATATGAAGAAGTTATGGCCTGATGAAGTTTTCCGGAAACAACTAAAATTTTATAGGTAGGACCCATAATGACACTCAGCATGCTAAAGTCAGTAGTAGGATGTTGATTTTATCCGTACAGATGTTGATGCCATTAGGGTTATGTGGCCATACGGTCAAAGGAGAGCTAACCAGAACGTGACATGTGGTTGGTTATGTCAGCAGGCCAGTCAGTTACCCAATCAGTCTTATAGGCCAATTAAGACATGACACAGGTCAACCCAGTTAGCATGTCATAATTCACTAAGGAGGTGAAAATTTAGACCGGCCTAGTGGTCAGCAGTGACGAAATTGTCGCTTTTTTAAAATGCCCAATGACCCCTAGAAATAGGGTAGGAAACCAAACATTTGGATATTAAAATAATATTATTTTAAAATTAGTCGTTGACTAGCTGACAGGCAGTCAACCTCGTCGACCGACCAGCTGGTTGGCCAATGGCCAATAGCGGCATGTCTTATATATATAATATAATAAAACAAACCGACGGCGAGTGTCGAACCTGCCGACCAGTGTTTCGAAACTGGTGACCAAAATCAACAACCCGCCAATAACAAACTGCCACACACAACAAACTTATGGCAGACTTAAACCATGGGTAGCGGGTCGGGCGGGGGGTTGATCTTGCGACCTTCGCTAGCCAAACACCTCCCGCCACCAATGTGTCAGGGTCCTTTGTTATTACAGTCGACCGAAATGTTATTTTAATGCATCCATTACAGCGCCAGGGGGAGGAGGTCACATGAGGAGACCAGAACCCAGCATTGAACTATGCACATGAGGATCGAGGTGGGGAGAATATTCTTTACATATTACAGGGAATATTCCTAGAATATAGCTATAGGGGAATCTTATAGGAAATCTAAAATATTCCCTATAGCTCCAAAGGTAACATGCACAGAACTAGGTCGGCTTTATAGTAATTTTTCACCAGGAATCCAACCGTGCAGTCTGTTTCTTCAGTAGAGGTATACATTTTCAGGCCATCCCCAAAAGTGGAGGTATAATGTGTTATTTTGTAATTGTTTGTAATATGATTTTGCTACCTATTCATGAAAGAAGCCTCCCCACATTAAGCAAAGCCTGGAGACGTAGCCCACACTGGGTGAACTCCATTATTAAGTTGCTTTTATGCATTTCATGTCATGGTTGCATTTGATTTCCGCCTCTTTTATGTGTTTATGTCACTTGGTTACATGCTCTTTTAAATGAAATTGTGTATGCATCGTTAAAGTAAAAGATCTAGATCACACCTTAATTAGGATCCTTTAAGCACTAATAGATTCATACCTTTACTTATTTTTTATCCTCGTTAATGTTAATTAACCCAAGGTTAAGATGGACCCATGTTGCTTAATACACATGCATTTTATACAAAAATGAGTCGTGAAGATAACTAATACAAGCTAAGGCGAATGTTTAAATAATTTAGCTAATTCAAATTTTTTATTCCACATAAAATAAAGAGTTTTTATCTTGGAACTACTATGACACAAATATTAGCAAACACAATAAACAAGCCAAATGCCCAAGTGAGATTCCATATTAGGCAGTTGTTGGAATTATGCTTGTTATATGAAGGGGTAATTTACCTTAGGGGAGGCTCCCATCCATCCACTATGGGCTTGTATCTAGCCACGAGGGTTTTCAATCCTTTGCTTCCCTACTTAGGCTCTTCAAGTTGCTTTGGTTCAGAGATAGCCAAAGGGGAAGTCAAAAACTTGTCAAAACATCAAAACAAAGGACTTCAAGCACCTATTTCACCTTTCCTAATATTCATGAGCAACTCACCTTACGCTATGTTTATGTCAACAACCATGGATAAGTCCATAATGGGTTGCATGCATCGATGAGTGCTCCTTTGTGGCATTCCATTCATGATATAGGGTTCTTAGGTTCAATAATCCACAAGGTGGCACACATGTGCCATTTCTATTTCCACCTCCCACGCTTACACCTAGTTCTATAGATACATATGGACACGTATTAGGGACCTTCCATGTCAAATAAATTATGTGCAGTGTAGTTATTTAGTGAATAAACTCATTTTTTCATTTTCCAAAGATGATATAAACTATCTACTCTATTTGGTGCCATGTGTGAAATTCCATGACCCATGGGAGTGAATATCCTAAAAGCATTTACTTATATGTTATATTAAAAGGGAGAAATGAATAGTAGATCTTAAAGACCCTATCTCAAATTGATTTGGTATAATTATAGTACCAAAATATATACTCAATGGTTTATTTTAGCCAACACAATGAACTTTTGTATTAGGGAACACCTAAGTACTAATTCAAGCATTGGACTATGGGAAAATTCTCACTGGAAATTTGATCAATAAAATGTTGTGGATATTCCACTGGATAGTTTGTCACAACAAATCTGATAAAATTGTATTTAAAATCTGAAATTCTACACTATTACAATTTTATTAGATTTCTAGATCTATATATTTACTGTTAATAGTGCATGCATGCAAATTAAAATTATGCAGAAAATAGAGAACGATAAAATAAAATCTCACACACACATTTTTTTATATGGAAAATTATCTTCTAAGGAAAAAAGGGAACTCCCTAGATCTAGTGGCCTAATCTAGAAACAACAGGTGCAAAAAAAATCAATGTTTTCCTTAAAGAAATTAGAATATGGAAGAAAGATCTACCTGGAATCTGTAATAAGCCCTCCTCTTCTCTTTGCCTGTAAACCCCAACTCTAGCTCCAAGCACTATAAATGAAACCTACAAAACGACTAAAACAAGCAATGGGACTATAATATCCACATAACATAAACTAATGTCTCTAATCAAAGAGTCAAATGGCATTGAAATACATAAGCATCAACATGACACAAGTATAGGAAAAATGAGTGCTTTTTGTATTATTGAATGAAGGAGAGAGTTACAACCATTTATAGATGCTTGACTTTGTAGATGTCTCCCCAATTGTCTTGCCCTTCCTTGCGACAAAGAAACCTTCAAACTTAACCCCAATGCATTAATGGAGGATAATGCATTAATGGAGGATGATTCCTTAATCTCAAAGTAGCGGCGTGAGGGTACTAGTAATCTCAAAAATTCAACTGAGACTCAATGGGAGGAAGTGAATTTATAGGGTAAAAGTGGTAGTTTAGGATTTACCAATGTAGGATTGAGATCCACATATGAAGTAGGATAAGATATAAGACCTCTAGAGTAGGAATTCAAGATCTTTATTAATGGTAAATGGTTAAAACCACCATAGAAGCTTCTAGAAGTTTCGTAAATATTTTTTTATTTTTGCCGAAATTATAGAACCATCACATCTGGCAAGGAGAGAAACCTGCGTTGATCAATGCAGGTGCTCAATTATGCAACTTGCAACCATTGCAAGTAGACTAAAGTGCAGAGTGCGTTGGTGCCAAAAACATAGTTTTTGAGTTGATTCACCCAGAAACTCAAACTTTTTGGAGAGGTAATGCTTAGGGCTTTGCAAAGGGATAATGATAATATGTTAAGGATGTTGATTGATCTGATTTTTCAGGCCATTTGATTGGATGTGACAAAATTACGTGTAACACATTTGACACAAGATATGCTCTGGGAAACCCTTTTGGGAGAAAAACCCAACTAGAAGGTGAGGCCTCTTTTCTCTCTTTCATTGAATGGAAATATGGCTACGAGGACAAAGAAGTATGGCATTTGGCTTGTGGGCTGCTATAGTGCACAAATCCTCTCTGGGTTCTCTACCTTCTATCCCTCTTGATTATTTTTTCTTAGTTATGGAACAAATGTGCTCAAAATAATGGAATACCTTTTCCTCCTAGTGGCCTGGTTATAACACAACTTGATAGCCTACTAGTGGTTATGTTTGACTACCTCAACTCTTAACTAGAGTTACAATATAAACTCTTCTAGAGTCTTCTACATCATCGTCATAATGCTAGCCCCTTTTCCATAAATCTTGCATACAGGCTCTGATTGACATGATTCTTGCATCATTTGAAAGGTATCTGTGTGTAGAATAGGATGAGAAGGTGTGGTGCTAAAAGGAAAAAAATTTACCCCTATAAGGTTTCAGACCTTGTTTTTCCAAACTAGGTCTTGCAAATAAAATGGTCTTGTGAGATGATTCCTCCACATTTTCCACTCTAAAAGCATTGAGATGGACAAAAAATAATATAATAATCCAATTCAGATCACACCTCCTCATTTTTGGAGGCTTTTCATCCCCAAAATCTTATGTTGAATGAGGTGAGGAAATTTTTCCCTCCACCTTCTCTCAGGTGTACCATTTAGATTTGCATAGAAGTTGTTGTTATGAAACCAGCTCACAAAAAGATAGAAAAGGAAGATCCACGCCTTAGAATTCATCCTCTTCGAGGGGACAACCTCCTTTACATTACATAAATGAACAATTCTTGGATGATACAAATGACAAAACCTCCTTTCTATATATAGGAGTCTAGGGAGTCACAATATAATCCAGCCGACCTAACAATAATAATATAAAGCCACAAAAATAACAATAGAGGGATTCTATGGGGCACAGAAATAACAATATGGGGATAATAGGGGCACAACAATATAAATAAGGGGTATAACTACAATAGTAATGGGGTAATCACTAGTATTATAGGGACCCAACATGCCCCTCTCCTTCAAAAAAGTGTTGTCCTCAACGCTTGAGTAGTTCTGGATACTTCTGCATAAAATTCTCATCCTCCCATGTGGAATCTTCAGCGGATAAGTTCTTCCACTTGATAAGATACTCTGAAATTGATCGATTTCGTAGCTGTCGAGTTCTTGTTTCTGTGACTGCTTCCGGTTCCAATATAATTTTTCCTTCCTCGTCAAGTTCTGGCAATATTGTTTGAATTGGGAGCTTGTCACCTATAACCTTCTTTAAACATGAAACATGGAAAACTGGGTGCAATCGAGAAGCTGCAGGAAGCTCCAATTTGTATGCCATAGTACCAATCTTTTGCAACACCTTGTACGGACCATAATACTTTGGTGATAATTTATTATCCTTCTTAGCTTGCTTTAGGGACATTTGCTTATATGGTTGTAGCCGTAGGAATACCCAATCACCTACATCAAAACTTCTTTCACTGCGATGTTGATCTGCCTGTTGTTTCATTCTATTTTGTGCCAACACGAGGTTATCCTTTAAGAGTTGGAGGACTTGTTGTTGATGTTCGATGTGATGTTCCACTGCCTGAACCTTAGAATTTTCTCTTAAATATGATGTGATGGATGGTGGTTGATACCCATAAAGTGCCATAAATGGGGTCATTTTTGTTGCTGTATGGAAGGAAGTGTTATACCACCATTCAGCCAGAGGCAACCATTTGACCCATTGTGTCTGTTTATCAGATACAAAGCAACGAAGATATCCTTCCAAACATTTGTTTACTATCTCAGTTTGCCCATCAGATTGAGGATGATAAGATGAGCTATGAGCTAACTGAGTACCAAGACAAGAAAATAATTCTGTCCAAAAATTTCCAGTGAAAATGGGATCTCTGTCACTTACAATAATCTTTGGGTTTCCATGTAGCTTTTGAACTGTTTCCATAAATGCAGTAGAAACTGTACTGGCTTTAAATGGATGTGATAATGCACAAAAGTGTGCATACTTGGTAAGTCTGTCAACTACCACCATGATGACACTCTTTCCCTCAGACTTGGGTAAACCTGTGATAAAATCCATTGAAACCTCCTCCCAACGTTGGCTTGGAATGGATAAAGGTTGTAATAGACCCGGTGTCTTAATTGTTTCAACTTTATTTTGCTGGCAAACCAAACATTCCGCCACAAACTTTTGAATATCTGATTTAAGGCCATCCCAAAAAAATTCCTTCTTAACCCTGTGGTAAGTTTTTAAAAATCCTGAGTGCCCTCCTAAGGGAGAAGTGTGCAATTCCATAAGAATCTTTTGTTTTAGCTGGGAATTCTTACAGAGGTATAAGCGATCTTTGTACCATAACGAATCATTTTGCCAGCTAAATGTATCAGAAGTACTGGAATCTTGTTGTAGCTTTCGAATAAGTGCCCACACTTCTTCGTCATTCTTCCATTCCTCCCTTGCTTCGTTTATCCAATCTGGTTGGATAATAGAAATGGCACACAACAATGCTTCCACATCCTCATCCTTTCTTGAGAGTGCATCTGCCACCACATTTTGCTTCCCTTTTTTGTAGATGATTTCAAAGTCATAACCCAACATCTTTGTGACCCACTTTTGTTGCTCTTCAGAGGATAATCTTTGTTCTAAAAAGTATTTAAGGCTATCATGATCCGTTTTTACCTTGAAGTGTCTTCCCATTAGGTAGGGTCGCCATTTCTTAAGTGCATGGAGTATTGCCAACATTTCCTTCTCATAAATAGCTTTGCTTAAAAACTTTCCCTTGATTGGACGACTTTCAAAAGCAATGGGTCTTTCATCTTGCATTAGAACAGCACCAATTCCATTTCCTGAAGCATCACATTCCACAATAAAGGTTTTTGTGAAGTCCGGTGTAGCTAAGACCGGTGCTTGGCACATTGCCTCTTTAAGATGTTCAAAGGCCTTTGTTGCTTCCGGAGTCCATGAAAATGAATCTTTCTTCAATAATGTTGTTAGAGGTGCTGCTATTCTCCCATAATTCTTAACAAACTTGCGATAATACCCTGTCAACCCAAGAAATCCTCGCAGATGCTTTATGGATGTGGGGATTTTCCATTCCTTAATGGCTTTAATTTTGCTAGGGTCTACCTTAACTCCTTCATGAGATACAATATGACCCAAATATTCCACCTCCTGGACTCCAAAGAAACATTTGGATCTTTTTGCATATAATTGTTTCTCCTCCAATAGTTGTAGCACCCTGTCAACATGTTCAACATGATCCTTCCAAGACTTGCTGTAGATTAGTATATCATCAAAAAATACTAACACAAATTTTCTAAGGAATGGTTTGAAAATTGAATTCATCAAACCTTGAAATGTTGAAGGTGCATTGGTAAGGCCAAAAGGCATGACCAAAAATTCATAATGACCCTCATGAGTTCTAAATGCCGTTTTCGGAATGTCTTCAATCTTCATTCTGATTTGATGATATCCTGAACGAAGATCCAACTTGGTGAAGTAAATTGATCCATGCAATTCATCCAGTAATTCATCAATAACAGGAATGGGGAACTTATCTTTAATAGTGAGCTTGTTGAGCTCCCTATAATCCGGACACATGCGCCATGATCCATCCTTCTTGTGCACCAATACTACTGGAGCTGAGAAAGAACTTTGACTCGGTTGAATTATACCAGCCTCTAGCATTTCTGCAACCATACGTTCAATTTCACTTTTTTGGACATAGGGATATCTGTACGGCCTGATGTTTGGAGGAACACTTCCTGGAATCAGATGAATAGCATGATCATGATCACGCATAGGTGGGAGACCTTTGGGAGTCTCAAATACCTTGGAATGATTGTCCAGGACTTTTTGGAGATCTGGAGAAATAGATGATTCCAATGTGGAAACATCTAGCGAACATAATTGTGCAATTACACCTCTTTGCTCCTTTTTTAGAAGCTTTGTCATGCCATTAGAGCTGATTATCTTTCCTGGTTTCCCTGCAATACCCCTTAATTCAACTTCCTTTCCTTCCACAGAAAATTTCATGAAAAGTTCTTGAAAATTAAAAGCTATTGTACCCAAGGATTGTAGCCATTGGACTCCTAGTACAACATCAGCACCTCCCATTGGAATGGAAAGCATTGGGCTAGTCAATACATATTCTCCCATGGATAGCTTGATATTATGGCACTTTCCAGAACAATTTATTGTTCCTCCATTTGCAATCATCACTTGACACTCTGGTGCTGGATATAGGAAGCAATTCAATTCTTTTGCTACCCTACAATGAATAAAATTGTGGGTGCTTCCTGAATCAATCAACACTATTACCTTTTTCTTCTTGATTTGTCCTTCTATCTTGATGGTTTGAGGAGTGGTAATTCCCGCCAATGCATTACAAGATATGGTCGGATTTATTTGTTCTTCATCTAGGCTTTGTTCCTGGAATATATCCTCTTCTTTTGACCTTTCTTGCTCCTTTTCTTCTTCCTCTTCACAATCTATGTAGAATAATTTCTTCTCAGCACACTTATGACCTTTTGTGTATTTGCTATCACAATTGTAACAAAGCCCTTTTGCTCTTTTTTCTTCCAATTGTTGTGGTGTCAACCTTATAGGTTGTGGAAGACTATGGGCAACAACACTTCCGTCTTTATAGTTGTGAATGGTATGCTTCCTAGTTGCCATAATTTTGCTTTCCATTTTTCTTGCTAACCTGAATGCCTTCTCTAATGAATCAGGTTCCCAAAGGCGCACATCATGTTGGATATTATCCTTTAAAGACCCTATGAACACATCAATCCTATGCTCCTCTGGAATATCTTTTACCCTTATGTTCAATTTTTGGAACTCCTCAATGTGCTCCATTATTGAACCCTTTTGTTTGAGACTTATCAATTGGCTAAAAAAAGTGTTGCTTTTTGTATCCTCATAATGTGCTATCAATTCTTCCGTAAAAATTGCCCAAGTGATAAATTGTTTACGAGAACAAAGCCATTGATACCATACAAACTGATTTGGTTCCAAATATAAAGTTGCCATACGTACCTTTTGTGTGTTTTGCACATTATTGAGATCGAAGAATTGCTCCATCTGTAATATCCATGTGGCGGGATCCTTGCCATCAAACTTCCTCATATCGATTTTTGGAACATGGTGAGTCTTCGATCCAACATTAGAGTCTATGGAATCATGATTAACATTTCTTTTGTTCTCATCATGAGTTTCCTTTACTACCTTTTCACCATTAGTGACCCTTTCTTGTAGCAACTTCTTCAATTCATCCATCTTATCATCCATGCCATCAAATTTAGCGTCAATCTTAGCTTCCATGCCATCCATCTTAGCTTCCATTCCCTTTATCTTAGATTCCACGCCATTTACCTTAGATTCCACGCCACTTATCTTAGCTTCTGTTAGCTTTTGTGAGCGTGACATTTGTTGCACTTGTTCTTGTAATTTTGATATATCATGTAGCATTTCTTCCTCTTCTTCATGAGTCATGCTAGAGCTTTCAGGTTCCTTACTAGGTGTTTGCATTTTCTTTCCTCGGGGCATCAGTTACCGATAATAATGCTTTACTATGCCCTTTGAATTCCGTTAAACCAAGCTTACACAAAAATTAAAAAAAAAACTACACACCTTTTTTCACTTTATAGAAGCCTGATATTGAATCTGATGTATCTCTGTAATTTCGGATCATCCAATTCTGAAATTTCTACCTGTAGTAGCCTTCTACGTCCTCTTTCCAATGCCACAAGTCTGAGCCAAATTGGATTCTCCAAGGAAGAGTTATGTGAAATCTCCCACAGTGACTTGCTTTTAGACTGGTTCAGTAGAGCGAACTTGTACGACGTGCCACGAGTCACTGTTTCAACCTTTGAATCTGAAACACACACACAAGAAACTACAGTCCGTCCTCTTTCTGTACCTTTTTACGAAATTTCAATCCGATCCTCAGAGAGAGAGTTATGACGATTTTCCCCAGGTCACCTGTTTTGAATGTAATTCAGGAGTCTGCAAAAAGACCAACTTCCTCAGATCATATCTCCGAAAATATCGCGATAAAAGCTCTGAAATTCGGACCCAAGGTTCAGCGCCAATTCTTCTCAAATGGGTTTTTTTTGCGACTTCTGAAACGTCACAGAAAAAAGTTATAGCGAAAATTCCACGATGACCTGTTTGGAGCAGCGAAACCCTAGAATCCAAAGCTCTGATACCAAATGTTATGAAACCAGCTCACAAAAAGATAGAAAAGATAGATCCACGCCTTAGAATTCAGCCTCTTCGAGGGGGAAACCTCCTTTACATTACATAAATGAACAATTCTTGGATGATACAAATGACAAAACCTCCTTTCTATATATAGGAGTCTAAGGAGTCACAATATAATCCAGCCGACCTAACAATAATAATATAAAGCCACAAAAATAACAATAGAGGGATTCTATGGGGCACAGAAATAACAATATGGGGGTAATAGGGGCACAACAATATAAATAAGGGGTATAACTACAATAGTAATGGGGTAATCACTAGTATTATAGGGACCCAACAGTTGTCCTTTCAACCAAATCTGACAAAGGTCATGTTGCCCCTGTCTTGTAGTTCTAGACCTCTTCTCCAAAATTGTATCTTTTTTCAACTATGCCTAAGCATCTTGTGCCAAATCCTCCAAAGAAGGTAGGACATGTTCCTCTTTCTAATCTAGCATGGAAAGATTATGGAGTTTCAAGTTCTCTACATTCACAATTGAGTAAGTGCGCATATATGGTGGTAAATTGAGTCAATAGGCATTATCACCCACCTTTTCTAGTATCTCAAAGGGACCATACCTCAAAACCTTGATTCTCTTACCATGCCTCTGTATCCATTCCTTGTTCAACTATATCCATACTTCATCTCCCACCTTGAACGATTTACTGTCCAAAAAACAATTTTGTTGCTTCTTGCCCACTAATGGTCTTTTTACAGGGCATCAGAACACACATCTTGCTTAACCTGCCAACTACCATGAACAAGTAGTCATGTCCCTTTCTGGTTGTTGGTAAACCTCCCACAAAGTCCATGGAAATGATTTCCCAAGGATGAGAGGGTACATGTAAGGGATGATATAGACCTTGTTTCCTGTTGCTAGGATTTTTTGTACAACAAAGCATGCATCCTCTTATGAACCTAGATACCTTCTCTTGCATCTTGGGCCAATACACATACCTCTACAAGTTGGCCACAGTCTTCCCTACACCAAAGTGTCATGTAACCTTGGAGGTGTGAGCCTCTCTAATCAGCTGCAATCGCTCACCTTTAGGAACACATAGCTTATATACCATATAGATTAACCCATCCTAGAGATTATAGTCAACAATGTTGTCACCATCATGCACATGAATCTGACTTTGTAACTGTTGTAGGGAAAAGTATCCGACTCGGATGACCCTATCCCACTCTAAGGGTGATAGTACCTCAGCAACAACTGTAAAGAAAACTACTTAAGGTTTACTTCTTTACGAAAGCAAGAGAGAATGAGGAAATGCACTAACCGTTGCCTTGCGCTTAATGTCGAATCCAAACTCTTCTCTTTGGCTGCTTGCTCCCAGCTCCTTGCTCTTTTGCTGGCCCAGCTACAATGAGATCCTGCAAAATAACAAAGAAGGAAACTACAAGAAGCATGCATTCATAACTGATTCAAGGATTAGCATAAATCAAATATACAATCATCACAATACATCATTGAAACAAATGCATATAGAAGAACCTCAATAGCTTTTATTAATGAAGAAGTAAAGTTCTGAGAGAGTTACAACCATTGAAGGCCCCAATCCAGCAACACCTCCCAGCAGAAAGAATTTCTCCTCTTCACCTCCTTCAAGCAATCACCCAATAGCTCTATAGTGAAACCAACAGCATATCATTACTTTGCACAAAATTCCAGCCTCCTGAGCTCATAGGAGAGAGCTCAATATATAGATGAATTGAGAAAGGATGAGTCAGCTTGCAACTGATGTGTAGCTGCCTTGTGTCCTCTCTCTCTTCAGTTGATCTTCAGTTCTTGAGTCCACTTGGAGAACCTTGCTTCCACTTGGAGAAACAGAGCCTCTGACTCATCACAAGGCGAAATCCCTGACCCAAGTGTCATTTTTGGAAGATTCCAGAGCAATGACTCAGTGTGCCACTTGTCCCATCTCGCTCAGCGCAGGTGGCCTTTGTTCCACTTGCTTTGCAACGCAGGTACACCATGGAGGAGTTGAGTTTCAGCGCAGAAGCCTAGTGGAGCACCTGCTTTGATTTCAGGATTGCTTGTTTTTGAGTGTTTTCAGGTGGAGAACTGATCTGAGAGTTGTTGGTTTGCTGACCTTGTTCCTCTAGGGGTAGGAACATCATGTTTAGGGACTTTGGATCCCTTGGATTATTGACAATTCATGCCTGATGCTGCAAGGCACAAAATTGTCTATAACAGATGCCCCCTAAAGTATGAGGTCGTTTATCGGGTGAAATGCTTTATTAGGAGGATTCGAAGTTCATTCAATCTGCTGAGAAGTGTCCTGTAATAAGATACAATACAATACATTATTTTTCATTCTTTTTCATGATCTAGCTGAGGCGGGCATTCCCATGCTCAGCTTTATAAATACATTTTGGTACATAGAACAGACGATCGTCTGATAATAGACTGATAATTCTCTGCTGAAATTATCATCCTTTGAGAAGGATGATCATCTGCTGCAATGATGTACATATCAAATGTCTTTATATCCTGAATATATATCGCAGCCCGGATGGATGAAACTAGATCCGGGGTCTTCAATCTCTTCCGATCTTCACTCGATGTACAAGTCGATCCATGTGAGAATTTCTTGAAGTCGAACATGGAAAGACATCGCTTGATTACCGGTCAATGATGTAAACCGTTAACAAGCGCGAGAGGAATCACCGATAAGGATGATGACCCTCAAGGTACCGCAGTACAATTCACATGGTGGGAATAAAGGACTTGGCGTCGACCACCATGCAAAATCTTCTGGTCGAAGGTCATTGATGTATACCTGTCGCCGGAAGTGAGAAACTTGCCATTGAGGCATGCAAGCTTCAAAGTATTGAAGGGGGTGTTCCTAGATCAACTCCTTGGATAATGAGCTGATGTCGACAAGGAGCGATCCGTCAAAGGAGGGCCTTAATGAATCCCACATCAGTGACACGGAACGGAGCTAGTGATTGTGATGAGCTGAAAACAAACTGTGGTGTATGATTCAGGGTGGCGGTCATGAAATGGATGAAGGACAATGTATGGCAGTGGATGGGACTCGGTTGACTCTTTGCAGAACAACATCTCTTGAACATATAACGACACTGATGTGATGGATTGGTAGCATTACCCCAAATGTGGATGGTGTGGCGAGGACCATGGTGATGAGACCGGTGAATGAAACAACCCAACCCGATGTGATACGGAGGACAAAGTGTCATGTTCAAGAGTGACTTGCTACCATTAAAGCTGTGAGGTTCTCCCAATTTTTCCCCAGTCATTGCTGACCAGTACCTCTTTATTTTTATCAAGCTTGAGGAGGATAACATATGCTTGTTCTATAACCTGCCCTTCGGGCAAGCCTATCGCTATGTTTTAACGAGCCTAGCGATAGGGAAACTCGTTCTCGTCTAAAGACAAGTTTGTCGCTATTTAATGAATTTAACGAGTCTAACGACAAGGATAACTCGGTCCTTTTCATTTTTAGAGAGTCTGAAAAGGTACATAAAGTCAACTCCAAAATTCCTTTTTCGTCATCTAATCCCTTAAGTCCGAAAAAGTATAAAACAATACAGAAGGGATGAATTTTCAATTGCTTTAACGAGCCGAACAAAACAAGCGCTCGATCTTTTTGTGCAATAATCCCTCAGGTCCAAAAAGATTAAAATCTAGAGGAGGGATAGCTCTTCCGGTCGTTTAACGAGCTGGAAGGCCAAAACTCGGCAAACTTTTCATATTTTACGAGTCAGGAGAAAAGAGCTCAAAGAAGACTCGTCTTTTGAGGAACGAGTGATAAACAGGGATAGCAGCAGATTCCAGGTACAGGTTGGAATTTTCCAATCACGGCAGTGTCACAAGGATGGCTAAGTGAAATCACTCTTCGCAGCTGTTCCTCAAAATGGGTAAACAAACATATGGAGATGAACGATTGGCCAAATGAACGGATGGAGGTGAGACTGCAAGAACACGACCAAGGGCTTTAATATGGCTGTCAAAGGTTACATTTACCAAGGTTATTTACCGGTTCAATTTTTCTGGGTGAGCTTGAACTCTAGGGGAAGATTGCTCACAACTTATGTTTATTTTTTAACGAGCATGAACTATGTGCTAAAACTGCTCGGTAGATAAGTTTGCATGCCCCCAAAGTATAATAATGCAAATCGAGGTGCATGCCCCCCAAGCTTCATTGCATCCAACTCGGTGGTTGGAATGAAGGTTTACCTCGGGGATTTGTTTCATTTTTTAATGAGGTTGACACAAGATAGGAACTATCCTCGACTCCTTGTTTCATTTTTTAACGAGGTTGACACAAGATAAGAACCGTCCTCGGGGCCGACAAAATATCTAGGAATCTTCCGAATCTAACCAGAAGATTGGATTAGATTTCATTTTGTAGGTTTCCACCGTGGCCACTCCCGCCAGATTACTTGGAGGCGGTAGGGCGAAAGTACCCATTAAGGCAGGGTCTTTTAGGAGACCTACTCCGATATTTTGGAGCAAATGATTCCTTCCATGGATCATTGGAATGCTTCCCGTAACTTGTGAACTGTTGGGGAGAAAAGTTTGTTGGTCGACGATTGTAATTCCTTCTTGGAAGGGAAATGCAATCTTCCTGAAGTAGGTCGACACAACTGCGGCCATGGCATAGATCCATGGTCTTCCAAGTAGGATGTTGTAATCGAGGTTTCCATCAATTACTTCAACATCAATTCCTACTGTTTTTCCCCCCAGTTCAACTTGCAAGTTACTTAAAATCCCGTATGGAGTGTATGATCGTCCATCAAATGCTTTTAACGTCGTCGACGATTTCGACAAGGGTGGTGAGCCTAAATCTTTCCAGCAACTCATCGAAATAAGACATGTAGATGCCCCCTCATCAATAATTGTTCGATGAACAGTTTTGTTGAGGGCTTTCACTTGAATAAGGAAAGCTAGTTGAGCTGGTAACTGAGGGTCATATCCTTTATGATCAAAGGCCACAAGATTGGAACCCATTGGGCCAATCCCACCTATTGCTGATAATAAATCTTGCTCTTGGGAGGGGCAATTTTGTGGTACTTCAAGTGTCGACATAGTGGACGGCGATTGGGCCAGTTCCTCTACTATATTATAATTCTGTGCTCCTTTGGCACGAGGATTAAATGTCGATTTGTGTACTACTCCCTTTGGCGACTTTATCATTGGCTCAGGAACGATGGGTGGCACAACTTCAGTCAAAGTTGTTGTTGAACTACTAGGTCGTTCATTAACCTTGTTGTTCGACAGCTTTGGATTCCCGTAATCTTTATTCCTTGTCAAAGCATTATTCTGCTGTTTTGAGGTAGACAACATAAGCACTTGGGATCGGGAAGCATTTTGATTAGCAACCAGATTTTGACCTGGATTAGGAAACGGATCTGCTGAGGTTTTTGAATTCTTAAAGAGCTTCTTAACTTCAGCTATATGTGGACAATATTTTGTCCAATGATCCTCATCGCATATATGACACCCCGTAGGGGGTTTCCTTTTTCTCCCTGATTTTTTCTTCTTGCCCCCTGGTTGCTTCAATTGTTTGCCCTTGTCGTTCGACGCGGCATTTACTTCTGAGGCAAGAAGTTCCTCATTTGCATTTTGACTATAAATTTTGTGTTTGCCAATCACGCCCTCGTCGGCATGAGAGTCATTGTTTGATTTAGGAGGAGGAGGAATTGAAAATTCCGGTCTAGGGGCATCAGGTATTTTGTCGTAGAGCGTGCCAGACTGAGTATAAACCAAGTCTAGATATTGCGCACGAGCTATAACTTGCTCTTCTGTTACGACTCCCCCCTTGGCCACATCTTCCGTTATGGCCGGAAGTAATGACTTTATAAACCATTCAGCTAATAGCTGATCGGGAACATATGTTTTTACCATCCTACGACGACGTTGCCACTCATGTATATGATCAGATATGTGGGTGGCAGTCGTCTGTTTGAAGTTGGTAAGGAGTTCTGTTCCCGTTTCATACCTTATCGGCAATTGAAAATGGGTTAAAAAGGTTGTGGCTAAGGTACTGAAGTTGTCGAACGAAGCTCTAGGCAATTCAATGTACCATTTTGCCGCTGGACCCGTTAATGTCCTCTGAAAGAGGCGAAGTCTTATCGAATCATCATTCAAGGTGTTCGATGAACACCATAGATGGAATGTCATCACATGATTCGACGGGTCTTCACCCGGATTTCCATTAAATTTAGGAATATCTGACGGAAGTTTATGTGGAATCGCTGGCCACCAAGGGGCATAAGTAATTGGATCATTCGTCAGCCGGTTTAGATCTGGTAATTCTAGAGTTGCTACAAAGGGCAACTGTTGATTCAGGTTAGGCGAAGCATATCCAGGATAAGATGGGATTGCCTGAGCAATGGGTCTTTGCAGACCAGCATAATGCTGGCAACTTTGACAAGGTTGATGGGCGTAACCATTATAGTATGGTTGCCCATTACTTACAAAGACTTGTTGCTCAGGTCCTTGATATGATTGCTGGAATGGCGGTTGTTGACCAATACTGGATGATTGACCAGGATGAGGAGTCACAGTAGTTGTTTGAGCCTGAGTCGCTCCAGATAAGGAGGCACTACCCTGAGATTGTGATTGAGTCGTTGAGACAAGTGGTTGTTGTATTGCAACCTGAGATTGGGGTTGACATACAACAGGTGGAGCTTGTACTTGCGACACATTCACTATAGCAGGTATGGTGGGAATATTCGACACAGGGTGTACTGGTTGCATCGAATATACAACCCCTGGTTGTTGAGGCAGTATTGGTAACCAACCGCTGGATATAATTCCAGTTTGACCTGAACTTTGTTGTGAACTCACGTATGGGCATCCTCCCGGAGGAGGTAGTGAAAGGGCATACTGCCCCCCATATGGTATCAATCCGGAACTCAAGGGGATTGATTGCCCAGATTGACCTCCAAATGGATCAATTTGGCGAGTTTCAACATAAGAAATACCAGATGATAATCCGGATGAAGAAATAGGAACTAACCATGTCGTTGTCCCTGATTGGACTCCGGCTTGTTGTTGACAATTTGCCGTGACAGATGGTATACCAGCGAACATCGTTGGAGTAGCAGCAGGAGGCTCTGCTGCAGCTGTGTCGGACAACACAGTCCTAGATGTCGACGTTTGTTCAGACATATCTAGTCTATCCAAAAGATTTCTTAGCGATTCTACAGGAACTTCCACTTGTGGTGGACTAACTTCGAAGATCAACGAGGGAAGGGTGATGATTATTCCGCTTAAAATAATTTTTATAACGACGCTTTAGACACAACTTTGCTTTTTCATGTTTTAAGAGTCGAGAAAAAGCTAAAGATGACTCTAGTCTCCTTCGATGTTTTAACGAGCCCGAAGTGACAAATGCTCGGATGGACTTTTTCAGTTATAGAGTTTGAAAAAGGCCAAAAGAAACTGCTCTGGAGATCTAGGCAGAGGGTGTGCCCAACCTTTCGCAAAACCACGGAATACGTTTTACGGTACGTGTGGTCAATCTTCGTGAATGCTGTGTTCACTGCATTGCGATCAGTAGGGCGGTCGACACGGCTTCCTAAGGATAAAGGATAAATGCCTATAGGGGTCTCCCAATATATACGCGACGGTACCTGGGAGCACAAGTCCGTATTAGTGCTATCGTCCCTCAGGAGGAATCACCCACCTTCGTAGAGATCGACAGTCACTACGTTTAACGACGCCGGAACACGTCTCTAGCTTAGACCTCTATGTGTTTGCGTTATGTTTCAATGCGTTGTTAGGTTCATTCAGTATATTTTAAGTTGATCTTTTTAAAGTTTGCCTTTCAAGGTTCACCACGAGATGTATATGACAAAAATCCTAAATGCAGCCTAAGATGAGAAGCAAGCTTTTTCAAATCTTTTTGACTGATGAAAATCTTAACTACTGAGGGAGAAGAAAGGTAAATCTTTTCACACAGTTCATACAGCACAAACTAATGCACTTTCTCCTAAATCATCATGCAAACCTTTTTCAAATGCAAAATGCACAATGCATGTATTTTCTTTTCCCTTTCTTAAAGTTGATGTATTACAAAAAGAAAGTTGTTATTTAACTTTGATTTCGATTTAAAGCGAAAACCAACAAGCTAGTCCAAAATCAAAAAACACCTTAAGATTTACTTGTTTAATCACTGGAAATACATGAAATCAAACCATAATGACGAAAGTAAAAAGACTAATCAGCTATGGACAGCAAACAAGCTAACTCTTTAGACCAGCAAAATGCCTAACACAGGTTCAGATCTAAGAGGCCAAAGCAAGACTGGTTAACTTTCGTTATGGGAAATTGTAAATGATGTAAGAAATACAAAAGAACAAGTACAATTTCGTTATATAACAGAGGCGGAATGATGGCAAGTAAGGTTGGTTTCAGAATAGGTACAAGAAAGACAACTTGCTGCAAAAACTATAGTGAAAATAGGCAAGAAAAAGGGAGGAAACCCCAACTGCACAAGGCAAAATTGGGCCAACGCAGGTGCTGCTCAGCCAGTCTGGCTCTCAGCGCAGGTAGCCCCTTCGGGACCTGCGTTGCAAAGCAGGTAGCCTGTGTACTACCTGCTTTGGAAAACGAAAGTTGCGTTTTCTCAGTTTCCGGGTCACAATTTTCTCAAAAATTCACAGTTTTTGCTCAAATCAGAAACAATCAATCAAGCACACACTAAGGGATGACAAGGAAGGTGAAAAGCTATCACTAAGAGCTTACAAGGATCCTTGTAGATCAGCTCTTCAAATCATGAACATGCTCAGAAATGAGCTAGAGTGGTTGCCCTCTACTTCGCTTTTGATATAGTCAAAAGCTTTTCGATTTGGTACTCTTTTGTTCAGGAAATGAATAGCAAAATACTACAAACAATCAAACAGATACAATCCCCAGCGGAGTCGCCAGTTTGTTGTAGGGAAAAGTATCCGACTCGGATGACCCTATCCCACTCTAAGGGTGATAGTACCTCAGCAACAACTGTAAAGAAAACTACTTAAGGTTTACTTCTTTACGAAAGCAAGAGAGAATGAGGAAATGCACTAACCGTTGCCTTGCGCTTAATGTCGAATCCAAACTCTTCTCTTTGGCTGCTTGCTCCCAGCTCCTTGCTCTTTTGCTGATCCAGCTACAATGAGATCCTGCAAAATAACAAAGAAGGAAACTACAAGAAGCATGCAATCATAACTGATTCAAGGATTAGCATAAATCAAATATACAATCATCACAATACATCATTGAAACAAATGCATATAGAAGAACCTCAATAGCTTTTATTAATGAAGAAGTAAAGTTCTGAGAGAGTTACAACCATTGAAGGCCCCAATCCAGCAACACCTCTCAGCAGAAAGAATTTCTCCTCTTCACCTCCTTCAAGCAATCACCCAATAGCTCTATAGTGAAACCAACAGCATATCATTACTTTGCACAAAATTCCAGCCTCCTGAGCTCATAGGAGAGAGCTCAATATATAGATGAATTGAGAAAGGATGAGTCAGCTTGCAACTGATGTGTAGCTGCCTTGTGTCCTCTCTCTCTTCAGTTGATCTTCAGTTCTTGAGTCCACTTGGAGAACCTTGCTTCCACTTGGAGAAACAGAGCCTCTGACTCATCACAAGGCGAAATCCCTGACCCAAGTGTCATTTTTGGAAGATTCCAGAGCAATGACTCAGTGTGCCACTTGTCCCATCTCGCTCAGCGCAGGTGGCCTTTGTTCCACTTGCTTTGCAACGCAGGTACACCATGGAGGAGTTGAGTTTCAGCGCAGAAGCCTAGTGGAGCACCTGCTTTGATTTCAGGATTGCTTGTTTTTGAGTGTTTTCAGGTGGAGAACTGATCTGAGAGCTGTTGGTTTGCTGACCTTGTTCCTCTAGGGGTAGGAACATCATGTTTAGGGACTTTGGATCCCTTGGATTATTGACAATTCATGCCTGATGCTGCAAGGCACAAAATTGTCTATAACAGTAACTATTGAAACACCTCCTTGAATTCCTCACCCTTTGAATATGACTCTCTATATGCATCATGGGTGAATGGTTCCATATGTGTAAGAGTTACCAAAGATGTGATCTTCGGTGTGGGTGGCCTTGAAAGCATGTCGGCCAACTTGTTTGTGTTTCCATTCTTGTACTTGATCACCAAATGAAATTATTGTAGAAACCCCATCCACTTGTAATGTATGCTCTGTTGTAGCTTACTTTATGCCTACAAGTACTATAGTGGTTGGTGCTTTGTATGGATTACTATCTCATTTCCCATCAGATAGTGCTTACACTTCTCCACAGCTTGCACCAGGGCATAGATCTCCTTATCGTAGGTAGGGTAGTTAAGAATTTCTCCATGAAATGCTTTAGAATGGTAGCATACAGACCTTCCTCCCTACATCAAGACTGCTCCCACATCATACTCACTTGCATTTGAATCCACTTCATAGGGTCATTTTAAGTTTGGTAATGCCAGAACTTGTGTTTGATTTATCTTCTTCTTAAGCTCCTCGAAAGCCCTTTGTTGACCCTTTCCCCAATGGAAACTCTTACCACTTGTTGTTGTGGTGTGGAGCGGTGTTTCTACTATTGAAAATGAGGTTATGAATTTCCTCAGGTATTGTGGTTCCCCAACAAAACTCCTAACCAAAAAAAAAAATAGTAGGAATCTACTATTTCATGATGGCCTCCATCTTGGCTGGATATATCTTCATCTCTCCTCCACCTATCACATACCCTAGATACAGCAAAGCTTGTTGTTTAAACTCACACTTCTTGAGATTTGCTAGAAATTGGTGCTTCTTTAATTTCTCTGGCACGTGCATCAAATGTGAGATGTGCTCCTCCTAGGTAGAACTATATACTATTATATCTGTGAAAATTCCTACACTCGAAGGAACCCCTACTGCAGCAAATATGAATCTATTTCACCTACTTTTTATTTTTAAATTACATTGATCAAGTTATTCTTCTGAATACTAAAGAAAATTACTTATGCAGCCTACACTAATTAAATATTTGATCTCATGAAACAAAAAATAGAGCAAAGAACAAGATACATAGGACACACTTATTTTTGGACACAATAGTCCCCGAAAAAACCCGATGCGAGAAAACCGATGCATAAGTTCTAAGGGTTTATTATTATGCATGAGAAATATCTAAAGACAAATCTAGTATTCTCATCTAGCAATCCTTTACAGAGAAAATATTGGCAGAAAATCTAAGTGAGTTTTACCTCACTTCACCCAGCAGAATTTCGGTTGATCCGGAACAAGACTGGCTAACCCCAGATATTTTTGTGTTGGCTCTGCATCAGCCCTACATCACCTTCTCTACCCTCTATGTCAACTCTCCCGGCTGTTTCGGCAATTCACGACAGTTCCAATAGTTCTCGACAGTTTCAGTTGTTCCGGCAATTCTGGATTTTGTGTGACAGGCAGTTTTTCTGCGTCAGCTTTCGCAGCTATTGCTTTGCCTCTGTGTCAGCTCTCCTGGTTGTTTTGTATTTTCCAGAAAGTCCTTCTCCTGGATTCTTTCTTCCTCTCAGCTACAAGATCTCCCTAATCCATTTTCCTCCTGAGAACTTCTCACCTCAGAAAATTGATTTCCTCAATCTCTTTGTGTGTATTTCCAAATGAACCCCAAGCCTCCATTTTATACTTTTCTAGTTGAGTCTTCAACGGCTGAGATTAAGTCTCCAATCAACGGCTAAAATTAAAACATGACTTGATCCACCTTCCAGATCATTCTCACCCATATTTTGATTAATACCGATTAACTTTTTAATCTCCCTAAGTTTAGACTTAGAAACTCAATTAAAAATATTATTATTTTAATAAAATACAATCCGAATGGAATTTCACAAAACGGTTTCTGGATTCTTTATAACTCGTGTTCCTTAGCCTCTCCACAAATTTTCAAGGCTATAGTACTTCCGATGCTACCAAAAACTAACACTGCCTCTTAGCGAGGAAACTGCTCTAGCAACAATTTCCACCTGCATGTTGCTTTGTTTCTAAAGAACTTCCTTTCTGCACTGTTGTTGCCACCAACATTGTGTTGTTGCTGCTATTGTACTGCTTCCCATGACACTTCCACTTCCACTGTTGCATTTTTACTCAGATCCCTCTCAAACATTGCATATGCTATGCTGCTAGCACTGCCACTATTAACATTGCATCTATACTGCAACTCAGTTGCTGAGAGAAGCAACTGGAAAAACAAAAAAAAAAAACAAAAACCAAAAACAAAAAAACAAAAAAACAAAACAAAGCAAAAACAAAACAAAACAAATAAACAAATAAAAAAACAAACAAATAAACAAACAAAACAAACAAACAAGTGAACATTCGAACTCCTTGGTTACAAGTCCTCTGAGGAGAAAATTCCCCTTCTATGTGTCTTCGCTCTTTTCCAACGTATTTATGCCCCGGCAAAAACTGAACCCTTCAAGCACTGCATTGAGGCTGTGCGTCACTCCCTCTGCGTTTGCAAACTCACGAACTGGAAATCACACCTCTCTATTGTCTCACTTATAGAGAGATTTCCTCAAATCTGCTTCCCGGCAAGTAATGCACAATCCCTTTAAGGGGATTCGAATTACTGCCAAGTGCAACTTTCGACCTCACTGCTCAGCACTGTATCTACTCTTCCTGTGTCAACATCAATGCTTTAATACCATGTGAAAATTCCTACACTTAAAGGAACCCCTACTGCAAGCAAATCTAAATCTACTTCACCTACTTGATTTGTAAATTACATTTATCAAGTTATTCTTCTGAATACTGAAGAAAATTACTTTTGCAGCCTACACTAATTAAATAGTTGATCTCATGAAATAGAAAACGGAGCAAAGAACAAGATACATAGGACACACTTATTTTTAGACATAATAGTCCCCGAAAAAACCCAATGCAGGAAAATCAGTGCAACAGTTCCGAGGGTTTATTATTATGCAGGAGAAATATCTGAATACAAATCTAGGATGCTCATCTAGCAATCCTTTACAAAGAAAATACTAGCAGAAAATCTGAGTGAGTTTTACCTCACTTCACCTGGCAGAATTCCAGCTGATCCGGAACAAGACTAGATAACCCCAGTTATTTCTATGTTGGCTCTACACCAGCCCTACATTACCTTCTTTGCCCTTTGCGTCAACTCTCCTGGTTGTTCTGACAGTTTCGGTTGTTTCGACAGTTATGGATTTTGTGTAACAAGCAGCTTTTATGCGTCATCTCTCTCGACTATTGCGCTGCCTCTGCATCAGCTCCCTTAGCTGTTCTGTATTTTCCAAAAAGTCCTTCTCCCAGATTCTATCTACGCCTTAGCTGCAAGATCTCCCCAATCAATTTTCCTCCTGAGAACTTCTCACCTCAGAAAATCAATTTCCTCAATCTCTCTGTGTGTGTTTCCAAATGAACCCCAAGCCTCCATTTTATACTTTTATTGTTGAGTCTTCAACAGTCGTGATTAAGTCTCTTCTAAATGTCTAAGATTAAAACATGACTTGATCTGCCTTCTAGATCATTCTCACCCATATTTTGATTAATACCCATTAATATTTTTATTTCCCTAAGTTTAGACTTAGGAACTCCATTAAAAACATTAATTATTTTAATAAAATACAATCCAAGTGGAATTTCACCAAAAGGTTTTTGGGTTCTTTAGAACTCATGCGCCTTAGCCTCTCCACCAATTTTCATGGCTAGAGCACTTCTGATGCTACCAAAAACTCATAATGTCATCCAAGTAGACAATAACAAATGAATCTATAAAGGGATGCAATACATCATTCATTAATCTCATAAACGTAGCTAGTGGATTACATAGGCTAAATGGCATGACTAACCACTCATACAAACCTTGCTTGGTTTTGAAAGCACTCTTCTAGTTATCTTCTTCTTTGACTCGAACATGGTGATATCCAAGCTTTAAGTCCATCTTGGAGAAGTATTTTGTTTCCTGCCACTGATTCAACATATCATCTAACTGGGGCGGGGGGTACCTGTTCTTGAGCGTGATTTTGTTCAATGCGCTACAATATATACGCATCCTCCAAGTCCCATCCTTCTTTGGCATAATGATGATGGGTGACCCACACGATGATGTTCTTGGTTGAATGACATCTTGTTCCAGTTGTTGTTGCAATTGTTTCTTCACCTCACTTACTTCTATAATAGATTGCTTGTGCAACCCAATGTTTGGCAATGGGGATTCCGAAAATAGGTAGATTTAGTGCTCCACTTCCCTCTTAGGTGGTAGTCCTTTAGGCTCTCAGAAAACGTCCATGTATGTTGGTAGAAACTCTTCTAGTTGTTTTTATTTCTTAGTACACCCCTCCAGGGATGCATTTCCTCTTACTGACACTTCTACAAGCCAATTTTCTCTTAAAAACAATAAAACATACTTCTTACTGGAACTAATCAATTTCTTGGCTTGGTTCGCATTTACCAGTGATAATTTTTACTTCCCTTTATGTGCGTTGATGACGAACAATTTTCCATCTTTAATGAGCCGATATTGGTTGGATCTTCACGTGAATATTAAATATTTCATGTACATGTAGGGACTCCCAAACATGACTCCACATACATCAAGGGGAACCAAATCTAGTTTTAATTCATCAATAAAATCAGCATAGATGGAAAATCTAATTTTGCATTGTTTTGTTACCTTCAGCTCTATATCCTTATATACCCATCCCAATGGATATGGGTTTGGATGATCATGAACTTCGAGCCCCAACTTCTTTACCAGCTCTCCTGCAATGAGATTTGCCTGTGATCCTGAGTCAAACAAAGTATTAATCTTTGTCTTCTTGACTTGTATCTTTATATGGAAGACTTTGCTCATTTCTTTCTCTTCTTGTTATTGAAGGCTACTAAAATTCACTTCCTTCTGCACTGATGTAAATACAATATTCTCATCCACATTTGAGCTTATTTCAACTTGGTTGCTCGAATCAGTGGCCATGAGATTCTTCTTCTTATTACCTTTCCTTTTTTCTTTGGTTTTAGCTCTAGATGCAACCTCCAACACTTCTCCTTTGTATGGTCGTCAATGTTGCAGTGGTTGAAATGGTTGTTGGGATATTTACAGTGGTGTGCTATGGTTGTCTTATTTTTATCTTTCCCCCTTTTTGTTTCTTCTTCCTCTCCTTAGAAGCATCTTGTTTCTCCTTGTTGGGCATGGGATCCCCTGCAGTAGGTTTTGGGGCTTAAAGCCCGAGTTTTGGTCAATTGTATTGTAAGACTCCGCGAAGTACGGGCGCGAAGCGCGAAAGTCTAGGATGAGTCATACGGTTGTTCGCCCTAAGAATTGTAAAATAATGTAAAGTTGGGATTGTATAAATAGAGTGAGGCTCTAAGTGTAAAGATAGTTTTTGGCAAACAAGTAATAGATATATGTGAAGGAATGGTTAGAGAATAGAGGGAAATTTGAAGTGTATTGGTTCGTAGTAGTAGGAAGAGTCTCTGCAGCTGAGTGCACAGAGGCCTAGTAGAGTCCGCAGCTAAGTGCACGGACACTTGTAGCTGAGTGTGCAGAGCGGAGTTGGGTTTGTAAGTGGATTGTACTTGAAAAAGAATACTAATAAAGATAATTTGGATTCGGAATATTGTGCATCTATGTTTCTATTTATCTTTATGCATTTATATTGTTTATGATTACGCGCACTTACCTGAATGTTGAAAGAAGTAATAAGAATATTGGGCCCTCACAAGTTAATTTAAGCACCAATATAATAGCGCAGTAAGAATAGAGATTAGGGTAGTACTTTCTTCGTGCCCTTATAGAGGTGCATGGAGGTAGTGGCATAGGTCGCGAAGGACAGACAGTTGTGCGGAGTAGCGCAAGCGCACAGGTTCAGACCGTGAACCTCCAGAAACTTCATCAAGATATCCCTAGGGTGTGGAACCCTGGTTCCAACACTCTCCCATACTACTTCGGGTGAGACCTCAATCTACGCTCCGCGAACTATTGCTGAAAGGGCCAGTAGTACCGGGATTTGCTTGGCTAAATCAGTTCCGAACCTGGGTCAGGCCCCACTAAGCCAACAAATGGTTCAATTTCCAGGACCAGGATTTGCATAAGGGATGTCTGATGTTGTGCCACTGGAACCCAATAAAGAAGGAAATTGAAGGGTGGTTGGATAAGAAGATTCAGGAGTTCGCGACACAGGAAAACAGAACTCCGCAAGTACCTAAGAAAAAGTGGTTGGATCACTATAGATTTTCTTTGCGTCTGTTAGCACTCAAATCTGCCTCAGGCTGAGGAAATCAAAACTCAAGGCAACATTAAACCAAGCTCAGCCTCGTAGCTAGCCCTACGAGGACAGGAGAGGGCTCTCTCCAGTCGATCTCGAGAAAATGAGCAATAGGATGCGAGATGACTCCAAACTCAAAACTGATTTTAGGCTAGTAAATTGATAGAAAGGGTTTTTAATAAATGAGTGGGTTTTCTAGGCTGCATGGGGCAAAGACAGCAAGAGCAGAGATTTAATCAAAGGCACATATTACTCCATAAGGCGAGGTAGGAGTGAAGTTTAGCAATTAACTTTGAAATAATACGAGATGAAAAGACTATTTAAAGAGCTGAAAAGGGCATTAATTAATGAGTCCTTTACAGACAGAAGACAATTACACAAATACTGAAACGCTCATTCAAGGCAGAGCAAATAAATTGGGTTCTACCTCCCACACTGTAGAGCATTCTACTGGAAATGATAATGAATGAAATTATGAAACATTACAAAGACTTATGAAATAGAAGAAAAACATATGCTAAACTTTCACACCACAAGAATCTTACAAATCAGAGTTGTGCCATTTAATTCTTTTCTCTATCCTTCAACTGTACAATAAAAACTCTGTATTTCTCCTCCCCAGCTCTAAAAAAAAAACTCCTTTACAAATCATTTGCAATACAATAAATAAACTCTCATGTTTGAAAAAACAGATTGATCCAAAACAAGGGATCTGTTTTATCATTATTAACAAATAAAACTAAAAAACCAATCAACTTTTCTGAAGATAGAATAGCTTTCCTTCTTCTACTCGAATCTGTTGATGACAAATGAAAGGGCGGAAACTGTAGCTGAAGACACTTTAAATTTGCAACTGAAGACCAAAATGGGCAATCGAACCTATCTTTCTGCCATGGTGGATATCCTTTGTTTAAATTTTGGCTTTGACTTTACTTTGCCTTTGAATAAGAACTAATCTTTAATAAAAATAGCGCAATATCTTCTCCAATATCAGCGCATACATATCCAGCCATTCGTAATTGCCAATACTCATCTACATAATCACCTTTGGTTGCCTAACCAATATCACTAATGCGCCAGTTTGACCTTTCAATACATCGCTGCTAATGACTAATAACATGCAGGGATATACATGTTATCCGTGCGAGAACTCCAATGGCTGACATCAACGTAGACCACATTTTTGAAGAATCGATGTTTCTGCTCTTTTGCACTAGATGCTTTGGACAAAGCAGTTTCAAAAACACTGAAGGAATCTTGTGTAACAAAAGGTAGCGATAGAAGTACTTCTCTTGGTGCAGAATATCGGTTGGAAAAGTGAACAAAAATCTCACGACAAAGGCTGACAAGATCTGCATGGATCAAAACCTTGAATAACTGCGTCAAATAAATATTTTGCCACAAAATTTTGGAGTTCAAAATTGCTTGTCGAAATTGATATACACAATATCAAGACCATGTTACTTCAAGCTTCGAATGCTTTTGGGTAGAACATCATAACCACTCACTCATATACCATCGATTTGATATAAGTAGGATTCGATCATGAACTAAATCACTTAGTGTGAATACCGCAGTCGATACCCAGGTCCAAAACCTTTTAAAACCATGACCATTCAACGTTTAATCCTGTGAGGAATTGTGTTCAGACCAGTGAGCCACTTAGGCGTTTAAATACCTTAGTAGGGGACAAGACAAAAAAAAATTGGGCTCTGTCACTGTATGGGTAGCGCCCCTACCCAACGCGTAGCGCGCAGCAAGTGCATAGCGCACTTGATATTTAACACTGGCTGGTGAGACCCAGTGCGTAGCGCGCACTATATGGGTAGCGCACACCTGTATCGTTACCTTCTTGAAACGCTGACATTACTGATGGCTTGAATAGCTTCCCTCACATCATTTGTTATAGGAGAAGAATCTTCAACAATAAGATGTGTACACTCTGACATCCATTTCTCTGTTGCGCAGGCTCCCATTGATGACACAATGGTACATAAACCATGTTTCCGGTTCAATTTTTCTAGAGCTGGTATACAGAATAAGAATGGAACAAAGTTCAACCTGAAAGTTGAATTATCTGTTCCAAACGTTATCAAATCCCCGTTACTTAGGATTGTCTCCTTATTTGCTAAAGAAAACACGGGCTTCGAGCAAATTTCCTTGTTGACAAATGTGCCAAACTTTAAAAGATCCTTCAGGTGAATTTCTGGTGAAGGGACGCTTGAAAAGCACTGCAAGGCCTTCTAAGAAGAGGTTGCCTCAACTATGATCTCCGCATGCACACTTGAGATAGTTTTATCAGTTTGAATTGCCACTGCACAATCTTTCCGACCAACTTTGTATGTTCCTTGAGATATCAAATAGTAATTAAAACAGTAGACCCATCAAACACTGTAATGGCCAAAATCAGCTTAGACAGATTTTTCTAAACAATGCCCCACACAGGCAGAGTTTGCTAGCTTTCGATTTCACATACCATTTCAATAGCTTTTAAGGTAATTTCTCTACAAAAGCAATGTCAAAATATTATATATGTGAATTATAATTTGAATCCAGCATGAATTTCTTGGGTTGTGTTATATTCTTTCCACGTAGTTAATAGGGGGTTTGAAGGGCACCCATAACCCCACATTATGGGGTCCAGGGCAGTGCCCCGGAAAATTTTGGTTTTGGACCATATGTTAGGTTGGGCGGACCCACCTATGGTTTTGTGCATGATTTTCGCACATGTTTTTTGGACGCGATGGTTTTCGGTCCATGGTATTGGACGCGATGGTTTTCGGTCCATGGTATTGGATGCTTTAGCATGTATAAATATGTATTGTAACATTGAAAGGAACATAATGAAAAATCAAGCTGGTAGTCCCGATTTTGGGATCCAGGGAAAAATCTCTGTGCATATGTGTTTTATGGGTTATGCTCTCGCATTGTTTATTTTCTTTGTTTAAGAATTCGTATGGAGGTAATTTCTGTACAGGGTTAAAACCTACATTTGGTATCAGAGCCAGGTTTTGGCTTCAAGGGGACGCCTTTGTTGCTGAGGGGTTTCGCTCGGGCCTGTGGTAGACCCTGTTCAATGGGAGATCTGCGAGATTGATTCTGGTGGTGAAAGAAGATGGCGAGCAGTGGAAAGATAGAAATTGAGAAGTTCAATGGTCAGAATTTTGAGTTGTGGAAACTCAAGATGGAGGATCTATTGGTGGATAAAGATCAGTGGATTGCGGTAGATCCGGGTACTAAACCATCGGGAGTGACCGATGAAGAATGGAAGAAGTTGGATCGGAAGGCAAAGAGCACAATACGATTGTGTGTCTCGGATTCAGTATTGTTGAATGTATCAGGGGAAGCTACGGCAAAGGCTTTGTGGGTCAAGTTAGGGACTTTGTACCAATCTAAGTCTCTGGTGAATAAACTGTTCCTGCAGAAAAAGCTGTATAACCTGAGGATGAAAGATGGAGACTCGGTGACAGAGCATCTGAATGCGTTTAATACTGTGGTAAGTCAGTTATTATCTGTTGATATTAAAATTTCAGATGAAGATAAGTGCATCAATCTGTTGTGTTCTCTACCAGATTCGTGGGATAGTCTGGTTATTGCAATAGGTAGCAATGCAACTGCTTTGCAGTTTGATGAAATAGTCTCAGCCTTGCTGACGGAGGAGATGAGACGGAAAAATATGGACAACTAGAATGGTGATGCCTTGTCTGTACGAGGACGGTCCTAGAACAGAAACAAAAATAAGTCATCGAGTGGGAGATCTAAATCTAGAGGGAGATCTAAATCTCTAGGAAAACCTACAAAGGTGGTGTGCTGGAAATGCGGAAAGGAATGGCACTTCAGAAGGGATTGTAAATCTAAAGCTCCTAATAAAGGAAAGGGATCTGATGATGCTCCTTCTGCAGAGGCAAAAACCACCTCAAATGAAGGTGGGGATGTGTACTTGGCTTCTTCAAGTACACATGTAGATCATGAGGCATGGTTGATTGACTCAGGTGCATCCTTTCACTTCACTCCCCATAGAGAGTGGTTCTGCGAGTATGAGAAATACGATGGTGGTGATGTCTTCTTAGGAGATAATAGGAAGGCTAGAATCATTGGTCGGGGAAAAGTAAAGTTGAAATTGCAAGGTGGAAGGGTTAGAACACTTCCGAGTGTTCTACATATTCCTGCATTGGCCAGAAATTTGATTTCTGTAAGCAAATTGGATGATGCAGGTGTAAAGACGGTGTTCGAGAAAGATACCTGCAAGATGGTTCGAGGAGCATTGATATTAATGCGGGGAGTTCGGATTGGAACTATGTACAAGCTGCAAGGTAGCACTGCTGTTGATGGGTGCAATAGTTCTATGGTTCCTGAAAATGGAGTAGAGAATCTAGTGGTCTCTGGAGAGAAGACCATGTTGTGGCATCAAAGGCTTGGACATATTGGAGAGAAGGGCCTTCGAATACTTCATGGTAAAGGTATGGTAGAAGGTATGAATAATAGCTCTCTGGATTTTGATTTCTATGAAAATTGTGTATATGGGAAGCAGAATCGGGTGAGTTTCCCCTCTGGTGGTAAGAGGACGAAACAGATATTAGAGCTTGTGCATAGTGATGTGTTTGGACCTGTGAAGGTTCCATCACTGGGTAAGTCTGTGTACATTCATAGATGACTTCTCAAGGAATACATGGATATATTTTCTTAAGAAGAAATCTGAAGTCTTTGACAGGTTTAAAGAATTTAAGGCTCTGATGGAAAATCAGGCAGAGAAGAAGATAAAGGTGCTGAGGACAGATAATGGGGAGAATTTTACAGCAAGGAATTTGAAGAATTTTGTAAGAAGTGTGGTATAGCACAGCAGAAGACTACTCCATATACACCTCAGCAAAATGGAGTCGCAGAAATAATGAACAAGACATTGATGGAAAGGGCAAGAATCATGCTTAGTGGTGCCGAGTTAGGACAGGAATTCTGGGCAGAGGCGGTGGATACTGCATGTTACCTGATCAACAGATCACCTTCATCAGCGTTGGAGGATAAGACTCCACAAGAAGTATGGACTGGTAAGAAACCCTCTCTTTCACATCTAAGGGTATTTGGATGTGATGCATATGTACATGTTCCAAAGGAGAAATGAACCAAGTTGGATAGTAAATCTGAAAAGTGCATCTTTATTGGATATAAGGATGGCTTAAAGGGTTATAAGCTTTGGAACCCAGTCACATGAAAGGTTGTGTACAGCTGAGATGTGTTGTTCAGAGAGGTAAAAGATGTTATTCAACATGAAGTCCAACCAAAGGAACCTGACAAGATAGAGTTTGAGCCAAAGGAGGAAGAATCAGACTCTGTAGCAGAGGAGGAATCAGAAGATGAAGAGCCACAAACTCCGGCTGTGAGAAGATCAGTTCGAGAAAGAAGGCAGCCAGAAAGGTATAGTCCATCTGCTTTCAGTTCAAATTTTGCTTTGTCTGTTACTGATAATGATCCCAGAACTGTGAAGGAAGCAGTGGATTCATAGGATGGAAAACTCTGGAAAGAGGCCATGGTCGATGAAATGGCATCTTTGCACAAAAATGCGGCTTGGGATCTGGTGGAGTTGCCGGCTGGAAGGAAACCCATTGCCAACAAATGGGTGTTCAAGAAGAAGACAAATGCAGAAGGAAAGGTGGAGAAATACAAAGCTCGGTTGGTAGCAAAAGGTTATTCCCAGGTGCCGGGAATTGATTTTGGTGATATTTTTCTCCTGTTGCCAAGGTAACTTCTATTAGATTACTTTTATCTGTTGCTGCTGCTTTTGATTTTGAGGTAGAACAGATGGATGTGAAGAAAGCATTTCTTCACGGGGATTTGGAAGAGGAAATCTACATGAAGCAACCTGAAGGCTTTGTGGTGAAGGGTAAGAAAAAATTGGTATGCAAGTTAAAGAAGTCTCTATATGGGTTAAAACAGTCACCAAGGATGTGGTATCATAAATTTGATACATTTATACGGGGACTTGGCTTCACCAGAAGCAAAGCAGATCATTATGTGTATTTTAAATTAATTGGTGACCGTATTATTTATCTGGTCTTGTATGTGGATGATATGTTGCTGATTGGAAATGACAAAGAAATTATCCAGGATTTGAAGACCCAATTGTCCTCCAAATTCGACATGAAAGATCTTGGTGCTGCAAACTATATTTTGGGCATGGAAATTAAAAGAGATCGGTCAAAGAGGAAGCTCTGGTTAAACCAGAGGAAGTATGTCGAGACAATACTCCAGAGGTTTAATATGCAGGATAGTAAACCGGTGAAGGTTCCTATTCCTGTAGGTGTGAGGTTATCTGTTGAACAGTTTCCCAAGACACAAGAAGAGGAAGAGGACATGTTCCGTGTTCCATATGCAAGTGCAGTGGGTAGCCTGATGTATGTTGTTATCTCAAAATCAGGCCCTGGAAGGCTGCTGACCAGGAAGACTTCAAGTAACTATTTCAAACCTACTTTAGGTTGAGGCTTAGCCTCCTCAACCTGAGAGGGCTCTCTCTAGAGGGGTTTATGATTTTGATTAAGATAAGATGGCTAACTCTTTGTGAAATATCTGTGGTAAATATGGATGCTGGAAAAACATTAAACAAGTTTCCATTGGGCCTATGGAGTCAACAACACCTCAGTAAACAATGATACTGCCTTTACATAGAAGTCAAGGCATTCAGCATTTGAGTATTCAGAACCTAACACATATGGAACCACAACTCATAAATGCATACAGGAAATCAGAGCACAATCAGTGAATTCTGAGTGATTATACATCTATGCAACTGTAAAAGACATTAAGGAAAGGATAAAATCACACATTCTGAACATAGAAATCCTTCATGAATCCTGAGAAGTAAAGCAGCCAAATTATATTACTGAAACTCTGTCTTTACATAAGCCAAAACAATGCTCTGTTATAAAATTTCCCAACCCCCATTACATTTCTGTTTCAGCTATATATAGAATTCTTATTCTACCTGATCGAGATTCCTCCTCCAGCATGAGGGGAATTCGATAACTACCTCTAATGACACCTATCAACTATTTAATTAACTAATTAATACAATAAAGTGCTGACTGGAACTTTTCTTAGAGATCTAAATCAACTATGACTCTAACTCCATTTTACATGCATGATGGCTTTAATTACAATGATCCTCGTTCTTTGACATCTGGTCCTCTTTCAGTTTGGCTGAGATGGATGTTTAATGCCCCATGTTGACCTTGGATGCTTGGATGCTGAATCTACTTAACTGTCCATAAATATTAGGAAACTATCCTTGCTTCTCGGCTTCAGTTTTTCCCAAAATATCCGAATGCACAGAAACATGTCCTTCAGCCTTTTGATTATACAAAACATATCAGAATGCCACGTCCTTGATCTGCTGTCCACCTTTGCCATGTGTGAAGATAAAAACCTCCTCCAAGCTGTCATTTTTGTGACAGTGGCAACAATTTTCTCCAATTCAGAAGGAAACAATACAGACCACAGTTCTCTAGTTTTGAAGCAATAATCCTTAAACACCATATCTGACATGTCCTGATTGTTGATACCATAACGATCCTTTTTCTATATCAACAAAATATAAGTAGATATTTGACATCTGTTCAAGAAACATAGTCAGTGCTTCATTGGTTCTAGGAAACAAGTGTGCCCTTGCATTGTTATCAACAAAAAGATGTAGCCGTTGCTCAGTTGAATCTGTCATTGGCAGAGGAATCACTTGAGATATGGGATAGGAAAGCCTATAAGATTCAAGTTCTTTGCCACTGTGAGAATCTACAAATGAAAGAATCTCTGTTTCATCATGTCCTAGACCACATTTCCCTATTATCAGAACAGCTGGACTCTCATCTAAAGCATGTTGGTGAGGGATCCGCCAAGGAAGGACCTTCAACACAGAAGGAGCTTGGCATTCTTCTGTTTTCCGGAAAGGAGGGAGCAACTGTGACCATACAATGCGACCATCTCCAGAGTGAAGAGCCAAAAGTTTTCCTGCCTTTGTTAATACTATAAACAATTTTCGAAATCCATTATGATCCCTGGTCATTTTTGTTTTCTCTGCAACTGTAATTGAGCAAGTTGAGTATACTACATAACCTCCTGATTTTGAGCCTGCATCCGCTATGTCAATTGCTGCAAGAAGTAATTGCTTTTGCGGAAAAGCACATTTTGGCACCAGATCCAAAGCATACACCAGTTCCATAGAAACTTCAGCGGAGCCATTAGATTGAAATCACACCACTCCTGAAGGAAGCCGCAGCACAAGTTGCCCTCCTACAACACTTTGAACATAGTAGTAGCAAAAGTCTGCCAAAATAAAAGTCTGAACAATCTCTGACAAAAGTACCATGGACGGCCACAAGCCATGGCCCAATGTAAAACAAGTAGCCACGGCTATTCAAAACCTAGAGTACCCAATGTGCACAGCTGAAAAACCTTGCAATACCCAATGCAAACACATAATGGGCTGTGAATGGTTCAACTATCTTTGTATTTTGCATCACGCGAAGCTGGGGTAAAACTGCAACAGCTTCAAGGTAAACACAAAAGGCCCAAAGTATCCTGTTTACAATATTATGGGATGTTGATGGATGGATAAAAAGGGCAAGTACTGCACATGGAATCACCACATAATATATCGGAAAATTATCCAAATCTTCATCATGTGTTGCCTTCAACTTGAAACGTATCATGTAAATCACCCACAAAGTGGTGACTAATGTTGCACAATCAAGCACTGCGTGTATATCATATTCCATAACAAAACTGCAGTACACCCTCACTGCTAAGAATATAGCAGTAAGCTCCTGAGATTTAAGTGATAAGCCTGCACAGTTCCGTTCCTTGAAGAGCTTGTAGATCAAGACAGAGATGCCCACAGCATGTGTTGCTTCGGCAGCAACGAAGAGATTATCATGGTTGTGAACCACGAATCTGAGAGCGACAAGAGCTGTGATGTCACTTACTACCGCTAGAAACGCCTTCACCTTTGGGGGTTTTTTCTATCTTTCTGTTTTTCAAGACAATTTGCAAATTAGAAACAAAGGAAGGTGACAAGAGCCCATTCTTCCCAGAAGTCATACTGCCAGATTGATCACAAATCGAAACCAGAATCAGAAGTTTCGGTCTTAATAGAGAATTTTCAAATTTGGTTTTGGATGGAAATCTCGATTTGAATAGTACAGGCAAGAATCAAATTTGAAGGCTACAGAACACGTGTCAAGACCGACATGTAAGACCTTGCACATGTTATCCCCGTAAAATTCTTGCAGAAAATATGACAGCTGGGGTGAGATGTGTTATGGATCAGCACGAATTCCCCATTTCGTAGCGCAGTTAGTGCAAAATCGGTGTTTTCCGCTACGAAATCACCTAAACCGAGGTTTCTGCGCTATGAACTTTACATGAAACATGTTGCGCTGCGAAAACACCTAAAACTGACTTATGCGCTACGAAATCACCTAAAGAGCTTTGTAGCACATAATAACCTTTGAACAAAGTTGACACATGGAAATTGTGTAAATTATGAGACTGGTGGTGAATGAGGATGCATAGTGGACTCCTTAGACTCAGACTCTAAGGCAAACAAAACTCAAGACTAGACTAGCACTGAATTTTTTACCATCAAACTAATGTGAGCGGTTTTAAAATTAGAATTCTTAAGTGATAACAGTGGCTCCACTTGGGATAGTGTGCTCCTGTAGTACACTAAGAACTCGCAGGTCCAGTGCCTTATCAAGCATCCCCTTCAAGATTCTGGGGGCTTCACTTCATCATCTGCATACCTCACATTGTCAATTTTCTGTGACAAAGACTGTCTAGTTGAACCAGGCTCAGACATTTCATGTACTCCATCTGTTATATGTAGTGACATTGTACTTGATTTTCCACCAGTTTCAAGAGCAGAATGTAAGCTTGCATCATTAGTACTGCTGTGCTGATCATCACTCCACCCAACTGGAGCAGAAATTAAATCCCCATCTTTGAACTCCTCTGCTTCATCATAAAAGCATTCCTCTTTCTCTCTACCAGTATAACTTAACTGTTTTTTTTTTTTAATTAGCACCACCAGCAGATATCACACATTTTCCAGCATTATCAAGTAGAGGTCTACTGGCACGACCCATCATTTGCAAAAGATCAGTAATAGGATAGTCAGTATTAGCATTCTCACGCCCATCATAATACTGTGTCCCCATGACAACAACCAAATGTGCAGACAAGGACAACCCCCAACACATCGAACTGCTTGCTACACACACCTGAATTTCCCCTGCACTAAACAGCTGGGTGACCAATTCTTTTTCCATTAAACTGAGACCTTCATGTAGATACCCAACACCGTGAGTCAAAATATGACTCAAGGTAGATTCTTTAACTTTTCGCAATGAAAGGTGCCAGATCTTCTTTAGTACATTGAAGAAATTGGGATCTCTCTCCACCATCTGCATTTGAATATGTGACTAGATCAAGAGCAGTAAGTCGTGCATGTTTCCGTGTTGGCACAAACACTAGAGCTGGTTTGCCTTCCTTTGCATGTTGAACTATTGATGTGTATGTTGGCTTAGTCATTGCTTGCATTCGAGCCTCAAAATTGGCTATATCAATTCCCTGAATGTGAATCTCAATTGGTACAGGACGCACACCAGGTGGAAAATTGAAAAGCCCATGTGCTGTAGCACCAATCCACTCTCCAAGATCTTTAGCATTTGCAAGTGAAGTAGAAAGAGCAATAATGCGGATACGATTTTCAATTTGGCTTGAAATATATCTCATTCTGGATACGATTACCTCCAGGATTGGACCAGCCTCTCCACTAATTAAATGAAGTTCATCCGCAATGAAAAGGCTGACTTGTTGAACCAGTTTCCGCTGCTTCCATCTCCGAGACAAAGCATCCCATTTCTCTGGTGTGCTTATTATTATTTGACCCTTTTCAAGGAGCTTCAAATCAGTTGCAGATTCACCTGTCAGTTCAACTACTTTCAGATCCAATCCTTTTCCAAATTTCTGCTCCCAATCCCGATATCTCTCTTTGGCAAGAGCTTCTATACCTTTGTTCGTACCCCAGGAAATTTTACCGCACCTGCTATATATTGCATCCACATAATTGCAGCACATTGTTCTAAGACCTTACAAATACTTTGTTTAGAAGCATCGAGCCACTCATAGAATTTTGTTTGATTATTTCCTAACAACTTATCAAAGCCTCCATGTAAGATATCCAATGGTTGTCCCTGGTTTGGTTTCGATACCAGTAGTTCCTCCAAAGCAGCACGGCGATTTAACAATAGATACCTGATAATATCAGTGGCCATGTTTTTTGCATTTTGTCTTTGATCCCAAAGCAATGAAATCAAGTTCACACAAAGACAGCAAATAAGATCAGTATCAGAATTGTTTGGGCAGAATATTAGCCTTTTGTGAGCAATCAATAACTGTAGAACTGTGCATGTATTGACTCCAGAAGAATCTGTAGTTGGAACACCAGCTGCATTTCTTTTAAGTTCAAGATGTAAGCTCATATGTGAAAGTATGTCATCCTTGCCAATGGAACTTAAGAATGAAGGTGAAAAGCAATACAATATCATACGATTTGTGTTTTTCAATAAAGCTTGTACATATACTTCTATTGATTTGCTTCCTCTTGTTAGTGAGAGAATGCTTTTGCCAGTTGGCATTGCTTCTTCAACACGGCCATATTTGTTGGCAAGCTGCAGCATGGACAACAAAAATTCTAATGCTTTTAATGCCCCCCCTGGCAGGCTTGAGCTTGATGATCACCGTAGGAGAGAGAAGTCTATATCTACTAAAAAATAAATGCTCAGTCAACCTTGAGCTTATTTGCATTTTCCTACCTACCTACCCTATCAATTCAAACTTCTTTCAGCTCAATCAATGTGAAATTTCCAATGCAGCCAATCATTTGTCTTATCTGATATTTGAGTTTTTTGACTGCATCGGAGTTCAGAGCCACAATGATATTGTGATGACCTCTGCCACTGAAATTGCCTCTGATCTTCATAGAAAAGCTGAAACACTGGAAAGTAACACTCTTTCATATAGTCAGCTATAGGATCCCAGAATACATGATCAGCTTGATGGTTCTCGTAACTTTCTGGTTGTACCAACTGATCCTTAATAACAGTGTATTCTTCCTCAATCACAAAAGAGAAAGGAAGCAACACCCTCTCCTTATGTTCTGACATAGGAACCTTTTGAAAAGAATGATCACAACCATGAAGACTATATGATTGAATTTGACCTTGTAGACTTTCAATGTCTTTCTCAATGTCCTCAGCAACTTCATCCAAAAATTTCATCTTATCCTCTGTCTTGCAGTCAAATGATTTTAGATACGGGGACAAGGACAAAGAAAAATTTTCATTGGTTTCTCCATTACTATGATCATTATTCCATTGTTTGAAACCTTGAATTGAAGGAGAGTTTGCCACCGTATCTGATCTATCTATCCATTCCTCCAAAAACATAAGCCAAAAGTCTTCAAATGACTTAATGGATTTGGTAGGAAAGCTTTCAATCCATTGTTTACATTTCCCTTGAAATGAATCATAGAACAACATAATGCAAACATCCTCATGCTTAACTCTAAGAAGCTCTGTAAAATCACAAAAATCTGATATGTGCTTCAAAGTTAAACTTAAATCTTCTCCATTGAATTTTGGACCATTCCTTAGAAAATATGCATCCTTGGGAAAATGATTTGGGAAACCATGAATTCCTGAAAAATTTATGCATGCATACCTTGAAATAAGAATGGTAGCATTTGGGTCCTTCATAACTCCAGTGGAATCACCATGAATCTATGAATTTCGAATTCTTCAACAATGGAGTCGCCAAGGTAGATTTGCAGCCTCAAAAAGTCTTCTGAGCTCCTGCTACCTTCAGAAGTTCAGCTTCTTGATTTCGGGAATGAATAATCTTCAGACTCCCGGCAGACGCACCAAAATGTTATCTCAAAATCAGGCCCTGGAAGGCTGCTGACCAGGAAGACTTCAAGTAACTATTTCAAACCTACTTTAGGCTGAGGCTTAGCCTCCTCAACCTGAGAGGGCTCTCTCTAGAGGGGTTTATGATTTTGATTAAGATAAGATGGCTAACTCTTTGCGAAATATCTGTGATAAATATGGATGCTGGAAAAACATTAAACAAGTTTCCATTGGGCCTATGGAGTCAACAACACCTCAGTAAACAATGATACTGCCTTTACATAGAAGTCAGGGCATTCAGCATTTGAGTATTCAGAACCTAACACATATGGAACCATAGCTCATAAATGCATACAGGAAATCAGAGCACAATCAGTGAATTCTAAGTGATTATACATCTATGCAACTGTAAAAGACATTAAGGAAAGGATAAAATCACACATTCTGAACATAGAAATCCTTCATGAATCCTGAGAAGTAAAGCAGCCAAATTATATTACTGAAACTCTGTCTTTACATAAGCCAAAACAATGCTCTGTTATAAAATTTCCCAACCCCCATTACATTTCTGTTTCAACTATATATAGAATTCTTATTCTACCTGATCGAGATTCCTCCTCCAGCATGAGGGGAATTCGATAACTACCTCTAATGACACCTATCAACTATTTAATTAACTAATTAATACAATAAAGTGCTGACTGGAACTTTTCTTAGAGATCTAAATCAACTATGACTCTAACTCCATTTTACATGCATGATGACTTTAATTACAATGATCCTCGTTCTTTGACATCTGGTCCTCTTTCAGTTTGGCTGAGATGGATGTTTAATGCCCCATGTTGACCTTGGATGCTTGGATGCTGAATCTACTTAACTGTCCATAAATATTAGGAAACTATCCTTGCTTCTCGGCTTCAGTTTTTCCCAAAATATCTGAATGCACAGAAACATGTCCTTCAGCCTTTTGATTATACAAAACATATCAGAATGCCACGTCCTTGATCTGCTGTCCACCTTTGCCATGTGTGAAGATAAAAACCTCCTCCAAGCTGTCATTTTTGTGACAGTGGCAACAATTTTCTCCAATTCAGAAGGAAACAATACAGACCACAGTTCTCTAGTTTTGAAGCAATAATCCTTAAACACCATATCTGACATGTCCTGATTGTTGATACCATAACCTTGGATTGATCCTTTTTCTATATCAACAAAATATAAGTAGATATTTGACATCTGTTTAAGAAACATAGTCAGTGCTTCATTGGTTCTAGGAAACAAGTGTGCCCTTGCATTATTATCAACAAAAAGATGTAGTCGTTGCTCAGTTGAATCTGTCATTGGCAGAGGAATCACTTGAGATATGGGATAGGAAAGCCTATAAGATTCAAGTTCTTTGCCACTGTGAGAATCTACAAATGAAAGAATCCCTGTCTCATCATGTCCTAGACCACATTTCCCTATTATCAGAACAGCTGGACTCTCATCTAAAGCATGCTGGTGAGGGATCCGCCAAGGAAGGACCTTCAACACAGAAGGAGCTTGGCATTCTTCTGTTTTCCGGAAAGCAGGGAGCAACTGTGACCATACAATGCGACCATCTCCAGAGTGAAGAGCCAAAAGTTTTCCTGCCTTTGTTAATACTATAAACAATTTTCGAAATCCATTATGATCCCTGGTCATTTTTGTTTTCTCTGCAACTGTAATTGAGCAAGTTGAGTATACTACATAACCTCCTGATTTTGAGCCTGCATCCGCTATGTCAATTGCTGCAAGAAGTAATTGCTTTTGCGGAAAAGCACATTTTGGCACCAGATCCAAAGCATACACCAGTTCCATAGAAACTTCAGCGGAGCCATTAGATTGAAATCACACCACTCCTGAAGGAAGCCGCAGCACAAGTTGCCCTCCTACAACACTTTGAACATAGTAGTAGCAAAAGTCTGCCAAAATAAAAGTCTGAACAATCTCTGACAAAAGTACCATGGACGGCCACAAGCCATGGCCCAATGTAAAACAAGTAGCCACGGCTATTCAAAACCTAGAGTACCCAATGTGCACAGCTGAAAAACCTTGCAATACCCAATGCAAACACATAATGGGCTGTGAATGGTTCAACTATCTTTGTATTTTGCATCACGCGAAGCTGGGGTAAAACTGCAACAGCTTCAAGGTAAACACAAAAGGCCCAAAGTATCATGTTTACAATATTATGGGATGTTGATGGATGGATAAAAAGGGCAAGTACTGCACATGGAATCACCACATAATATATCGGAAAATTATCCAAATCTTCATCATGTGTTGCCTTCAACTTGAAACGTATCATGTAAATCACCCACAAAGTGGTGACTAATGTTGCACAATCAAGCACTGCGTGTATATCATATTCCATAACAAAACTGCAGTACACCCTCACTGCTAAGAATATAGCAGTAAGCTCCTCAGATTTAAGTGATAAGCATGCACAGTTTCGTTCCTTGAAGAGCTTGTAGATCAAGACAGAGATGCCCACAGCATGTGTTGCTTCGGCAGCAACGAAGAGATTATCATGGTTGTGAACCACGAATCTGAGAGCGACAAGAGCTGTGATGTCACTTACTACCGCTAGAAACGCCTTCACCTTTGGGGCTTTTTTCTATCTTTCTGTTTTTCAAGACAATTTTCAAATTAGAAACAAAGGAAGGTGACAAGAGCCCATTCTTCCCAAAAGTCATACTGCCAGATTGATCACAAATCGAAACCAGAATCAGAAGTTTCGGTCTTAATAGAGAATTTTCAAATTTGGTTTTGTATGGAAATCTCGATTTGAATAGTACAGGCCAGAATCAAATTTGAAGGCTACAGAACACGTGTCAAGACCGACATGTAAGACCTTTCACATGTTATCCCCGTAAAATTCTTGCAGAAAATATGACAGCTGGGGTGAGATGTGTTATGGATCGGCACGAATTCCCCATTTCGTAGCGCAGTTAGTGCAAAATCGGTGTTTTCTGCTACGAAATCACCTAAACCGAGGTTTCTGTGCTATGAACTTTACATGAAACATGTTGTGCTGCGAAAACACCTAAAACTGACTTATGCGCTACGAAATCACCTAAAGAGATTTGTAGCACATAATAACCTTTGAACAAAGTTGACACATGGAAATTGTGTAAATTATCTGACTGGTGGTGAATGAGGATGCATAGTGGACTCCTTAGACTCAGACTCTAAGGCAAACAAAACTCAAGACTAGACTAGCACTGAATTTTTTACCATCAAACTAATGTGAACGGTTTTAAAATTAGAATTCTTAAGTGATAACATATGCAATGGTCTGTACTAGACCAGACATTGCACATGCAGTGGGAGTATTGAGCAGGTTTATGTCAAAACCTGGGAAGGAGCACTGGACAGCAATGAAGCGGGTTTTCAGGTATTTGCGTGGCACTAGTGATTATGGTTTGTGCTACCAAGGAAGACCAGGATTGGACAGAGTGTTGGATATTCATGGCTTTGTTGATGCAGACTGGGCTGGAGATCTGGATCAGAGAAGATCTACAAGTGGGTATGTGTTTAACCTATTTGGAGGTGCAGTCAGTTGGATGAGTAAGAAACAATCTGTAGTGGCACTATCAACTACAGAGGCAGAATACATGGCAGCCACTCATGCAAGCAAGGAAGCAGTTTGGTTGCAGAGATTGTGTTCAAGTATGGGGTTAGTACAGGGAGCTATAAGAATAGACTGTGACAGCCGAAGTGCAATTTTCTTGGCAAAGAACCCTGCTTATCATTCAAAGACAAAGCACATTGATGTTCAGTATCACTTTGTGAGGGATATGATAGAAGACAGAAAGGTGTTGCTGGTAAAGGTGGACACTTTGAAGAATACTGCAGATGCATTGACAAAATCTGTGAGCTCTGAGAAGTTCTCTTGGTGTAGAGAAGCAATGGGAATCTCAGGGCTGAAAAAATGACTAAGCTCTCATGTGGCCCCCTGTGGAAAGAAAACGACAAGTGGGAGATTTTTGGGTTGTGTTATATTCTTTCCACGTAGTTAATAGGGGGTTTGAAGGGCACCCGTAACCCCACATTATGGGGTCTGGGGCAGCGCCCCGGAAAATTTTGGTTTTGGACCATATGTTAGGTTGGGCAGACCCACCTATGGTTTTGTGCATGATTTTCGCACATGTTTTTTGGACGCGATGGTTTTCGGTCCATGGTATTGGACGCGATGGTTTTCGGTCCATGGTATTGGATGCTTCGGCATGTATAAATATGTATTGTAACATTGAAGAACATAATGAAAAATCAAGCTGGTAGTCCCGGTTTTGGGATCCAGGGAAAAATCTCTGTGCATATGTGTTTTATGGGTTATGCTCTCGCATTGTTTATTTTCTTTGTTTAAGAATTCGTATGTAGGTAATTTCTGTACAGGGTTAAAACCTACAGAATTGCGACTACTCCGCCTGAAAGGTCTCATATTCAACTTTGTCAAAGCCTGCTTCCTTAATCATTTCAGCGAACTTTTCCTGATATGGACACTGGCGTTCGCTCTCCACTAAATATTGGTAAGACACACGATCCCCAACAACAATTTCTCCAATAGATGGAATAACTGAAAATGAGTAAAACTCATATAATTCTTGGAAACCAGGGATGTTGACATGGCTCAACTCAAGACACAGAAAGCTTCCACCCCGCCTTAAGACTCTGTATGCTGCGCTCAGAGCTTTTTCTATATGTGTTTTCGAATCATGTTTAAAAGACCGATAGTACCCTAGAAAAGATGATGTTTCACAATGCTACGCCAGGGGCTTCTAATACCTTCAAAGTGCAAGATTTTGAAACAAATGTTTCCCTCTAAAAGTGAAGTTTCTTTCTATGGAAATCCTTTAGATATTCTAAGTTTATTTATCTCCAGAGGTATCTGCTCTTCAAGTTTTCTCCAAGCAACATACAGTAGCTATGCCATCCTCCATTGAATAAGCCACATGGTACATTCTCTGACTTCATATAAATGAAACGCTATATTCTAATCAGTGGAGTTCTTCTTAGTTCTGTCCTTCCAACATTTGACATGGCTGCAGCATTATCCTGTAGATCTCCAACTTCAGCAGAATCAAGAATATGCCATCTTATTTATGGAACTTTCGATACATATGATAAGTCCTCATGTTTACATAGACTGATGGGGCTATTGAACCTTGCAAGATGACCAGGGCCTGTATTTCGAAGTACTCCATGATGGAAGGCTTTAAAATGCAAATCTATTACAAAAACAAATTTGTCGATTTCTTCTCCAAAACAGAGTTTTGGAGAAGGAACATTTTCGAGCATTACTGATGATAAACTCTTGAAGTAAGAGACTTATTCAACCTCCCTCTGGCCTGCAAGCGTTATTTCACATTTCTGGAGACAAAACCCTGGACTCAAGAAGTAAAATGACTCTTTTCTGGACCACAGTAACATCAATGACTGTGAATGACGAGAAATGAACCTTGGTGAATTTGACTGCAGCGAGCTGACAAGACGGAGTCTAACATTGGCTCCAATGGGGATGGCAGCTGCAGCTTCTTGGAGGTGCCAAGAACTGTAGATCTTTGGGAGAGCAGACAATGCCTCCATCCATTGGGCTATGGAGTCATTATTTCAACAGAAAACACGAGACTTCTGACTCATTTATGGACTGAAACTTGACTGAAATGCTTAAAAAACTAACTCGGCAAACTTCACACTAAAACTGTAATGAAACTCAGAAGGTAATGCTGCCTTATGGCTGCTTATTTATTTACAAAATCTACCCTACTTTGTTGTAAAAACAATAGATCAAGTAATACTGAAATGCCAGATCAACCATTCAAGTAAACCTGAGAATGATGCCGATTGAGAATGTTTCCACCAGGACACAGATGTAATTGTCGGCAGCCCTTCATGCACGTAATGAGCCTGATCATGTAAAAGACAGTTTGATTTGTCAGTCAAACTGAAAAACATTTCATGTACATCGCAATAGGATCGCGAAAGCCAGACTCCGTTTGCTGCCCCAACTCTGCAATACATACATCCAGCTGCACACGATCAATGCAAACATCTGTAGGCAACTCTATTGTTTCTTGTTTCGAAGGAGGAATAGTTTCCAAGAACTTTTTAAGGTCTAGGAAATCATATGACTGGATCTGCTCATTCAAATACTGAATTTCCTTCTCAATTCTTTCAACAACTAACTCACAGACACTAGTTTTAGCTTCAAGAGGTAGCTTCAGAGATTTCAAACATTGAAGCAAGGCACTGAAAAAATCTTCATTAATTTCAAAATCTGCTAACTGATTTCTTACTTCTTTTACAACTTCACAAAGTGCAGGGTTTGCCACATACCCTACCATTGCATAAATGGATCAGCGAGCACTGGAATGTCTGGACCGAGTTGGAGTCGCCAGGTGAATGTCTCAGCCTTCATATATGTCTAACTACTGTCCACCATCAGCATCAGATCTGCAACTTGATTTCATGTACTGGGACAAGACAATCAACAAGTCCAATGTCACATCAACAGCAAACCATCTCCCCAGTATGATCGCCACTACGTTAGCGCTCAAATCTGCCTCAGGCTAAGGAAGGCAAAACTCAAGGCAACATCAAACCAAGCTCAGCCTCGTAGCTAGCCCTACAAGGATAGGAGAGGGCTCTCTCCAGTCGATCTCGAGAAAATGAGAAATAGGATGCGAGATGACTCCAAACTCAAAACTGATTTTAGGTTAGTAAATTGATAGAAAGGGTTTTTAATAAATGATTAGGTTTTCTGGGCTGCATGGGGCAAAGACAGAAAGAGCAAAGATTTAATTAAAGGCACATATTACTCCATAAGGCGAGGTAGGAGTGAAGTTTAGAAATTAAATTTGAAATAATATGGGATGAAAAGACTATTTAAAGAGCTGAAAAGGGCATTAATTAATGAGTCCTTTACAGGCAGAAGACAATTACACAAATACTGAAACGCTCATTCGAGGCAGAGCAAATAAATTGGGTTCTACCTCCCACACTGTAGAGCATTCAGCTGGAAATGATAATGAATGAAATTATGAAACATTACAAAGACTTATGAAACAGAAGAAAAACATATGCTAAACTTTCACACCAAGAGAATATTACAAATCAGAGCTGTGCCATTTAATTCTTTTCTCTGTCCTTCAACTGTACAATAAAAACTCTGTATTTCTCCTCCCCAGCTCTAAAAAAAAACTCCTTTACAAATCATTTGCAATACAATAAATAAACTCTCATGTTTGAAAAAACAGATCGATCCAAAACAAGGGATCTGTTTTATCATTATTAACAAATAAAACTAAAAAACCAATCAGCTTTTCTGAAGATAGAATAGCGTTCCTTCTTCTACTCGAATCTGTTGATGACAAATGAAAGGGCGGAAACTGTAGCTGAAGACCCTTTAAATTTGCAACTGAAGACCAAAATGGGCAATCGAACCTATCTTTTTGCCACGGTGGATATCCTTTGTTTAAATTCTGGCTTTGACTTTACTTTGCCTTTGAATAAGAACTAATCTTTAATAAAAATAGCGCAATATCTTCTCCAATATCAGTGCATACATATCCAGCCATTCATAATTGCCAATACTCATCCGCTCAATCACCTTTGGTTGCCTAACCAATATCACTAATGCGCCAGTTTGACCTTTCAATACACCTCTGCTAATGACTAATAACATGCAGGGATATACATGTTATCCGTGCGAGAACTCCAATGACTGACATCAACGTAGACCACATTTTGAAGAATCGACGTTTCTGCTCTTTTGCACTAGATGCTTTGGACAAAGCAGTTTCAAAAACACTGAAGGAATCTTGTGTAACAAAAGGCAGCGATAGAAGTACTTCTCTTGGTGCAGAATATTGGTTGGAAAAGTGAACAAAAATCTCACGACAAAGGCTGACAAGATCTGCATGGATCAAAACCTTGAATAACTGCGTCAAATAAATATTTTGCCACAAAATTTTGGAGTTCAAAATTGCTTGTCGAAATTGATATACACAATATCAAGACCATGTTACTTCAAGCTTCGAATGCTTTTGGGTAGAACATCATAACCACTCACTCATATACCATCGATTTGATATAAGTAGGAGTCGATCATGAACTAAATCACTTAGTGTGAATACCGCAGTCGATACCCAGGTCCAAAACCTTTTAAAACCATGATCATTCAACGTTTAATCCTGTGACGAATTGTGTTCAGACCAGTGAGCCACTTAGGCATTTAAATACCTTGGTAGGGGACAAGACAAAAATTTTCTGGGCTCTGTCACTGTATGGGTAGCGCCCCTACCCAATGCGTAGCGCGCAGCAAGTGCGTAGCGCACTTGATATTTAACACTGGCTGGTGAGACCCAGTGCGTAGCGCGCACTATATGGGTAGCGCACACCTGTATCGTTTACCTTCTTGAAACGCTGACATTACTGATGGCTTGAATAGCTTCCCTCACATCATTTGTTATAGGAGAAGAATCTTCAACAATAAGATATGTACACTCTGACATCCATTTCTCTGTTGCGCAGGCTCCCATTGATGACACAATGGTACATAAACCATGTTTCCGGTTCAATTTTTCTAGAGCTGGTATACAGAATAAGAATGGAACGGAGTTCAACCTGAAAGTTGAATTATTTGTTCCAAACGTTATCAAATCCCCGTTACTTAGGATTGTCTCCTTATTTGCTAAAGAAAACACAGGCTTCGAGCAAATTTCCTTGTTGACAAATGTGCCAAACTTTAAAAGATCCTTCAGGTGAATTTCTGGTGAAGGGACGCTTGAAAAGCACTGCAAGGCCTTCTAAGCAGAGGTTGCCTCAACTATGATCTCCGCATGCACACTTGAGATAGTTTTATCAGTTTGAATTGCCACTGCACAATCTTTCCAACCAACTTTGTATGTTCCTTGAGATATCAAATAGTAATTAAAACAGTAGACCCATCAAACACTGTAATGGCCAAAATCAGCTTAGACAGATTTTTCTAAACAATGCCCCACATAGGCAGAGTTTGCTAGCTTTCGATTTCACATACCATTTCAATAGCTTTTAAGGTAACTGCTCTACAAAATCAATGTCAAAATCTTATATATGTGAATTATAATTTGAATCCAGCATGAATTGCAACTACTCCGCCTGAAAGGTCTCATATTCAACTTTCTCAAAGCCTGCTTCCTTAATCATTTCAGTGAACTTTTCCTGAGATGGACATTGGCATACGCTCTCCACTAAATATTGGTAAGACACACGATCCCCAGCAACAATTTCTCCAATAGATGGAATAACTGAAAATGAGTAAAACTCATATAATTCTTGGAAACCAGGGATGTTGACATGGCTCAACTCAAGACACATAAATCTTCCACCCCGCCTTAAGACTCTGTATGTTGCGCTCAGAGCTTTTTCTATATGTGTTTTCGAATCATGTTTAAAAGACCGATAGTACCCTAGAAAAGATGATGTTTCACAATGCTACGCCAGGGGCTTCTAATACCTTCAAAGTGCAAGATTTTGAAACAAATGTTTCCCTCTAAAAGTGAAGTTTCTTTCTATGGAAATCCTTTAGATATTCTAAGTTTATTTATCTCCAGAGGTATCTGCTCTTCAAGTTTTCTCCAAGCAACATACAGTAGCTATGTCATCCTCCGTTGAATAAGCCACATGGTACATTCTCTGACTTCATATAAAGAAAACACTATATTCTAATCAGTGGAGTTCTTCTTAGCTTTGTCCTTCCAACGTCTAACATGGCTGCAGCATTATCCTGTAGATCTCCAGCTTTAGCAGAATCAAGAATATGCCATCTTATTTATGGAACTTTCAATACTTATGATAAGTCCTCCTGTTTACATAGACTGATGGGGCTATTGAACCTTGCAAGATGGCCAGGTCATGTATTTCGAAGTACTCCATGATGGAAGGCTTTAAAATGCAAATCTATTACACAAACAAATTTGTCGATTTCTTCTCCAAAACAGAGTTTTGGAGAAAGATCATTTTCGAGCATTAATGATGATAAACTCTTGAAGTAAGAGACTTATTCAACCTCCCTCTGGCCTGCAAGCGTTATTTCACATTTCTGGAGACAAAACCCTGGACTCAAGAAGTAAAATGACTCTTTTCTGGACCACAGTAACATCAATGACTGCAAATGACGAGAAATGAACCTTGGTGAATTTGACTGCAGCGAGCTGACAAGACGGAGTCTAACAGCGTCCTTTCCTTCTGAACTGTATGAGTGGATCGCGAGGTTATCCGACAGCCAGGGAAGGTGTAGGCTTGACCAACCGACAGTGTGGACTCCGGAATTAGTGCACATACTAGAAGCCCCGGAACATAAGATAGCGCGAGCTGTGGACCACTGGCTCAACCGAATAATAGGAGGATTTATCACCGAGTTTGCGATGGACATGACTGTCAATTACAGCGAGGCAGAGCGACGTTTTCTCAAGGGACCATGAGGTAAGTATATTAAGTCTTTGAATACTTGGATTAAGATGCTATTGTGTGAAAAAAGGGTCATGCGAATACATTAATGTTTGGGACTATGCGGAGTGGAAAGATCTACAAAAGCAGCGAAGAATTAGAAAACAGTCCCTTAATTTCACCCTCGTGAGAGAGCAAGGAAGAGCTCGCAAAGGCCTCTCCGAGAAGCGCGGTCAGTTTGATAAGGCAGCACATTTTGTGGTTACCACCCACTTCACCTCCTTCACCTCCATCTCCACCCACTCCACCTCCACCACCTCCATGGTTCAGTATGGCGAGCGCGATCAAACTACCAGTATTCAGAGGAGTAAGGTATGAGGATCCGGACCAATTCTAGTTCGTGGTAAGGGCAGTATGGAAAGCACAAGGTGTCACAAATGACAACATTAAGAGGGCTACATTGGTGAGTGCACTGCAGGATCGTGCATTAACGTGGTACATCAAGCACTCTAACAACCACCCAAACGCAGGGATAGCAGAGATCCAGAATGTGTTGAACAGAGAATTTAGCAGGCCAAAATTAGAGACACAACCAATCTTCAGGTTTAAAGAGATCACGATGCTTCCAGGCGAGACCCCCTAGGATCTGGGCCAAAGGTTGAGAGTACAATCTGCGAGGCCAATATGATGCTAACGGATGTGCAGCATCGCGCATGGTTTGTAGCATCTCTGACACCACACTTGAGGACGGCGTTGTCACAGCAGAAACTTTCTACCCAGGCCGAAGCGTTGGAGATGGCGATGAGATTACATGAGACCCCCATACAAGACCCTAGGTTGGGATTTCAGCAAATCCACGTGCATCTACAGAATTTGTGTTTGGAAATGAAAAACTTGAAGCAGGATAGGGCACCACGGCCAGAGGTGCATGAAGAAGTGTGGTGCATAAAATGCAAAGGCGAGGGTCATGAAAAGGATCATTGTCCAGTGTTCGTGAACTACTTGGCATGAGGAGGGCCATAGCCATTAAGACTGAAGGCGCAGGTAAGGTCGATCGCAGCACCCGCTTTATGGTGCGCGATCTGTCAGATAGGAGGGAAACACACGACGGACAATTTTCATTTTCTGCAAAACATACACAGACACCCCAACAATTGTTTTGTAATTTCTGCAGGTCAATAGGCCATGATGAGTGCACTTGCCACAGTTACAAGCTAATGATGGATCATAACCCAGCCTATAGAATGAAAACCGAAATGCAAGCGCTCGACCCAGATGCGGGGATGGCGTGCGCTGGATTTCAGGGGCGAGGTCGAGGACGAGGTGGAATGGGACTAGGAATGGGTCATGGACAGTTAATTTGTTACAATTGTGGAGGACCAGGGCACTATGCCTGCGACTGTACCAACCCGACGAGGATATCCTGTATGTATTGTGCTCAGTTTGATCATGAAACAATAGACTGTCCTACGTTGATCACAAAGATGTGCGAAAAAGGGGTATTCCAACCTCCCCCGACTCAAAATATACAAATGATGAGGTCTGAACCACGCGAAGAGGACCCGAATGTAAACATGATGCTCAGAAGTGGTGCGACCATGGGAGAGGATAAGGGAAAGCAGCCAGAGGAAAGTACGTGGGTTCACAAGGCTCCTACAAAGGAACCCGAGTTTGACTTAGAACACGCAAAGGAGACATTCATGGAAGCTAAGAAGAGCTTCGCGAAGGCCTCCACTTCAGGTAGTAAGGATCAACCAGAGCCAGGAATGGATCCTTCAATGCTTACTACCTTTCTGGAGACATGCATGAAACTGTTGCGCGACAACAAGGCAGTTAAAGGACTACAGGAACTGATCACCAAGTGCACAAGGTCAGGGGAACTGTGCGTCGTCCGGAAATTGGGGAAGCATGCATTGCGCACTAGAAGAGAAATGAGGTTGACTGCACAGATTGGGGAATATGAAATGGATCAGGTAATCCTAGATCTGGGTTCAGACATGAATGTATTACCAAAGAAAACATGGGAACATATGGGCAGGCCCGTGTTATAGTGGTCCCCTATTCAATTACGAATGGTGAACCAACAAAAGATTTTTCCCATGGGAAGGTTGCAATGGGTAACAGTTGATATTGAAGGTGCGAGCACACATACGGATTTTGAAGTGATAGAGATTTTCGATGACAGCAATCCCTATCCCGCGTTGTTAGGAATAGACTGGGCCACCGATATGAACAGAGTCATCAATCTGAAGAAGCACAAAATGATCTTCGAGAAAAAGTCACTACGCATAGCAGTCCCACTAGACCCAACTGAAGGCACGTGCTACATTGAACCAGTACGTGATGATCTCGATTGTATTTACAAGATAACTGTGCGAGGCCAAGATTGGGTGAATTTGACTTCAGACGAAGAAGTAGAGCGCTGGCAGAATTGGTTACACGAAGTGACAACGCTGAATTGCAACATGATGATTAGATCATTACGTTGCGTGACAGCAGAGGCACGAGAGCTACCGACATATGATGGATTGACAGCGGTGGATGAATTCTTGAACAAATTTGAAAGTGTAGTACCAGAACAGTAGCGGTTCGATGTGTTGAAATGCGCACTGCGCGCAACACCCACACGATGGTGGGATACACATCAAAAAAACTTTGAGAACTTGCGCAGATGTAGAAGGATGATGCGCCTGCAGTTTGGGAAGCCACAACTATGGCTAGAAGACAAATACGATGGGCGAGATGACCCGCGTAAGCACCTCGCGAAATGGACCAAGGTCTACAGGGAAGAACCACAATCTGAATGGGTACACTTATTCTACCATACCTTGGATGTCATACCCATGAACTGGTATACTGAAATAAAACTTCGACATGGTACGGGTGAATGGGATGTCTTGCACAAGGGATTTTTGTTAACATTCACATTTGAAGACTGGTGGTCGGATACTATTAACGAAGCGCTGCAAGCAGTAAAAGCTGCCATCTTCAAAATACCACAGGAGCCATTGGAAATGCTACAACCAGTATGGGCAACCCAGTTAAGTAGCACTCTAGAATGTTATAACGTGCAGGTGGAGGAGGATGATGACGACCCTGAAATATTGATATCCCTGAAACTAAAGGTTGTCGCGAGGTTTGAGGACCATCAATTGAGGATCCTAACATCACTGCGCCACTAAAAACAAAGTAGGTAAACATTGGCACAGAAGCGGAGCCGAAGTATGCGACACTTGGGGACTATTGGGACGATGCTACAGTAGATAAGGTCACTGAGTTACTCTGCGAATACCAAGACTTGTTCCCGACCAAAATCACGGACTTAAAAGGGATCATTGGTGACTTAGGGATGATGAAGATCACTCTGAAACCAGACGCGAAGCCAGTTAAGCAGTGGCCTTACCGCTTGAACCCAAAGTATAAAGAAAAGGTCCATGATGAACTAGATAAAATGCTCGTAGCCAGAATTATCGAACCAGTGGAAGAATCCGATTGGGTGAGTCCTATGGTAGTGCAGGAGAAAAAATAGAAAGGTGAAATAAGAATATGCATGGACCTCAGGAAGCTCAACGACGCCTGTGTTCATGATCCATTCCCGACACCATTCACAGATGAAGTATTGGAGAATGTTGGCAGTCAGGAAGCTTACTCATTTATGGATGGCTTCTCAGGGTACCATCAGATTAAGATCGCGCCGGAATATAGGAGAAAAACAACCTTCGCAACAGAATGGCACTACTTTCAGTACACATTATGCCCTTTGGACTGAAGAACGCGCCAGTGATATTCTCGCGCATAGTGGTGGCGGCGTTCAAAGAATACATCCACAAGTTCTTGGAGGTCTATTTGGATGATTGGACTACCTTTGGATTAGTTAAGCACCATGTAGCGAGCTTACGGTTGATGTTGGATACTTGCCGCCGACACCAAATTGCGCTGAACCTTAAAAAGTGTACCTTCCTCATTCCCTTTGGCAACCTGCTAGGCCATGTGGTTTGCAAACAAGGCCTAATGGTGGACCCTACAAAGATTGTTGTTATTCTGAATCTGGAAGCACTACGCAGTGTCAAACAGTTACGCGCTACGTTGGCGCACACTGGCTACTATAGAAAGTTTATCAAGAGTTATGCCCAAATAACCTCGCCGATGGAAAAGATATTGAAAAAAGATGTGACATACTGCTAGAATGATGATTTCATGAAGAGCTTGGATGTCCTAAAAGGGAAACTGGCCTCCGCGCCAATTTTGGTCTTCCCGAAATGGGACGTGGAATTTCATGTACATGTTGATGCATCATGTATCGCATTGGGATTTGTACTCACACAGGAGGGCGCAGAGGGTGTGGATCACCCGATCACATTTGCAAGTCGAAGATTGTCCAAAGAAAAAAAGAATTACTCTACCACCGAACGCGGGGGGTTGGCAATGGTGTACGTGCTCCAGAAATACCGACACTATTTACTTGGAGGACATTTTAAGATGTATACTAACCATTCTGCGTTGAAATACTTGGTGAACAAGCCTGTGTTGGGGGGCACATATGCAGATGGCTCCTATTGTTTCAAGAATATGATTTTGAGGTCATAATCAAGCCAGGACGCTTAAACGCAAGACCAGACCACTTGTCACGAATTAAGACAGGCGAGGAACGAACAAATTTGGAGGAGGGACTACTCGATGCACAGCTCTTTGTAGAACGCGTTGCGGATGGACACTTCGAAGATATAGTCCATTTTCTAACAACAGGGACTACGCCAAAGCAGTACTCAATCCAACAGAAGAAGGAATTGGTGGTGTACGCGGCGGACTTTTCTGTCATCGCAGGACACCTCTACAAGATGGGCAATGATGAGATATTGCGAAGATACGTACCTAAATTTGAGCGAGGTCAGATCCTTGTGGAAGCACATGGGGGTGTTGTAGGAGGACACTATGCAGGACACACGACCACACAAAATATTCTTCACGCAGGGTTATGGTGGCTGACCCTGCACCAGGATTCGAAAGCGCATTATAAGGCCTGCGATATATGTCAAAGAACAGGAAAACCATCACGAAGGGACAAGATGTCGTTAAATCCCAAAATGAAACTACAGCCATTTGAGAAATGGGCAATCAACTTTATAGGCCCAATCAAACCTCAAGGAAAGACGGGTGCGCGCTACATCATCACCGCGACGGAGTACCTTACACGATGGGTGGAAGCACAACCGGTCAAGGACTGCACGGCTACCATGACTGCAAAGTTTTTGTTCAAAAACATGTTGACACGATTTGGTTGCCCAAAAATCTTAATCAGCAATCGTGAAACACATTTCTTGAATGAAGCCATCAGCGCGCTCACAAAAGAGTTCCAGTTTTATCACCAAAAAAGTACACCATACCACCCACAGGCTAATGGAACAGTAGAAGCATTCAATAAAATACTGGAGACTGCGTTGACCAAAATATGTAACGCACAGCGAAACAACTAGGACCTGCGCGTACCCACTGTGTTATGGGCATATAGGACAACATGCAAGAAATTGACAGGACAAACACCATTCTGGTTGGTCTATGGTACGGAAGTAGTCATGCCGATGGAATACATCATACCTAGTCTACGAATAGCAACGCTCACAGGCATGATGGACCGTGAAGCTCTAGAAGAAAGGCTCGCACAATTAGAAGAACTCGAGGAAGAATGATTTTTGGCCGGATTTCACCAGCAGGTACAAAAGCAGTGTGAGAAAGCCTGGCACGACCACCATATCAAGTTGCACACCTTCAAGGTAAACGATTTAGTGTTTTTGTATGACAGCAAGTTCAAAAAATTTCCCGGAAAATTCAGAATGCAATGGTTGGGACCATATGTGGTGAAAGAGATCACAGACGGAGGCGCGACCCAGCTAGTCAAACTTAATGGAGAACCCTTCCCAGGAAAAGTAAACGACAGTCACGTGAAGCCCTACACGGGTGGGCCAGCTATTTGACTAATCGATCAAAGCACAGTCTTCGCGACCCGAGAAGCCGGACAGAGGTGCGGGACTATAAACACAAGCACTAGAAGTCGGTACCAAAGAAGAGAATCGAGTTAGACGCAGAGGATTCAGAAGCAGAAATGAAGCAAATCCAGCGGACGGCAGAATGGTGTGCTGTGGACCTTCGCATAGCACAAGCACAGTTGGAGGGGTTCCATGCCACGATTGTCGCACTAGCAGAGTGACTCGAGATGAGTCACGATGATTGTGTTGGGGGCCTGTTGGGCATGGGATCCCCCGAAGTAGGTTTTGGGGCTTAAAGCCTGAGTTTTGGTCAATTGTATTGTAAGACTCCGCGAAGTGCAGGCTGGAGCGTGTAAGTCTAGGATGAGTCATAGGGTTGTTTGCCTAAGAATTGTAAAATAATGTAAAGTTGTGTCGGCCTACCCATGGTCTGCGGACCGTGGGATTATATAAATAGAGCGAGGCTCTAAGTGTAAAGATATTTTTTTGCAAGCAAGTAATAGATAGATGTGAAGGCATGGTTAGAGCATAGAGGGAAAGTCGAAGTGTATTGGGTCGTAGTAGTAGGAAGAGGCTCTGCAACTGAGTGGGCAGAGGCCTAGTAGAGTCCGCAGCTGAGTGCGGGGATCCCTGCAACTGAGTGCTCAATGCAGAGTCGGGTTTGTAAGTGGATTGTACTTGAAAAAGAATACTAATAAAGATAAGTTGGATTCGGAATATTGTGCATCTATGTTTCTGTTTATCTTTATGCATTTATATTGTTTATGATTACACACACTTACCTAAATTTTGAAAGAAGTAATAAGAATATTGGGCCCTCACAAGTTAAGTTAAGCACTAATATAACAGCGCAGTAAGAATAGAGATCAGGGTAGTACTTTCTTTGTGCCCTTACAGAGGTGCGCGGAGGTAGTGGCACAAGTCGCAAAGGATAGACAGTTGCACGGAGTAGCGCAAGCACGCAAGTTCAAACCACAAACCTCCAGAAACTTCATCAAGACATCCCTAAGGTGCGGAAACCTGGTTCCATCACCCTCCCATTATACTTCGGGTGACACCTCAGTCCACGCTCCATGGATTATTGCCAAAAGGGCCAGTAGTACTGGGATTTGCTTGGCTAAATCAATTCTGAACCTGGGTCAGGCCCCACTAAGCCAACACTCCTTTTGCTTTGATCCACTTGATTGTGCTCTCTTCAAGCCTATGTTCTCCAAGTAATGTGCTTGTATATAAGCCTCATCCAATGATTTTTGCTTTAACAACATCACTTGCTCCCATAGATGGTGGTATATACCCCCCAAATACTTGAGGAGTACATATGGGTTCTTTGGGGAGATACCCAATATTATGGCCATCTTTTTGAACTTTGTGGTGTACTCTTACATACTTTGCCCTAGATTTTGCCTAAAATAGTGCCATCGGATCCACTAGTCCTCTACATACCCAATAGGGTAAAAAATGTGACTTAATGAGGCTTTTTAAGTCCTCCCACTTAGTCATTGGAGGCTTTCCCTCCAACCTCAAGGTTTTTGTGTGTCTTTCCCACTAACTCAGGGCACAGCCCTCTAATTTCAGTCGAGATGTTAGGTCCCTATAATACTAGTGTATCCCCCTTATTGTTATTGTTTTTCCCTTGTAGCCCCCATATTTTTATTGTTGAGCCCCATAGAAGTCCACTATTGGTATTGTTGTGCCCTTACATTATTAATTTTATGTAGGCTCTAATTATATTGTGACCCTTGAGAATCCTATATATATATAGAGGAGGTATTGTCATTTGTATCATCTAATAATTAATCATTTTAGTAATGTAAAGGAGGTTTCCCCCTTGAAGAGGATAATTTTTAAGTCGTTGATCTATCTTTTCTTCTATTTTTTGATATAGTTGCATAACATTTGGTATCAGAGCTTTGGATTCTAGGGTTTTGCTGCTACAAAGAGGCCATTGTGGTATATTCGCTATAACTTATTTTCCACAAAGGTTCAGAAGCTAAAAAAATTACCATGAGGATCCAAAATCCCGATGAACTTTGTGTAAAAATTTCAGATCTTGGGTCGCTATATTTTCGGAGATATGGTTTGAAGAAGTTAGGGTTTTTTCATGCTCCAAAATTTCATCTCTAATATGTGACCTTGGTAAAATCATCATATATTCCTCTACGAGCATCGGATTTGAATTTCATAAAAAGTGGCTAAAATTTCACGGACTTTAATATCTTTTATATTATTTTCAAGGCCGAAGGTCAAAACAATGACACGTGCCACTTCGTACAAGTTCGCTCCACTGAACCAGTCCATAATCAGGTCATTGTGGGCGATTGGACATAACTTTATCTTGAAGAATCCAAATTTGGTGTGACTTGTGCCATTGGAAAGAAAACTCAAAGGGATACCACGGGACCTAATTTTAGACCTTGGAGATCCTAATTTATAGAGATACAACAGATTCAATATACAGCTACTACAAAGCCAAAAAAAAAGTGTGTTTTTTTTTAAATTGGCATAAGTTTTGTTTGAAAAATCAGCTTGAAATGATTCAAGGGACACAGTAAAGCATAAATATAATTTTTTATTCCAAAATTACTTGAATCAAGAAAATGGAAACACCTAGTAAGCAACTAGAAATCTCTACCATGATGCATGAAGAAGAGAAAGAAATGCAACATGATATATCAAAATTACAAGACCAAGTGCAACAAATTTCGCTCTCTCAAAGAGTAACCAAAAATGAAGTGGAAGATAAGATAGATGGTTTGAAGAATGGTATGGAAGCTGATATGTATGGTATAGAAGCAAAAATGAAAGGCAGCATGGAATATTTGAAGAATGGTTTAAAAGCATACATGGAAGGTTTGAAGGAAGGTTTGACAAAGTTGCTACAAGAAATGCTTCCTAATGGCGAAAAGGTATTAGATGAAACTCATGATGAGAACAAAAGGAATGTTAAACATGATTCCATAGACTCTAAATTTTGATTTAAGACACACCATATTCCAAAGATCGATATGAGGAAGTTTGATGGCAAGGATCCAATAACATGGATACTACAGATGGAGTAATATTTTGAACTTCATCATGTGAAACACACACGAAGCGTACGCATTGCAAATTTATATTTAGAACCCAATAAATTTGTAAGATATCGATGGTTTATTTCTCATAAACCACTTGTCACTTGGTCAATTTTTACGAAGGAAATGATAGCACATTATGAGGATACACAGAGCAACGCCTTCTTTAACCAATTGATAAAGCTCAAACAAAAAGGGTTCAATGGAGAAGCACATTGAGGACTTCCAAAAATTGAATATTAGGGTAAATGATATTTTAGAGGAGAATAGGATTGATGTCTTCATAAGGACCTTAAAGAATAACATCCAACATGAGGTTCGCCTTTAGGAACCTGATTCATTGGAGAAGGCATTCAAGGTGAAAGAAAAAGTTGAAAGCAAAATTATGGAAACAAGGAAGTCTACCACTCACAACTATAAAGATGGAAGTGTTGGTTCTCTAAACATTCCACAACCTACAAGGTTGACATCACAACACTTGAAGGAAAAAAGAGAAAAATGGATTTGTTACAGTTGTGATAGAAAATACACTAAAGGTCATAAGTGTGCTAGGAAGAAATTATTTTACAGAGATTGGATAGAGGAGGAAGAAAAGGAACAAGAAACATCAAGAGAAGAGGATGTACACCAGGAACCAACCCCAGAGAAAGATGAAATGAATTTGGCTATATCTTGTAATGCATTGGCAGGAATTACCGATCTTCAAACTCTCAATATAGAAGGACATATCAAGATGAAAAATGTATATTCGGGTAGTACCCATAATTTTATTCATTGTAAGATAGTCAAGGAATTGAATTGCTTCTTATATCCAGCACTAGAGTGTGAAGTGATCGTTGCCAATGGAGGAACTATATATTACTTTGGAAAGTGCCATAATATCAAGCTATCCATGGGGGAATATGTATTGAATAATCCAATTCTTTCCATTCCAATGGGTGGTGTTGATGTTGTTGTTGGGCTTTAGAATTAATACATTTTCTTACCTTATTTGCTTATCATTATATTAGTTTTCTAAGCTTTTTACAGGTAGAATATGATATTCGTGTGATATACATTCTAAATATGATTTAATGGATTTTCATTACTTTATCTCCTTAATGAATCAATTTAAATCATGAAAAGCATTGTTTACTAATGATTTGAACCTCTAATTGAACAAGGATATTTGATATCAGATGTTGTTCCTTGGAATAGTCGTGGAAGAACGAGTTTTGAGGAGTTGTTCGGTTTAATTATAACCAATTGAATGAGATCGACTTATATCATGGATGGATCAGGTTAAGAATAAATATTGGCCCTGCAATTCCAAGGAAACTTTGGAGATTTGTAATTTTAATAAAGCATCCTAAGAATCTTCAAATTCTTAGGATCGCTTTTCTATTGAAAATAGACTCGTTTGTAATATATAAATGAGGAATTGAATCTCAGTAAAGGGGTTTATAAAGTTTGAGCTATATTCACTTTTTATCTATGTTATAAGTTTTTATAGACAATCCTTGTAATTTTCTCATTATAATTTAATGGAGACTTTTGCAGTTCGATCTTAAATTATATCGCTAAACTAGCTATGAAACAGTTGAATTCCAGTGATCTTGAGCCCACTCCTTGAACTACTACTGTCCTTTCTTGTATTCTTAAATTCATATTTTTCTTCCAAGTCTTTGTTTTACAGCTATTCAATTGAATTTTAGATCTAATTTTTGGTTATCATATTTACTATTACAGATTGATCTTTTGCAGTAGTTGCAGTGGAATATCATAGAGTTAAAGTTATTGCAATTTATTCTTTGAGAATTATCTTTCATTGTTGTTTCTTGTGATTAATTTTGAGTTTTTAATTCATAAGGTTTGATATTATTTTCAGCAAATTCATTTCTAGTCATAGTGTTGTTCCTTTCTTACAGATGCAGTCTCCTAGGAAATAGCTTTGTATGTAGTTGAATTACTTCACTGTTTTTGGTAGGAGATTTAATGTTTTGATTCTTTTAGCAATCTTGATTGTTTAATTTTGAAGTCTAGAAATTGATAAAAAGTCGTTTCTTTCAGTAAGTGTGAGTTGTTCCTTCCATTTTTATGCCTTTACTTTTCATTAGGACCATATAGGTTAGGTGAAATTAGCACTATCTCTTGCACAAACTGTGTGGATAGCCTTGAAATAAATAGATGAAACTTTGGGTTGATGTTTTAATGTTTGGAGATCATTTTATCATTTATGAACAACTAAGCACCCTAACGTTTTGGTGTCGTTGTCAGGGAGGTTGTCAAAGAAGTGCTAGTCGTATCTCTGAAGGGTTGGGTATTAAAGACGAAAGGTAAGAACCTGAACATGCACTAAGTAAAAATATTGTGCCAGTGCCTACCCTTAGCCGATACATTTAGATCACTTAGTGTGTATGACTAGGAAAAAGCCTAGGACTACAAATGAGATAGTTATAGATCAAAAATATACCTCAAAAACCAACAAACCCAAGGCCAGCCTGGCTTTGGAAGGACGACCTTTATATATGAAATCATTCACAAATCAGAGTCTCAAGCATTGGTAAGTCCCCGAACAATATTTGGGAAGGGTTCTAATTGCCCTTCGAGTAGAAGGCTCATCTATTGCAACTCACGCCGAGATTCACGACAAAACTGTCGGAATTGAGAAAAGATTTCAAGATACATATATTAGTTATCTCAGTCCTTCTAGTAAAAGTGAGGGGCATTCTTGCAATTTAAGAGAGGGGGGAAGTGAAACAAGTGAATCGTACCCATGAATTTCTAAGCCATAATTTCTTGCAACGCTTGTTGTAAGGAAAGAACTCGAAGTTCCTGATCAGAATAGTGTTGTGAGACCTACTCAACCTAGCCAACATATTACCTTTCAGATAGTACCTCTTGATCACGAAATTCCTAAGGATTACTTGCATATTTTTAACTAGATGGAAAACATAGCACTAGGAACATAAACTTTGACCATAGAATATCCTATTGTCGATCCGCAGGCCAATGCACCATTGAAAGCTATCCTATTATAGAATCTTCCAAATTTCCATGGAATGGATTCTAAGGATCCTCATGCATTTATGTTTGAATTTGATGTTTTATGTCGGGGTTATGACTATACCACTAACCCTCAAAAATTGAAACTATTTACTTCTACCTTAAAGGGAGCAACCTTACGTTGGTTCATGGGACTAGGAGGGGGTACCATAACCTCATGGGATCAAATGAAAGAAGCCTTCCTGACTAAATATGAGGATTATTGTCGATCCAGGGATTTAAAAGAAGAAATATTTAAAATGATGTCAAAAGAAGATGAAACATTGGAAGAATATGTTGAAAGATTTCAATATAATTTGCAAAGATCACCTTACACTACCCTACCTAGGGAAGTATTGAAAACTGCTTTGATTAAGGGCATGAAAGATGAATGGATAGAAACACTTAATTTAATGGGACAAGGTGATATTTCCAAAGAAGAATATGACAATAACAAAAAATTGTGTATTAGGTGCTCATGAGGAAGTACACAAACTAGATATGGACTTCAAGATCCTCTCAGTAGAACTAAAAAAACTGTAGGCGGAGGAGTAACACGAGCAAAAATTGGTAATCTCTTAGAAGATTTTAAAACTGATATTTTGAGTACATTAACTACACAATTGGATGCCCTACATGTAAAACAAAAGCAAGCTAATGCAGAGTAGGCCTTGGCTATTTTCTGTCCTTGTTTCCGAAAGAAGCACAGCGGAAAAGAGTGCCCATTGTACACAGTTGAATTATGTGCTATCTTTGCTAAAGATCACTCAATGGAACGATGTCTCTCACTCCTTGGATTAAAGGTTGTATTCAAGGAAGCTGAGGAATATCCAAAACAAGTGTACCTCATGGCACAAAGATGGCAGCGATACACTCCCCCTCCAGGTATGATGAAAGATTCTTCTCTATTTTATTCCAGTAAATATGCTCAGCAACAGATTCTTGGATCAACATGGCAAGGCCAGCAACCTTTTAATACCACTTGGAAATCTCAGTCTTACTATGCACGACCTTGGATAAATCATCATTTTCCTAGACCTTTGTGGCCAAATCAACAGTATCCTACATCTTCATATAAGAACCCATCGAATAACACATACCCTTCACATTGGGAAAACTTATCCACACAGGGACTAGTGTGTTCTCAGAACTAGCAGCGTCCTGCAAGACCGATTAATCCATCTGTCGGAATGTTGCCTCAGTCACAACCACCATTGCAAGCCCCACTCCAATTACCCTGAAATGTTCCAACTACATTGCGTCCTCAATTACCTGCTCAGAGGAATCATAATTTGAATAACAGGCCCATCCAATATTTGGAAATTTTTGAAAACTCATATTGTGGTTCTACTTCCTTTGAATGTAATGAACCATGGTTGAGATCTGGATGGACTATCTTTCCAGAAGACAATAAAGGAAACTGAGAGAAGGTACACAGTGAAAGTCCTATTGAAGAGCAGTCTTTAGCAGAAGACCCTCCTCCCACTGTAGTTGTCAACGAAATAGAGGACCTTGACAAGTCAACCAAACGACAAGAACCTACTAAAACTATAGACGTTGCTCCTCCATTCCCCGAGAGACTTATTGTGATCAAACCATTGGTCTATTCTAATTTCAATCTCATAGGGGAGCTAAAAAATTTAGGTATAAAGATCCCTCTTCTCTAGGCTATTCAGGATGTCCAGATCTATGCTAAAACCATCAAATAATTGTGTGCCAAAAAGCCTAAGAGAAAACCAAAAGACCCTCCTACATTCCATGTTTTGGGAAAACTTTTTGACCTTATTTTAGGGAAGAAAATACCTATTAAATATGATGACACTGGAAACCCAATGTTTACTGTTCAAGTTCAAGGTCATAACTTCTGAAATACCTTAGTGGACTTAGAATCCGCAGTAAACATTTTGACCGTAGAAACCTGTGCGATCCTTGGAATCACAACATTGAAACCGACCTCCGTTATGCTAGAATTAAGTGACAAATCAATAGTGAAACCAAAAGGCACTCTAGATGATATTATCATTTATGTAGATTCTTGGGAGTATCCAGTGGACTTTCTGGTTATCAATACTGGAAATAGGTTAGATGGACACACTCTTATATTAGGGAGACCATGGCTGGAAACTGCAGATGCATATATAGGATGTTGGACAGGGAATATGACAATTGCAAAAGGGACTGTTTTTAAAACTCTCATCTTGTATCCACCCTCCAAACCCAGCCTATGAGTCAATAATTATCAATCATTCCCTCCCAAATATCAGGAAGAAAATTTGCTTTCTCCTCTTACTCTGGATGAAACTCTTATTTTAAAAATACAAACTGAGGATGATGTAATTAATGGATTTCTTAACCAACCTTCTATTGTTTGGAATTCAACTTGCCAAATTTTAAAAGCTATGCTCGACAATGAGGACCAGGGAGATCCACTAGAGGATCTGAATAATGATCACATACCCACAACTGCAGTTCATAATAGTGTTCCTATCGAAATTGAACTTGGTAGGACTTTGAACACTAATGCTAATATGAACGACCTGCGACATAAAAATTAATTCAAATCCTCCATAAATATAAACAGATTTTTGCGTGGGAATTTTCTGATATGAGAGGCATCAATCCTCAATTGTGTACACATCACATTTATATAGAAAAATATGTTTGTGTCATTCACCAGCCTCAAAGAAGATTAAATCCACACCTTACGGATATAGTAAAACAAGAATTGCAAAAGCTTCTTGACGTAAATTATATATCCTATCTCTAACAGCTGACGGGTTTAACGTTGGTTGTGGTCCCTAAGAAAAATGGAAAATGGATAATTTGTGTGGATTACAAAGAATTGAATAAAGCTACACAAAAATATCACTTTCCTCTTCCATTTGTAGATTAGGTCCTCGACACTCTTGCTCGAAAGAAAATTTTCTCTTTCCTGGATGGTTTCAATGTATATAACCAAATCCATATTGTTGCCAAAGATCGGGACAAAACCACATTCACCTGTCCATGGGGAAAATTTGCATACAGGGTTTTACCATTTGGATTGTGCAATGCACCAACCACTTTCTAGAGGGAAATCTTGAGTATTTTTTCTAACTTAATCAGTGAAGGACTTGAACTATACATGGATGATTTCACTCCCTATGGCAATGAATTCGACCAAGCCTTATAGAATCTAGAAAAGGTTCTTGAACGGTGCATCACTACCAGATGATGCCTTTGTAATGAAAAGTGTCATATGATGATGATATAGGGCGTAATTCTAGGGAATCACATCTCTATTGCAAGCATCCAGGTAGACCCAGAAAATATTGAGGTAATTCTTACGTTACCTACTCCTCGTACACCAACTGAGGTGCGTAATTTCCTTGGTTATGATGGTTATTATCGTCACTTTATAGCAAAATTTTCAAAAATAGTAGCGCCATTATATCTATTGACAAGAAATGCATAATTTGAATGGACTGATAGGTGTGATGTTGCTTTTGTTGGGTGTGGAGCATGATTATTTATAGGTATTTGTTTCAGCCGGATGTATACCCCAGGAAGATTGTACACCCCTCCACACGGGGGGGTGTGGGGGGGACTTGTCCCCCCCACAAGGGTCCGAGGGGGCTAATCCCCCTCGGCTAGGGGGTTCGGGGGCTAGCAGTCCCCTAGCGGGGGTTTCGGGGGCAGCACCCCAGAAGCTCAAAATAGATGTAAAATTGCCTTGTAAAAGTATAGTAATTTCTAGTCAATCTAGGTCGTTCATTAGGCAGATGATCTGACAGTAGAACTTATGTTTAGTTTAGGGTTTTTTGCCCTAGAAGGAAACCCCTCTCATATTATGAGGGCAATGTATTGAGGTTGTGTAATAGATGTGTATTCTCCAAGCCAGAAACAGAGAGGTGAGATTGTGAGAGAAAACAAAGGATATTACAGAGGATCTGTTGTAGGTTGTGTCTCTTCATTTTGCTAGATAATAGAAAGGAAGGACTGGCTATTCGGGCTGGACGTAGCCCAAACTAGGTGAACCACATATATCTGTGTCTCTCTATTTTTATGTGTTTGTGTTTTTGCACGTATTATATGTCTTGAATTTCTCTGTCATATATAATATTTTTCTAACAGCTTTTGCAAATCTTAAAAAGTTGGTCTCAACAACTCATGTGTTACGTGGGTCAAACTGGAATTTACCATTCCACATTTCATCTGATGCATTAGACACAACAATAGCAGTTGTACTTGGACAGGAAGAAGAAAATAAGCCTTATGCCATCTATTATATCATAAATAAACTTACATCGACAAAGCTAAATTATACAGTGACGGAAAAATAATTCTTAGATTTTGTTTATTCTATCAATGAATTTTGTCACTACATAACATGATACCCATTCTTTTTATATACTTATCATTCTACCATTAGGTATTTATCTAATAAACCTATTACTAATGGTCGAATAACTCGCTAGTTACTGTTATTACAGGAATTCGATATTACCATAAAGGATCGACCGGGGAAGGAGAATCTTGTTGCAGATTTTGTCTAGAATTCCTATATTGGCCGATTTTTTACATGTGGAAGATCAGTTTCCATATGAACACCTATTTTTCGTGATAGTTAAAACACCTCAGTATGCTAATGTGGCCAATTACCTAGTAGCGAGAAAATTGCCTTCATATTTATCGTCTCAGGAAAAGAAGATTATTGTTAAGCGTAGTGCACGGCTCTCCTGGATTGATGATTAACTTTTCCATATCGGATCTTATTTTCAAATGCGTAGATGCATCAGGGAAGATGAATTTTATGATATTCTTAAGGTTTGCCATGACGAGCCCTGTAGTGGGCACTTCGATGATCGAAGAATTGGGCATAAAGTGTTATAGATGGGCTATTACTAGCCCACTATTCAAGGATGCAAACAAATATGTCAAGAGCTATGATAGATATCAGATTATGGGTCACCCCATTCAAGCCGATGAAATTCCCCTGCAACTGCAAATTTTACTTGAACCCTTTGAAAGATGGGCGTTGGATTTTGTGGGCCCATTCAACCCACCGTCAAATCAGAAGGTCTATATTCTAGTTTGCATATACTATGCAACTAAATGGGTGGAAGCAATAGCTCTCTCAAAGGCTACAGAAGAGGTAGTTATTAGCTTTTTGTTTGAACTATTTGTGTTGTATGGACTGCCTAGAGAAATCATAACAAACGAGGGATCATAATTTACTGCCCATAAAAGTTTTTCTACCTTACAGAAATATCACATTAAGAAAAAAATTACTTCCCCTTACGATCCTCAAGCAAATGGACAGGTGGAAAGCAACAATAAACTTTTGGAGGCAATTTTGACCAAAACAATATCTGCAAACAACCGAAGTTGGGCCGCCAAACTCCATGAGGCCTTATGGCCTTATCAAACAACTTAGCACAACACTACTGGCTATTCACCGTACCAACTTGTCTTTGGTAAGGAGCCCATTTTTCCAATATAATTTGAAATCAAGGCTCTCAAAATCGCAAGGTAAGTCGAATTAGATTAACAGAAGCGCAAAAACAATGCATGCAACAACTTAATGAACTGGACAAAATGCGCCTATCGGCCCTGCAGTGTACAATTGTTATTCATCAGCAAAGGGCCAAATGGCATGATCAGTTCAACAAAAAGAAAAATTTTCAAAAAGGTGATTGGGCATTATTATATGATTCTAGGTTTCAAGACTTCCCAAGGAAGCTCCATACGAGATGGCTAGGACCATATGAGGTCACAAAATTTTATCACAATGGTACAGTTAGCCTTACTATGATTGATGGTTATGGCATCTCTTTCCTTGCCAATGGACACTGAATCTGCTTGTATCGCCAGCCACTCACACAGGAGTCTTTCCTTCACAAGGTAAGTAATGATTCCAACCTGCAGGTTATAGCTGATTGGGGACATAACCCTGTAGCTACAACTAGCTAAAGTATTTTTAAGAATTATTTCATTTTGTATATAGTCTACATATGTTTTGTGAAAGTTTTATGTTTCTTCTATAAAAAAGGGGGGTGTTATTCCCTTAGTCGTAGTTGTTGTTCCCTTTGTCACAATTGTTGTTCCCTTGGTCGTGGTTGTTGTTTCCTTACTCACATTTGATGTTCACTTGGTCATGGTTTTTTTTCTATTAGTCATATTTTTTGTTCCCTTGGTCGCAGTTGTTGTTCCCTTAGTCACAGTTGTTGTTCCCTTGGTCGCAGTTATTGTTCCCTTAGTCACAACTATTGTTCCCTTGGTCATGGTTGTTGTTCCCTTAGTCACAGTTGTTATTCCCTTGGTCACGATTATTGTTACCTTAGTAAAAATTGTTGTTCCCTTGGTTGCGGTTGTTGTTTCCTTAGCCGCAGCTAATGTTTCCTTAGTCACAGTTATTGTTCCCTTACTCGTGATTGTTACTTTCTAGTCATAGTTGTTTTTTTAGAAATAGATATTCTTATAGTTTGATTTTGAAGCTCTTCTTTGATATCATGGTGAGATAATTAATTCACCCAAATTATTGCCATAAGAGAATGCTTTATAAGAAATTTTTAATAGACTTTTGAGCCTCTTAAAACTTTAACAACCCTGATATTGTAAATACATAAAGATATTCATAATGTATTTCTTCAATCACCACTAGAGGAGTTTTTCTTTCCTTTTAGTTTCTTATAATTCTTTGATCTCCTTGAAAAATAAATTTTGGGAAGAAAAATGGCAGAGCTAAAAAGGTAATTATTACAATACTTTTGACACCATCCCTAACTCTTAAGGAGTTGATGAGCCACCCCATTCACTAATATTTTTATCATCACAAAATAAGAATAAATAAAATTAATAATAAATAAAAACAAAAAAGAATATGTTCTGAATTGGATCATTATATTGTTTTCTATCCATCTCAATGCATTTGGAGAGGAAAAAGTGGAGGAATCAACTCACGAGACCGTTTTTACCGGCAGGACCCAGTTTGGCCTAACGGGGTCTGAAATATTCCAGGAGCGTTTTGAGGCATCAAAAGATGTTTTTTGGGGGTAAAACGTTTCTTCCTCAATGCTGATATTTTCATGCTATTCTACACACACTGAGATTTCCAACGGTGCAAGAATCGCGTCAATTGGAGTCCGTATGCAAAACTTATACCACTCAGAAGTTGACCTTCTTGTTTTCACGCCTATAGTACAAGAGGGTGTCATGTCAGCCCCTATTATTCATGGAAAAGGGGATAGCCATGTTTTTTGATGTAAAAGACTCTAGAAGAGTATATTTTGTAACTCTAGTTAAGAGTTGATGTATTCAAACTTAATCACTAGTAGGTTATTGAGTTGTGTTATAACCAGGCCACTAGGAGGAAGAGGCATTCCATTCTTTCGAGAGAATTTTGTTCCATAGTTGAGAAAAGATAGCTAGGAGATATAGGAGGTAGAGAACACAAATTGGATCTGTGCACTGTAGCATCCCACGGGCCACAGACATTACTTCTTTATATCTGCAACCATATTTCCAGACAAAGAAAGAGAGTGAAGCAACCTCACCTTCTAGCTGGGTTTTCTCCCGAAAGGGTTTCCCAGAGAGCATATCTTGTGTATTATGTGTGTGTGTGATTATTTTTTCATTCTCTGTTTTTCTCCTTGATTTACATTTACATGCATGCACTAATCACTGTTAATTTTAGAGATCCATAAATTAAATAAAATTGTAATAGTGTAGAATCTCATATTTTTAATATAATATTAACAAATCTATTGTGATGAACTGTCTAGTGGAATATCCATCACAGTTTACGAATCATTTGGTATCAAAACGGGTTTCTTTGGGTATTTTGTGGAGATTTCGGGGATCTAGATCAGTGAGGCCGGAAATCATAAAACCATAATCGTGGGCGACGAAATTGTAAACGAACCTCATGATCCTGCAGAGGTGAGGTTTATCACGAGGTGAGGTTTTCGCAGCTTGAAGAACAAGGCACAGATATAAACCACAATGTCAACCTCCTCATGGCAACCCTAAGAAATAATTTGGGGATATTTGTAGAAGAAGGGGGTTCAAATGCAAAAGTCAAATCAAAAGGGGGATCAGGAGATCGGGAAGACACAGATAACCAGCCGATGAAAGAACCTGGAAAAGATCAACCCAGTTCGAGTGTCGTGAACCAATCCTTTTTAAAGTGGAAGGAAAAATTGATATCAAGCCATACCACGATGAGATCGACGCTCTAATACTGAACCACTTTTTGTAGCAACTGGAAGTTTATATCAATGTCCATCAGATCAAGGAAGGGCAGAAGATCTCATTTGCGCTGCTGAAATTGGAGGGTCATGCACTGACTTAGTCGGAGAGCCACACAAAAACCCTAAGGTTGGAGGGAGAACTTCCAGTGACTAAGTGGGAGGATTTCAAAACCATCATTAAGTCATAATTTTATCCCATTGGGTACGTGGAAGACCAGTGGATCCAGTGGCATTACTTCAGGCAAAAGTTAGGCCAAAGGTGCAGGAGTACACCACAGAATTCAAAAAGATGGCAATAACATTGGGTATCTCTCCAAAGAAACCAGATGTACTCCTCAAGTATTTAGCAGGTCCGCAACGCCATCTACATGAGCAAGTGATGTTGTTCAAGCCCAAAAAAGTGGACGAGGCTTATGTATAAGCAAAGTACCTAGAGAACATAAGCCTAAAAAGAGCGCAATCAAGTGGATCGAAGTAAAAGGAGAAACAAGATGTCTCTAAGGATGAGAAGAAGAAGCAAAAAGGGGGGAAAAGATAAAAATATGGAAGCCACAACACGCCAATGCAAAGATCCTAGCAACCACTGCAACCACTGAAACATTGATGACCATACAAAGGAGAAGTGTTGGAAGTTGCATCCAAAGATAAACCCAAAGAACAAGAAGAAAGATAATAAGAAGAAGAATCTCATGGAAGCAGTGCAAAAGGAGATGAATCTGAGTAGCCTTCAGCAACAGGAAGAGAAAGAAATGACCAAACTTTTCCATGTAAAGATACAGGTCAAGAAGATGAAGATTGATGCTCTGTTTGACTCAAGATCGCAGGAAAATCTTATTGAAGAAGATCTAGTCAAGAAGTTGGGGTTGGAAGTTCATGATCATCCAAACCCATATCCACTGGGATGGGTACATAAGGATGCAGAGTTGAAGGTAACAAAATAGTGTAAAGTTAAATTTTCTATTAGTGTTGACTTTATTGATGAAGTAGATATGGATGTGGTTCCCCTTGATGTATGTGGAGTCGTGTTTGGAAGTCCATACATGTACATGTGTGATGCAATATTCGTGAGGAGATATAACCAGTACCGGCTTATCAAGGATGGAAAATCATTCATCATCAATTCGCACAAAGGCAAGTCAAAAATTTCATTGGTAAGTGCCAACCAAGCTAAGAAATTGATCAGTTCCAGCAAGAAGTATGTTTTATTGTTTTTAAGAGAAAATCAGTTTGTAGAGGATTCAATAAGAGGCAAGGCATCCCTAGAGGGGTGTAGTAAGAAACAGAAACAATAATTGGAGGAGTTTTTACAGGCATACAAGGACATGTTTTGAGAGCCTAAAGGGCTACCCCCTAAGAGAGAAGTGGAGCACAAGATCCAGCTATTTCCAAACTCCCCATTGCCAAATATTGGGTTGTACAGGCAGTATGTTATAGAAGCAAGTGAGGTGAAGAAACAGTTGCAACAACTGCTAGAATAGGGTGTCATTCGACTGAGTACATCACCATGTGGGTCACCCATCATCATTGTGCCAAAGAAGGATGGGACTTGGCGAATGTGTATAGATTACAGGGCGTTGAATAAAATCACGCTCAAGAATAGATACCCCCTACCCAGGATAGACGATCTGCTAGATCAGTTGCAACAAGAAAAATATTTCACCAAGATGGACTTGAAGTCTGGATATCACCAGGTTCGAGTCAAAGAAGAAGATACATGGAAGACTGCCTTCAAAACCAGGCAAGGTTTGTATGAGTGGTTAGTTATGCCATTTGGCCTATGTAATGCACCAACTACATTTATGAGATTAATGTATTGTGCCCTTTTATAGATTCATTTGTTATTGTCTATTTGGATGATATATTGGTATATAGTGCTACTTGGGAGGAGCATATTTCACATTTGACACAGTTGCTGGAAACATTGAAGAAGCACTAGATGCTAGAAAATATCAAGAAGTGTGAGTTTGTGTGGCAGTGCTTAGTGTATTTTGGATGTGTGATTGGTGGAGGAGAATAGAAGATAGATCCTTCCAAGATGGAGGCCATCATGAAATGGTCAGTGCCTATTAATGTTACTGAGGTTAGGAGTTTCATTGGAGCATCACAGTACCTGAGGAAATTCATAGCCTCGTTTTCATGGGTAGCAGCACCGCTCCACGCCATAATAGCTAGTGGAAAGAGTTTCCGGTGGCGAAAAGGGAAGCAGAAGGCTTTCAATGAGTTAAAAAAGAAGATGAGTGAAGTACCAGTTATGGAATTACCAAACTTGCAACGACCCTTTGAACTGGAGACAGATGTGATTAGGCATGTTATGGGAGTTATCTTGATGCGAGGAGGAAGGCCCATTTGCTACCATTTTGAAGTATTTCATGAGGTGGTTCTTAACTACCCTACCTATGATAAGGAGCTCTATTCCATGGTGAAAGTTGTGAAGAAGTGGAAGCACTATCTGATGGGAAAGGAGACAATAATCCACACGAATCACTAGTCATTACAGTACCTGCAGGCCCATAATAAGCTACAACAGACCAGGCAGTACAATTGGATGGGGATTTTAAAGCAGTTTCATTTGGTGATCAAGTATAAGAAGGGCAGCACAAACAAGTTGGTCGATATGCTTTCAAGGCCACCCACATCAAAGATTATAGCTTTGGGGACTCTTATGCACATGGAGCCACTCACCCATGATGCATACATAGAGGCATATTCAAAAGATGAGGACTTCAAGGAGGTGTCTCAACAGTTGTAGAGTCAGGGTCATGTGCACGATGGTGACAACACCATTGACTACCATCTCTAGGATGGGTTACTCTATAGGCTAGGTAAGCTTTATGTTCCTAAAGGTAAGTGTTTGTAGCTGATTAGAGAGGCTCACACCTCCAACGTTGTAGGGCACTTTGGTGTAGGGAAGACGGTGGCATGATCAGCACATAACAGAGAAATCATTCAAGGTGGGAGACAGAGTATGGCTACAGTTGAACAAGGAGAGGTTAGAGGGGCCTGGTAAAAAAATTCAAGGATCTAATGTATGGTCCCTTCGACATACTGTAAAAGGTGGGCGATAATTCCTATCGACTCATTTTACCACCATATATGCACATTTACTCAGTTGTAAATGTAGAGAATCTGAAACTCTATGAGCCTTCCATGATATATCAAGAAGAGGAATAACTCCTACCTTCTGTGGAGGATTTGGCATGTGATGCTCAAGTAGATTTGACAAAAGATATGGTTTTACAGAAGAGGTCCAGAACTACAAAACAAGGGCAACAATACCTTTGGCAGATTGGGTTGAAGGGACAACTTCCAGGAAAAACTAGATGGTACACCAAAGAGAAGGTGGAGGAAAAATTTCCTCACCTCATTTAGTAAAATATTTTGGGGACAAAAAGCCTCCCAAAATGGGGAGGTGTGATCTGAATTGGATCATTATATTGTTTGTCATCCATCTCGGTGCATTTGGAGTGGAAAAAGTGGAGGAATCATCTCACAGGATTGTTTTTACCAGTGCGACCCAATTTGGCGAAACGGGGTCTAAAACCTTTAGGAAGTGTTTTGAGGCACAAACGACATTGTTTTGGGGTAAAAATTTGACACTAAAATGCCACACGTTTTCATGTTATTCTACACACATATAGCTTTCTAATCGGAGTCTGTATACAAAAGTTATGCCACTCATAAGTAGACCTTCCTGTTTTCACACCTATAATTTGGGAGGATGATGCGTCAGCCCCCATTATTCATGGAAAAGGGGCTATACATGTGTTTTTGATGTAAAAGACTCTAGAAGAGTCTATTTTGTAACTCTAGTTAAGAGTTGATGTAGTGAAACTTAACCACTAGTAGGCTATCGGGGTGTGTTATAACTGGGCCACTAAGAGGAAGAGGCATTCCATTATTTCGAGAGAATTTTTTTCCATAGTTGAGAAAAGATAGCCAAGAGAGATAGGAGGTAGAGCACACAGAGAGGATCTGTTCACTGCAGCAGCCCATGGGCCACAAATATTACTTCTTTGTATCTGCAACTATATTTCCAGACAGAGAAAGAGAGCGAAGTGACCTCACCTTCCAGCTTGGTTTTCTCCCAAAAGGGTTTCCCAGAGAGTATATCTTGTGTATTATGTGTGTGTGACCTTATTTTTTCATTCTCTACTTTTCTTCTTGATTTACTTTTACATGCATTCACTAATTATAGTTAATTTTACAGATCTAGAAATTAAATAAAATTGTAATAATGTAGAAACTCGTATTTTTAATATAATATTATGAGATTTGTTGTGACAAACTATCTAGTGGAATATCCACGACAGTTTACTAATAAGAATTAGACAAGGAGAGGGTGTCTCATCACAAGCCGGCCTACCATGATCATAAGATTTAATGAGGCAATGTTACCACTCTGGTCACCAAGCGAGGATAATGGCCTTTGATCCTTCGGTCGAAGGACAAGAGGTCTCATCATGAGCTGACTTTTTCGTCTCATCAACTCTCGTGAATGGCATTGTTATCAACTGGTCACCATGCCAGAAAAATTTCCTTTGACGATAACCAAAAAATAAAATTTATCAATCTTTCCTAGTAGAATGGGATATTGGCATATCAATGGGTTAAAAGGAAACCCTGTCGAGGCTATGGATGCTTGCTGGAAATAGAGGCCATGCCTATGGTATTGAAGTACATTTGAAATTACCATCTAAAGTTAGTCATTTTTCTCTCCCTTAGCAATAATAAAGGAAAATCGTTGGATTATTATGGAAACCTATTAAATTTTTCCTTGGAAAGTTGTAATGATGAGTATGTCTGAACAATTAATTTTAGCTTTACGTATCGAGGATGTGATTTTTTTTTAATAGCTACTAAGTATTTCTAAATTTCTTTTCTTTTTCTCTAAGGGTAATCTTTAGGTGAATTTGTCATATCCATTATCAGAGTTCAAAATATCTCAATACGCTTTTACTCCACTTTAATGCTTTGGGTGTCGTAAATGTCTAATCTCGTTAGCATGCTTTGCGATTAATGCATTCAATAATTACGTCACATGCTTCACCCATTATTTCTATTTTTTTATGGTTGCTCCATTATATCTAATTAATACACTCTTATCAGATTGCTCATGTCAATTGTCTTAACAAATAATTTTCATGATGGAAGGTCGTGGGTGACCTTTAATTGCACCGGGGGGGATGAAAGGATAAACATATAATTGCACACTTAAAAACTCTATAACATCATTTCATGCTATAGTTGTTTGAATTTTCTACTCTCTGCAGCGATTTTGTCCCTGTATCTACTGAAATTATCTATTTCTAGCTCCAAATTTCTCCCTTTCGAACAATCAAAATGGGCGGCCATTCGGTGCATAGTGAACCTGCCCAATTGTGAATCTCTGAGCAAGCATGCAATATTCTAGACCAAGTAAGGTGGTCATATTATTTCTTGTGACTACAAAGATTTGATAATGAAGTCGCCTTGGAATTTACATGAAATTTGAGCAATGGAATAAAAATGGTAAAGGGCATACAAATACAGGTAAATGAAAAAGTTTTTTCATAAGTGACATGCCTTTCCACAGAAGGCAAGAAGTGGTTCGAAATTCATACTCCACTAGAGAGTGTAGCGTCCCTGTTTGTGAATTATGGAGAGGAACTTGTCTAAAAGGGAAAAGGGTATAATCCTAGCTCATTGCTAGAACCTTGGAAGGAATTAGCAGGGGTTGTCTAAAGATACATTATGTGTGATGGTTGGTACGACATGGTAAGAGGGAAACATTTGATGTTAATGGCAGCATTGAGACAAAACGTAATCCTAAACTTGCCTTATTTTTTGAATTTGCTATTGCATGAAACTGCTTTAAGACTTAAAATATCTAATGACCAAGCCTTAGTGGTGAGTCACCATGGGCTCATAAAATTGATATTTTTTATTGTTTTGAACCAAGCGCAGTTAAGTTGGGAAGAGTTCTTAGGAGCTCCTGAGGTTCCACCAGAAACTGAAGCACCCATTGAAGATTCTAGAAATATCCCACCTAATAATGAGCAGCCGAAAGAAAATGAGGGGACCAATCAAAATGAAAAATTTATGGTACAAATTACATCGCAAGGAAAACCACAAACTCTAGCCCCCCAACAATTAACTAGGGTAGAGAAAAGAATGGCTTTCCTCTTGGCTTCCCTGCCTAGAAAAAGAAGAAGATCGGCTAGGATAGCTAAGTCACGAAACTCTATAGACTCCTTTGAATAGACGTTGGATGAAAATGGACCTCAAGAACTTCCTAATACATAGGAAGTACATCAAGGGAATTCTCCTCAAGCACAGGAAATGGAGGCAGCCCAAATTCTGGAAGGATTGGTAAAAAATTTGAATTCTCTGAATTTCAAAGAAGACGTGAGTTGCTTAGGAAATCCTTCTAACCAAAAGACACCTCCTAATTCTCCAATCTCTCCCCCTAATTCCGTAGCCATTGACATTTTGGAACCTGCAAAAGAACCTAAGAATACTTGTCTTCAATAACATTTTGCAGACACTGTTGCAACCATCCTGGAACCCCCTTCTCCTAAACTAAAGAAGTAGCCTTACAATCTCCTTTGGAAAACATGGGACAAGAAGTCAATATTGACTTTTTAATTGAACCCCGGGTTGACAGAGACCTTATGGAACCCATAATTGATGCTACATTTGAGTCCACTAATAAAATGGTGATTTAAAAACATAAGGCTACAATTGTCGTTTCTCTCTCCTCTTCTCTAGTTACTCTGACCAAAAATTCTAAGAAAAAGATTGATAAGGGATTGAAGGATAAAAGGAAAAGCAAGACCAGACAATAAATGGAGTTTTTGAGAAAAGAGAACAGGAAGCTACGAAGGAAGGTACGACAACTAAATAAATGGTTGTGGGACAATAAGGCCCAAAGGCATTATGAGAAGGGAAATGATAAGAAGAAGGATGTTCGAGAGAATGAGACTCAAACTGAAATTTGAAGACTTTATTGTTACCTCTATTCTGGGAACTCAAACTGAGTCAGACACATTAAATATTGATGTTATGACTACTGAAGTAGGGACCCAAACAGATTCACCAACTCTCATTGTGAGAAGTACACAGACAGAGCATGTGCCTCCATATGATCCTTTAATTGTGGAAGCCACCATCCAGGTTTAAATAAAAAGTTGGAGGAACAACGAGAAACTTTAATGTGATATCCAAAAGAGGTAATACCTCAAAAGGAGCATCAAGAACTACTTCAAAATTTTAAGGCATTAACAGTTACAGAGGACTAAACTTATGCCAAGATGAGAGAAGCTAAGAAAAATGTCTAGTCCCTGAAAGGTTAGCTTGAAAAGGCCAAGGAACAAAAGAAAGAGGTTTGTTCTATTTATTATGATGCTCTAACGTATGGATCTCCAACCATAAATTATGCTTTACTTCTCTTAGAATGGTATGCTTCGTTAAAGTCAAGACCATTCAGTCAAGGTAGCCATATGAATTCAACAACATTTTTTATTTTGTTAATTCTTTTCATAAGCAGGATGATAATACAAAGTACTTCTTATGTGAACTTTACATGCAAAACTTCTCCCTATTAGAGCAGGTAGATGAGAACCTTGTTCCTTTTATAGGGGATGTGAAGTTCTAAGATTTTATATCATTCTCTAGAAATCAGATAAAGTGGGCTAAAGCCCATAACATATTTCAAAGAAGAGAGCTTGGAATCGAACTTTGGGTTAGAGGAGAGCCACGGAGCCCTTTGCGAACACTTATATGTCATAAGAGGTTTATGGAACAATCTGGTGTTGTTAATGTTTTGGCACTGATTGGCAATGATGTTATGTAGTCAGGACTAGAGTACCTGGGAGACACCAAGGTTGAAGCTCTCAAAGGAGCCAAGCAGAGATGGTAGGCACCATCCGATGAAGTTAAAAATAGAGAATCTTTTAGCCTTCATAATTTTCAGGCTGCAATGAGCAAGGCATGGGATTATGCTCATCTAGTGTTGGAAGAAGGTCCAAGTTGGATAGGGTGCAGATACGGGTTCCCCATGATCTAATGCCCTTAAGAGGATTACAAATATGAATATGAATTGACCGAGGTAGGTAAGTATGATTCTTTTTAAGAAATCTAGAGTAGAAACGGATTTCGACATTATGGAAAAGATCCTTACCCAACCTATTCCCTAATTTCTCTTCATTTCAATCACTTGTTTGCATGAGGTCATGCAAATAGGTAAGTTGGGGGTTGATGTTGGGCTTCATAATTGGTACATTTTCTTCCCTTATTTTCTTATCTTTATATTAGATTTCTAAGTTTTTTGTGTGTAGAATACAATAATTCGTGTGATATAGATTATAAATAGGAGTCAATGGCTTTTTATTACTTTATCTCCTTAATGAATCGATTTAAATCATGAAAGGCATTGTTTACTGATGATTTGAACCGTTAAATGAACAAGGATATTTGATAACGGATGTTGTTCCTTGGAATAGTCGTGGAAGAATGAGTTTTGAGGAGTTGTTTAGGTTAATTATAATCAGTTGAGCCAGATCGGCTTTTATCATGGATGGATTAGTTGAAGAATAAATCTTGATGGGAGTTAATGGATTTTTATTACTTTATTTCCTTAATGAATCGATTTAAATCATGAAATGCGTTGTTTACTGACGATTTGAACCGTTAAATGAACAAGGATATTTGATAACAGATGTTGTTCCCTAGAATAGTCGTGGAAGAATGAGTTTTGAGGAGTTGTTTAGGTTAATTATAATCAGTTGAACGAGATCGGCTTCTATCATGGATGGATTAGTTGAAGAATAAATCTTGGCCCTGTTATTCCGGGGAAACGTCGGAGATTTTGTAATTTGAATAAAGCATCATGAGAATCTTGAGATTCTCGGGATCGCTTTTCTAATTGAAAATAGACTCGTTTGTAATATTTAAATAAGGAATTTGTTTGGTTTCGGCGCGAGCCAACCAGTTCTTGATTTGCAGCAACAACTCTGGGTTTGGCGAGTTCTGTTTTGCCTCTTTTTGTCCATGACGGGTATGACATCAGGCTTCTCAGTAAAGCCTCTGCAGGCGATAGTTATGATGTGTTAGACTCAGAACAGAATTATTTTTTAGTGAGTCAGTGTCTAACAAATCAAGTTTTTGAAGTCTTTAATCCTGAAAGGGCAGATAGTAGGATATGTATGTCTCAGAATCTCTGGCTGAGGGCTGGCCTTTGCCCCCTCTGAGGTCTCGACCTCCATGTACATATTTTTCTCTTTTTTAATAGAATTAGTATTTACGCAGAAAAAAAAAATAATAATAAAATATATATATATATATATATATATATATATATATATATATATATATATATATATATATATATATTTAAATAAGGAATTGAACCTCAGTAAATGGGTTAAGAAAGTTTGATCTATATTCATTTTTTATCTATGTATAAGTTTTTATAAACAACCCTTGTAATTTTCTCATTATAATTTAATGGAGACTTTTGCGGTTCGATCTTAACTTATTGCGTTGAATTAGCTACGAGGCAGTTGAATTCCAATGATCTTGGGCCCAGTCCTGGAACTACTACTGTCTTTTCTTGTATTCTTAAATTCATATTTTTCTTTCAGTCTTTTTTTACATCTATTCAATTGAATTCTAGATTTAATTGCTAGTTATCAGATTTACTATTACAGTCTAAGCTTTTTCAGTAGTTGCAGTGGAATATCACAAACTTAGAGTTATTGCAATTGATTTTTCGAGCGTTATCTTTCATTGTTATTTCTTGTTATTAGTTTTGAGTTGTTAATTCAAAAGGTTTGATATTATTTTCAGCAGATTCATTTCTATTCATAGTTTTGTTCCTTTCTTACAGTTGCAGCTTCTTAGGAAATGAATTTGTATGTAGTTGAATTACTTCATTGTTTCTAGTAGGATATTTAATGCTTTGATTCTTTTAGAAATATTGATTGTCTAAGTTTGAATTCTATAAATCAAGAATAAGTTGTTTCTTTCAGTAACTGTGATTTGTTCCTTCCATCTTATGCCTTTACTTTTCATTATGAACATATAGGTGACATTAGCACTATCTCTTGCACAAAATGTGTGGAAAACCTTGAGATAAATAGAAGAAAATCCAGGTTGATGATTTAATGTTTAGAGGTCAGTGGATCCTTTAGGAACAACTAAGCACCCCAAAGGTTGTACTAAGAGTCCAATGGTTACAATCCTTAGGGATGATAGCTTTTAAATTTCAGGAACTTTCTTGATTTTTTTGGGGGAAGGAAAGGAAGTTGAATTAAGGGGTATCGCAGAAAAACACTAAAGATAATCATCTCTAATGGCATGAAAAATATTCTAAAGAAAGAACAATGGGGAGTAATTGCACATTTTTCTCACTAGAGGTTCAAACATAGAAATCATCTATTTCTCCATATCTCCAAAAAGTCTTGGACAATCATTCCAAAGTATTTGAGACTCCCATAGGCCTCCCACCTATTCATAATCATGATCATGTTATTCACTTGATTCTAGGAAGTGTTCCTCCAAACATCAGGACTTAAAGATATCCCCATGCCCAAAAGAGTGATATTGAAAGTATGGTTGAAGAAATGCTAGGGGTTGGTATAATTCAACCTAGTCAAAGTTCATTCTTTGCTCTAGTAGTATTGGTGTACAAGAAGGATGGATCATGGAGTATGTGTATGGATTATAGGGAGCTCAACAAGCTCACTATTAAAGATAAATTCCCTATTCCTGTCATTGATGAATTGATGGATGAATTACATGGAGCAATTTACTTCACCGAGTTGGATTTCGTTCAGTATATCATCAAATTAGAATGAAGAATGAATACATTCTGAAAATAGCATTTAGAACTCATGAGGGTCATTATGAATTTTTGGTCATGCATTTTGGCCTTATTAATGCACCTTCCACATTTCAAGGTTTGATGAATTCCATTTTCAAACCTTTCCTTAGAAAAATTGTGTTAGCATTGTTTGATGATATACTAATCTACAACAACTCTTGGAAGGATCACGTTCAAGATGTTGATAGGGTGCTCAAACTATTGGAGGAGAAACAATTATATGCAAAAACCTCCAAATGTTTCTTTGGAGTACAGGAGGTGAAATATTTGGGTCATATTATATCTCATGATGGTGTTAAGGTAGACCCTAACAAAATTAAAACCATTAAGGAATGGAAAATCCCCACAACCATAAAGCATCTTCGAGGATTTATCGGGTTGATAGGGTATTATCATAAGTTTGTTAAGAATTATGGGAGAATAGCGGCACCTCTAACATCATTACTAAATAAAGATGAATTTTCTTGGACTCTAGAAGCAACTAAATACTTTGAACATCTTAAAGAGGCAATGTGCCAGGCACCAGTATTAGCTATGTCAGACTTCACAAAAACTTTTATTGTGGAATGTGATGCCTAAGGAAATGGAATTGGTGGTGTTTTAATTCAAGAAGGAAAACCATTTCTTTTGAAAGTCGTCCAATTAGAGGAATGTATTTACACAAACCTATTTATGAGAAGGAAATGTTGGAAATACCACATGCACTAAAGCAATGGTTGACTTACCTAATAGGAAGGCACTTCAAGGTAAAAACAGATCATAATAGTCTTAAATAATTTTTGGAACAAAGATTATCTTCAGAAGAGGAGAAAAAATGGGTCACAAAGATGTTGGGTTATGACTTTGAAATCGTCTACAAAAAAGGGAAGCAAAATGTTTTTGCAGATGCACTCTCAAGAAAGTATGAGGATGTGGAAGCCTTTCTTTGTGCCATCTCTATTATCCAACCTAAGTGGATAACAGAAGCAAGGGATGAATAGAAGAATGATGAAGAGGTGTGGACACTCATTCAAAAGTTGCAGCAAGATCCCAGTACATCTGATACATTTAGCTGGAAAAATGATTCATTATGGTACAAAAATTGCTTATATATTTGTAAGAATTCCAACTCAAACAAAAGATTCTTTTGGAATTAAACACCTCCCCCTTAGGATGGCACTTAGGAATTTTTAAAACTTACCACAGGGTCAAGAAGGAATTTTTTTGGGATGGACTTAAATATGATATTAAGAAGTTTGTGGCAGAATATTTGGTTTTCCAACAAAATAAAGTTGAGACAATTAAGACCCCGGGTCTATTACAACCCTTAGCCATTCTAATTCGGCATGGGGATGAGGTCTCAATGTGTTTTATCACAGGTTTACCCAAGTCTTAAGGAAAGAGTATCATCATGGTGGTAGTTGATAGACTTACAAATTATGCACACTTTTTTGCATTATCTCATACTTTTAAAGCCAGTACAATTGTTACTGCATTAATGGAAACAATTCAAAAGCTTCATGGAAACCCAGATATTATTGTAAGTGACAGAGATCCCATTTTCAATGTACATTTTTGGACGGAATTATTTTCTTGTCTTGGTACTCAATTAGCTCATAGCTCATCTTATCATCCTCAATCTAATGGGAAAACTGAGATAGTGAACAAATGTTTGGAAGGATATCTTTGTTGCTTTGTATATGATAAACAAACACAATGGGTCAAGTGGTTACCTCTAGTTGAATGGTGGTATAACATTTCCTTCCATACTACAGCAAAAATGACCCCATTTATGGCACTTTATGGATATCATCCATCATCCATCACATCATCTTTAAGAGAAAATTATAAGGTTCAAGCAGTGGAAGACCACATCGAGCATCAACAAAAAGTTCTCCAACTCTTAAAGGATAACCTCACTGTGGCGCAGAATAGACTGAAACAACAGGCAAATCAGCATTACAGTGAAAGAAGTTTTGAGGTAGATGACTGGGTATTTTTATGACTACGACCATACAAACAAATGTCCCTCAAACAAGATAAGAAGGATAATAAATTATCACCCAAGTACTACATTCCTTACAAGGTGTTGCAAAAGATTGGTATTATGGCATACAAATTGGAGTTGCCTACAACTTCATGAGTACACCTAGTTTTCCATGTTTCATACTTTGAGAAGGTTATTAGTGACAAGCTTTTCATTCAAACAGTGTTTCCAGAACTTGACGAAGAAGTAAAAATCATATTTGAGCCTGAAGCAATCATGGAAGTAAGAACCCAACAGCTACAGAATCGATCAATTTCAGAGTATCTCATTAAGTGGAAGAACTTACCCACTGAAGATTCCACATGGGAGGATGAAAATTTCATACAAAAACATCCAGAACCACTCAAGCGTTGAGGACAACACCTTTTTTTAAGGAGAGGGGCATGTTAGGTCCCTATAATACTAGTGTAGCCCCCTTATTGTTATTGTTAGTGTATCCCCCTTATTGTTACTGTTAGTGTACCCCCCTTGTTGTTATTGTTGTGCCTATGTAGCCACCATATAGTTATTGTTGTGCCCCATAGAAGCCCACTATTGTTATTGTTGTGCCATTACATTATTATTGTTATGTAGGATTGATTATATTGTGACACTTTAGACTCATATATATACAAAGGAGGTATTTTCATTTGTATCATCCAAGAATTATTCATTTATGTAATGTAAAGGAGGTTTTCCCCTTGAAGAAGATAATTTTTAAGTCGTTGATCTATCTTTTCTTCTATTTTATGAGGTGGTTGCATAACACACAAATTAAATATTTTGTTCTTATTCAATTTAATGGATGCTAACATACACTTTCAGCGTCTACAACTAATGATTCAGCTTGAAAGCGTTAATCTCGTCATGGTATGACTTGATATCGACATTTGCTTCCATTTTAAACATGGATTGTAATTAATTCACGACACTCGAACTGGGTTGATCTTTTTTGGGTTCTTTATTTAGTTGGTTCTCCATTTGTTCTTGATCTTTTGATCCCCCTAAGGATTTGTCAATCGCATTAGAACCCCCATCTTCTCTTAATATCCTAAGCTTATTGTTCAGGGTTTCCATGAGGAGATTTATATTATGACTTATATATGCGACTTGTTTTTCTAGTCGCAAAAACCTCTCCTATTCAAGATCACGAGGGTTATTCGTAGATTCGTCAGCCATGATTAGGGTTTTTCAAATTTTTGCTTAGCCGATCTAAATCCCCTACAAATATCCACAAAATACCTAAAGAAACCTACTATGATACGAATACGATCTGTAAATTTTTGTTGATATTCCATTGGATAGTTCATCGCAACAGATCTGATAAACTTATATTTGAAATCTGAAATTCTACAGTATTACAGTTTTATTAGATTTCTAGACCTTTAGATTTATTGTTAATAGTGCATGCACATGAATTAAAATTATGCAGAAAATAGAGAATGACAAAATAAAATCTCACACACATTTGACACAAGATATGCTCTGGGAAACCCTTTCAGGAGAAAAATCGAGCTAGAAGGTGGGGTCGCTATACTCTCTTTCTCTTAATGGAAATATGGTTGCAAGTACAAAGAAGTATGGCATGTGGCATGTGGGCTACTACAGTGCATAAATCCTCTGTGTGTTCTCTACCTCTTATCCCTCTTGGCTATGTTTTCTCAGCTATGGAACACTCGAAAGAATGGAATCTCTTTTCCTCCTAATGGCCTGGTTATAACACAGCCTGGTAGCCTACTAGTGGTTAGGTTTGACTACCTCAACTCTTAACCAAAGTTCCAATATAGATTCTTCTAGATTTTGCCACATCATAATCACGTGTCTAACCCCTTTTCCATGAATAATGGGGGTTGAAGTGGCATCCTCTCAAATTATGGCAGTGAAAACATGAAGGTCAACTTTTGAGTGGCATAAATTTTGCATACATACTCCAATTGACACAATTCTTGCATCATTGGAAATGTCTCTATGTGTAGAATAGCATGAAAAAATGTGATTCTTAAGCGGTAAAGTTTTACCACCAAAAAAAGTCCTTTGGTGCCTCAAAATGCTCCTAGAAGGCTTCAGACCATGTTTTGTTAAACTAGATCCCTCCAATAAAAATTTCTTGTGAGTTGATTCCTCCACTTATTCCATTCTGAAAGCATCGAGATGGATGGAAAACAATATAATTATCCAATCTTGATCAAAAGCAATCATGCAAAGCATGCTTCTTAGGGTTCTAGGTAAGCCTTTTGATATGGACTTCAATGTATAAAGCCATGTCTTTTCTTGGATTGAATATCCATAGTCCTTTTAGCTTTGCATCCAACTACTATTGATCATCAACCATCTTGTACTTCTTAAATCATTTTGTTTGGTTCCATCTCTGGTATTTTCCCCAAGCTTGAGGTCCTTGAAGGCAAAGCGTCAAAACAAACTATCCGAAAAAACATTCAATGCATCCCAAGTCTTTAATCTCTACTACAATTTTCATAATATTCCATTGGATACTTGATCCCTTTTTTATAATAGTCTCTTTATTAAAAATAAAGCAATTTGGATTAACAATTTATCATCCCAAAAGATAGTTAGCAATTAGCAAAGATTGTGGTTGTTATACGAGAATCTTGACCTTGAGTAATCATATTTCTAAAACCAACTTGTGCTTAATTATTTCCAACATATATCATATGTTTTTTACTAAAAAAACCACCTTTTATTATTACTAAATCATATATGATCAAAAGAGTTTATGAGTTTATACTATTTTAGAACTTCCACTTAAACAAAGGTCCAAAAATAATGTAATTTCTTAAAAAAAAAATTCAAAAAATCAAACTAAATTATTAATTATTTTTATTACTCATTTTAAATAAATGAAAACACACAATATAGTTATATGAAAAAATTCACATAAAAATCTTAAGTTTAACATTTAAGCTCATTCCTAAATCTCATATAAACAAAAGAGACATAATAACCAAAATCTCAAAACTCCTTTAAAATAAATCAAATTTATAAAATAAAATATCATATCATATCTAAATCAGATATATGTGATATTTTCAACATGACATATAAGTAAATAAGCTATGATAGATAACTAATGTCTACATCTAAAGAAAACTTGCAGTTATAAGATTGGCTTGGTGATGGATTGGGTACTTATTTGTGTTCAAAATAAAGGCTGAAAACCTATGAACACTAACCATTGGACACCACACCATGTTGGAATTGTTCATTAAACGCTAAACTCATATATCCACTCCTATTTACTTTAAAATCCTCCCTTTCAACTTTATTGTAATGCTTAAAATAAATTTTGCATTATTATAATAAAGAGAAGCTCTCGAGATAAAATAAGATGATGCTAACGAATAACCTACAACAACAAAGATGTTGGATCTTACATTATTATAATGAAGAGAAGCTTTAAAAAAAAATATGCCAAGAACAAAGTTGTGGCATATTTTAAATCTAATAATATAACAAAAATATACATGGTAAGGACATAAAGCCAATTTTTAAAGAACATTTCACAGTAAACGCTAACCTCTATTATAAGTTATGCTATTTCACATGGAATTTATTAAGCATCTCTATGAAAGAAAAAAAATATTGAATTATTTTGCCTCCTCCTTTATTAACATGGTTAAATTTCAATTTATTATTATGAGCTCTTTTTTTTTTTTTTTTTAAATTTCCATCCCATTTGAATATACATTTCATACACCAAAACCTAAAATTTTCCAATGGTATGGCTACTGAGTAAAGGTCAAGTGGCAAGGAATTTTTTTCTCCCTTTAAAACAAATTTCCATCCAATTTAATATACATTTCATACACCAAAACCTAAAATTTTCCAAGTGTGTGGCTATTAAGTAAAGGTCAAGTGGCAAGGAAAAGACGATTATTTTTTATGACCTCGTAATGACTTAAGGAAATTCAATAAAGTAAAAGGCACAGGGTTTATTATAAATCCAATAGTTCGGTGGGTCACATGAAAGTAATGACTTAAGTAAATTCAATAAAGTAGTAGGCACAAGGTTTATTATAAATCCAATAGTTGGGTGGGTCACATGAAAGAATGGCATACTTTTTTTCAAGGGTGGGATAGACCCTCCTACCTCAAGCCCTTACAGTTCTACTTTGTACTTAGAAGACGATCCTTGAAGCCCTCGAGTAGAATGGCAATAAAATCCCGTAAAGTCATATGGGGTCTTGTCCACCAACTTAGAGTTAAGTCATTATACATGTGCTCCCTCCTCACAAATTTGTTTTTTTCTAAAGTTTCAATGGTAGTTAAGTACCACCCCTTCTCCTATTTTGTTTTATTTTCTTTCATGGAATGTTCTTTGACTTTTTGCATATCAATTCATCCCTAAATTGTATTTTGCATATTAATTGAAATAATATATATAAAGAGAGGGGGACGATTGATACAAAATTTCTAGCAAATTAATTGAATATATATATATATATATATATATAATTTACTATATTTAAAATAACAAAATAATTTATTTATATAATTATAATTATAATTTACTATATTTAAAATAACAAAATAATTTATATTTACAATTTTATATAAATGAAATGTGTTTTATTATTAATTGGTTTATTTTATATTGTTGAAAGAAATTTGTTATTTTTCTTATTTAGATAAATTTTACTAGTGATCTAATGAGTTGATAGAAAGAATAAAAAAAGATATTATTTTAACGTCCACGAGTTTAAAGATAGTTTATAGGACAGATTGCTTCTTCATCTGCTTGATGTATTCGGCCCTTTTTCTGTGAAGCTTCACAATAAATGCTCCCAGCTTCTCGACAAACCCCTCGCTAAATAGATTATCCCAAGAGCTAGCTGCCAGCATATCTATATAACTTTCTCTGTTGTCTTTGAAGGCCACACATTCTAAAATGAAATGCTTTTATGTTACCACTTTTCCAGAAGAACAAAAAAAGCATATTCTTTCCTCCCACACTTCTTTTGGCCTTTTCCGGCGCCCTGTTTCACAACGAAGTTGATGAGAATTATTCCTTAACTAAGCAATAAGAATTTTGGCTCTCCAAGAGATATCAGCCTCTAGGTATGTTTTTTGTTGATGACTATGAGTGGGATTAAACACTTCAATATAGTACTTTTTCTTTCTTCCTAGCTCCTTATCCCAAGTTCGCTTATGGAACTTATTCATAACAAAAGCTTTTAACTCTTTGTTGCTTATGGGACATGTGTTCAAGCAAATACCCCATTTACTAAACCATTTGTTATTTTGTTGCATCCAAGTTTTTTTTTTTTCTGTTGCACAATCTGTTATTAAAGACAACCTTAGGCCATCTACCCTCTTCCATTTGCTCAATTTTTTTTAAATACCTTATGACTCGCACCATAGCAATTGCTTCAATAGGAGCAGCCCCTGTTTCACTTAACAAGATAGCATAAGGAACTACACTTCTAATCTTGAATTTGTTTGTAATCAAACGCTTCTAAATTTTCTCAGTTTGCCTCCACTGCATGTCGGATGTACTGTTGGCCCATAGTTCACAACCATAGAAAATCATCGGCATCACTAGAAGCCCAAAAATAGTTTGAGTGGTTTTCCAGTCCCATAACTCTGCCTCTCTACAACTATTTTGAAAAGCATAAAATGCTTTCCAACCCCCCAAAGTTATTTTCTTTCTACAACCATCCCAGCTTAGATTTTTGTAATCCACAACTTCTTCCAGAATGTTGCCTTCAAAGTAGAACTTATGATGGTTATGTTTTCTTTTTTAAATAAAATCGCTACTTTCGTTTTGTTGATATTGACTTGCATCCCCACACTTCTACAAAAATACTCAAGGGATAGTAAGTGCTCTTGCAAACCAAGAGTTGATTTAGCAATCATAATAAGGTCATATGCATACAGAAGAATCCTTGTAACAAACTTGCCCAAATAGATACCATCACCCACTTGCGAATCTAACCACTCTTCAAGCTTGTCGATAGATAAACCAAAAAGGGTCGGAGACAGTGGGCAACCTTGCTTGACCCCGATATCGCTTCTAAAACTTTCAGAAATGCCTGCTGAAGTTCTAATTTTGACTTTCACCTCTTCATACAGCCTATGCACAGTTGCTCTCAAATGTTTAGGAACCCCAAGTTCCTCCATTCTGTGCCAAAGATTATCCCTAAGAACTGTGTCAAACGCTTTTCTGAAATCAATAAAGCAACAAAAGACTTCTTCCTTTTTCTCCCAAACTTTTTCAATGATGTCCCTTAAAGTTATACAATGATCAATTGTGGAATGTTTAGGCCTAAAACCTACTTGCCCTTTAGCACACTTATCTTTTTCTTCTGCTCACTTGCTAATTTTATTTTCTAGCATGCTTCCAAATAGCTTTGCAAACAAAGGATTTATCATGATGGTTCTATAATTGAAGGGATTATTGATGTCACTGCTCTTGAAAAGAGGTATTGCTAGACTAGTTGTCCAATCTGTGGGGAGCCCCTGTTGTATGATGTTGTTGAATTTTTTTGTAATGTGAGGTGCAAGGATCTTTGAGCCCCACTTTAAATATTCTGCTTGGATTTCAACTACGTCTTTTGCTTTTCCAACACCCAACTTCTTGATACTCGTCTCTACCTCTTGCACCGTGAAGAATTCAGTATCAGTGTTGACCAAGGGATGTCAAGATTGTTGCAATGGCTTCAAACCTTCTTGTTGAAAGGCCAAAAACCCTGGAGTTTATCTTACTTTACTTACACGCTGGAGAATGAGTACTTTATTATATGAAGGAAAAAAATTGTATTGTTACATATGTTTCTAATAATAAAACACTAAATTGAAAAAATACTTAAATTTTAAAAATAATAATAATAATAATAAAATAAATAATAACATAATATAAAATAAATTAAGGTAAATCTATCTTAGTTATGATGTTTTATAATTCAATATGGATGAGATGTATGACTTAATATATATTTGTGATGATAATAAATTTAGAAAATAAAATTTATAAGAATTAAAAAAAATGGCCATGCAAATCAACATAAAATAAAAGTTCGTAAGTGTCATAACTCCAACAACACAAATATTAATTAACATAATAAACAATCTAGTTGCCCAAATAACTCCTATGACACAAATATTAATTAACATAATAAACAATCTAGTTGCCCAAAGTGAGATATTATATTAGTTAGTTTTTGGAATCATGCTTGCAAAAAAAGAGGGTGTTTTTCCTCAAGAAATGGCTCTCATCCATCCACAAGGGTTTCCTATCCCTTATTATCCTAACCAGGCTCTTCAAATCACTTTGGTTCAAAGATAACAAAATGGATCATCAAAAGTTTGTCAAATCAAGGGACTTTTAGGGCTTATGGTGGTATCTAGCTCCTTCACCTTTCCTAATGTTCACAAGTAGATCACCTTGCCCTATGTTAATGTTAACAACCATATATGACACTAGAATGGGTTGAATGTGTCAACGAGTGCTCCTTTCAGACACTTTATTCGTGATACAGGGCATGTTGGTTCAATAATCCATAAGGTTGCACATATGCATCATTTTTATTTCCACCTTCCCATGCTTACACCTAGATTTGTAGATATATATGGATGCATATTAAAAACTTCGTATAAAATTATATGCAATGTGGTGCTTTGGTGAATAAATTCTCATTTTTATTTTCCAAAAATGATATAAACCACATGCTCTATTTCTTGTCATGTTGTATGAAATTCCAAGGCTCATGGGAGAGAACATGTTAAAAGCACCAACTTCCATGTTATATTGGAAGGGAAAAACTAAAAATGGAGCTTAAAGGCCCAGTATGAGGCTAATTTGGTATATTTGTATTATCAAATAAATGCTTGGGGTTTACTTTTTACCGCACAATGGACATTTGGGTTGGGGAACACCTAAGTACTAGTCTAAGCATTGACCTAAGGAAACTTTTCTATTGACAAGTGACCATGCAAAACATTTTTTTTTGGTTTCAAATAAGCCTTCTAGATGGATTTCATTATATAAAACCATGTCATTTCTTAGATTCTCTAGAGTATCTTTTAGTTTTACATCCAACTAATAGTAACCATCAATTGAGTTGCACTTCTTAAATCCTTTTGTTTGATTCCATCTCTAGTCTTTCCCTCAAGGTTGAAGCCCCAAAAGGTCGAGATTCAAAACAAATAATTTGGAACTCAATTTTGAATTTTGATAATAATGACACAACATAATTATGAAAAGCAAACTTAACCTTCTAACACATCCTAAGTCTCTAATATCTATTCTAGTTATCGTATGACTTCCCTAGATACTTGATCCCTCTTCAATAAATTCTCTTCATTTAAAATTAAGAAATTTGAGGTAGAAATTTGCCAATCCCATAAGATGACTAGTGATCACTAAAGATTGTGGTTATTATAAGAAAACCTGACCTTAGGAAGTCACATTTACAAAATCAATTTGTGCTTAATGACTTCCCATGCCTACCACGTGATTTAGTGACAAATGTCACTTTTATAATGATGAGAGCATATATGTACAAAGAACCTACAAGTTTAGATTGTTTTAAGAATTTCACCTAAAAGAAGCTTCAAAAGAAATGTAATTTCTTTTAAAAAAATCAAATTAATTAAATTAAATCATTATTTTTTTATAATCATTTTATAAAAATAAAATATATAAAATATATATTAATCGCATAGAAAATTGTTTGTACATAAAAATTTTAATTGGACATTTAGAGCAATTCATGAATCTCGTATTTACAAAATGGTCATGATAATACAAGTCTCAAAATTATCTTAAAAAATATCAAATTTATGGTCTAAATATCACAACATAGGTAACACCTTAATCACCTTATTCGAGTTCGTGTTGGAGTTCAACCAGCTTAAAATGTGAAAAGAAAATTAGCCATTCCAAATTTTGATTATAAATTTTAATTTATTTTTTAAATATATATAATAAAATTTATTTAATATAAATAAATAATGAAAATAAAATATAATATAATATAAAAAATATAAATGGAATTATTTAAGTTAATTTGTCTCGATCTGAACAAACTCTAAGAAATTTCTTTAGATAATCAAATACTTTTCTTTAATTTACATTCAATTCTATTTAAAATTCCAAATTAGTTTATTTTTTGAATTCCCATTCAATTTTATATAAAAATCTTAAAATTCCACATACATGATGTGGTGGTTGGGGTGGTTGGCTTTCGCACCCCCCAACCACGTTCGAATCCTGTGGGATGCGCGTTAGCTGCTGCAGCATTTCGATGTTCATGATGACGTATTCTGCTCGTTGATGATGACGTTATGTGATGGATGATGACGTATTCTGCTTGATGATGACGATTCTGCTCGCTTTGGCGATATTGTATGATGAATCTGCTCGCTTCGGCGATATAAGATGTATTATGATTCTTCAGCGGGGATTCTCTCCCCCACTGAAAAAAAAAAAAGAATGAATATATTTAAATTAAAATTTCTTTTAAATACTAAACTCAATAACTTTATCTATATATATATATATATATATACATACTTGAAAATAATAGATGAATTATGATGAATAGTGAGTGCATACCTTAAAAAAAACTCATAGTTATAAGATTAGCTTAGTTGATGGGTTGTGGAGTTATTTATCTTCAAGATGGAACTTAAAAATTTCTTATCACTAACAATGGGAATGAAAGAGAATACCTATCTTTTTTATATGGTTTTAACTAAATAGATTAGCTTAGTTGATGAGTTGTGGAGTTAGCTTACAAAAAATTGTCACTAACAATTGGAGCGAAAGAATACCCATATTTTGTCACTAACAAATTGGAGTGAAAAAGAATACCTATTATTTTTTATATGGTTTTAACTAAGTTTTAAGTTGATATGATGAAGAAAAACTCCCAAAACATTAACACTATAATGTTTAGATGAGTTGCTAATAAATATTAACCTAAGAAAAGAAAGAGATTAAACTCATTAATAAAACACAAAGATGACCGAGAAAGATATAGAGCCAATTTTGTCAGAATATTTACAGAGAAATGCTAACCTCTAATATAAAGTAGGTTTCTTTCACGTGGAATTTCTTCAGTATGCCTGTTCATTGTTTTTAATATATTATTTTGCTTTTTCCAAAGTTATTTTTTTTGTTTATTTATCATAGACATGCAAATTTTTATCTTGTTTAAACCAGTTTTCCATCAAAATTTGAATATACATTTCATCCACCCAAAGCCTATCACTTTCCAACAATGGTGCTATTAACCAAATGTCAAGTGGCAAGAAAAATATGAATAAAATTAATGACTTCATGATGACATAAGGCAATCCAATAATCCAATAGGTCGCTTTCCAATAGTGTGGCTATTAACCAAATGTCAAGTGGCAAGAAAAAGATGAATAAAATTTATGACTTGTTGATGACATAAGGTAATTCAATAATCTGCTAGGGGACAAGGTTTATTATGAATGCAATGGTTGGTGGGTCACAAGAAAAGAGGAGGTGCTTTCTTTTATAAAAGGAAGAGTGGGTGGGTCAATGCAACATTTATGGTAGGACAAAGAAGGCAGTGATAGGGAAATTCACGGAAGTTATGGCATAATGTGAAGGAATTAATATATTGGTTACAAGTTATTCTCAATGGTTTAAAAAATGATAAAGAGAGTAAAATATGTTTAAAGTAATTCACACTTAATCTTATTCGAATAGATAGAATTTTAATATAAAAATTGGAAAAAATAATATTTATAATATTATATTTTAATAAAAATCTATAAATTATTGTAGTATATTAATTAAATTTTTATATATAATTTAGATAAATTATATATAGTAATTGAGTTTATTTTGAGTGATTAGGAAAAATGATTGTTATTTTTATTTGTTGAGATGAGAGATTCATTCTATAGTCCAGTATGATGTGTAATCTTGTTCGTCTATTATCAAAGTTGAAATTTTGCTCTTATAGGCCAAAATAAAAAAATATATATATATAAATTAAAAAAAATTAAAAAAAAAAAACTATACAAAACATTTAAATAATGTCGGCTCATAAAAAATTTGTACGTGAAGAAATTGGATTCCTCTCGGCTCAATTAGATTTGTATTTAAGATGAATCTATGCTGGTATATTAATTATTTTTTTATATATAATTTAGATAAATTATTTATGGCAATTGAGTTTATTTTGAATGATTAGGAAGAACGATTGTATTTTTAATTGTATGATGTGTAACATTGTCCGTCTGTCATCAAAGTTGAAATTTTTCTCATTGAGCTGAAAGACTCATTCTACATCCCAGTATGATGTGTAACCATGTTCGTCTATCATCAAAGTTGAAATTTTGCTCATGTCGACCAAAGAAAAAAACAAAATAGAAGAAAACATTTAAATAATGTCGGCTTATAAAAAATTGCAGTGAAGAAATTAGATTCCTCTAGCTCATATTAGATTCGTATTTAAAATGAATCTATATTGATTATAATTAAGTGGTTGGAAAAAATGATCATTATCCTTTTTACATAAATTCAAATCCCATATATATTTTTCTAAAATTAAATAATTAAATTACTAAATAAAAGAAGTTCAAGTTCTTTCTTATTTTATAGGGTGGTCTTATACATTAAATTAGTATTTAGTTAAACCATAACTTCAAAAATTATTTCATTTTTTTTAAAGGGACATTTCATATATTGATGTGTATTTATTTAAAATTAATTTTTATTTTATTTTTATTATAATTTTCTATATATATATTTATGAATGACATAAAATAAATACTTTTTAATGATTTTAATATGTAATTCATGTGTAGGTGTAAATTTTAATTTTAAGGTAATGATCAAGTTATATATGAAATAATAATTTAATTATAAGGTCACGATAAAGCCAAGGTGTATGAGCCTTCCTTGTTTGTGAGATAAGGGACCCCTTCCATATATCAATTTAATTGACTCACTCTAGATTTGAACCTATGGCCTTTTAAGATGAAACACACTTTTTAACCACTAGGCTTATTTAAGTTGGAGATATATATAACCAAGAAAAATGTGCACTTGCTATTGAAGAAGAACTAACAATACATTCCTTTGGTGTTGATGTACATACAATATACAACTAGTTTTCTATGGCCTACGGGCCCACTACTAGTATATCTTAACATAAGTTGTTCCAAAATATTTCAAATCTAACTAAGTTCTAAACAAATATGTCTTCATCAGTTAAAACATTATATATCAACAACCAAATGAGATCAAAAATCTAAAAGGTTACAAGTCCTTGACAAAACCAAATGTCCCTTGGTAAATTCATCTTAGACAAGAAAACCTTTCAACTAGGTGCGAGGCTTTCTTAAATGGTGCATCAACAAAACTATTCAGTTCTCTAAATATATGAGTGAAACTAACCCTTTGAAAAATACTAGAGATGTCCTTCAAATGCAAAGCCAACTATAAAACACTAGTAGAATGGGCTTAGATTTCGTCATTCATCCAATTGATGATCATTTCAGAGTCTCCAAATACTTGTAGTTGCATAATATTTTTCTCTAAAACACACTTCAATAGGAATAATAATGCTTTAAGAGAGAACGAGACTTCGGACGGAGACAGATGGAGGAGCGATCGACTACCCTGCCTAGCAAGGGCTTAGGGTAACTCTTTATCGTTTTTACTGCAGTACCACCGAATAACCTGCAGTCCTCCAGCTGACCATTTTGCGTCTGTTTCCCTTCTCTGTTATCCACTGTCACCGGCGGTCACAGTTGGCATTTCCCTATTCGAACATGGACGAGGTCATGGACATCGAGGAGGTTGACTATTCACCGGACCCATTTCCCGAACAACCCATCTTCAGAAGCCCTAACCCTAACCCAACGGTTTCTGGTCCCCCACCGACTTCCGCATCAGATCTGTCCTGCTCCGCCCCAGTGGTTACACTCCCTGGTCTCACCACATCCTCACTACACTTCGGCACCCTCTCTATCGATTCTCCTGCTCTGGATTGTCTGCCACTCTCCCCTGGGACACTACACCTGCTTGCCGCGGTCACACCGCCCTCGCCCTCGTTCGAACCAAACCCTCCAGACAACCATCTCCACCTGTCTAGTGCTCCTCTGCCTCCGAACCAGACACCTGGGGGCCTTCCAAACCTCGGCATCAACCCGTCAACTTCTGCAAACACCCCGTTAGGTTGTTTTGAAACTCCTATGATTAGGGTAAAATCGACGGCTCAACAACAACAGGACGGGCATACCTCCTCTGACCCGCTCTAGGATCATCCATCCGTGCCCCGGACTGGAAAAAGGAAAGTAAAGTGTGTGAAGGCTTCGTCAAAGGATTTCACCATTTGTTTCGGTGAAGGTATATCAATGGGTGAAGTTGCGAATAAGGCTAGCTCTGTCCTGGTTGGGCATGTCTGTGGTAGGGCTTATTCGGCGGAAAGATTGACCCTCTGGGTACATGAAATTTGGGGCAATACCCTGAAAGAATTGTCGGAGGTCCAGATCCTTCCTCGGGGGTGGTTTGCCCTGCATTTTTCCAAGGAGGAATATACAGATCTGGTACTTGCTCGATACTGGCATATAGAGATGGCTCCGGTCCTCCTTAAGCGATGGAGTCCTCTGTTTGATCCGGAAAGGGAATAAATTGGGGCAGGACCACTCTGGGTTCGTTTACCTGGTCTCCCACTACAGTATTGGTCAGAAGATGTTTTCGTCAGGATTGGAAATACGCTCGGCACCTACCTTGACTATGATAAATCATATGTCTAGACCAAGAATCGAACCCTAGCCCGCATTCTGGTTCATTTGGATACGCGCGAGGGTTTGGAGGAAAAAATCACATTAAAATGGAGGCATTTCACTCGGGTTCAGATTCTGGACTATGAAGGAGTCTCGTTTCGCTGCAGAAGATGTCACAAGGTGGGGCATATTTTCAAGGAATGCCCACTGATCAAAAAATCTCTTGATCCTCCGAGTGCGCCAGTCATCTCAAAGGGTCAAGCAGTCTCCCTCCCGGATCGTACTCCTGTATCGGCCCCCCGGGCATCTGTTCGAGACGTCTCTCCCATGGCTGCAGAAGGCACGCACAGGACACCATCCCCACCTATGACGTGATCCCGAGCTGCTGCTGAGGCTGCGAGAAAAGCGGGTACTCCTCTTTCCTCTCACCCTAACTCCTCTATCTCTCTTTCTTGCAATGCATTTCATGATACCTCATCTTCTATGAACATTACTCCCTCCATACCCTGCTCTCATACCTTGCCCCCTCCCATCTTTTCTACCACTGCTCCATCTTTCCCTCCACCACCCTCCATTCCTCTCTCAACCTCTTCGGACTAGACTGAACCGCCTCACTCATATAATTTTTTCTCTTGCTCACACCCTGAAGGTCATACACCCATCTATTCAGGATTTGGTCTCACCCTCATAGGATCTTTCGCCCAATCATCTCGTGGTCGAAAATCCTATCTCTCGAAATCCATACAAAAGGCTGGGGCAGAAGTCGCCACAGGCAAACAATCCACCTTAGAAGGGGTTCTTAGAGCATTGAATACCCCAGGGAGGTTCCCCCCATGAAGTGGCTCTCCTTCAACTGCAGAGGTATGGCTAGTGCCTCCAAAAAACTAGCCCTGCACAGATTATTTGAAGTCGAGTCTGTGGATATTATTATGCTGTAAGAAACCCTTGGTGATGCCGACCTCATCACCAGAACCTTGGCACCTTTAAAACTAGGCTGGCACTTTCAATCTCTTGATGCTATGGGACGTTCTGGGGGATTAGCCATTGGTTACAACCCCCGCACCATTAAGGTCATATCATCATGGGGTGGACTAGGGTTTATTGGAATGGATATATTCTCAGCCGAACTTGGCATGAATCTTAGGGTCATTAACACATATGGACCCTGTCATCGGCGAGAGGATTTCTAGCAGCGATTCCTCAACCTATCGATAACTTCATCCAACCATCTGGTCCTTGGGGGTGACCTCAATTTCTCCCTGGGTTTTGGGGAATCATGGGGTTCCCAAGCCCAAGTGGATCCCCTTTCAGGATATATGATGAATTTATTGGAGTAGCATAACCTTACCGACGTCCCCATGAATAAGCCCCTTCCTACTTGGAGGAATAGAAGGGTTGGGGAGGCAGCACTAGCTCGAAGGCTTGATCGATTCCTGATTAAGGTGCCCCTATTACAACATCTAAATCGATATAGACAATGGGTGGGCTCTAGGGGCATATCTGACCACTCACCCATATATTTGGAGGTCCTTGGCCCCCACTCAAAGCCTAAATCCCCATTTAAATTCAATCACGTGTGGCTGCAAGATCCGGGATATATCAAGATGGTCACTGACTATTGGAAGGAAAACCCCATTTCGAGACACAGATCTCTGGCTGAGGGCTTCTATCACAATCTTTCTTAGCTCAAGCATCTATCTATCACCTGGGCCAAAGAGAAAGTATAGAGGGATGATCATACCCTATCACAGATTGAATCAGAACTGAGTGAGCTAATGGATGATCGTAACAAGGGTTTTACAACTGCAAATGAAAAATCCCACCTTATTGAGCTTGAGAAACAGAAGGACAAGATATTGAAGGAGAGAGAGGAAACCTGGAGACTCAAGAGCAGGGCCATTTGGCTACTAGCTGGAGATGACAACACAAAATTCTTTCAGAACTATGCCAAGGGAAGAAAGGTGTCAAATACTATCTGGAATATGCCCTTACCTGATGGAGGTGTGGCAGACACCTTCAATAAGTTATCTCTTCTGGGCACCACACATTTCCAGAATCTTTACAAAACCCCTCAAGAATCCAATCTTGCGGATATTATTCAAGTAGTTGGCCATTTTCCTCGTTTTGTGGATGAAGATATGGCAGATAATCTCATCTCACCAGTGACAACTGCTGAACTTGAGGAGACCCTGAAATGGTTTAAAAAAGATAAAAGTCCAGGGCCTGATGGCTGGACTATAGAATTTTATCTGGCTTTTTATGAATTCTTGGGTCAAGACCTGCTCAATGTAGTGGAGGAATGTAGGACCACTGGAAAATTATATGATGCCATAAACTCCACCTTCATCGCCCTTATCCCCAAGTCTGATTCACCAACATCCTTCAACGACTTCCGCCCCATCTCTCTCTGCAATTGTCTCTACAAAATCATTGCAAAGATCATTGCCAACAGGATCAGACCTGTCCTCTCTCACCATATATCACCCGAGCAGTTTGCCTTTCTTGAGAATCGACAAATACATGAAGCCATTGGCACTGCCCAAGAGGCCATACACTCGATCAGATCCAAAAAGCTAAAGGGCCTCATATTAAAGATCAACCTGGCAAAAGCCTTCGACCGTGTTAGCTGGCTTTACATCAAAATGCTTCTCATTCATTTGGGCTTCCCTCATGACTTCATCACCTGGATCATGTCTTGCATCACCACTGCCACCTTCAGTGTACTCATCAATGGATCTGCTTCACATTTCTTTCATGCTGAGAGGGGACTCAGACAGGGTTGTCCCCTATCCCCCCTTCTTTTCCTTATTGTCATGGAAGGACTCAGCCGGCTCCTTGCACAAGCAAAGAGAAATGGTCGACTGTTTGGACTAAAAATAAATGACCTATGTCATCTCACTCATCTTCTATTTGTCAATGATGTCCTCATTTTTCTAGACGGTAGCATCCGAGACTCTGCTTCTTTTGCCAATATACTCTCCCTTTTCTCCCGGGCCACGGGCATGATGGCTAATCAAGGGAAATCCACTATTACCTTAGCCCACACATCCATCCATGAGTCTCGATATGCTCACCAACACTTCCCATACAACATCCTCCCACTGGATCAGGGATTCAAATACCTGGGGTTCTGGATCAAACCCCTGAGCCAAAAAATTGCTGACTGGATATGGATAGTCATTAAGTTGGAGAAAAGGCTATCAAATTGGTGTCATCGGTTCTTATCTAGAGCAGGAAGACTTGTGCTCATCAAATCAGTACTGGAGGCCACACCTGTTTTCTGGATGGCTTTGGCATGGATACCCAGAAGTATCCTTGCCCGCCTTCAACAAATATGCAGCAGATATCTTTGGAATGGTCATCAAGATAAGAAGATTTTTGCCTGGGTTAGTTGGAACAAGATTGCTCTGCCCAAAAAATGGGGAGGTTTGGGATTAAAATATTTAAATCTTTTTGCTCAAGCACTTGCTGCTAAAATGGGATGGACACTTCTTACTGGACAAAACCTCTGGACCACTGTCACTTATCACAAATACATCTGGCCTCTACAGCTCATGGATTGGGTGTGCCTGCCACGATGGCCGAGGATAGGCATATCTTTGTTTGGAAAGCTTTGCTACACTCCTTACCTATCATTCGCAATAATTTGGCCTGGCGGATAAATGATGGCACAAAAGCGCGCATCGGCCTGGATCCCTGGACTGGGGGAGGCAGTCGACACCATCTACCGAGAGAGCTAATCCACCATCTAAATCAGCGAGATATCAGAGTTATCGCACACATTGCTGATCAAGATAATACCACCATATTTGGACAAGGCTGGAAATCTGCTCATCTGCTTAATATCCCACCCCATTGGCACCAAACGTGGCAGAATTATATTTCTGCACTGACTGAATCCCACATCAGAATAAAGGAGGGACCTGACGAACTTATGTGGTGCCTTGCTGAGAATGGAATATACACCCCAAAAGTTGGCTACCTTGGGCTGATAAATAATAGACAACCGAAGAATTCTCAAGATTGGTGGCAGGCTATCTGGAAGTTAAAATCCCCACCGCGAACCAGGCTCTTTTTCTGGTGTGTGCTTAGCAATAAAGTTCCCACTGGGGAATCTTTAACCCACCGTGCCATATATGGACCACACTGGTGTGTCCTATGTAAGCAGGCATCTGAATCGACTAATCACCTATTTCTTAAATGTGATACTACGGTCAATCTTTGGCAGTCCATTTCTACATCGATCCAATTTGCTGGCAGATGGGATGGGGAAAACATAAACCAAGCCTGGAGAAACTGGTACAACGCGCACCACAGATCTAATCTGATTTGTCTCCCTCTGCTTATATGTTGGTCGATCTGGCTAACCCAAAACAGAATTGATCCGGATTTAAAAAGGAACGCAACAAATTACAGAGATAACCATAAAAACATAGATGCAGCGGAAATAATACTTCATTTCATTAATGTAAAATACTGAAATATGATTACAAACATAAATGGAAATAAACCAGCTAGGGCGATGGTAGCTTTATCTCTAAAAAGAGATGTGGTGGCTACATGCCTCTTAACTGTGTTACAATGAGGCTCGAAGGCCTATTTATTGTTGAGAAACAATGGAAAGCCCTTCACATCCCAAAACCTAACCCTAGAAGATGAAACACCAAATTGTGGGCCTCGTTTTGGGTAAGTTGGTACATCAACTTCCCGAGATCGTAACTCTGGCACATGATCTTCGTTTGACATGTACAATAGCTCATTAGAAAGATCTATCTGAGCATTACAACTTTGGGAAGAGAAACATCGGTCCATGGACCCATGTTGCTCCCAGATTTCCCAAAAAACGTCATTTAGGGCCTCAAAACATCTCCGGAAGTTCAAGACCCAAAAAATTGCTAAAAATAGTAAATTTTGCTACAATTACGGAAACTGAAAAACTAAAAGAGACAGTTGTGGGGGTCCAAGTGGGATCAGTGGGCGGCCACCAACATCCACTTGGATCATTCCTCCCCCCTTAGGAAGCAATGGTCCCCATTGCGTTGAGTTCCTCCATCTGCTGAACTTGGTCCCTAGTGAGCTGTTTTGCAATCTCTGATGTGTCCAGTAATGGTGGGAAGCATGGTCGAGGGCGTTCCACATTGAACACTCGGTGCAAGCGAAGGAATGGAGGACTGTTGTGCTCCAAAGCATTATTTCCCATAGCCTTGGTAATGGTGTAAGGACCATGTCGGCGTGGTCGGAGCTTCTGATGGGCTCTTGTAAGGCGTTCTTTCTGCAGATGCAACCAGACTTTGTTGCCCACCTGAAGCTTGTGTGGTACCCCTGTGGGTGAGGAGAAGTTGTTCCTGTGTTCTATCATGACCATATCCCTTTGTTGCTGCTGCTACATGGAGGAACCCTTCACGGGGGTCATGGATGTGGTGACGATCTTCCCCTTACTTTGGGAGCGAACCAGACAGAAAATGAATTTCCTAGTCTGGGAGATGAGCTTGCTGCCTTTCTTGGCAGTGATCAAAGAGGTGGCGGTAGGTGGGGCTACCTCCGGTATCCTGTATAATGAATTATTCAAAGAAATAATGACAGCACGAGGCCTTGACTCATACACAGCATGTCGCCTCCACAAGTATGGTTGGCCTAATAGTACATCACAAACATCCAAAGGTGTAACATCACACAATACCTCATTTGTGAAGGGCTTGATGCTATAGGGAAGGCAGCATTGCTGGCGAACTTTGAGATCTCGTCCTTCATGAAGCCACCTGATACTATACAGTTGCGAATGTGGTGTAGTCGGTAGGCCCAACCACTTCATGACCTCTGTTGAAATGAGGTTCTTTTGGCTGCCACTGTCAACAATGAATTGCAGCGCCGAACCCTTCACCCACATCTGTGAGTGGAAAAGACGTTCCCCCTCCTCTGGGTCTTCGGGCTCATTCTTCTAGATCTTGGCAGTGGCAACAGTGACGTTGGGCTTCGCATCAATGATCTGCTTCTCTTTTCCATTCCCATTCTCGGGTTCTGACACAGGGTCGGAACATGCATCTGATTCTAAAGCCTTCAACTCGGCCACTAGCGACTGCTTGGTCTGACACTCACTTGTGTTATGAGTGGGACTCTTGTGGAACTCACACCACTTTCCTATGTCCTTCTTCGACTTTGAGGTGTTGTTATTTTCTTGCAGCTTCGACGAGTTGTCTTGGGTCACCCTGCCTTGGCTTTGCCCTTTGGTCTTCAGATTTGTAGATCCAAAGTCTCGCTTCTTCTATTTTAACTTTACTCGATTTTGACAGTGTATCGGTACACCGTGCCGAGCGAGGAGATGTTCAAGAACTCCATCTCTTCCTGAATGTATCTGTGTAGGCAGCCGCGGTATTTGAGTACCCAATGCAGCTCAGAGTCCTTGATACCCAAATATGTGCGAAGGGTATGAAAAATGTTTGTCAACTCCGGAACATCTTGGTCCCTTCCCTATCGCAGTGTGGTCCATTTGATGTATTTGTCCTCATAGCTTTTGACAAGGTAGTATTGCTCCTTGACGGCATCCCAAAATGAATCCCAAGTGGGTGCGGATGAAAATAGTGAGCCCATACTTTCATTCTTCTACTCGCAGTAGGTTTCCCACTAGTCCTTGACGTAGGGGGCTGCTTTGAGAAGAGCGAAAACAATCGTTTCCCGACTCAAAAATTCATGAACAGAAAATACCCATCTAGCATATTTAACCATTTATTGATGACATTTGCGTTTATTTGACCCTCGAAGATGGAGATTTCAAAATTAACTTGTACCTTAAACGGTGTGGCATTTTCAGAGTAGCTGTTGGAAGCCGATGCGTTGCCTCTAGGTAGCCACTGAAGGATCTGGGAAAAGTTGTCCATCATCGCATTCTTTTGTCGCTCGAGGGCTTCTTTGAGCAAGATTTTGATAGGATCTCATGCCCCCTCGTCTTTCTTTTCATCCGCCATGGGAGGCCGTCAGGATTTGCGAGGCTGATCTTGCAAAGGTTCGACCATTTCAAGCCCTAACTTCTTATATCCCGACCTCGTTGGGGACACAAAAAGAAAAACAGAGAAAAAAGCAGACCGCTCTGATACCACTGATCCAGATTTAAACAGGAACGCAACAAATTACAGAGATAACCATAAAAATAGAGATGCAGTGGAAATAATACTTCATTTCATTAATGTAAAATATTGAAATATGCTTACAAATAGAAATGGAAATAAACCAGCTAGGGCGATGGTAGCTTTATCTCTGAGAAGAGATGTAGCGGCTACATGCCTCTTAAATGTGTTATAATGAGGCTCAAATGCCTATTTATTGTTGATAAATAATGGAAAACCCTTCACATCCCAAAACCTAACATTAGAAGATGAAACGCCAAATTGTGGGCCCTGTTTTGGGTAAGTTGGTACATCAACTTCCCAGGGTCGTAACTTTGGCACCCAATCTCCATTTGACGTGAACAATAGCTCGTTCGAAATATCTATCCCAGATTTTCCAAAAAACGTCGTTTAGGGCCTCAAAGCGGCTCCAGAAGTTCAAGACCCGAAAAACTGCTAAAAATAGTAAATTGTGCTACAATTACGGAAACTGAAAAACTGAAAGAGACAATTGTGGGGGTCCAAGTGGGATCAGTGGGTGGCCACCAACATCCACCTGGATCAAGAATTATATTTGAGGATGGAGTCGCCAGATGGCAGATTATTACTGCAAAGATCATCTCTGCCTACCATGAACTGCTTGAATACACTGCGCCTCACCCTTGAAGATCACTTGCACCTAATCCCATTGATAAATCTATCCCCTGGGCATACTTTGACGGTGTTGCACAGGAACATGGGTGCGGGGGAGGTTTTCTATTGTATCTATCTGAACATCATCACTTCAAGGTCAAGATGGGACTTGGAGATGGGACAAACAATTATGCTGAATTAATCACCCTCCGCCATTTAATGCATTTTTCTCTAGGCCATGACTGCATCAATCTACAGATTTATGGAGACTCAAAAATCACTATAAATTGGTTCAATAACATCACTTCCTGCCATGCACACACTCTTAGAAATATTTTGGATGAAGTGAACATATACAAAGCACAGTTTAACTCCATCTCATGTCATCATATTTATAGGGAGCATAACAATAGCGCTGACAGGCTTTCCGAGGAGGCCACGCTACTACCCAGAGGCCCGTGGATGATTCAGGAGCAGAGGGGTACTACCCAGTACCAATACTACCACAGGCCATATATTGATCAGGCATATCACAGGGCAGTTGGGCCCTAAATTTTTTGGGACATGCTCAGTCATATTTTTATTTTACTGTATATATCACAGTATGTGTTTATAATCAGGCTATATATTATGATATCGCCCTACGTGGCGCATTTATAGACATCTCAGTTATAGCTTTCTATTTTCAGACTCTCTCATACTATCACCCTGTGTGGTGAATATTGCTTATTACTCAACACCATTTTTAGAATGGCCATGGATATATTTTTTACTCATAGACATCGATATGGCTACGGGCCAAATACTGCATATGCTGCCAAGCATCTACTATATGTAATTTTTCAAAATTAATGAAAGATTACGATTTTTCCTTTGGAAAAGAATAATGCTGTAAACTCACCTTAATTATTGGTCCCGGCACCCAAATTTGCCTTACTAGTGAAATAGTGATACTCGATAGTACATAACACACAACCTAAACTGCACAAGTGTTCTAGACCATGGCAAGCTCCATCTAAGAAGATCCATACATAATTCTTGTTCATAATCACCTCTCCTATCGCATCACTAGGTTTTGGCTTTATATGGGAATATAAAAAGAAAACAACAAAAGAGCTTCTATTGAAACATAGAAAGACGAAACTTGACCATCTTAAAAAAGCATGGCATTCCTCACCAACCAGATTCCCTCTGTCATCAAGTATGGAAGTGTTTTATAGTCCTTTAGTTCTCTTCTATTAAAGCACTCTTGAAAGAAATTTTTAAGGTGCTTATACTTGGATTTGCTTTATTTATCTTTTGAATTCTATCCCAAGGTTAAGCCTCCTTGTTGATAATATGCCAAAGCAATAGAGTGAATTTTGGAGGTGCTCTAACCTTCCATATTTTTTTCCAGCACCAACAGACTTCTTGTGCCTCAAGTGTTTGTAAAGTTGTGTATCCAAGTTTAATAGTATATAAACCTCTAGTTTTTTCATAAGCCCAAGAATCATCTTCATCCATGAGTCTTACATGTGCCTTCCTAAGCTTAGCGAAAAATCCATCCTAACATTGATTCCAATTACCTTCGAGGCCCAAGGCCTAAGATTGTAGCTAGCCTTGGCTCCAAACTGAGGTAAGCAAAGGATTATCAAATTTTTTCAATGTGCATCTTCCTTGTTCTTATAACAAGAGAATAAAATCTTATGGGAGGAAATTGTCCTCATTTCAATTTATAATTGCATCGACACCTACTCTAACTTGAACTTCTAAGCTAACATTCCAAGCAAGGAACTAACCTATGATTGCAAAAGCTAACGTCAAAACTTTCCACTATTTAGATACATTATGAATACTCTTTCTTCTCCTCCTAATATTTTCTATGATGATTCCAAGGGTAGCATATTTTTTAATTAGAATCCTTCTCCATAAAATATCTCAAGTCAAGAAATTTCAAAGTGACTTTGTTGCTAGGAATTTACCAAAAAAGAAGATGTTCTTAATGCCCCAACTGACTTCATCTTTAAGAAAAGCAATTACCTTGCAATTTTCCAAATGGGATCCCTTATAACCATAAATACCATTCCCTAGATAGTTAAAACAGGGGCGTCCAACCTTATGGCCAGTGGCTTAGTTGGGATATTTGGTCCTAGACCTTTCGCATGAGCTAAATATACCTCTATCTCCTCCAACCTATTGTCCATGATCTTAATTACAATTGGAGTTCATCTAATAACAACAAGATTTCGGCCTTCATGTCATTCCTCTCTAGCAAGACTTTTCCCATAAATGATTTTAGTTTCCAATATAGATCAACAATATGCAAAGATCGATTTATACGACAACGGATATTACCTATGTCAAGCACATAGTCTATCACAATAGTGAAAACCTTGAAGTTGAATGACAATACCTCGCATTTATAATTTCCTCCTTCGCTTTGTGTAATTCTTGATGCACTTGCAACGATGTTTGCAGATGGTAGAGTCATGTCGATGATCAGGGCCATGCATGATCTTGAAGCCACCAGGAGAACCCTAACTGCCACCACCTTCTCTACATTAGGCTTGCTACCTAGTCATATTGGTAACCCAACTAGAGGAAAGAAACAAAGATGTTGGAGTGAGAATCCACTGGTGTGAAAGTAAAGGCTATGGAAGAAATCGCTATTGACTTTGTAGTCCCATAAGGTCTTCTATATTGGTTTGGTGTGTTAGCATGTAGAAGATATTTGATTGCCTCTTTAAGTGCTTGCTTGGTGGAGCAAATGATATTATGATTTCTTTCCTAAGGTTAACTTGGGAAAAGTAAAATAATTAATCTAATTAATAATTGTGGACTACTAGGGAAAATTTATAATGATAAACAATACAATTATTTAAGTGACTTAGATATAATCTCAACCATTGATCTCAAGTGAGGCTTAGGGTTTAACCATAGACATTGATCACTTATGGTAATAAGGTTAATGGTTTTGGATTAATGGAATTATAAAATAAGCCTAAGGGATAGGTGAAGACTCACAATTGTGGAGGAAGTGATATTATCTAGAGTGAGAAGTGTTGAAAATGAAACAAGATGATGGAGCTTAGTGAAAAGAAGTTGCCTTCACTAAGTGGGCCCGCAGGCTATTTTTGGCGCAAAGTCTATTTTTAGACATATGGATCATGGTCTATGAATTGTAGGATGTTATTTATGGATGATTGTCATGTTGGTAAAAATAGATGGACCTCTATTTTTAGACATATGGGCAGAGTCTATTTTTAGACTGCCAGTCTAAAAATAGAACAGTGAAATATTATTAGCTCTTAATAATATTTGGACTATAAACATTATCTTATCCTCTTGCAGCACTTCAGTTCGAGCTACGGATGTGGCACATGCAACTGCCAGAAGAAAATACGCTTTTCCTATGGGTTAGTTGAGCTATTGCATGATGGACTTCAGTTAGAACTCAAGTGATTGAGTTTGGTGGAGTTGATTGAGGAGTTGAGGGAGTTGTGTTCAATTTGACTTAGTTGAACTAGTTGTATTTAGTCTAATTTCCAAATACACTAGTGATGAGTGATGTGAATTAATTATTAACTAATTCACTAATTATTAACTCATAAATCAACTAAAGAATACATCAGTTAACTCAGTGCATGGACAGTTCAGTGGAGACAAGTGTTAGAGGTGGGTGAAAGGGTGAGACTACTATCAGTTGTGACTATAGCTGTGCATGAGATTTGCACAATCATTGATTGAGATTGCCAATGAGGATTGTGCAGTACAAGCCAAGGGAATTCAAACTTGGATCTGATCTATTCTCAACTTGGATTGCGCCGTAGAGGCAGGCAAATAGTGGAGGAGATTTGAACCCGTGACTTGTTCAGATCTGAGCTAGTTTGTGTGTAGCATGTGGAGATAGTACTTAGTACTTGTGAGGAGTATTGTACTATGTATTGTTACATGTTCTCTATCATTATAATATACAGATAGTTGGGGGTTTTCAGTTGTATGCTTTCCCCATTACATACTGTGTTGATATGTGTGATTGATGTTTCAATGTGCGCATGCGATTGTTTTTTTTTGCAACATGGTTCAACTGCACTTTCCTACTGAGAGCATCTACAACCCTTGTCACCTTACCCTTGATGTATCTAATCTCAAAGTCAAACTCACTAAGGGTAGCCAACCATCTAACTTGTCTGGCGTTCAAATTCGATTGGTCAAACAAATATATTAGTCCGCTGTGATCGCTCATCAACAAAAACCTCCTGCCAAGAAGATAACGTCTCTACATCTTCAAGGCATGAATAATAGCTGCCAACTCAAAATCATGAGTCACATAGTTCTGCTCGTACGCATTCAATTTTTTGGACTCATAGCATATCACTTGTCCCTCCTGCATAACGACTCCACCAAGCCCTCTCTTGTAAGCATATGTACATATTACAAACTCTTTATCTGGATCTACAATCTTTAACATTGGAGCATTTGTCAACAACTCCTTCAGCTCCTCAAAACTAGTTGCACACTCCTTTGTCCATTCAAACTTCTTACATTTCCACTGTAATGATGTAATAGGATATGCAATGCGTGAGAAGTTCTTGATGAACCTCCTATAGTAACTTTCTAATCCCATGAATGATGTGACTTCCTCCACATTTCTAGGAGCTTCCCAGTCTATGATATCCTTTATCTTTTTCGGGTCTACTACCATGCCATTCTTGGAAACCACATGTCCCAAGTAGTGTACTTCTGTCTGAAATAAACAACACTTTCTAAGCTTAGTATACAACTGATGCTCTCTTAGCAATCTCAACACTGTTGCTAAATGCTCGACATGCTCTTCCTCATTCTTAGAATATGTCAGGATGTCATCAATGAATACAATAGCAAACTTGTCTAGATAAGGATGCAACACATTATTCATCAAACACATAAAAGTAGTTGGAGCATTATTCAAACCGAATGGAACTACAACAAACTCATAATTCTCATACCTGGTCTTGAAGGCAGTCTTGTAGATATCCTCTTCTTTGATGCATACCTGATGGTATCCTGATCTCAAATCAATCTTTGAGAACATTGTTTCTCCCTTAAATTGTTCAATTAAGTCCTCAATCCTCAGCAATGAACACCTGTTCTTGATCTTCACCTTGTTCAATTTCCTGTAATAAATGCACAATCTAAGAGTACCATCCTTCTTCTTCATGAACAATATCGGTGCACCCCAAGGCGATACACTTGGCCTAATGTATCCCTTATCAAGCATTTCCTTCAGCTACAACTTTAACTCTACTAATTCTAGAGTGCTCATCCTATAAGGTGCTTTTGATGTTGGTGTTGCCCCTGGTACCAACTCAATAGAAAAGTCTACTTCCCTATGCGAAGGAAACTTGAGAATCTCTGCTGGAAACACATCATGAAACTGTTGCAATACAGGGTACCTCTTGAATATTTCTGCATCCTCAACGTCCTTACCCTTGTCACTAGAAATATGAACTACAAACATCACACACCCTTTTCTACAGTTGCACTTAGCTTGCATAGCTATGACCATCCTCACTAATATAAGCTTATTCTTCCCCTGCAAGATTCTCTTCTCTCCATTATCATCCAAGAATTTAGTAGCCTTGTCATCGAAATCTACTTTGGTCCTGTGAGGATAAAACCAATTCATACCCAAAAGCATACTATACGATACCAATGGTAGTACATTCAAATGTTTTGTTGTATGCATACCATTCAACTCAAATGCACAAGCTCTTACCCAATGATGAACTCTCTTCTTCGTACCTGTAGCCAACTGCACCAACCAAGACTCTGCATGCACTTCTTTTCTTAAGCCACACTTATCCACCAGGTCAGGATTAACATAACTATAATTAGATCCAGGATCAATCAAAATATAAATAACTTGATCACAAATCTTACCATCCATCTCAATGATAGATGCCTGGTGATCCACCATCCTGTTGTCCATAATTGCATAAATCTGAGGAATACTATGACCAACATCCCCAACTATCTACGCCTCCTAAGCACTATAGATTTGAGGCCTACCTCCTTGGTACAATGGACAATCCTTCTTACAATGGTCTTTGCCACATATCCAACACTGCAACTATGCTCTATTATCAACTCTAGTTTGCTGATCTCAAGGTTGCGACACATGTCCCTTCTCAACTATATTAAACTTCTTGTAAGGAGCAACATTTTCTTTCTCACCTACATCTTAAGGTCTTCCCCGCTTCGATGGCCATTTTCCTTTGAATTTTTCATTTCCTTTCAAGTCATGTTTAGGCTCAACTTTTCGCTTTGACTGCTCATAACAATGCTTTAATTTACGAATGGATTCCTCTAACGATCTAGGCTCATCAATCTTAATCCAGTCTCTATATGCTACTGGAAATCCATTGATGAATCTCTGAATCTTAGCCTTCTCCTTCTTGAGATATGGAACATACCTCAACAACTCCAAGAATCTGCTAATGTACTCATCATCTGTCATAGAACACATATGTAGCTCATAAAACTCTGTAGCTCTACCATCATAGTACCTCTTTGATAAGCACTTCTTCTTGAAGAGCCTCTCGAACTCATCCCAAATCAAGTCTTTTTCTTGAATGCCCTTGACATTCTATACATCTTCCCACCAAATATTTGCTTTCCCTTTAAGATTGAAAGTGGCTATCTTGGCTTTCATGTTCTCTGAATAGTTGTGCAATCTGAAGATTTTCTTCATTCCAAACAACCATGCCTTTACATCTTCTAGCTTCTTCATCTCTCTATCAAATGTAGGAGGCTTCACCTTCTTGAACTCTTCAGGAAAATACCCACTCCTTTTATAAGGATGATGATGGTGATCATTGTAATGATGTCTTATGGATGAGGAACTAGAATGATGCCCATACATACCAGTCATGTCAAGTGTATCCAGTGATCTTCCACCTTTGACTGTGTCCCCTCTATCCAACTTGTATCCCGATCGAGACCTGCTACCACAGGCTCCATTTGTTTTATCTTCTTGCTCTTGATTAATCCTCAGTTGTCCCTATCTCTATAGCTTTGACAAGCTCTGAAGGGTTGTTGCATTAACCTCTACTTGCTTCTCTTGAGCCATTGCAAGTCTTTCCTGAGCCTCAACCAACCTGTCATTGTCTGCTTTGCAACTTTTGATATCTGTCCTCAAGCTCCTCAATGTATGTGTTATACCAGGAGAATACTCTTCTCCTTGTTGCCCAACTAATCTGTAGGGAAAGTCATGGGAACTGTAACATACCATTTTGCTTGTCATCTTGAATTCTCTTCTTCCTGTAAGGATACCATGTCAGATAAACCAAATAGATACCAAAATCAAATCCATATCTTAGGGATGTTTAGGGACATGTATAATCATAAGCATATCCGTGTAATAATATAACATCACAACAACATCATGCATGATCATACCAACTATATACCCTGATCCCATGCATAACAATCATAACCTTTACAACATCAAACTTACTTAAAGAAAGTGAAACCATGCTCTGATACCACCTTGTGGTATCATATATGACCCAAAGAGAGCGCAACCCATTTTGATACCACCCTGTAACGTCGCCTCCTCTCACATCTACCCACTTTCACCGATTCACCCGAAGTAAACATGAGATGGGGGTTTACTATGATATGACTCAACCTCCTAAACAACCTTAAGGAAATGGAGTCGACACAACCAAACCTTACTGACCTCCCTTAGGTTCCACAAGACCCCCAGGAGTAACCCAACCCCTCCAGGTGTCCAATCCCTGAGACAACTCACATTTTCCTTAACCTAGAGCCCTAGTCACTCCCTTGCCAAGGCCTCCATGTGACTATGGGTTCCCAGTCGCTCCCATAGGCCTGCATCAATGTGACTATGGCCTTTTTCTGCTAGTGTTGTGCCAGCGACTACGAGAATTAAGGCTACTTTCCAGGGTTGGGGCTAAGCCTCTGCCCATAAATCCATGAAACTTTCAAAACTCATAAAAGACATGAAGACAATGCTTGTAAACCAAAAATGGAACTAGGACTTGACCTGACCATCCCCAACCGAGACTGATATTTTGTCAAACACTTGGTAGATATGCCACCTACAGGTCATGAATGCAAGTCTGAACATAAGGGACTGAAAACTTGTCCAAGGTTTAACAAGAAGGGTCTATACCTTCTCACATTAACTATCATAACATCAATTAGGTCTTGCATTCATTATTTATTCAGTTATGAGTGAAAAAATGAAAAGAGCCATGACTAAGATATGTCATAAAACCATGCTTATAACCAGCATATAACCAGATAATTAACAATAAGAGAACAACCATTAAAGCCACAAAATAACCAATACATTTCCTTACCAAAAGCAAGAGAAACTTAACTTTTATTAACCATAGGCATATACCAACTGGGTTCAGGACTTCCACATTCCACCCGACCATAGATTAGCTGAACCATATCTTTCTTTTAGTCAATCACCCCCGTGTCATATTCCAAGCATGAATGTGAGATCTCATGGGACAAACCAATCCAAAAACAACCAAGGGAATCCAAAGGTTAAACCACCTCCACCCTCTCCATACCGTGATCGCACCTAAACCGGTGTCGAGATCATAAAAATGAAGCTTGGATGCCTCAAAATTTCTTCACCATCCTTGAGTAATTTTCATGTCTTCACCCGCAGGCTTTACCATGTATCCCACCATTATCAGTCAAGGGATTCTTAGGCCTTTGGGAATTTTCCTGAGACCACCTCACCCCAGATTCTAAAACCATCTAGAAACCCAAAGCTCAAACCGAGAACAATCTGATCACACCATGGTTATCCAGAAATGGAAAGGCTAGGCTAAAATCCATTGTCAAACCCGACAAAACCCGTGGCAATGACAACAAAAGAACCAAATACCGACATGCAAATATCATGCATGTCAAAACCAGCTAGGAAATCACACATGCAATATGTTATCTGCAAGCATCCCCAATTAAGTTGCTTGATCCTTGCCTTCCTTTGCTTTCCTTATCCTTCTTTGCTTTTTCTTTTCCTTTCCTTGCATTTCATTTCCTTTCCTTGCTCGCTTACTTTCTTTTCCTCTTGGTGCTTTTCCTCTTTGAAACAATTCTGACACTAACTGACAAAAGACTAACAAAAGGCTACTAACTGATGCTCTGAGGCCTTTTTATCATTGATGCCTCTATTTTTTCAATTTTCCATTATTTTCATTCTCACATGCAACCTGTGACCTTTCACCTTCCTTTTCTCCTAGTTTCCATTGTTTTCATAAATAATGTGCCAAAAATACATTTTTGCCTCTCTAAAGCCTTAGCCATTGCCTTTGTCAATTTCCCTTAGCCATAAAACACAAGAAGTGATGCCCACTAGGATATATTTCCAACATTCGGCTTGGAATAAGTTCCCCTTTCCCATGGTCTTATTTTACCTTTATTAACTTTTATTACATGAACTTTTAACCCGGGGCTGTTACAACTCTCATTACAAGCCTTCCATGCGATTGCAACCTTTTTAAGGCAGTTTTGTGCCAACGACTCTGAATTATGAGCCACTTTTTTCAGGGCTAGGACTCATGCCTCCGCCCAAAACTTGATGAAATTATCAGAAATGATAACTAACAAGAAGACAAGGCCCTAATGCGAAACTTGAACAAGGACCTAACCAGACTCATCCTAACCATGACATGCCTTTCGTCAAACACATCATAAATATGTAATGTACAGGTCATATAAACACATCTAAACACAAGAACCTCATACTTATTTGGTATTCGTCAGGAAGGTTTGATGCCCTCTCACAATAGTTGCATTATCATCTATTAGGTCATACATTCTTTAACATTTCATTTACTAATCAAAACATGATGAGAACGACAACCAAAGTTTATCATAAACGATGCTCATAGCCATCATATAACCCGCATAATAACAATGATAACACAACCATTAAAACCACATAATAACATGTACATTTACACATGGAACATAAGAGGGAAATAACTTTTTTAACATATGCAAGGGCCAACCAAGTCATGGACTTCCACGTACCACTCGACCATAGATTCAGATGAACCAAATATTTCTTCCAGTGAATCACTCCCGTGCCATATTCCAAGCATGAATGTGGGACTCACAACAAAACCAACCAAGGCTTCCTCAGGCTTTACCTTATATCCCGCTAATACCGATGAAGGATTCCTAGGCCCGAAACCCTCATCTATCCAACCAGGCTTTACCGCAATCTCGCCAAGGGATTCCTAGGCCCAAAAAAGAAAAATACACTACCAGGCTTTACCGCAATCCCACCATACACTGGTCCAGGGATCACTAAGCCTATACAGTCATGGATGCCTTCGGATATCTCCACCTAAACCGTGAGGAATTTGTCTGTCTCCACCCTATAGGATTTACCGTGTATCTCGCCATTATCGGGCAAGGGATTCCTAGGCCCAACAAGGGTATTCACAACCAGGCTTTATTGTGTATCCTGCCATTACCAGTCAAGGGATTCATAGGCCTTGTGATTTTCCCCTGAGACCAACCCACTCAGTTTCGAAACCATCCCGTAATCCAACTCAACCAAGTGAAAGAACCCCATCACACCATGGTTATCCGGAAATGACAAGACACGGTTGAAAACCACTATCACACCTAGCAAAACCCATGCCAATGACAACACAGAACCAAATACACACATGCATATACCATGCATGCCAAAGCTAGCAAGGAAATCATACATGCAACTCGATGCCTGCAAGTAATCCTATTGTAGCCGCTTGATCTCACTCTTCCTTGCTTGACCTTTTCTTCCCTTTTACTTTCTTGTCCTTCCTTTGCCTTCCTTCCTCCAACGCTAGCGTGCTCCAAGAATACTCTAAGTGTGTGAGAGTATGAGAGAGTAGAGAGAACAGAGAGAGAGAGAGAGCTCCAAAGCTGAACTGACAAAATGTAATACTGATAAAATCCATGAACTGATCATCATAAGCCTTTTTATCATTGAGGCCTATATTTTCTTCATTTTCATTCATTTTCCTCCTCACATGCAACCTGTGACCTTTCACCTTCCTTTTCTCCTATTTTCCATTATTTTCATAAATAAAATGCTAATTAATGCCTCTTTGCATTTTCAAATGCCTTTGCCAATTTCCTTAGCCATAATAAACCAAATGAACACCCACACTAGGATGTTTTTCCCAAAATTCAACTTGGAATACGTGTCCCATGACGTTGGACTTATTGTGCCTTTATTAACTTTATTACATGGATTTTTAACGTGGGGTTGTTACACATAGTAGGTTTGACATTGAGAAGATTGGAAGTGTAAAACTCTCTCCTAAAATGCCTCACGTCAATTCATATAAAATCCCAATTTTAAAATAATTGATATAACATTGGTCTTCTTCTTAATTTTTGAACTCATCAAAACTATGATAATTTAGATTCACTTTTCTTAAAGTCTATTGAACATAAAAATAGAATTTTAAACAAAATTTAATTTTATGAGAAATTCTTCAGCGTAAATCACGTGATATTACATTTGTCGACACGTTTCGAACCAACCAATGTGGTTCATCGCCAGGACAAGTTGAAGAATCAGATCTAGGTTGCATGTTAAATAGTCAGAGCAGAACCTCCAACAACTATATTTGACCAGGTGACGGCTAAATTGACCAACTAACGGTTGAAACTGTTAGTAGGACCGGACCAAGGGAAAGGAGAGCATTTAATTAAAAAATTAAAATAAGTTAAAGTTACAGAATTTAAATAATTATTAAAATAATAGTTAGTTATACTAGTATTATTAAAAAATACATAAAAGGAAAAGAAAATTATTTTCATTTAAGAGGTTAATAAATAGAAAATCCTATTGTTAGGATTGTTATAAATTAATTTAAGTTTAATATAATAAGAATTTATATTTTAATTTTATTTAATTGTTTATTTATTTATTAATTTGTACAATTTATTATAATAATAATAATTGTCATTTTTTTTTTCTTTCAATGTAGCAAAGTACTCTACCCTTTGTCGGAAGGGAAGGGTAAGTTATTACATAGGACTCGAGACCCCACAACAAGCAAGGCTCAAAGTCATGAACAATGTCACTTGTGAGAATTAAACATAGATGAGAAGAATAATAACCACTCTCCCCAACCACACAAAATAGACCCAATTAACTTCTATCATTATTATTATTATTTATTTAAAATTAATAAGTTTATTAAAAATAATAAAATTACATTTTTAGTATATTTCAAAAACTTAAAAACAAGTTCACGAGGTTTTAGATAAAGGGTGATCGGGTGCTTTGTTAGGACACTTTTTTTTTAATAGAGATGGTTGAGTTTTATTTATAAGAAGAGGTTGGGCATGGCCAAACAACCTCTATTACAGTCAACTAAGAGATTTTTGGCTATTTAGGATCCTCATATTCTGGCTTTTGTATAAGGGATTAGCTATTGCTTTTGATTCTTTTGGAATGGCTGAGTGTTCCTTGCTTTGCTCTTGGTTTCTGAATATCCTGTCTTACATTTCCGCTTTTCTTTGATGATTTGAAACTTGCCTGACTTAAAATAATTCCCGCATATATATTAATCCCAAACCCATTTAATACAAACCCGCATATATTAAACTATATTAATATATATCCTGACCCCGCTCCATTATATCAAACTACTCTTCCATACCCAACCCCACGTCAAGGTTAACACCTCTTCATATTCATCGCGTGATAACCGTCATATCTTCCCCCATCTAGATCCGACACTTTTCGTGTCCCTCGCTGTCCGACCCTTAACACCTCAGAAGCGTGCGAGATGGGCAGTTTTGTCCTGCCATGCGTTAGTCCCTCGAGTACATTGTGTCTGTTTGGGAAATATTGCCCAACGGCTAGAAGCGGTGCAATAAAACCGCTTACCACTCCCCACGTCATTAACACCCCACCATATTCAACGCGTGATAACCGTCAGATCTTCCCCCGCCCAGATCCAACGCTTATCACGTCCCTCGCTGTCCAACCCTTAACACCTTAGAAGCGTGCGAGAAGGGCGGTTTTGTCCTGCCACGTGTCAGTCCCTCAGGTACATCACGTCCGTTTGAGAAATATTGCCCAACAGCCAAAAGCGGTGCGATAAAAACCACTTACCACTTCTTGCGTCATATAAAACCATCCTCTATTCGAATCCAATTTTGTGCCCTGTTAAAACACCAAACCACTGATGGCCCATGCAATAAACCGTTTCCCTGTCGACTTAGTGCAATGTTAAACCATCATGCCACTTTCCCACTCTTCCTCATCAGTGGTTGTCAGCTTGTGCCAGAGCCTTGGTTCTGTGTATTTCTTCTACTCAATTGCGGATTTGGTGGATGCTATGATCTCTGTGATTTTCAATTTCATGGAGACAAGACTTATGCATAGGTATTCAGGCCCACTGCCTTGTCTAACTTGTCCTTGTTCAACTCTCCTTTTCTGTTAAGGAATTGGGCGCCTTTCAGCTTCTTCATCGTTCTTTACCAGCATACCTTGAGCTAGAAGACATCCTTTGTTAGCCATTATATCAGCTTCCTTGTTCAGAGTTCACAGGACATGGTAGAATGAGCAGGAAGTGAAATTTTGAGTCGTCTTTCTTATTCTTTCAAGAGTCTTGTTTAGAGCAGAGCTATTGAGTTGGTTGCCCATGTTAAGGATTTTAATCAGGATTTTGGAGTCCCCGAATATTTGGAGGTTTTCCTCTCTGTTCCTCTGAGCCAGCTGACATGCTTTGAGCAGTCCAAGAATCTTGGCCTAGTTGTTAGTGCTTTGTCCTAGGCCCCAACTGAAGTTGTCCTTTTTGTGCCCATCTATGGAGTAAATTGTTCCTCCTGCCCCTGATATCCCCAGGTTTCCTTTGGAGGCTCTGTCGAAGAATATCATGACTTTGCCCTGATTTTTCCACCACTTTTTAAAGTCTGCCTCAGAGATCCGAAGCCACCACTCTGGATTGTGGCTAGGTAGGGAGATATTCTTTTTGATGTTGACCCATCTCAGGGATTCACCTAGCTAGCTGAGCTCTTCAGGGAGTAAGGAATTGTCAGGCTTATGAGGTCTATTTTCAAAAGTTTCCAGCAACAGAGCTTTGGCCTTGGCAGTCACTGAGTTGGTGGATTGAAGTGTGTTGTTGAAGATAGCTTCATTCCTTACTAACTAGATTCCCTAGCAAATATATTTTGGGATTGCATTCTAGATTTTAGTCCATGTTGATTTGCTTTTCAGAGTGTGAGGATAATATTCTTTCCAAGTTGTGAAGAGACTAACAACTGATGTCTACTCAGGGATTTGGGCGTTGAGTCCCACCATTGCTTGCAACCAAACTTCTTGAGAAAAGGGGTAGTCTATGAACAGGGGTTCGATTGTTTCCTGAGCCTTGCAGCAGAGAGGGCATCTATGGGGACCAATGATTCCTCTTTTCTCTAAGTTATCTCCAGTGAGGGTCCTTTTGTGCATGAGAATCCAGCAGAAGAAGTTGATGTTTGGGAGTCCAAATGGGTCCCAAACATGTTGCCAAAGCTTTGTAGTGTGGATCTGATGTTGTTGTTCTTGTAGAGATGCAAAGCCGAACTGTGCTGAGTAAGCTCTGGTCTTACCCCAGCCCCACTTGTTCCTCAAATGGAGATGCACAGGAGCCAAACCATAGATTTTAGCTAGTAATTGATGGAGTTGAGGGAGCATCCAGTCAGGGGGGCGGTGGAGGGCCCAATTACTCCAGTTCCCTGCTGAATCCCAATTGCATATGTCAGCAAGTTTATGGATACCTTTTTAGATGAGCTAGTTATGCAAGTCTTCTATTTTTGGTGTAAGATTTAGGGGTTGGAGGCCCATGATCTTGTCTTCCCACAGTCTAATTCTTTTCCGGTTTACTGGTATTCTGTAGAGCTGATCTTTAAAAACTTTCAGCCTTGGCTGCATAACTTCCATAGTGTGGTTCCTCATATTCTTTATTGAGAGTCTGTGCTGATATTTTTTAATTAGAACTTGACTTACATGGTGTCTTTGATTTGAGAAGATTTTCCAGAGGATCTTACCTCCCATTGTCAAATTGGCCAACCCAGGATCTCTTACATGTAGTCCACCTTCAAATATTGGCCTTTTCACTATGTCCCAACTTACTATATGATATTTTTTTTTGGTTCCCCTTTCCTCCTTGCCATAGAAAATTTCGAATCAGCTTTGCTAGTTGTTTGGTGATCATTTTTGGAGCTAAAAGGAACGAAGCCTGGTAGATAGGAAGGGATGAGAGAACTGACTTGACCAGAGTGAGCTTCCCGGCTGTGGTAAGCCACTGTCCGCCCCAAGCAGTCATTTTTGCCTTGATTTTGCTGATAATTTCCATCCAATGAGGGGCCTTACTGGTACCCAAGGTTAAAGGCAGGCCAAGATACTTGAATTTTTCCCAAGAGACATAGCCGATGAAGCCCAAGGCTTGGGCAATCCTGAGTATAGTTTGCTGGTCTACTGCCCAGCTGTACACTGCACTTTTCCTCTTGTTGACCATAGCTTCGGAGACTCTACAAAAGCTTTGGATTACTCCATTGAAGGCTCTTACTATTTTAGTGGAGGCTCCTCCCATAAGGATAGAGTCATCAGCGAACAAGGCATGATTGATTGGGGTTGTTCCGGTTATCGCCCTGATGCCAGGAAGTGTCCCATTGAGCTTCTCAGCTGTGAGCTTTTGGCTTAGAGAGTCTGCCATCATAATATATAAGAAGAGGGATAGAGGGCAGCCTTGCTTGATTCCCCTCGAAGCTTTGAAGTATTTTGTCGGTCTGACATTTACTAGAGGGGCTATCCAAGGTTCTCCAATGCATGCTTTAATCAATTTTACAAATTCAAAACTGAAACCAAATACAGAAAGAACTTGGAGGAGGAAATAGTGCCTTACTCGATCGAAGGAGTTTGCCACGTCCACTTTGATGAGCATACCTTGCTCTTTGCGTTGATGGCTGGAATGGATGATTTCCTGCACCAGTATCACATTGTCCAAGATATGCCTGCCTTTGACAAACCCTCCTTGGTTGGGTGAGATGAGTTTTTCCAGCAAAGGATTTATTCTATTTGCAAGTAACTTGGTGAGAATTTTGTAGGATGCATTACATAGTGAGATTGGCCTGAATCTGTTGAACGCCTCCGAGTTGGCTTCTTTGGGAATTAGAGCTAGGAAGGTGGAGTTTGTGCTTCCTCCCACTTTGGCTTTTTAGAGGAATCTTTTGATCATTCGGTACAAATCTGCCTTGATGATTTCCTAGCAGATTCTATAGAAGTGTATGGAGAATCCATCAGGTCCTGGGGCTTTGTTTGGTTCCATCTTCCATATGACATTGCTAATTTCGTCTTCAGTGAATGGCTTCAGGAGAGTTGTGTTGTCCTCCTCGTTAACCATCCTTGGAACATGCTTGAGGAAGTCATAAGCTTCCTCTTCATCCTCCATGCCTTCTTCTTTGAACAACTACTAAAAATGAGAGGTGTCTTTTATTAGAGTTATGCCTTTGAGAACAACTCCATCTGGTGAGGTGATTTCAACAATGTGGTTTCTAGAAACACGGGTTCGAATTTGCTTGTGGAAGAAGGTTGTATTTTTGTCTCCAGACGTAAGCTAGAGATTGTGTGACTTGAGCCTCAAGTATTCTTCCTCCTCTCTGAATGTCCGGAGGGTGCTGATTTGGTGTTCTTGCTCGCTATGAATTTTTGCGTTGGTAATGTCTTGCATCTCCAAGCCCATTTGCAGATCCAACAGCTGCTTTGTGCTCTGTTTTCATTGGGTAGTGGGAGAATCTGTGGGATTTTTTATCCATTGTTTCAAAGCTGTTTTGGTGGCTTTTATCTTTTGCTAAAAAACATAGCTGGGCGATCCAAGAACATGGATGGACGATGCCTTATTCACTGTATCCATAAACCCTTCTCTGTTTGCCCATAGTGGGTTGAACCGGAAGGGGATTGGCCCTAGGTTTTCTTCTTCTTCCAGCAGAAGGAGGATGGGTTTATGGTCTGAATTCCACTTTGGCAGAATTTTTGTGGAAATGATCATCTTCTCGGAGAGGAAGGAACTCTGAAGAAGGAATCTATCCAGCTTGGCTGATATGTGCTCCTCCCCTATTTTGTTATTTGTCCATGTGTAAAGCCCTTTTTTTGGCTTGAAGTCCAATAAATCCCATTGTTGAATCAGGTTTTCCACTAAGGGAAGAAAGCGGTCCCTACTGTTGGTTCCTCCTCTTTTTTCCTTTGGGTTGAGGATTAGATTGAAGTCTCCCGCAATAATTATATTCTTGAGGGAGTATGCTTCCAGAAAATCAGTCAGAGTTTGCCAACATTTTTCCTTTTCTGCATAGAGGACAGGTACATAGAGATTAAAGAGAGCAAAGTTTATCTTACTTGAGAGGTGTCGGAGTTCGGTGTAAATCCAGTGCTGCATCTAAAAGGAGCTCTCAAGCTGAAACTTGTCAACCTCCCAGAGAGTGGCTATCCCGCCGCATGTACCTCTGGCACTTACTGCTTTTCCAGCTTTTGTTTTCCATTTTACTTTGTTGAGTTCCAGAAGGGCTTCGCCTTCTATTTTAGTCTCTTGGAGCATGAGGATCTCGGGGAGTTCTGATTTCAATAGGCTCTTGAATGCTTCAACTTTTGATGGATTCTGCAGTCCTCTACAATTCCAAGAGTCTAATCGCATTATTTACTGGCAAGGGTTGGGGGAGGACCTCCCTTGGGAGGCCTGGTTCTAGTATTACTATCGATAGACATCTCTATAGTGGCCTGGATGCCTTGCATTTTTTGTCTCTTTGCTTCTTCTCTGGCCTCTTTGTGAGATTTCCTCCCCACTCTTTTCGAGGGCCTCTCAGTTGTTTCATCTTCCAAGGATCCCAATATCTCTGGGGTCTTCTTCCTTGTCATATCTGCATAGGTTGGGGAGCTAGAGGCCCCTTTTGGAGTTTCGATTTGGAGAGAGATTGTTTCCTCTTGCCTTTTGTTTTCTTCCATGTTGTTAGCCTGCTGTTCAACCTCTTTATCTGCTAGATCTTAGAGTTTTTCTGGTGTGTTGAGTATTTCAAAGGGATTTGTGGGTATGTCTGCTCTTGGTGGTATTGAGCTTCCTTCTGCTTGGGCTTCGGGAGGAGCACCCCTCCCAGTGGACAGGGCTTTCCCTTTGTTCCTCCATCCTCTGATTTCTTTTTACAGTGCTTGGCAAAATGCCCATAGCCATGGTAGTGCTAGCATTTAAATGGGAGTTGCTCATAGTCTAGCACTTGTATGTGTGTCTAGTCAGCCACCGTGAGTTTAATAGCTTCAGGGAGACCTTCCTCCAGGTCTACTTCTACGCAAATTCTCGCACAGGAGTACTAATCTCTTCTTTCTGCTTGATCGATGTATTTACCAAGTTTGTTGCCTATGGTTTCTAAGGATTTAGGGTTCCAGCAGTGCAGAGGTAGATGGGGCAATCGCACCCAGACCGGAATAGCCAAGGGCACATCCTAAGTCAGATTGAAGTCTGGTGTCCATTGATTCAGATACAGACCCTGAGGCCCCATGAAATACAGGTCGTTTCTGAATATGAGGTTCTTGTCTTCTGTTGCTTCAAATACGAATACAAAGAAGCCTTTGCCGACGAAATGGCTTTTTATTCCTTCCTTGACCAGGGATCGCCAGTTCCTTTGCACCCAGGCATCTACAGCTTTAGGCGAGGGCCATAAGCCTGTGAACTGTCCAATAAGCCCTCGTTCTGCTAGGTTTAATGCCGCTTTGCAGGGTTCTTCAGTCGGCAGAGCAACTGTGGGGATGGATTCCATTTTTTTTACAAACTTCTGCTGGTTTTCAGTTGCTGGCCGTTTATTGCATGTCACAACCAGATCCCGGAATGCAACTAGCTCAGGTGGAAAGGGTGGATCCATTTCATAGCCCCCTCTTGGGGCCATGGCTCTGGAGCTATGCGCAATCCCATGGTTGATTGTGGCTCCTCACGCACTCCCTGGGCTTCCTCCTACCGACCTCGAAGGCTGCTCCAAGCTCCCGCTATCTGGTTCCTCACGCACAAACGAATTATCAAAGATCCTCCAGGTAAAGCTTGTTATAGCACTTTTTAATGTGAAGTCATCGGTTCAATTCCCCACTCTCATTAGAGTGATATATTAGACATAATAAATATATAATCTTGCCAAACTTAAAAAAAATTAAATTAAAAAAAAATATATATATATATATATATATTATAATTAAAAAATATCTTACAATTGAATTATTAATTATATTTCTATTAAAATATTATAATTCCTTTTAAATATTTTAAAATCACAATTTATTTTTAAAATTATTTTTATTAATAATGATAATTATTAATATCTATTAAAATTAGCATTATTACACTCATTATTAAAATACCCTTCCTCATTATCTAATAATGAATTTACTCGCCCTTGCAAATCAATGAAATCATTTGTTATCATACCTTTTATTAAAGATATGACTTTTATAACCTAAATCCCTTGAAATTATAATAATAAATATTTATTTTATGCCCTACGGGTAAAGCACTGGACATGAGCTTTTTTATAATATAATTTTTAAATTTCATTCACATTGAGTATGAGTTATTATTCATTTTTTTCTCTTAATGTAAGCTTTTGTCATTCATTATCATATATTAAATCTCTTCTTATCAATTACATTAAGTTTCCTCATATTTTATTTTAAAAATATTTAGCAACACCACGTTACTTTTTACAGACTTCTTTAATAAAACCAATTAGAAAAGTTTCATCACGGTTAAAAATTAGTATTTAATTAAAAAAAATATAAAATGTACCGCTTATATGCCCTAACATGGGCACAAGTTACGCTGAGGTGCACATCCAATTTTGGTCAGAGTCCCCACCTCGTTGCGCAGAGGGCCACCACTGTGGAGGTAATTCCCTAACTCACATGGTGCACACATCGCTACTATTTTAATAATTTTTTTTTTTAATTGAGTAAGATTTGTGAATAAGATTTAGGATTAATTTTTTTTTACCTGGAAAAAAATATATATAAAATAAGGTTGGTACGATTACATTTTATTATATTTACTATTTTATTTTAGTGGAGAATTGAATAACTTCACCTTAAGAAGTGTCTTAACAGAGCATTGATTTATCTGAGACCTGTGAATTTTTCACATTGATTTGGTTTTATTATATTTAATATCTTATTTTAGTGGAGAATTGAATAACTTCACCTTAAGAAGTGTCTTAACAGAGCATTGATTTATCCGAGACTTGTGAATTTTTCACATTGATTTGGTTTTATTATATTTAATATCTTATTTTAGTGGAGAATTGAATAACTTCACCTTAAGAAGTGTCTTAACAGAGCATTGATTTATCCGAGACCTCTGTGAATTTTTCACATTGATTTATCCAAGACGGGTAGACTTTTCAAACTAAATATGTTGATTATTATAATTTTAAATTAAGGTTAATTAATTTATGAATTATATATATTTTGGAATTATAGAGAATTGTATAATTAAGCATTACATGAATGTATGAATTTTTTTTTATCTCTAATTATCATTATTACATCAAATACAATTATTTCATAAATATCACTGAAAAAAAATTATAATATATGTTTAAAAACTTAAACCATAGCCATGTAAAAATAAATTATAATATATATTCAAAAATTTCAACCCATGTAATTAGAAGACAATCCCTTTACCCAACCATTCGATCTAAAATCATTTAACAAAATATAAAAAAACATATTAACCATTGAAAAAACCTAGTTAACATTAACCTAATAAATATTAAAAAAACCAATAGTTAACATTAACTTAATAAATATTAAGACTACTTAATAATAAGCTAATAAAATTTAAGACTTCAATAGAAAAAATCACAAGAGAATCCCAAAACCCTACCCTTACAACTTTGTCATAACATATCAGAATCTCCTTCAAAAAATTATAAAATATAAAAAAGAACTCCTCGCTTTGAAATTCAAATTGAAGGACCGCCGCCTTACCCAGTCGCCATTGCCAAAACTCCGCCTTTAACCGCGGTTGAAAGCCCGCGTTAAATTTAAACCCTATCCCGAAAATTTTCATTTCGTTTTAATTTAGGTGCATTTCAAGACAAAAATTGACCGGCACATCAGTGCAGAGACGTGCCGGACGGCGCGGGCCGTCCCAGTCTCCGCCGGTGGAAATTCAAAAAACAAGCCACGTAAGCCCAAAAGATACGTCATATCCTGTGGCCGATGAGCTGGCGAAAGGATTCCCTCTTTCCTTGCAGTTTCCAGGACTCTTCGTCTTCACGCAACCGCGAAATGCAATTTCATTTCAAGGAATTTCTCCTCTTCCGGGCGAATTTCATTTAGCGAAATTTCATTTCATGTGGATTTCATTTCATCTCACGCGGAAATCATATCCATCGATGTACACGTGTCACAACGTGGGTGCAGAGGCTCTCCGCGTTCGCTCGGCGCGGATAAGGTGTGTTTATCGCAACGTTGAAAATCTACCCCACTGCTTTGACATTTTATAATTTAATTAATATTTTAAAGCTTTTTACCAATTCATTTTTACCGGGCCCGCCGGCTGCCCCATTTAGACCAGGGCAATCCGTGGACTATATCATTCCATTCCTTTAGATTTTTATTTTCCAAATTTCCTTCACGGGTTCGCTATATTAGTCCATTGGGTGCCTTAACGCTGCGTCTGCATTCAAAGGAGCTCTGTAACGCCTTCTGAGTTTTCATTTCATTTCTGAAGGATTGGACCATTCAGTGCCCTTTACAGACATCACCGCCTTAAAAACTTATATGTTCGGATACCCAAGTGCCGATTGCTTATGCCCGCTTCTGATATCTGGTTTGTCCATTTGCATTTATGCCCTATTTGATCCCTGATATTCTTGGCCTTGAAAGAAAACCAGAGATTTTGGGTCATGGCGCGCCCCACAAGCAAGCATTATGTGGGTTGGCAAGAGGAGTATGTATCGAATGACCGTGGTAGCAGAGTGGTCCATTATTACCTCAAGGACCGCCATGGGAAGGCGAAGCTCGCGGTGGTTGGGACAGAAAGGAGCCTGAGGCACATGGTTTATGTGGTCTCAGAGGAGTTTTTGCATCTAACAAACAACAGCAAGTCAAATTCCTCCTCTTCAATGAAGTGGAGATCAAGAAGAGAGGTGGTGGATTGGCTGGACTCTCTGTTGTCAAAGCCACGCCCAACATCCTCGGGAGATCATAACACAAATATTACAAGTAGTTACTATTTTCCTTTTCAGATCTATGTGTATATGGTGCCTGAGATTAGTGTTTCTGCCAAGCATATTTTTGTTCTGGGGAGTCCTACAGATGTGCTTTTTTAGTTTTTTGTGTTTTTTTTCTTGAAGGGTGTGGAAAAACCCCAAACACCAGGCAAAACAGCTAGGCTGGTTTGAAAAGCCAGCAAAACACCGTTTTTGAGATGGCTAGTCCTGATAATCATTGTTCGTTTCAGTGAACGGGGCAGTTGAATCATCTTGAAGACGATGGCTTTTTGTAGCTCTCTGCTTCAGGACTGTTAATGCCAATATCATTTCAATGTTTAACGTACTTTGACGTTTAATAGTCGATGTTTCCAGATCCTCCTGAAAACTGGTATTTTAAAGGGCATATGGATAGTTTACATGTGTTTTCTTTAAAAATATATAGATGATGTATTACAAATGTTGTCATTTTTCGGTCTGTGCTCTTAAGAAAATCTCTCGTTGAATGGTTTTTGCTACCCGTCGGCTTGAAAGTTGCATTAATATTCAGGGAAAGGAAAAAATGTTGTTTGGGCATAGAGAAATTTTGAAAAGCAGTGTCTTTCTTATCTGTGGCCTTCAAAGTCTCATTAATCTTCAGAAACATCGAAACATTGCTTGGGCACTTCAAAATTTATCAAGGGGGGCTGTGCTTTTCATAATTAGTGGCTTTGAACGTTTCATTAATCTTCAGAAAATGCACGAAAATGCACAAAATTAACTGGGCATTTGAGAAAATATGACGGGGAAATGTTTATTGTTGTATACGGGCTTGCAATTTTTATTTTGTTGAAAATATTAACGATTTTTCAGGTTGTTTCTTTCTATTTTGTTGAAAATATTAACGATTTTCAGGCTGTTTCTTCTGTTTGTGTGTGAAAACCTTCCATGGAATACTTTTGAAACAGTTTTGGCGCTGCTTTTACCCTTAAAGTTCCATGGATTGCCCAAAAGACTTAGTTTTTTCTCTTGTGCTCCAGATTGACATGGCATGGTATGCTATCTGAAAAGATGGACACCCCAACGTACAAGCGCTTTTTGGGAAGTTTTTGAGTCCCCTGTCTCTCACATTAAGAGGCATATAACGTTAAGCTTTGAGTTGGGTATTTTATGGTTTGGTTGTATTGTTGAGCTTTGCTAATGATGAGATCCTGATCTTTCAATGGCTTCCAGGCTTCCAGGTCCTCAGAAGACATGGTTTTGCCTATGCTGCAGAGGATATTGTTTAGGGCAGACCCTTTTTCTGGAAGATTTCCACCGAAAGAAGAGGAGGATATTGTTTTCTGGAAGATTTCCACCGAAAGAAGAGGAGGATATTGTTTAGGGCAGACCCTTTTTCTGGAAGATGAGGATATTGTTTAGGGCAGATCCTTTTTTTGGAAGATTTCCACCCAAAGAAGATGATATGGACATTCTTAATGTGAAACCATTCCCATTCCCTATACAGGAACTACTTATGGGTCAGATCTCTGAATTTCTTATATGCAAAGCTTTGAACTTTACCAAATGTTGTGCTGAAAGTGCCCGGATCTAATAAGATTTTAGCTCTACATAGTGTTTAGGTCTTTTCGAGGGCAAGAGGATACCATACTTTGCATATTTGAAACCTATTCAAGCTTTGTGGATGAAGAATGTTCTAATAAGATTTCAGCTCTACATAGTGTTTAGGTCTTTTTGAGGCAAGAGGATGCCATATTTTGCATATTTGAAACCTATTCAAGCTTTGTGGATGATGAATGTTCGATCCAGGTCCAAGGAATGGAGTTATGGCTCTGAACTCATGGGCATTTTTACAATTTTGGTAAAGACATTTGAAGTTTGTACCACAGTCATGGGTTCCAAACATATGTAGATGAAAAGATACTTTGCATATTGAAACCTATTCAAGCTGTTGATGAAGAATGTTCGATCCAGGTCCAACGAATGGAGTTATGGCTCTGGTGGTCACATGAACTCATGGGCATTTTTATAAAGATAATTGTTGAAGTTTGTACCACAGTCATGAGTTCCAAGCATATGTAGATGAAAAGAGGTGGATCTGAGTTTTAAGCAAATGGTCAACATTTTTGAGGTGCTGCAGTTGGAATTGCAAGTTTATCTGATGACTTTTTACTTAAATGCTGGCTTTACTTTTGTTTTAATGGTTCTTCTAGTTAGACAATAGACTTGTTTATGTACTAGGTCATGTTGCATTTTTTTCTGAGAAAGGCTTGGATTTCCTGTTTTTGGATCTGTTAGGATGCCTTACACACCTGATAATGCATGCTTTTCCTTTGTTTTTGTTGGTGATCTGTGTAAAGAGAGAATTTTATCATCAGAAGCATATGGATCTTCCATATGCTGGTTTGTAGTGCCTGAATGAGGTTAGTTCTGGTGTCTCTATGTTCTTCAATGATTTATTTCATTTTTTGTAGTGCCAGATAATGGATGCTTTTCCTTTGTTTTTGTTGGTGGTCTGTGTAAAGAGAGAATTTTATCATCAGAAGCATATGGATCTTCCATATCCTAGTTTGTAGTGCCTGAATGAGGTTAGTTCTGGTGTCTCTATGTTCTTCAATGATTTATTTCATTTTTTTGTAGTGCCTGAATGAGATTAGTTCTGGTGTCTTTATGTTCTTCAGTGATTTATTTCATTTTGGTCATAACAGATGTTCCAGTTTGATAAGCCTGAATGAGGTTAGTTCTGGTGTCTCTATGTTCTTCAATGACTTATTTCATTTCTTGTAGTGCCTGAATGAGATTAGTTCTAGTGTCTTTAATTTCTTAAATGATTTTTTACATTTTGGTCATAAGAGATGTTCCAGTTTGATAAGCAGAGCTGTTATGCTAAAAGAATGTAAAGAGTGGTGTGCCTCTCAATTCCATGCAGTTTGTCCTCTCTGAAACTTGGGAGGACACTATCAAAATCTCCCCCAAAACAAGAGGCAGGATATAGAGCTATATGATCTATTTCATTTTGGTCATAAGAGATGTTCCAGTTTGATAAGCAGCTCTGTTATGCTAAAAGAATGTAAAGAGTGGGGTGCCTCTCAATTCCATGCAGTTTGTCCTCTCTGAAACTTGGGAGGACACTATCTCCATCTCCCCAAAACGAGAGGCAGATTGAGTATGATAGAGGTCCTGGATTTGTTTACCTGGCATGTAACTTATCCTGTAGAATTTGTCACGATCTTAGTGTGAAATATATATGGCACGCACTGTAATAAGTTTTTCATACATTGGAGTTCTTCTGTTTTGTTTCCCATGTTATTTGGCTTCTGTATTGATGAATGTTGTCTTATACCATATAACTTGTAGTTTTGTATGGTGTATCTCATTTTAATCTTTTATGTTTGTTTGGTGCGTGAAACTAATTATAATATTTGATATGTTAAAGTTCAATACATTATGGCATGCGGTGTAATAGGTTTGTCATGAATAGGAGATTTTCTGTTTTGTTTGCCATGTTTTTTGGCTTCTGTATTGATGAATCCTGTCTTGCACCATTAGCATATAGTCTTTTACATGGTGCATCTCATTTTAATGCATTATGTTTGCATGGTACATGAAATTAATTCAAATATTCAATACATTAGGTGTATTTGAACTTTTTCAAATATGCTATTTAGCATTGTCGTCATTATTTCTCTCAAAAATGGAGAAATCATTGTGTATGGATATTTCTTTTTCTCTGTGGTTGATATATCTTGTGCACTGTATGTATGTTCCAGTTTTGGGGTGGAAACTGCACTGTCTCAGTTCTTGTCTTAACATCTTGATATAAATTCATTGTTAGTGAGCATTGATAGGTCATTTAGTTACTGTTTTATTTTGCCATTTTTTTCTTCAAATATCAATCAAGTGAGAACTTATAAAATGTGTGTTCTGTTTTTCAGAATCTCCGAGGAGCAACTTGTCTCTCATGTCAGACACAGATGTCTCAAATGATGATATGGTTGGACCTGCCAATCACATTCATAGTTCTAAGGTGAGTTCAACTGAAATCTGAATCATATGTTATCTTCCATTATTTTCTGATTATGACTACGTAGAAAGATATTTTAGTCAGTGTAGAATCTGACGCTTTTTTAACGTTGATAACAAATTTGCAGGATCAACTGCATAAGAGACCAATAGCAACTAGTAGGGATGTTGTATGGGTAGGCTCTTCACGGATTTGTAGAAAGCAGTTGACACATTACCGGTCTTTCTGTCGCAATGGCAGCACTATTTCAGTAAGTTAGACAAGTCCTGAAAATTATTTATATATTTGTTTTTGGCCTTATTTGTAGAGTTTTCAGTCCTCTGTTGGAATTGTTCTTTATATGGTTTTCATAGCTAATTGCAGATGTTTTTTGTTGGTAGGTTCATGATTTTGTATATACGAGGGCAGAAGGAAGGGAACATTGCATTGCTTATTTGGAAGACATGTTTGAGGATTCAAAGGCAAGGAAGTTAGTTCGGGTTCAGTGGTTTCATAAGGCTAATGAAGTTCTTGAAAATATACCCCCTCCAGTACCTCATGCAAGAGAACTTTTTTTTGCTTCTTCCTCACAAGTTCTTAATGTTAAATGTGTTGATGGCCTGGCAACAGTACTTACTCCAGAACACTATGAGGAATGCTGTGCAAAACTACCTACCGAGGCAGCAGCTCAACTTTACATGTGTTATAGGCAGTTTGACAATGGAGTCATCAAGTCATTTGATTTAAGTCAATTGGAAGGATATTGGCACCAGAAAGTTCTCTTTTCCACAGATGTGCTCTTGCTTCGGTTTTCACCAAAGCATGATCTGACAAGTGATAGCTGGGATCTGGATGAAGAGCAGGAAACAAAGCTTAGCACAGGCTTAAGCAAGGGGCCTAGAAAATCGAGGAGCTCTAGAAGACGGTCTGGGGCCCTTAGTCACAGTGGTCGACATGTGGATGCCCCAGATAGTTTATACAGATTATCTGTTTCTGCTGAAGTAGATGAAGATAATAATTGTACGCTAGACACTACACCCCCAATAAAATCTATGGTGGAGAAGAGCAAGGAATATTTGCATCTACAAGGATTAGCGGATTCGGATTTTAACATTGGAGACAAGGTAGAGTTGCTTTCGCAGGACAGTGGTATCAGAGGTTGTTGGTTTAAGTGCACAGTACTAAGCAAACAACCACATCGTCTAAAAGTTCGCTATGAGGATGTGCAAAATGAAGATGAAAGTGACAACTTAGAGGTTGGTCTCTTGACTTTTGGTTGTCATTCTGAGAACTTGCTTTTTAGGTTTACAATTATAATCTCTATGATCTTAATTTGAACTCGTCACTGCAGGAGTGGATTCCGGCTTTTAGAGTAGCAGCACCAGACAAATTTGGGATTCGAAACCCTGGACGGCTAACCATCCGCCCCTACCCTCCTGAAGAAGAAACTTCTAGAAGCATTGTAGTTGGCACTGCGGTGGATGCATGGTGGAATGATGGCTGGTGGGAAGGTGTGGTGGTTATGATACATGAACAAGAGGCTCAAGTACATGTTTATTTTCCTGGTACAGACTCACCTCCTGATTTACCTATTTTGTACCTTACTGTGGTAATTTTTTTTGGTCCAGAGTATAAGACAGAAAATATAAATTGAATTTTCCTATGTTGTAGGTGAAAATGAAAGATCAATATTCAAAACAAGGGACTTGCGCGTCTCCAGGGATTGGGTTAACAATCAGTGGACTTTGGTAAAAGAGGCACCAGTTGTAGCTGCTAACCAAGTCTCTCATGATAAAAAGGATGGATTACAGCCTGTGACATTGCCTGGGAGATGTACTGTATCTCCGAGTTCATCAGTTGCATTGAGACAATCCAGTGAGTTGGACAGGTGTGGAAATTCTCATGCTAATCAAAGCGATATGGATTTAAAAGGCGAGGTTGGAGTGGAATCCACAACTAGCGAGAAAGAACAGCGTGCATGTAATCTGGTAAATGATGGACTGCTTGGTGATTTGAGGTGGAAATCTTCAAGAAAGCGAAAACGCACCAGAGAAGCTACAGCTTTATCCAAAACTAGCTCTTCTGGTGGTAAGTTGAAATTGTCGAAAAGGAAGACCGTGGATAGTAACATGTTGAAAAACGGGGAAGACTTGTTGGAATGCAACAAGAAGGAGCAAGCCAAAATGCAGAGAAGTGGTGAAGAACTTGTAAAAGCCAAACGATTGAGGCAAGGGCAAGAAAACGTGAATCCTATACATGGCTGCCCCATAGTAAGCCCCCTTTTCACGAATCCAATGCCTTTGTCTAATCTTGTGATGTCCAGATGAATTCAGTTGGCTAGTCAGATGTTCCATAATTGCAGTGCACTATTATTTTATTGACTAATTGGTGACAATTTTGAGCTCTTTATAAAAGGAAGCCAAGTCCAGGATGAAGTTTACTAACAAAACTTCGCTCAATCAATTTAAGTTGGGAAGTAGAGAGGCTGATACATGTGTGAAGATTGGTATATGGTAGATGTGTGAGGATACATGGCAAGAACCTCATGCTTGTCTGACTTATTTCAAGTATGGCAAGGATGTTGGACTGTACACATGGTCAGATTGCTTTGTAATCTATGTGAGTTTAGTCATAACCATGTCATATTTAGATTCAGTTATGATGTATAATGCTGTAACATTAATACTGTCAATAGGTGTTGTTGACAAAAATGATAGCATCTGGTGCCAGGGGAGGTGAAAACTTATGGATGTGAGAAGTGGCATTAAAAATATAACAGCCCAGATTTTTTAAATTTAATTGAAATTTCCTCTGCATCATGCAATCCAGTTGTAATGTGTAAATCCCTTTATTTTAAACAGGGGCATTTGCGAATGCCCATTGTACCGGTAAAATGAAATGATCAGATTGAAGCGGTTTGTCCTATGCCTACTTTTGTTGTTTCATTAACAGATATTTGTTCTTGATTCTGAGCGTAAATTAATATATTTTTGTAATCTGAATATTAGCCTTTTTATGGCATCAGGCTGTACAACAGTAACGGAATACTTTCAAACCTCTATGGTTGATAAATATTGATCATTGAAATGGTTTGTCCTATGCCTATTTTCTGTGATTTCATCAACAAATATTTGTCCTTGATTTGGATCCAACATCTTTTTTTAATATTAGTCTCTTTTTATGACCTCAGGCTGTACAACATTAAAGAATACAGACTCTGCAACATTAAAAGAATATTTTCAGATGCCTATGATTGATAAATACTGGTAATGAATGAATGATTATTAGCTATCTGACAATGCATTTTTCATTGCAAAGGGTGGGCACAAGTTACCAGATTATTTCAATAATCTTGATATATGACGCGTCACATTTACTCGGCAAAACATTTATCAAAATAATCTGGTATACTTAGTATTCATTTATTTTTACAAAATGTATTGATTATTTAAAATTATGTAAAATTTTTTGTAAAAGGGTTGTTTGTTGGGTGCTTGGTCATGACTCTGGCAGTGTTTTGGAGGGTTTCTACTCTTCTAAAATTCGGATGCTACTATTGCCTTTTTGCAAATGACATCCAAACTCATCGCAAACATAAAAATGTCAAGACTTATAAATCTTCCCTATTTGTTTCCCAGGAGAGTATAATTCCTCTGATAGAACTACTTCCAATTGAGAAAAGAGGAGTTGATATTGAATAGGATTTGCTTGAAGCCACGTTGCCCTTCAAAATAGCTGCAATAGTTGGTCAAATATTCAGCTAATAGCATCGTGTGTTTCAATGCTGTATACTTCTATTTGTATAAATCTTGATTGTTTTTGCGAATCATCTAGCAGAGTTTTCCAAGTAGCTTCACTGTGGATAGAAGAGACGTGGTTATCGTGCTCTACTGTAAGTCCGATTTCTAATTTACTGAGGATAAAAGAAGGGCAACATAAAAAAAACTAGGGAATGATAATGTTACTGTGCGATTGTTAGTCCGATCTCTGATTTACTAAGGAAAAAAGCAATAGGCGGCCAACGTAAAAAAAATTCAGGGAATGTTAATATTTTTGTTGTTTTTATAATATCGTGCAAAGAGAAGTAGGGTGCTCTGCAACCCAGACGGAACAGGTGTTAGGTGAGTGTAGCACTTAGTGTGTAAGGTAAAATAGATCTCTGCTAAAAAAATAAATATAAAAAAATAAAAACTAGCACATGTGGTGCACTTTACAGTCGAGGAAGAACACAAATCTGATTAATGCGCAAAGATATAAGAGCCTACTGGTATAGATTCATCTTATTGCGAGAATTTACAGGGTGTTTAGTAGATCCAGGGTTGAGTTAATCTCTTAGTTTTTAAAACTGACGATTGTTTATGTTTTAGGTCATATAGGGCACATTAACTTCGGTGATATTAACACAGTGATATTAAAGTGCTGTGCCCAAACCTAATTCCATGTTTTACTAGCCACCTATGCCTCACCGAGGGCATGGACTGTCACATAAGCTGTACCGCTCGCTGTAGTGGGGTTCATTATGGAAACAGTTATTTTATAAATAATTGGAGCAAGAGCATTGGTAAGAGGCCTCTATTTGGGTCACGGAAAGATTTATGTACAATTAAAATGAACAATGGTTTAACTACTAATTTACTTTATCCATCAAGTCTCTAGCAAACGATCTGTTTCTTTCGGATGGGCTATGGATCAAGACACTGCTAGGGCTTGACCGCCCTGGTGAAGTTCAAAGTAGTTATTCGAGTAGCCCGAAAAGTTCAAATTAGTTATGCGAACAGCCCAAGAGAATAAGTCACAGGGCATATCACCCCAGCGAGCGAGAGAAGCAATTGGGGATGACCAGTTGGCCTGAAATTTTTTCCTTCTCGACTTGCAATTTCCTCAGACAACCGAGAGAGAGATTACCGTCTTGTGCTTTGGCACGCGAAAGGTGTTACTTGCCAAATTGGAGAGAAAAGCCGGTAGGTAACTTCACCCCATGAAGTCAATTGCGATCTTGGAATGTCTACTCTACTTTGGAATAATGAAATCTACTTGAATATATGGATTTTGCTTGCTTAATAAATTTTATCTCGAGTGATTATTCTAACAAAATAAAATTTACACGGTGAAAGCATGTTTGTTTAACAAGGCACATTTGAGTTTGAATATGACTTCGAGGTAGAATTGTTTTCTTTTCGCCCCTTGAAATTGAAATGGTATATAATACTGACCCAAATCTCTATGCAACATACTAGCAAATAGTTTGTGTTCATAGATCCCAACTATGGGGGATAAATCCTATATTTTCCAAAATTAAACTAACATATAGTTTTAAGGTGGGGAATTGTTTTCTTTTTTGCCTTTCGGATGGAAATGTGATAATAGTAATCAAAATCTTTGGCCAACATACCAGCTGCCGAATTTGAGTTTATAGATCAAAACTAAGCAACAAGGATAAAACTTGATCATTGAAACCCACCGCTCCCCACCAAACTCTACATGTCTATGCCTTTACACGCCAACAGGTGGTGCTGCCATGTATCATAATGTTAATGCCATGTGGCACAAGTGGTAGGATATTGTAATATGCGTGGCTTTGAGTATACTCTGTAGTATGACCATAGACAGATGTCGAGCTAATAAGTGTGATTCAAAACGTAAGTTCCATATATGTAGTGGCGTGTAATGAGCTTTACTTCTTCCTAGGGGACATTTGATTACATCGGATCATGATTACATCGGATCAATTACATGAGCTTTACATTGGGGTTGTTTAACAAGGCCACAATTTTGCCTGGACGTGATTTTCTCGTCAGAATGGGGACGTTTGTCAGCTTTAACCTAAAGTTTAAAGCTTGACAACTATAAACTAAACTAAATTTAATTTTCAAAAATTTCTGCCAGAATTTCTCAAAATCGTACTGAAATAGACAAAATTGTGACCGGTTTAGACTGCGCTTTACATTTATCCTTGGTCACGTTTGACAAAGTCACTTAGATTAACCTATTTCCATCCGCTTTTGTTTTTATGGCAAGCCGCCATTCATGAATACAAGATAGACTAATGTCCCAAGACCAAGTTTCATCCCAATTGCATTTAGAGCCAAAATTAACCACGAAAATGGGGCACATTAAATGCTATTTATCCCATGCTGGTTTGGCCACTATTTTAGAAGTACTTGAAATCTAGAGTCTCGTACCCTCGGAGCACCATCATACAACTCTCCTACAACTAAATGCTCATAAATATTAAATGCTAAGATCGTTTACTCTGGCATTACTCGAAGCTAATCTCTGCAATAGTTTCACTTGCTACCACTAAACTCCAATTCATTATTAGCTGGACGTAGTTGAGCCTACTACAATTGCCCACAAACCACGCTAGGCTAGTTGTCCGAGTTGCAAAGTTGAGCAGGGCCCCATATTAATCAATAAACAGTTTTCAGTATGAGACGTTCACTCTTCAGCCTAGCCCGATAAACTATCTCTCATTTCATTACGACTAAAGACAATATGTTTTTTTCAGCCTTACACAAATGGACTGGTCCCCTTATCTCAAGAAGTGGCTCATGTACAAGTCTCAAATGCCTTTATTATCGATTCAAATCCCTGCTGGCCTCAATACCTTTCCATTCAGGTAAAATTGTTCTCTTGTGCTAACGAAATTTATTCCACGCTCAATGAGCCAAGAAAGAGAAACAAACAAGTTTCCTCCACCTTTGGAGAGGGATTTCCTTTAATGCCTTGTCTAAAAGTTGAAGAAAATTGGCCATGCGAATAACTCGGTGGGGCTTAGCAAATGGGATTTCGGACAAGCTTGAGAAAACTCTCAGCAGGGAAGGGGAGCAAATTGGAAAATTGCCAATTTCGTGGAGTTTTTTTTTCTTCCCATTGCCTTTTATGCAAGAATAATGAATAGTTTTCGAGAAAATTAAGTTCACTGCATGAAAGGAAAGTATTTTTTCTTTGAACATTGAATAAATAATTTTAGTAAAGGCATCCAACTCAGGTAAATCATTATGAGGAAGATATAGAAAACATTACAGGACACATCTTTCATAAAGAAAAATTTCAGATTGAGACTGACAAGAACTCTTCAGACCAGCACATGGCATCTATCTATAATTAAATTATTAATTGATTGGCAGGACCCAGGGAATGAAAGTAACACAACGCATAACCATGCACACAAGATAGACAATTCTGGCTTTGATTAATATCAAAATTTGAAATTACATGGGGCATAAAAGTCTAATCATAACCTTTTTTTGTTTTGTTTGTGTAATGCATTTACTGGGGAAATTCACTTCACTGGGTACTTTTGCTCTGAAGATGGTACTTACTACTCAATTGTAAATTTTCAGGGCTGAAGGCCAGGTCAATGGTCAAAATTTGCCTCGTAAAAAAAAACATGTCACAAAAAAGGGGCTTGAGCCCAGGCGAGGGAGGGAATTTGTTTTTAAGTTACTCAAGCTACACCCTTGTCTGATTATATTTATAATCCCAGAGCCGAACTCTTGTCTTAATTAATTAAAATCAAGTTCCAAGCGACGAAATTTAAGACCATGTTTGACTCACAAAGAGAGCAAGCATGTCAGAGAGAATTGAACCCTGGGGGAAACTTTTTTCTCAGCCACTTGAGCGTGCACCTTAAGTCTGATTATGTCTTATGATGAACAGTACTGAACTGTTGTCTTAATTTTAATAAAATCAATTTCCAAGCAACAAGATTTAAGCCTACGATTGATCAATAAAAGATACAGGTGGTGGTCTTTCATCCTTTAAATAGTCGTTGAGATTCTGGTAATTGTATCCTTGTCCTTTACGGCTGGCTGAAAATCTATAAATATGCTTCTGAATCATGGCCCAGGCAACAGTGACTGCAATTAAGACAGGTTTGGTACCCGAACAGATCATCTCACATATCAGGAATACATGGCAATGTCATTTTGGAAAGATTCCATCATCTGATTGGAAAGTGTTTATAAAAGATAAATGTCGATATCCTCCGGGTTGGGACAACCTACCGTTCTTTCAACTGCCCCATTCTTTTTAACGAACACAATAATTTGGTATCTTATAATAATATTTTCCCCAATCCAGCTGAAATAAGGCCCATATATGTTTGTGTCAAATGACGTAACTGTATATTGATGTTATCTTGAACAAGTTCTGCTGTGAATTGAATGTGGCCCTGAACCACTTTAATTTTTAATTACGAGCTAACGAGACACTCCCGTTATTTGTGTAGTAGACTCGTCTAATTGCACCGTTATATTAAATTTATAAAAATTGTAATCCAGAGTGTCATCAAGAATCTAAAAAAGTTCATGGGCAGAGAAATGTAACCCTCGAATAAAGTAAAATTTGGGGAGTTACATCAAATCAAATCAATAACCTATACCTAAGATTTGGGACCTGGGTTTCCAGCCCTTGGGAGTAGCCCTCTTTACTTTCAGTAACCTGCTCCTTACCCGGTTCAAAAGACACGTTGAGTTTGAAACTCCCGAATTTGGAAATTATCCATAAGAACAGGAGCATTATGGTGACTCAAATTCCTTTGTTTTTTTTTGATCTGTTGCATCCATCCATCATTTCGGCTTTCCCACCTGGAGTTGTTAGAGCTCCTTTTTCTATGGATGTTCTGAGATTTTGAAGCTGATCATATCTCTGTTGTAGAAAATATTTATGGAACACTTCGAAACCTTGGCCTTAGACGTTTGGTATTAAAGACTAGAATGTTGGTTCCAATTTACCGACGGAAACAAAGTTGACTATGCCCACCACACTGTTTAAAGGAATGTAGATGACAGTTTTCCCCTTTACTCCTTTCTTGACATTTGAAACAGCATTTTACCTCATATTCAATTTATTAGGGAAATAGAAAAAAATTAGGGAAACTTTCCTGATGGCTCCCTCACCCAGCAGGCTTATAGGAAAATAACCCAGCTCAAAAGTCAGCTATTCTGAAAACTCTTATAACCCAAGCCTTCAGAATCTCGACGACTCAATTCCTGAGAAACGAAAAAGCCCACTTAAACCAAACCTTCAAAGTCATGACTCCTTAATTCCTGAGAAACGGAAAAGCCCACTTAACCCAACCCTTCAAAACTAACGGTTACTCTATCTCTCAAATCAATAAAGCTGTCTAGGATGCTAAAAAAATCCAAACCTAAAATTTCCACCCTTTCAATCCCTCGTTTCCATACATCCAAGGTACTATCAATTTTATTTCTAAAATTTTGTCGAAAAAGAATATCAAGACTTTAAACCTTATAAAACAACATTTATTCCAGTTGGGTAAAGATAAATCAGCCCCCATGCTAGGTTTAGGGGTTTATCAAATACCTTGTATTTGTGGAAAATTATATATTGGTCAAATGGGATGTTATTTCAGAGCCCGTCTCAAAAAGCATATTGCATATTGCAGACACTTTCCACAACCACATCTTTAAATCAGCTATAGTTGAGCATTCATCTAAATCTAAACATCTCATTTGGTTTGATTAAACCAAAATTGTAGTTTCAGCTCTCTACTACAATTCATGCATCAAAATTGTAGTTTCAGCTCTCTACTACAATTCATGCATCATTCAAGAAGTTTTGGAAATAGAAAAAACCATGATAATTTCAATCAAGAAGATGGCTATAAACTTAGCAAATCTTAAAAACTTGTTTTTCATCCTCTAGTCCACTAATCTTTCAATTCAGGCATCATTCATAAAGCTCCGGAAATAAAGAAAAACCATGATAATGTGAATCAAGAATATGACATAAAGTTAACCAATCCTAAAAACTTTTTATTCATTCCCTCGTCGAATCATCATTTCTGGATTCCTACCCTTTCTGCCCCTCATTTTTCGATTTGCCCTTCATCAGGTCATTGGTTTCTATATTTCCTTCCCTTTATCCTTTTCTATCTGATCTTCATCTGCCCTTAATAAAATCCTTCAATCCATATCTTCATTTTTTTATTTTTTTTTCATACTCTTCCCTTGTCATTTTTCATTAACCCTTTTAAAAAAAATTCATCCCATCCCAACCTTGTTTTAAGTACTAAATCTTTCTTTTCCTCATTAAATTCCCTCTTTCAAAAAAAATTCATCCCACCTTGTTTTAAGTACTAAATCTTTCTTTTCCTCATTAAATTCCCTCTTTCAAAATTCTTTTATAGCTTTAAATTATTTCGTTTCACTATTATTAAGTTTCGTCAATTTACTATTATTATAATTTTTTCTTTTCTTTTTTTAATTTAGTACTTTTTAAAAAGTACTATTATTATAATTTTTTCCTGATCTATTTTTAATTTAGTATTTTTTAATTATTATTCCTATTTCACATTAAGTTAAATCTTATTTTTCTTTTCTTTACATTTTTATTTTTTCAATATCCTTGACCCTTGTTTTCTTTTTTTCATTTGTTATTTTTTTATCACATCTATTTATTCCTTTCCTAGTATTTGTTTCGATCATTAAAATTTTGTTCGTCTTTAATAATAAGTGGAGTGGCTATTCGAAATATTAAATGTTTCAAATACATAGAACAATTTCCTTTCAAAAATCTTTAATGATAAAAGTATACATTTATTCAATGTCTATATATTAGCTTTACTATAACTACTGGTTATTCAATATATATATATTATTTTTAACAGAAACTATCCAATTTTTGGCCAATGCAGAACTGCACTGATGCAATAATCGCTGCAGGGATTTCAAGTAGAGACCACGCATGGATTGCATGAGTATCGAGTCTGGGCTGGTTTTGGTAAACTCCCACAAGTCTACTGCTAGACTAAAATTCAATCGACACTAAACTGTATCTCAACTTACCCTTATCTCTGTCGTTGAGAATTTTCTCTTTCTTGGATTTCACAATATCATTCTCATGCTCTAACATAATTTCCTTACCTTTCTTGTGGGGTTTTTCATTTCCATCATCACCTGCAGCCCCTGGCTGCATTACTTCCACTGGAGGCCCTAATAATTGCAGATTTCAAAAGTCCTGTTAATATCACTTTTTTTTCGGAAGAGCTTCAAAGGCATTAATCCTTTTGGTTTCATCCTTGGGTGTGGTGTCATATTTTCATCAGTCAGACCATTAAGTAGAATCTGAGTTAGTGCTGAGACACTAATTATGGACCTGCCTCATCAAAATCTTCTTCATTGTCTTCATGGACCTGGCAAAACCTGAGGTATTGCTTTGACTGGGTGTTGACACCTTAACCATCTTCCTTCATGCAACCGAGTCCCAAATTTCTAGGTTTCTTAAGTGATAATTAAGCTCCTTAGTGTAGTCATGATAATGGTATCTGACATGTTTCATTTGTTAACAAAAGCACCCCCAAGTCCAGTAGGCTGTGTTCTAGTGGTTGAAAGTTGAAACAGGGTGTCACCATGTCAATGATCCAGATTCAAACCTTACTGGGCACAAAATCACACACAGGATCATACTAGGTTGTTTTACTTGCAATGATCACTAAAAGTCCACGAGATAAATTACATTGCTCCTGCATTACCCATGGTTTATATATGCGTGATGTGTTTATATATCAGTGATTAAACCTTACCCAATGGTAAAAATATCCTTGCTCCTTACCAATGGAATGGATCCAATCGTTTTGGGCATATGACTTTATATATATCTTTGGAAAGACTTATCTATCTATATATAAAAAACTAGGATGGAATCTTACCGAATGCTGATTAACTCCTTACTTCTCACTAATAAATCCAACCCTTTTGGGCATATGACAACAGGGATTAAACATTACCCAATAGTGAAAAACTCCTTGTTCCTCACCAATAGATCCAAATCCAAAAATCTCATTCATTGGATTGTTTGCCATAGCTAATAGACAACTTTCTCTCAATGTCATGAAGCTAATAGACAACTCTCTCAATATCATGAAGTTTGGAATATGCATCATGTGTTTATATATATATACAAAACAGTGATTAAACTTTACCCCATGGTAAAAATTTCCTTGCTCCTCACCAATGGAATAGATCCAATCCTTTTGGGCATATGACTTTATACATATCTTTGGAAAGAAAGACATAAAGGTATAAAAAGATATTGGCAAAGAAAAGATTGATGGGAGGCCAGCAATAAATAAAGAGACTAACGTATTTAACTCTTAACCAAGAAATGCCGAAATCTCATAATGAAATGACTTGAATATGGATGTCCTCTCTGAAGGCCTGATTCAGTTCTTGTTTGAGTAGCAGGAGATGGTCTGGTGCGCAGCATACACAACCCTAAGATTGGACTTGGCACTAATAAACAATCTCTCACAACTTGCACTTGCCCCTGGTTAATGTTTATGGAAGGGTTGGTTCAATCTTGGTCCCCTTGTTAGCTAGCTAGCAATAAATTTCCTGTTACTTTATTTTTATTTTAGGTATAGTCACATGCCCTATTGAGCCTAGTGGATCCAAATTTTTTTGGGCATGTGAGTGGGCTTATTTGTTAAGAATATGAGTTTCATCTTGAGAGGTCACAGTTAGTGTCATTCTAAGAGGTCACGGTTTAAATTCAAAAGACAGAGTAGGTAAATCTCCATAAATTTAGCAATCAAATTATTAAATCAAAATCCATCATCCCATAAATAAATAAAAATTATACACCAATTTATATCGAGCTTAACCATAAAGTTAATATTAAACTATTATATATATATATAACCAACTTGTTTTTCCCCGTTTACCATACTGTGCGCACTTGACTTTCACATATATATATAAATGAAGATCTCATAGTTCCTTCCCAACTCCCGGGGAGGTTTTGGTCATACAAGTTGTGGGTATAACTGAATTCCGAAGCTACATTGATGTTGCCAACGGTTAGGACTCTAGGACTTTCGGCCCAAATTCCCACCTAGGCATGGAATATTCTCACCAATTACCTACAGGGTTATGCTCCCGCAACAGTGAGAATTCGTGAGAATTCTCTGATAAAAATAGTGTATTATAAATATCGAAGCTATGTCGTCATTAACAGAACAGACAACTGGCAAATTGATGAAAACCCTGTTCGCAAACTGTTTGACGAAACAACTGAACGACGTTTTAGCTAGCAGAGGGGTTTCAAATATTCGCAGGAGAAAACCATGCAAAACAATGCAAGGGACCCTTCATTAAGAGTTCAGACACATAACTAGGCGGAGGAAAGAAACTTACAAGGATTTCCTTGGCAACTGCGTAATGTTGGGCTAACGTGGCATGGTCTAGCAGAAGGGTTTCAAGTATTCGCGAAGAAGAATGCCAATTTGCAGGCCAAAACCATGCAAGGGATTCCTTCATGAAGAGTTCAGGCATATAATTAGGTGGGCGAAAGAAACTTACAAGGATTTTCCTGGCAACTGCGTTAGGCTGGCACTTCGAAAGCCAACGTGGCATTAACCACAGATCTGCCATTAAAGATGCATAAAGTTCAATGTCAACGCTAATCATGATCATGCGCAAAGAAGAATACAACATAAAAGAGTATCCAGATCTCCTTTCTTAAGGAAGGATCAAAGCAGCGTGTGGCATGCGCCTCCCTTACCCCGGAAGACAAAAGGGTCGAAGAGTTTTCAATTCCTCGTAACCTAGAAACAAAAGCAAAATGAAGGAATGGGTGAATAAGTATGTATGTGATAATCATATGGTATGCGTGTTCGCCAAGCCTTCCATTTTCCACGGCAAATACAAAATTTCTACTTTTTTTTTTTTTTTTAATGATCATATGGCATGCGTGTTCGCTAAGCCTTCCATTTTCCATCGCAAATACAAAATTTCTACTTTATTTATTTATTATTATTTTTTAAATCCAAAATGAATGGCCTCAAAAATGTTGTTAAATTTTACTTTTAGGTTTAATTAATTAAATTTTTATGTCATTGCGCGTTTGGGATGGGTGGAGTTCGATTAATTTGTTCGTATTATAGGAATTTTTGGGTGACGACAGTCTGACGCCGCATCCCTGACTACTGATTTCAGGCGATTCCTAAATCCAACACTATAGAAAATTTATTACGCCTTGACATGTGCCGGAGATAGGCAGATATAACACGCGCCCGGATGACTATAGGAAAAAAAAAAAAAAAAACAGCGTGTTACAAGGAGCTATCTCCGGCGCAATAAATTTTCTATAGTGTTGGATTTAGGAATCGCCTTGATTTCATGGGTGGACGTTATCCTGTAGGTACATTTCACGTACAGTTTAATGACTTGCATGCTTAGACTTATATTTCGGGTACCGTAAAGTTGATAACCGCATTCATTTAGCTAGTGTTGCCCATTACATAGAAAATAAGAGTTTCCCTTAATAATCGATGAGACTCAGCGAAAATATATATATATATATATATTATAATAATAATAATAATAAATTATAAGCACAATGCTCAACACCATTGATAAATATCATCAAAGAAATTACAAGGATGTTGAGACCTCAATATAGGTCGATTCCCTTGGGCTATATAGGGGACGATGAACCCTACCTCTAAAGAGTGCATCCTCAATTCAAGGTAATATATTTTCCATGTCATGATGTTCCAACGATATATCATAAGTTGTAGAAGGATCTCTTTCTTCTCTTCATTGTGTTCAAGGAGGATTTTTTCAAACAAAGTCTTAGTTTTCCAATATAAATTGATATTGTGCAAGCACTGGTTTTTTCGACCTCCAACATGACTAGTGTTTGGCACCCAATTTGCTACCAAAGCCAAGACCTCTGAGTATGAGTGATATTCCGAGCCATTTACCACCTCTTCCTCAACCATGTGAATCAATTTCTTTTGTCTCATGTGGATTTATATGCTATATTATTATGATAATATATAAAAGTATAAGTTTCATGATATTTTAATTAATTTCAAGATTTTGAAAATCTTGTAATTTTTTTATTATTAACTATTTTTAAGAGTTTATTATTAATCATCTTAATTATTAACGAGACATTTAGTATATCTTCTTAAGTAGTTAATTATAAATATGACGAATACAAATTAATAATGAAAAATTAAATTAAAATATATTGGAGTGTACTCCCAATCACCCACTTAGCTAGATAACAAATTGATGTATGAGACAAGCCCTTTTGTTTATGGGATAAAGGACCCTTCTCTATTCAAGGTGTATCATAAATGCCATTTCAATCAAATAGACTAAAAACTATATGCTCTATATACACACAATTCATGTATGGAAATCAATAGTAACATGTCACCATGTGGCTCTTGTTTAAATCACTTTTAGGCTTAATTAATTTATTTACTAATTTTTTAAAATCCAAAATGAATTGTTGATAAAAAAAAATAGTTTTAGTGTTAAAGGACATTAAAACTTTCATTTAAATAGTTAAAGTCCTTTTACATGGTTTGCTTGTATTTGGAGTTTAAAGTTGGTTTATTATTGCTTTGGATAAGTTTGAGGAAGTTGTAGATTTTTACTGTAGATTCAACAACTTATGTGATATGCTAAAACACAAGACAAGAATCTACTCAACTCCTCAGTGGAAACCAAAATTGATCGATGAAAACAATAAGCATAAAAGGAAGAATATCAATCGCACATAACACAATATTTCTCTAGGGAAAACAACTGCTAAAAACCCTGACTATCTATATTGAATTAACTAGAAAATCTGAGAAGAAAATACAATACTTGTTCAACCCGAACAATTCCTGCATTAGAATAATCTAACTCTTTGCCTCACAAGCCAACTCAAGTCAAAACTTAGCCAATTCTGTTGCTTGTCAAGCCCCTACTTCCTTACACCTTCTTAGTCAAAGAATATGGATGAATACAATATGCTCTGCTCAACCTTGAGCTCAACCTGCACAAGTATTTTCTATCCTCTGCCTGACTGACTTCCTTTGGCCAATACTTAGCCAAATCTCCAAACCTCCAAGCTCCTAATTCCTTGCTATGTTCCCTATTGAGAAATTCCTCACTAGTAACTACGCAATCCATCCATAGGCCTTCCTCTCATTGCATGCACCATCTGTACAACTTAGAAAATTATACAATTGATAGTACACTATCCTTGAACTCTAATCTCAATTGGGTCTTCCTATGAACTGACATGCATGAGTTATTTTTGAGTGAATTATCAGTTATCTGATTGATCACTGCATGTGAATTAAAGCCAATTTAATTCACTTGACCACTCACTGGTTCCTCCAACAGTTAGAACTAGTTTAACTGAATTAAATAATTACAACTCAATAAGAACTCAACCTGGACCCCTAAAATTTAGGGATCACTCTACATGACTCTAGATAGACTTCCAACTTGAATTTACTGAGCCAACTAAGTCAAATTAACTTAGTTAACTATTACAAGTTGCTATGAGAATAGAATTTCGATTTAATTCCTAATTTAATTCAAGGACAAATTAAATTAGAATTTCTAGATGTTATTTTTAACATTTCTTGTTGCTATTTTCAACACTCCCTCTCAACAAGAAATGAATTCAACTCTATCCCGATCTAGTACCTTTGGAATGTTCTGCATGCAACACTTCTCTCTAGTGTTGTTGCTACTGCAACTTTTGAAACTGAAAAAAGCATCCAAACTAAATCAGTATGATGCATCTGTCACCAGAGTCTCTGACTGCTACTAGCTACTGCACTGTCTACTGAAAACTTTGTGCTTCTGTTGACTCTGCATTGTGCCATCTGCACTGCTGCCAACTCTGCTCTGCGCCCCCAGCACTTCGCTGTTGCTAGTCTCTGCCTCTATTACTTTGACATCTGACTGCATCAACTGCCATTGTTCCATCCTGCTATTATGTATTGTGGGCTCCCATAGTAAGGTAATGATACATGAGACAAAACATCTTAATGGACCCTGCCCAAATTTCTAAATTGTTGGGACTATTGCTTCACATCGCCCCACCTCTCACCTGGAGGTATGGTTGCAAGTGCTCCCTCTGCCCACTTGGCTCGAAATTTTCCCCTACTGGAGGTCTGTTCTTGAGTGGATGTCTCCACTCGGTCTCCTCTCTGCTTCTCTAATTGAGGTTGCTCCACAACTTTTTGAGACTGCTTCTAAGGTTGCATGTTGAGAGGTAATTCGTGGTCCTTCTCAACCACCAAGTCTCTAACTTTGGCCTTGCTCTTCAAGGTTTTGCATGCATCTTGTACCTCAAGTGCATACAGGTTCTTGACTCGCACACCAATCTGTTTCACCTGTGTCGCCATCACAAAAATTTCTGAAAAAGAGAGTTGATATTAAATCGATGATATCTCCCTCGTCTGAAATCTGATTCGGCCAATTTTTTTTAAATTTGGCTATTTTGTCGCAAGGAATCCAGATCTAATATTTGTTTTTGAAAATTTTCAACAAAAAATTTCAGATATGCTCTGCAAACTCACCACTCAAAAAAAATTCTTGCTCATCAATCTGCCAATATCAATGATCACAACTCCTTTTGTGACACTAAACATTGGCTCACTGATTTTCCACTAGCATCCTTCTAGATCCATAAGAAGTCTACACATAGGGTCTTCTGGATCTAATCTGAACTATAGCTTCATCAATCAAGGACAACTTCAAATTCTTCTCTTCTATTGTGAGTTCAGCTTCGATACCATGTAGATTTTTATTACAGATTCAACAGCTTATGTGATATGCTCAAACACAAGACAAGAATCTACTCTACTCTTCAGAAACCAAAATTGATCGATGAAAACAATAAGCAGAAAAGGAAGAATATCAATAACACAGAACACAATATTTCTCTAGGGAAAGCAACTGCTAAAAACCCTGACTATCTATATTGCATTAACCAAAAGATCTAAGAAGAAAATACAATGTTTTTTTTTTAACTCAAACAATTCCTGCACTAGTATAATCTAACTCTCTGCCTCACAAGCCAGCTCAAGCCAACACTTAGCTAATTTTGTTGCCTACCAAGCCCCTACTTCCTTGTGCCTTCTTAGTCAAAGAATATGGATGACTACAATATGCTCTACTCAACCTTGAGCTCAATTTGCACAAGTATTTTCTATCTTCTGCCTGACTGACTTCCTTTGGCCAATACTTAGCCAAATATCCAAGCTTCCAAGTTCCTAGTTCCTTGCCCTGTTCCCTTGGGAATTAGCTCATATTTAATTGGGAAATTCCCCACTAGTAACTACACAATCCATCCATAGGCCTCCCTCTGATTGCATGCACCATATGTACAACTCAGAAAATTATACAACTGATAGTACACTGTCCTTGAACTCTAATCTCAACTGGGTCTTCCTCTGAACTGACATGCATGAGTTATTTTTGAGTGAATTATCAGTTATCTGATTGATCACTGCATGTGAATTAAATCCAATTTAATTCACTTGACCACTCACTAGTTCCTCCAACAGTTAGAACTAGTTTAACTGAATTAAATAATTACAACTCAATAAGAACTCAACCTGGGGCCCTAAAATTTAGGGATTTCTCTACATGACTCTAGATAGACTTCCAAATCGAATTTATTGAGCCAACTAAGTCAAATTAACTTAGTTAACTATTACAAGTTGCTATGAAAATATAATTTCGATTTAATTCCTAAATTAATTCAAAGACAAATTAAATTAGAATTTCTAGATGATATTTTTAACATTTCTTGTTGCTATTTTCAACAGAAGTGTTCATAAATGGTTAAGTGTATAGAGCTTTTGGCTAGACAAACACTCGACAACAAGACGGAAGCTTTATGACTTATGTACTATAAAAAATTAAGGTAGGTAGAAGGGATGCATGTAGTTACCTTCACTCTTCATGCTCTATACTTTGCATGAGATGTAGGTTGTGAAGGCTAGTGCTTTCTTAAGGAAGAAGTGAGTCAAAATGGGGTTCAACTCTACAACCTGTGTAAAGGGAAAATAACACAAAGGCTAGGTTTGCATTGGATGTGACATGTTTACCTCTACATCCATATTCATGCATGACAAAATAAACCTACATAAACCCCATGATCACATGGCCATCGGACAACCAATCACAATTGTAATAATAATCCAAAGGCCACGTTTTGGATTTTTAACCTCAACTAGTTTCAATCTTGCTCTAGGATCATCTTTAGGAGCTAGAAACTCAAAGGCCATTGCATTGCAAGTTTAAGAAAGGGTAGCAAGGGTATTATGTCTAGTGGCAAGAGTGATAAATCCAAGAGGAAACCAAGATGATTTTGAGTTTCTTGGCTTTTTGGGAGAAATCAAATCATCAGAGGAGGTATTAAAGAGGCCATTAGAAGATGAATGAGGGGGACATTTCCAAGGAAGAATGGTATTAATCATTGGAAATCTTGGGAGGTTAACAATGCATTAGAAAGACTAGGGACTCAAAAGAATAAATATTTTCCTAAATAAGAAGGATGAAGAGTATTTTGAGCTTATCCAAGAAGAACAAAAAATATCTCTTAGCCAAACAACAATATACAAGACAAGCTAGGAGTAAGATTACACAACATTTTGTCAGAGGCTTTAAGCTCCCATTTGTAATCCTTCCTAAGTATTAAAAAGCCAAATAAAGACACAATTTCTTGTTGTTTTTTCCAAAATTGGTTTATAGGGTAAAATCTTTATGTTTTTTTTTCTCCGGGGAAAAATTGCAGTTTTCTATTATAAAGAGAAAATTACATGTTATAGATGTCTGTGGGGCATATGGCATATGTTGGGCCGTAGCCATCAAAAAGAAGTCTATACAAAATTTACCCATACAGGGTATGTTGTGACTGTTCATGTAGATGTCATATACAAATAAATATATACCATAGACTATGAAAAATAGCAAAAATATACTACAAAGTTAGGGCCTATTGGCCCGCTGGTAGAGTTGATCTATGTATGGTCGATGATAGTATTGGAAATGATCTTCACCTTTCTGTTCCTTTATAAGCCAAATCCCCCTAGGCTGGACCGTGGCCACCTTGGATAGCAGGTCAGAAACCTGATTGCACTCCCTTTCTCAGTCATTGTTTCGACCCTGTGCGCCCTCGAGCCCTCCATCCGTGTCCTTCTGTCAAAGCCAGGTAAAATCTTTATGTTATTTTTGTGTAGGATTGTTTTTCTTCAACGTTATTTACTACACGTAATGCATATTCATAATTAATGCATAATGAAATAACATACAAAGATAAGCAAGTAATTTTTTTGCAACATTAATTAAGGTTCAAGTTGGTGAATTGTCTTGACCATATGGTAAACAATTACAAGTCATAAGGTGTCAAAGTTCAAGCTAAAAAATACAAAACAACTTGTATGTTGAATTTCCATAGTGGATACTAGAAGAGAAGTAAGCCATTGTTGCAAGGTCTTGGAAAAATTAGGGACCCAAAGATAACAAGAAATTCAATTACGAACGACCCAGGGAAGACCTTAAAGTCATATTTACTCACTTGGAGTAGAGCATGATTATATTAAGCGATATGGTAACACAATTATTGGTAGTAAAGGATGAAGAGAGGTGTGTAGCAAGGACTTAGGACAACCTGAGGAGTCGATGATTCAAGTAATAATCACAAGACTTATCCTTCCACCTCCAATACTCCATTTAAGGTTAAAGAAACACTTGAAATATTGACATATGATGATTAGGTTAACATTGAGAATCTCATTAGCTAGTTGACACAAGTACATGAGCTAAAGGATTTATTTTACCTAATTGATAATGTTTGGGTATGCTATGTAATGGTGGGACAATAGTGTAGGAGGCTAGGAAAGAAGCCTCTCATTACAAAATGGGAGAATTTCATGGAATTGTTAGAATCTTAGTGTTATCTTTTAGGCAATGAAAACGAGAACACATGAAGTGGCAATATCTTTGGTAAGAACAAGGAGAAAGTGTACAAGAAAAAGTGTTGTGATATATTCAAATATTATCTCATTACTAACTATATGAGTTTTATGCAAAAAGGTGGGGCTACTATAGAAATGTGTGCTTCTCATATATAATACCAAAAAAATCAGATTTTTTGGAATATAAGGAATCTCTATTTAGACCCAAGGGTCCAAAAATAAAAAATAAAAAAAAAATGTTTGTATCCCTTCCTTATCTTTAATGATCTTCCATGTTCCTTTGTCCATTTCCAATCCAACTTTTGAGACTAAGTCTGCTTGCATGTTTCTTGACCTGTAAATATGATCAAAAGTGATGTGAGAAAAAAAGGGAATTCTCTATAAGATTTGTTGATATAGACGCAAAAGTGTATCATTTCTCAGTCTTATTGATCCTTGCATTCATTGTATAACCACCCAAGAGTCACCATACATATGAAAAGAATTTATTCTTTGATGATTAACAAGTTGAATGAGAAGTTTGAGGGAAAATAGTTCAACAAAGTTGTTGGAGGCATGGTCAATGTTTGCAGAGAAGGTGAAAAGGTTTGTGTTTTCCAAATAGATTATACTACCAATACCTCCCCTAGGCGGGTCAAATTGTGCAACACCATCAAAGAAATCCCATGGAGAATCCTTCTGTATTTCAATTTCATCTAGTGGAGAAGCTGGAGCAATTATTTGTCTTGAAATCAAAGAGTTTAACAAAGCCAACCTCTACAGAGCAATCTTTAGTTAAGGGGGACCCTGATTTTCAAAGATTGCTTGATTTCTATCTATCCAAGTACCCAAACCATAACCAAGGGGAGTGCTTTGTGATGATGTTTTTGACTTGTATAGAGCCATGTCTCCAAACAATATTTAATATTAAGACCTTTCTAGGAATAAGAGGGACCTTCTTGATTTCTTATTTCCTTCCAAAACAACTATGTAAAAGGGAAAATTATAAATAAGTGTGCAATTGTTTCAGAATAAAAAGACATAGTGGGCTTCTACTGGAACCAAAGAAGGATTTTCTAGTAGAATGTCCCAGGTGGGAGCTTTTTTTTGGACGATAAACCACGTAAGGAGTTTACTTTTTGATGGGAAGTTTAGTTTTCAAAACTTTTTCCCCACAAGGGTGGCTCGTGTGGCCTTGGTCTATTTAGCTATGTTAAAGGAAAATGCAATTGTTCAATGTGAAAAACATAGATGAGGAAAGCAAGAAATATCTTTACATCAAGCTAGACTCCAAGAAGGGGAAACAACAAAAGGCTCAAGAAGAGGCAACAAAATTAAAAGAAAAAAGTATGCAATGACAACATAGAGAGAAATATCCCTAGAAACATAGCAAGTTCCATGATCTAGATGGGCACATAAATGAAAAGTGTTAGCAACCTCATAAAAAATGGTACAAGTCCCCAAAAGGGGAGTAAGTTGGGGCAAGGTCAACACTGTTTCATAATATTATAGTGTTTTCCTTGAACAATTGCTTGGATACATAATATTATGCAACACTCACTTTTGGAAGTGCTTGAACCATGGAATGTTCTAAATGATAACTACTGAATAAATCATGGTAGGAAATACGTCTGATGTGGATAGAAACCTAGTTTGAACCACATTGCAACAATCAAGGGATAATGGAAATAGAGGTACCCTATTCCATATTAAAGTGCAAGTGAAGAACTAGAAGGTAAAGGCTTTGTTTGATAGTGGTTATCAATGTAATTTGATTTTGAAACTTTCATTGTTCAACTTAGTCTAGCGGCTTGTGATCTAGTACAATCATGTTCATTGGGATGGTTACAAGGCAAATATGCCATAGGAATCACTAGAAGATATAAATCTAGGCTTGCCATTAATGTTGATTATGTTGGTGAAGTAGCACCTCGTGATGCATGGGAAGTGAAGTTTGGCAATCCCTACTTATGGGATAAGGATGCAACCTTATATAGGGAAGACAAATATATCACTTGGGTAAAAGTGGTAAGGATACCTCATGAAAGCACATAAAGGGAGAAACAAAATCTCCATGGTAGCAATGTCAAAACAAGTGTAGGCAAGAAGATTTATTGAGACATGCCAATAACAAATAGCATTCTTATTTGAAGAGGTAATGGAGTTGGAGAAACAAGTGTAGGTTACGTGCTTCTATCTCTTCCATTGTTGAGATTTTAGAAACCAAAAACATATTAATGGCTAGGTGTAATCTAAAATCAATCATTGACAACTAATGATTTGTTTCAATGGCTTTTGTATGTTTAAGATTAGTTCTTAAGTTGTAGTTTTAACGGATTTAAAGCCTCCATCTAAACATTAGTTGAAGTCCTTTTTCATAGCTTGGTATAAGACCAAGTTTAAAGCCTTGTTGGAACCCTGCTTATCATTACCTTGGAGAAGTTCAAAGAAGTATTCAAAAATGGCAAAGGCAACTATATGCAATACTTTAGGCTATGTGGAGGCATGTAAACAATGAGGGGAGCTTAATTCTCCATACTCCATGCAAACTTAAGGTATGTGTCTCGGGACAAATGTAATAAAAAGCACACAGAGTGAGGGAAATGCTTAACACTGAGTGTTACCTCCACCCTTTCTACACTTCACACTCTACAATAATAAGAAAAGGTACAGGCTAGTTGATTTGGATTGGATATTAACTTTCATCCATCTCGATGCTTTTAGAGTGGAAAAATTTGAGAAATCAACTTGTAAGGTCATTTTTATTAGAAGACCTTGGTTTGGATAATTGGGGTCTAAAACCTTCCAAGGCCATTTCGAGACATTAAATGATGTTTTTTGGAGTTAAAACTTCTCTCTTTAACATTAAGCACCTTGACACCATTCTACACTCATATACCTTTCCAATGGCGCAAGAAATATGCCAATCAATTTTTGTATGAAAAAGTTATGTCTCCCAGAAGTTGACCTTCCGGTTTGACCACAATGGTTTTATAGGATGCCACATCAACTGTTGTTAATCATACAAAATAGGCTAGCTAGGTTTGAATTATGAAGAAGACCCTAGAAGATTCAAAATTGTAACTCTAGTGGAGAGTTGAAGGAATCAAACATGACCCCAAGTTGGCTATTAGGCTATGTTAAAATCAAATCACTAGGAGTAGGGGTGACATTTTATGCTATTGTATCGTGTTTCAAATAAAGCAACTAGGAGTGGGAGTTAAAGAGTATAAAAGAGAGGGTTAGTGTTCTGTAGTAGCGTAATAGGCCATAGGTCTCACGTAACTCCATAGAGGAAAGAGAGTAGAGTAGTCTCACCTTCTAGCTAGGTTTTCTCTCACAAGGGTTTCCTAGAGAAAATATTTGTGTTGATTTTGGATAATGTGTGATTTTATATGTTCTCTATTTTCCACATTTTATCTATTTCGTGCATATGGAGAAAATCAATGATTAACAAATTTGGAATCTAAAGGAATTTAACCTTCATGGTATAAATTTTAGATTATTTTATCAAATATGTTGTGATGAACTGTCTAGTGGAATATCCACGGAAGTTTACATATCATATTGGTATTAGAGCGGGTTTCTTTGGGGAATCTCATGGGAAGTTGCAGGGGATCCAAGAACCAGTTTAAGCATAAAGTTGCAAAATCGTAGCCATGGTTGACGAGTTTATTCACAATAACCCCCATGATTCAATAGAAGAGATATTAATCGAGATGAAAGTGGAGGTCACTGAAATTAATTGCAATATGAAACCCCTTATGGTAGCTCTACAAAATAAGCTTGGAATCGGAAAAGATGGAGGTTCCAACTGAGAGGTCATATCAAAGGGGAAATTTGAGGATCACGAAGACCCAGAAAAGGAGTCAGGGAAAGAACTTGAGAAAGAATAATTAATTTCAAGTGTCATTACCCATTCATAGTACCTATTCAATATGGAAACGCTGGTCGACATTAATACTCCCTGTTGGATAGTGGCATTGAATTGGAAGGCTTATATCCATAGGCTAATATCTAGCTAGAAAAAAATGAGGAAAATAATAAATCTCAAATTTGTAATCACTCTTAGATGAATCCTTTCGCAACTCCAAAAAAGGATGTAGTTTTATCAGAGCTGGTTACGTCAACAAAGATTCCAATCCCTCCCTTTGAGGTTTCAGGTGTACAAATTGATATAATCATGCCAAGAGAGTCAACCTCTCGTGGAAATTAAAATGACCACATGAATCCAATAACTTAGACTTAGAAAGAGGAAAATTACTACGATCAATTTCAAGGAAGTTAGACGATTAATTTTACTGTAACTTCAACCAACCTCACACCATTCAACTAAGTGGAAAGATGTAAGAAAGAAAAAATAGAAGAAAAAGTACATATGTGAATGTTGAAGATCCCTTATTGAGGAGTAGAAACATTATTTAGTAGATCTTTGGAAGTGTTAAGAAACAAGGTAAGAATATGGAGAACAATTGATTGTAATTGTAATTAGCCACTTAGAATTAGTAAAATATAAACAAATATCAAAACCTAGATATGATTTTAGGGTGGTCAACAATAAAAACATGTTTGTTAGTGCTATACAATTTCATGCTTATAAATTATATGCATTTAATTTATGATAACATAATTATTTACATTGCAATGAAGGGTAAAGAAGAGCGACATCGAACATAAAAAATACAAACCTATTGATAGATATCTAGAAGAAATATATAAAATGAATCACTACCTCAACCTGAGATCTTTAGTATATATACCTAAGATCTTACATGCATACACACATATATTTCCAAAATAGTCATACATGATTTTGAAAATCGTATACATTTGCATTTAGCACCTTCTTCTTAGACTAACCTCTAAGCTACTCAAAACCTTACTCTTTAACCCTTTAATCGTAACTTGAAACACCTTGAATCCAACCTTAACCATCAGCTCTTTCCCCAACCCTTATATTGATTAATAACATTCACAAGTATAACTTATTCCACCGACCCCCTTCTCTCCCTTTTAAATCACCCTAAATTTCTATTTATAACCTTTTTAATATCATTTTATTAAGACTATCACAATCAATAAACACATTATCTTTTTCCTAGGACAATCACAACCAATAAACACATTACCTACACCTAACATCAATTCACCTGACTATTTAGACATTCCCAGAATGATTAACTTTCCAACATTAAATTGAACCTACCATGCAAAAACTCCTAGAAGGAGGTCTCAACTGTTCCTTACCCCCCGACAACTTTCTTAGGGAGAAACTTTGTGTAACATTAAGCAACATTAATGGTTTCTAGGTTAGTCCTAAATTTGATTCACTAAATACATCAAAACTTGTCTTGTGCACTTTCATATGCTAAAATATTGAATCCAATATCTAAGAAGATGAATTTTGTGCCCTTAAATGACTCACTATACAAATCCCAACATCATTGTACTTAAATTTGACAAAGGACAAAGTTATGGTCCTTATGAAAATTAAATACTGTAATGTTTCTCAACCACAAGCCCATGAACAAAATCACCAAAATGGTAATCTACCAAATTCCTTAATTTTGTGAAATCTTATATATCAATGAAGCATTAAGATTGGCAAAATCCATACTCAAATCTAACATATTACTAACATTGTTCATGATTGTAGCTCTAAATATGTTGTTGTTGAATAGTCTTCCCACACTGAAGATCACACCTCTAGCGTTGTTAAAGACATGTTAAAATTGAAAAAAAAAAAATCCAACAACACAAATTGTGAACATGGCTATAGAATTAACCAAACTTGACACCTTATCGTAGATCACCTCCACTCCCTTAAAGATTTACTACAAACCCCTGCCAATACATTGATCCCCTGTAATTCCTCTCTATTGCTTATTTCACTATTATTCTACCTCAAACCCCTTATTACCTTTTATTTTTTTCCAAACTTATCCTAATATTGACAATGCACTGGAAGGACTAAAATCCATAAGCTAATGTATTGCTAGAGAAAAATGGGAAAATAACAAATCTGAAAGTTTTAATTATTGTTAGGTGAACCATTTGGCAACTCTAAAAAGGATGTAGTTTGCTTAGAGCTTGGTATATCAATAAAGATTCCAGTCACTCCTTTTGAGGTAACAGATGTATACATGGATACAATCATGCCAAGATGGCCAACCCCTCATGGAGAATTGAAATGACCACATGAATTAGATAATTTAGATTTAAATAGGAAAAAATACCAAGACCAATTTCAAGGAAGTTGAAAATAAATTTTATTAAAGCTTCCTTCAACATCACACCTTTCAACCAAGTGGAAAGATGTAAGAAGGAAAGGTACACATGTGAATGTTGAGGATCCCCTATTGAGGTGGGGCGACATTAGTTAGTAGATCTTTAAAAGTATTAAACAACAAGGTAAGAATGTAGGCCCAATTCATCATAGTTGTAATTAGCCACTTGAAATTAGTTTTAGAAAAATTAAATTAAATATCAAAACCTAAATATGAGTTTGTAGATGTCAACAATCAAAACATGTTTGTTAATGTTATACAATTTTATGCTTATCAATTAATATACACAATCATTTTAATGAAAATATGTTTTTTCACATCATGATAAAGGGAAGAAGAGTGTTGCCAAACATAAAAAAAAATACAAACCTATTGAAACATATATCTAGAAATTTTGTAAAAATGAATCACTACCTCAACCTCACACACACACACATAGAACAACCATAATTGATATTGAAAGTGATAGTGCTATGATCCTTCATCAATCCACACAAAATTTACATTTACCAACCTCTTCTTAGAGAAAACTCTAAAATACCCCCAAAACCTCAAATTATAACCTAAAATAACCCTTTAATTGTAACTTGAAACACCTTGAATCTAACCTTCCCCAACTATTCAATTAATTAATAACATTCACAACTCCAACTTGTTAAATGGAATGCCTTTTCTCCCTTCTAAATCACCATAAATTCCTATTTATAACCTTTTAAATATCATTTTATTAGGACAATCACACCAATAAACACATTAACTACGCCTAAAATCCTCCAAAAGATTCAAATAATAACATAAATCCACCCCACTATTTAAACCTCCCCACAATGTCAAACTTTCCAACACTAAATTTGAACCTACCACACAAAAAATCCTAGAGCAAGGTTTTGACTATGCTTTCTCTCCTCACAACTTTCTAACGGAGAAACTTTGTGTAACAGGGAGAAACATTAATGGTTTCCAGGTTAGTCATGAAGTAGACTCAAATTCATAAAAGATTGTCCTGTGTGCTAAAATCTTGAGTCCAATGTCTCAGAAGATTAATGTTGTGCACTCAAATGACTCATTGACCATCCCAACCTCATTGTATTTAAATTTGACAAAGGAAAAATCTATGGATTTTATGAATATTAAATTCTATAATGCTAAAATGATGGACATCTCCTCCAATGCCTACCACATTCATGACCATAATCTTGTGAACAAATAACCAAAATGGCAATCAAAGCTGATAAAATTGGAAAAATAATTATATAAAAGCCATGCACGTTTAACTTTTGGTCTATATCCCTCGAGACATTGTTTAAACTCTAGGTTCCATACTATTGGTGACTACTATTTGTAGCTTGTTTTTTTGTATACAATGCCATGTGTTTGCCATTTTATTAATGGTTAAATGAAAACATTAAAAAAATATTTAAACCATCTTTAAACTCTATAAAATCTCAAAAATTGCTTTCATGATGTAGATGACGCATGTTGCCCTCTCCTACATCAAGACGTCTACCAAATTCGTTACTCTTGTGAAATCGCATATCTCAACGAAGCATCAAGATTTATAAAATCCAAACTCAAATCAAACATATTACTAACACTATTCATAATTGCAACACTGAACATGTTATTGTTGAACACTCTTCTCACCCTAAACATCACATTAACTTTAACAAAACTAAACTTCTAGACAAAGCTCAACTATATACCTCTAGAGTTATTAGAGACATGTTAAAATTGAAGAAAAACCCAACAATGTTAATGTGAACATGTCTACAAAATTAACCAAACTTGACATCTTATCCTAAATCAAGCTTGATGTGTTTTCGTGTCAGACATCAACTAGAGTGATTTTTATTCATACTTGAACCTATATCCCTCTAGATGGAGACGAAATTTTGAATTTTCTAAAATTGTTAGAAAACCCTCATTTATTGATCATGAAGACCCAATAAAATTTTAAGAATTTAGAGTTACTTTCAATCTTGTAGTGCTTCCTCTTACAACACCAACAAGAATGGTTTATCCTTTGAAGAATTAAAAGAAAGAAAGAAATAAGTAAATTGCCCATGTTTCTCCTCTCAGCTTCATCCAACACTTTACGTTATCAAAAATAGAGTTCATATACCTAAGGTATTGTTAATTTCATCCAATAACATGTAGTTTTTTTATTTTGTAAGCTCAAAATTCTATATTAACCAATGTAATATTTAAATCATAAACATCAGATTATCCTCCCAATTTTCCTTGGTATGCCAATTTGGAAACTAGACCAAAGGAAATAATTGAACATTAGACTTAGAGCTTGCAAAAATAGCATTACATTCTTGGAGAGGCTACTATTCCTAGTAGAAAAACTTGTCATCAATTCTAGTGACATAACAATGATAGGAAAGAAAAGAAAAGGACACAGAGAACTAAGTAGCCAGAAAACATAAAACATAGCTTCCATCTGTCATCAATTCTAGTGACATAACAATGACAGAAAAAAAAGGACACAGAGAACTAAGTAGCTAGAAAACGTAAAACATAGCTTCCATCTATAACATATCTAGAAAAAACAATGAGGCTAGTTGACAGGTGCAAGGCGGTAATTGTGTCATGGTGGAGGTAATTCATTGATGCATAAAATGATTGCCTCCATACGTTCCATACACTCTTCCATAAGATGATAAAGCAAGTGTAGTTCCTTCATGCAGAGGAGAAGCTCATCCCTGCTCTTGATTCTCTCAAACAAAACTTTGCCTAGAAGATTATGGATGTGCCAATAGAGTCGATGGTGTCAATATATTGATTTTTTTGACCTCTAGTATTACCCATATTAGGGACATAATTCAAAATTGATTCCATTACCTATGAATTAGAAATGTTGTCCCTTTATTCTACAACCTCCTATTGAATATCATCAATATCTTATTGAATGACCACTAGAGTGTGCTCCTCATATTTGTTAGTAGAGGCATGGGCTCTAGTCAAAGCTCAGGTGTTGCGGCCCCCAACTCCCCTCCTCGAACGTGCCCATTATTGAGGCATGAAAAACAACCAAGGAAGCTCTCGATATAGAGTAAAGGTGAAGAAAGGTTAGGCATGAACAGGGGGGGTGACATAATAGAAATTAGGAGGAGTAGGAGGTTAAGGAGAAACCAACAAAGGAGGGAATTTTGGTGTTTAAAGTTGGAGATAAGAAAGAAGTGGAATGCGTCAAGAAGGTGGCTAGAAATAATATATCAAAGAGAGCAGAATAGAGACTAACATAAAATGAGTGAGAACCACAACAACAAGAAATGATATACTTGTAACAGAGTAATCCAATTATGGCTATGGAAGGGAGGTGGCAGTGCTAACTTCAGAGATTTTCTGCAAACTTTGAGTTCCCCTTGCACTCTTATGACCGAGGAGAAGAATGTGATCAAGCTTGAGGATAATATATGAAGAGAAGAAGGAACCATGCCAAGAGGGCTTGGTCCTTCTCTTTTTCCGAGCACAAACAAAGAGGTAGACAATTGCCCTTAAACAATGAAATCTCCTAAACTATCTGCAAGACTTACCATTTCCACTAACATAAAGAAATGAAAAGAATTAGAACCTTCCCTTTTGGACAATATAGCTTGTGCGATAAGTTTTGGGTCTAGAATGTCATCAGTGGCAACCTCCCTGTTATTACACACCTTCACTGCACAATGAATTCGAAAGAACTTGTTTCTACGCAAGTAAGATCTTGCTCAAAACCAATTCAATACTCATCATAGATCATCCATGCTCATTTTAAGTCACCCGTAGTAGGAAAGAGCCTCTGGAGTTAACCCACTCACATCCTTTTCATTCTATATTCCTATTATCCATTTATCCTTATTATCCATTTTCCATTTTCCATTGTTATTTATCCATTTCTCTAAATCAACCATTTCCCCAAACCTTTTTACTTAGTCATTTTTTTATGATTTGTGTAATGCAAAACATGTTTTCCCTTATTACTTTCCCACATTTATATTTGTCATGTTGTCTCAACACTTCGAATATTTTCCATTATTTGGGCATGCAAACTTGGAGAATTCATTTCCATTTCTTCTTTCCTATTTCTCTACATCCTCTATCATTCATCCTTAGTCATTTTATTCCCTTTATTCCCCTCATTACTTTCCCTCGACATTATCCTCAACACTAAGTCATTTTATGGATGATGTGAATATTTCATTTCCATTTATTTATTTCATTTTTTATGCATTCTTATTTCTCCACATTCCTTTTACTTTTAACACTTAGTAAATTTTCCTCATATCCCTTATTTCTATGCCTCTTTCTTATCATACGTTTTATCCCTCATTTCTTTGGTACTCCTCCCAATTAAGGTAGACCTATTTGTAGCTTACACTTGGAAGATATGGATTGGAAATGGACGACTATGTAGGGACTTGCATGATGACTAGGAATTGAGTTTTCCCCTCCCTTATTTGGCACTCCTCCCAATGACACGTGGCAGTAAGGTGGACCTATCTCTAGCTTACACTTGAAAGGTATGGATTAGACATGGATGACTACGCAGTTTCTTGGTAGGATGACAAGGCATTGAGATGGTGATAAAAAGTTTACACTACACATAAGCTACACCAATTTCCATGGTTCTCTCTACTTCATATACAAAATATGGGAAGAAATTTATTTACAAATATGTTGTACATACACTCCTACAATGCATATGGGATAAAAGGGTGGACTTGCAAATCAAGGGCTGAGATTCATGTGGAAGAAAGATCAATGATGGCTAAGTCCTTATCTTTTGGAGGTCATTTCTTGAGATCTTAATGTCCAAATTTGTCAAATGAGAGCTTGTTTGAATGCTAGAGACATGAAGAACAACTTGGAAATGGTTCCATGGCTTGACTGATATTTTTCATGCTCTAAAAATTAAATTAATTGTCTTGATTATTTTGAATTAGAAGTAAAATATATATTTTTTAATGGTTTATTACAAGGAGATTTTAAATATTTAAAGTGGGACACAATTTGGAGGACGAATATATAATTTGATATTTACTAAAGGGACTTAATTTAATTAGCAAAAAAGAGCAAAAACCCTAACCATAAGTAATTCCAAGAAGATGAAGAGAATATTATAAAAAGATATGAAGTATATCTAGAATGGGGGATTTCTTCTATTGGGATTTTTCACTAAAGGTGAGCTTTTCCTTTCCAATGTTTTTGTGAATTATCTCAAGTGACTTTCTCTCTCATTTTCTCTTCTACATATTTCTTTCCATTAGGTTTTCCATGTGTGCTTTGCAATAGTAGCACCTACGATTGAATATGTGAAGCCCTATATAAGCTCCATGTTAACCCTAAAACCGTTTTATTAGGCCCTATATATTGAGTTATTATATTTCTATTGTTATATTGTTATGCCATCTTAAACCTTTCATTGTACCATTTCATTATATTTATACCCATTATCTCATATATATATATATATATATATATATATATATATATATATATATATATATATATATATATATATATATATATATATATATATATATATATGACTTAATCAGAAGATTAGGAAAGAACACGAAGGGAGGAGATGGCTCTAAGGTTGTGTGAGGGATAGAACCTGTTGTCCCGTTTTGGGTTCGGTTAACTTTCATTAGCCATCGGCAGTGGAACAAGGCAAAATTTATGTTTTTAGGTGCGTGGGACTCGGGAAGGTGATATACAAGTGGTGGAATATCTGTCAAGCATCGAGGCAACATAAGAACTTTTGAAGGTCAATTTTCGGTGCTGAGATGGATGAAGAACTAGTAGATTATTCTTTAGATCCCTTTGACTCTGTGTCGATTTGGACAAAGTTTCCAACTCAGCATACCGATATGAAGTCACCAGGTGCATATGGGGCATCAGCGATGCAAGTCGACACATTTAGGGTTTCTACATAGGAGGTATATGGAAGCTCCGCCTCCCTAGAATTAAAAGACCTTATTTTGGCTTGAGGTAGAAACCCTCTAGGGTATCATGGCTTAGGGTATATAATGGAACCCAAATTGGATCTGGTATAACAGTAATCAAATTATTTGGTCTAGCCCCATCATCGTTGCAGTTTCTGAAGAGGTGTTTAAGCCCTAGTTCGGTGGATGATCGTAGCTATGGAATCCCTAAGCGGGAAGGGCATACAGGGGTTTCTGCACTATATACTAGAGTGGGTCCCTCTGGGGTTCAATACACTGAGGATTGTGGCTGGGAACAGGGCATTGCCGCAATACACATAAATCAAGACTTCCAGAATTCATCTTCAGCTCAGACCTCGGGATGTTTTGAAGGGATCCCTACAAATAATTCTGATAGTCATCAGGAGGAAGCTAGGGTTAGCTTATCTTCATATATTCCCACACAAGATATTGGAAATTTAGATGAGGGAACTCAGAAGAAGAGAGAGAATAAATCAAACAACACCAAAGTTAGAGAAAGAGAGATATTGTTGGTTCTATGGGAGGGAATCAAATTGGATGAGGTCATGGATACTGCAGATCATGTACTGGTAGGGAGGGTTCATGGGAGAAACTACTCATCGGCGCGTCTGAAGAAATGGGTAATAGAGATATGGGGTCAGGTATTGGAAAATTTGTCGACTGTGGTGACTATGACCACAGGATGGTTTTGTCTGCGTTTCGTTAGGCTAGAACATGCTTCATGGTTTTTGACGAAATATTGGCACATTGAAATGGTCCCAGTTATGTTGAATCGATGGTAGCTTGAGGCGGGTCAAATTTGGGTAAGAATATCGGGACTGCCTCTTCAATTTTGGGTTGAAGATGTCTTTAGATGTATTAGGAATGATTTGGGAGTTTTTTTAGATTATGATAAATCCTTTATTAAATCTAGCAATATGACCTTTGCATGTATCTTGGTCCATCTAGACACTAGAGAGGGGCTAGTGGAAAGCCTGAGCTATAATGGCAGGGCATTATTAGATTGAAAAATTTGGATTATGAGGGGATACCACTTAGGTGTAGGAGGTGTCACGAAGTTGGTCACCTATACAAATATTGCCCAATGATAGCAAAAGAAAATAAAATAGCAAAATCTATGGATGGGAACGAAGGGACTGGATTTGGCCCCAACGACATGAATTAGACGACATAGAAGAGTTCGAACCGTAAGCAAAAAGAGATGGAAAAGAATAAGGGGAAACAAGTCTCATCTTTCCGACCTTCATCACTGAGGATTACTCATGCGCGAGCATCAACAACCGACCCCCCTCCGGGTACTGATCTCTCTTACCCATCTCTGGATCCTTATATATCGTTTAATCCTTCTACATCATGTCATGCACATAATGTTAGGGTGGCTTTATCTTCATGTGATTTGAGTTTGATTGCTTGTCCCTCGACCTTAGTACCTGTATCTTGTCTCGCACCCTTTATTGCCATCCCTGTAGTATCACAGGGCACTACGAACGCAAGGGAGGATACCTCTTCATAGTCAAATGAAAGCCATAGATATAACCTATGATATTTATCCAAACATCCCATAGATGCAGGTCGAGGATTAGGTATCTCATCCCCTCCAAAGATCCCAAAATCCTCTCGAGGTAGGCAGTCCTATATATCAAAGGCTATTCATAAGGCCAGTATGGATGTAGCGGAAGGTAGACAATTATCACTTGATGGGGTTCTTAGAGCAAGAGGCAACCTAAAATCAGTTACTCGATGAAGTGGTTATCTTTTAATTGCAGAGGGTTGGCTAGCCCTGCCAAAAAATTATCCCTCAGGAAATTACTAGAAGTAGAGAAGGTGGATGTGATATTTCTACAAGAGACACTAGGGGATGGTGCCCAAATTACAGTGATTCTAGAAGCCATCAGTCCATGATGGACCTTACATGCTTTAGATGTCCAAGGCAAATCTGGAGGCATTGCTATAGGCATAAAATGTAGTTTGATGAAGTTAATTAATATTTGGGGAAGGGAAGGCACTTTAATGGCGGATGTTTTTTCTGAAGAATTAGGGATCAACATTAGGATTGTGAATATATATGGTCCCTGTCACAATCGTGAGGTGTTCTGGGAAGCATTTATGAGGTTTTCCTTTTTGCAGGCTGAAAACATAATTTTGGGGGGAGATTTAAATTTTTCTATGGGCCACACAAAATCTTTGGGAAGCCATGTACAGGTAGATTCTCTTATGGATTTCTTTGAACGAATGCTGGAGAATAATAATAATATTGAAATATCAGTGGCACGAGTTCAATCGACCTGGAGAAATAGAAGAACTAGGGATGTTATGTTAGCTAGGTGTCTTGATAGATTCCTAATTAAGGAATAACTGGTGGACAAGTTTGAAATGATTAGGCAATGGGTAGGCTCGGTTGGAATATTGGATCACACGCTTGTATACCTTGAAATAGCTGGTATATATCCTAAATTGTGGGCACCTTTCAAATTTAATTAGACATGGTTGAAGGATGAGGACTTTCATCGAATTGTTAAAGAGATATGGCAAGATAGATCTCAGATTAAAGGAAGCTTATCGATAGGACATTTTATTGGAGACCTATTACGACTAAAGAAAAGGATGATAGAATGGGAAAAGGAAAAGAAAAATAAGGATGAAGAATCTCTCAGGAAGATTGAATTTGAATTAGCCAGATTAGAAGAACCCAATAGTGGAGGATATGACTCCCCAAAATCCAAGTCATATGTTATACGACTAGAATCAGAGAGACTCGGGATATTAAAATAAATGGAAGAAACTTGGAGACTTAAGAGTAGAGCTATATGGATCCAAGCGAGAGATGAAAATACAAAAAAAATAAAAAAAATAAAAAAATCAACAACATGCAAGAGGACGGAAGGCTATCAATATTATATGGTCATTGGAGGATGAGGAGGGATCACCAATACAATCTTTCAGCAGACTAGCAAATCTAGGTATACATCAATTTGGAAATTTGTTTAAAGCCCCACATGAGGCCTCTCTGGCAGAGGTTTTAAAGGTAGCTAGTCTCTTTCCACGATTTGTAAATGAGGAAGTAATTGAAGACCTGAACAAGCCTGTAACCATGGGGGAACTAGAGGCAGTGTTGAAATGGTTTAAAAAGGATAAGAGTATGGGTCCGGATGGATGGCCTATAGAAATTTATTTGGCTTTCTTCTAGTTTATTGGTTAATATCTTCTTAGGGTTATAGAGGATTGTCAAATGAGTGGAAGAATGTATGACGCATTCAATGCAACATTCATAGCCTTAATTCCCAAATCTAACAAGCTTAGCACCTTTAATGATTTTCGGCCTATTTCTCTATGTAATTGCATCTATAAGATCATGGCGAAGATCATTGTAAATCACATTAAGCCTATTTTATCCCAACATATATCAAAGGAGAAATTTTCCTTTTTGAACACTCGCCAGATTCATGAAGCTATAGGCATTGCTGAGGAAGGTATACACTCAATAAAAATTAAGAATATGAAGGGAATGATTTTTAAAATATACCTCTCCAAATCATATGATATGACAAGTTGGTGGTACATCCAGATGATGTTGACTCATCTATGATTTCATTAACTGCATAATGTCTTGTATAACCTTTGTTTCATACAGTATTCTCATCAATGGATCGACATCAAATTTTTTCCACACAGAGTGAGGTCTCAGGCCGGGTTTCCCTTTATCATCGTTGTTATTCTTGTTGGTCATGGATGGTCTGAGTAGATTGATATCCGAAGAAAGTAATCAGGGGAGTATCAAAGGTGTTAAAATAGCAACAAGTATCATCTTGTCTCATCTATTATTTGTTGATGATGTCCTCATTTTCTGAATGGGACTATCAATGATTCTATTGTGTTCAACTTCATTCTTAAATTATTCATAAGGCCACTGGGATGGAGACCAATCAGGAGAAATCCACCTTATCTATTATGGGTTGGACACAATATAAATTAGTCTTTGCTACACAAAGATTTCCATATAGGAAATTGGCTTTTGAAGATGGGCTCAAGTATTTGGGATTTCAGCTCAAACCAAATAATTATAAAATTGTGGTCTGGATTTCATTGGTAACCAAGATTGAAAGAAGAATAAATATCTGGCATCACCGATGGTTATCCAGGGATGGTCACTTAGTTCTTATCAAATCGGTTTTGGAGGTTATCCCTATATATTGGATGTCTTTGGCTTGGATCCCAAAAGGAATTTTAAATAGAATTCAACATATATGTTGTAGATTTCTTTGGATAGGGAATAAGGAAGGTAGGCCTTTTGCATGGGTAAGCTGGGATCACATTGCCATTCCCAAAAAATGGGGAGGTTAGGGGATGAAGAATATTGTATGTTTTTCCAAAGCCCTTACAGCCAAATTGGGATGGCAGCTCGTAACTTCAAACAGTGTATGGTCAAAGGTAGTTATCAAAAATACATCAGCCCACAACATATTGAGGATTGGATCAAAATGCAAAGATGGAACATATCATACATCTCTACGATCTAAAGATCTGTCTTAAACTCATTTGAATACATCAAAGCGGGTTCAACATGGAGAATAGGATAGGGCGGGAAGGTTTGTATTGGTATGGATGCATGGTCTGGAAGTGAAAATGCTCACATCCCCCCCTGGACTTATACAATTCTTGGAGGCATCTGGCACAAGTACTTTAGATCATATTGCAGATCCTAAATATTCTACTATTTTTGGTCAATCATGGAAATCTGCTTAGGATCTTAGGATTCCTGTACATTGGATTCAGGACTAGACAAATTATATTAATGCTTTATCGGAGGGTCATATAAGAATATAGGAACGAGAAGACTAAATACTCTGGGCAATATCTTTGCATGGAATATATACTCCAAAATAAGGCTACCCTTTCATTTTTGTTGATCATGAACCCCAATTTATGTCTGGTGGTGGCGTCCACTTTGGAAACTAAAAGGACTGCCAAAAGAAAAGCTTTTTATGTGGTGTTTACAGTGTAACAAAGCTCCCACGGGTGACAAACTCCAGCGTCAAACTTTTCAGGGTCCCTCATGGTGTGTATTATGTAGGAATAATGTAGAAACAATCAATCATTTATTCTTGCATTGTCCATCATCTACTCAAATTTGGAATCAGATATATTAATCTTTGGTAATCAATATCTGGTGGCAGGGAGACACAATTCAAGAAGCTTGGGAAGTCTGGTGGAATCAAGCCCATCCATCAAAACTTTGTAATTTTCCCCTGTTGGTTTGCTGGAATATTTGGATAGGAAGAAACCAACTCATATTTCAAGAAAAAGCCCCTAACTGGCTTCTCTCTTCCTCATACATTACAACTTTATATAATATGATCCTGAATGATGATCAAAAGCTAAAACATAGGAACATATTGCCAGAATCCATCGACAAGGCTATTCCTTGGGCATATTTTGATGGAACGGCTCAACAAGCTAGATGTGGCGAAGGAGCAATTTTGTATATCCATGAAGACCGTTATTTTAAGATGACGATGGGTCTAGGGAGAGGCACTAATAATTATTTAGAACTAAATAACCTCAGACTTCTCCTTAATTTCGCCCTTGATAAAGGATGTTGACAACTACAGATCTTTGGCGATTCTAAACTTGTCATTAATTAGTTCAATCTTCAATCCAAACGTCACATGCACACACTCAAGAATTTTCTGGACGAAATTATTACTTTAAAATCTCAGTTTGACTTTATATCTTGTCGTCATATCTATAGGGAGAGGAGCCAGATTTCCGATAGCCTTTCCAAGGAAGCAACAGAACAACCTATTGGTACTTGGATGATAAAGGGACATATTGGACAATAATTTTATCAATATTTTCACAAGCCTTTCATTGGTCATCATCCACAAAGGGCAACAACTACCTGATTCTCCACAGTTTCTTAGATGGACCTCTTTATTTTGATATTTCTTCTTATTTCGTGCAGTTCCTTATAACTATGTTAATATTATGTTATCACTTTAACGGTTACAGTTATGTAACAATCGTTTTTTATAGACACTATACAGTGAGTGGAAATGGCCACCAGTTTTGACATATGCTACATTAGTAGCATCTACTACATGTAATTTTCAATATTTTATATAATGAAAGTTGTGATTTTTCCTTAGAGAAATAAAAATATATATGACCTAGTCTTAGGATCATCGAATCTTGTCTTATACATTGTATTCTTTGTAAAAGGAGAATTTCCCCTTGATGTGGAGTATAATTATTAGTTTCTTGTCATTTTAAGGCACACAGTTCATAATATTTGGTATTAGACTTATGATATTAGGGTTTTACTGCTTCAAATGAGTCATATTGGAATTTTTGCTATAACTATTTTTTGGGGATATTTCAGACCATGAAATTTCGAAATGTTTGAGAAAACATCTCACGGTAGGCTTGGTAAAAATATTAGATTTTGGTTTGCTATATTTTGTGGGGCACTTAAAACTGTGAATATTTTATAGATTTGAAGATACATATTGAAGTGCCTCAAGTAAAAATTTTAAAATCATATTTGAAGAATTGGACACAATCACACTACACAAGTTTGCTCCTAGGAAGAGGCTAAAATCAACAAGTTTTGGGAATGTTACCATAAATTTAACTTGGAACATCAAATTTTAGTGAAATCTGTGGAATTACAGAAAATTCATATCATAGTATTGCAGGGCAAAATTTTTGATCTAGAATGGTTCAAATTTTAGAGATATATTAGGACAAAGTTTAGCCATCCAAATAGTCTACAAATTAGGTTTTTGAAAGGTACATAGCTTTTCTTTTTCTATGTGGTTCATGGACCCCGGATATCGGTGACTGCCACATCCACGAAATATTTGTACCATGTAGATCCACCTAAAGGGGTCACTTCCTTTCGGCCCAACTATAGAGTGTGACCCCAAGAGTGTCAAGATAATTGAACTAGTGACCTCTCAATAGGAAATATGCTTTAATGACAATGACTCAACCAATTGAGCTAACCCTTGGGGCTTGAAAGATACATAAATTACAATTGGTATATGTTTTAATTAAAAATATATTTTTGGTGATTCAAAATTTGTGATAAAGAGGAAAAAGAGGAGAATTATTATTTACCCACGTAGATCCTAATGGTGCTTCAAAAGTTACTTCACCACTTAAACCTTGAGAAAGCTCATCCATGACTCATGAAGCACTAGAAGGTGTCTAGTATTGGGTATCTAGGTTGGAAGGTTAGTTATCACATATCAAACAAACGATGAAGGATAAAAGGGAAGAAATGCAAAATGTCAAGGAAGAAATACAAAATCCATGGCTAAAATTAAAGAAGAAAGAAAGAAAAATTACAAACCATTTTATTAAAGGATATCCCTAAAAGGGATATGGAGAATTAAGGAAATAATGAACATATGGAGAGGCATGGTGTTGAGACTCAATCACATATGAGGAGTATTTTATCACAAATGGAGACCACAAATATTGAATCATACAATCTTGATCATAACTTTTCAATGCAAGATCCACATCATTAGCGCTTCAAGTCAACACCAAGGAACTACTACATTCTGAATATTGATGTCAAGAAGTTTGATGATAATGATCCTATAACATGGATATTAGATGGAGTAATACTAAAAATGATACCAACTTAATGAGAACTTTACCGAGTTCTCATTTTTTGGAGGTTGTAACAAATGATGATTCTCATGCTGATTTTGAAAAGTGGTCATGCAACATCACCCTTTTTCATTTTAGGGCTAAATTTATAACATTTTTAAACCCTAGCATTAAAAATCAAATATTATTATTGCAAAAGACATGAAAAAACACTTGAAATGTAAAAAATTTGTTGGAATATCACCACTTTTTTCAAGGGTTAAAAGTCAAACATTTTTCAATCATGACATTAAAGACTCATGACTATGAAGACATGAAAAAACATGTTGAAATGCAAAAGTGGTGATGCAGTATCACCCTTTTTCTAGAGTTAAAATTTAAACGATTTTCAACTATGACATAAAAGATAAAATATCATGACTACTAAAAACTCAACACTTAAACCTTTTTTTAAATACTTGATTTTTTAAGTTTTTTCCAAAGTCGTGTAGCTTTAATTTTACTTTTGGGGGTTAAAATTACCAATTAAATGGCATTACAACCTTAGCCATTGGTATTGTTGGAAAATCAGAAAGGCAAAAAGATTTTCTTTTATTGATATTTACTTGTGATTTCTTTGAGTTATTATTATCTTTCTTATGTTCTTCTTTTATCTTAGTTCATCAAGAAATTACCAAAACCAAAACACGAAGATCAAGGACACTAGATGTAGGCACACAGCCAAGGAAAAACCCTTATATAGGGAAAACCTAGTCAAGAACTCTTCCTTCAATAATTCAAATGAGATAGACCAAGACCCTAGACTAAAATACCTTCCTCCTCCACCAAGTCAACTCTTCCTTCTGATAGATGATCTCTTCCAAAGTTACCAAGTGTCAGCTTCTCAAATGTTGCTTCAACACATAATTTCGACCCCCAAGTTCAGAACTTCAACCTAGCTTTGGGACTGTAGTTTCAATCTATAAACTTTAGTAGCTCCAACCTAACAACTTGACACCTTCGACCTTGATGCAGCTTCACAACTTTGATGCAACTTCATAGCTTCGATGCAATTTCCCAACTTCGATGCTACTTTAGAATTTTGATGTACATAAGAGAGAGAGAGACCCAAAAATTTCGATTCCAACTTCCTTCTTGACCTTCACACTTTTTTTTCTCCCTATTATTGCAATTCAAACTTGTGTGAGATGTTGATAAGGTGACCAATTTTTAGCTTAAAAATGAAAGTGCCCACAAAGTCTTGAAATAGACATCAAACGAAGTGATCTTCGTCATGAATCCAACGATGTTCGTTTCACCTCCATCCGACACCCTATGCTCCATATATCGCGCTCTGATAGTTTTCCCAAACATGTAAAATTTTGTAGGTTGGATGCAGGACTGCTGACTAAGCAGGGTGACTAGGAAAGATGATTGTACTTGATAGGCCAATGGTAGGCTGCCAAGTGGCCTCACCTGATAGTTGTGAATTAGCAGGTTCATGATTGGTTGGTTGGAGTTTTCGTTGGCCCAATAATTGGGTACCACGTGGCCAATCATAGGCTGCCATGTGGCACCCTGGGTTGTACAAAATTTTGTAATGGTCGAACTGGCCTCTAGGGGAATTGAATGCTTGACCTCCCACATAACAATGCAACGACTTACTGGTAGGCCCATAAGTGGTTCTTATAACCATACGGGAAGAACCTTTATTTAAGGTTTATGTCACACCCATTTGTGGGAAGGGGTCGAGGTTAAGCCCCTGGCCTTGATCACCATACACCCACGAGACCACAGGCAGAGGAGCCGAGGGCTTGGGGCTTAGCCCCAACCCAAGGTCACGACTCCAACCATATAACCGACGGCGAAGAGAAGGGTGCAGACGACAGGAGGATCTTACGGCAAGGGGCTAGCCACAGGTCTTTTGGACCTCGATATGACCAAAGCGAAAGGGTAACGGGGCCCAGCGAGTGGTTAGCTCGGTCAATGGCCCCGTGGCACCCATACAACCTAACACTCGACTTTTAAGGGCCAGGTCAATTGGTGCAGGCGTTAAGGCCCAACCCATAGCCTTATGTGCCGATATGACCTTATTTTTCGGACTTATGGGGTGATTGTTCGAATTAATGAACCTACAAAATGCACCGATGAAGGGCGATTTTGTTGCTAAGTTAGTGGAATTCGGAGCGGAATTGTAGGACCATTAGACAAATAAGCTGATTTGTAGGATGATTAACTGTAAAACTCATATGGAGCTTTGGAGGAGCCATACCTTTTGGAGTTTTTGGCCAAATTGAGCTTAAAAAGAGTGCACTTAGGGTTTTTGGGATATTCTGAATCCATTGGTGACCTCTAATTTCTAATTTGAGCACATTTAATTAGCATTTTTGCAGGTTTGAGATAAAAGGTGTATCGATCAATTGGGATTTGGAAGCAGTTCTGGAAGGTGTTTGGGCATGGAGAAGGACATGTAGGGTTAGTCTCACCTTCATAAGTCTACTACATCAGTTGTAACTTGTAGGGTTCAACTCATGTTCACTTTCCTCATTATGTTATGTTGAGGGAAGTTTTGTTATGTGCTTCAATGTGGAATTGAAGTGCTCACATGCTCATTTTAGCTCATTTGGAGTGTCACATCTTTGTAGGATATGCTTTGTGTTGTTGTTTGTGAGAGTTATTTACAAGAGAAAATTACCTTGTAGGGGTAACAGCCACATTCTTATCATCATCTAAATATTTATGTACTCCATTTTTCTATTGAATATATGAGTAGTCTAGCTATGTTGCAAGCTCAAAGATGTAGCCCAAGAGGGGTGAACTCTGTCAACAAATCTTTTGTTATCTCTTCATTATGCCTACATGAGTTATGTGTTGTTATGTTGCTTATGTTAAGTTACATGTGAAGACTAATTCATGACTTGAAGAGACATTGGAAAAACCTATTTGTTTCAAGACCCATTTTATCTTGCAAAGCATCAACACGGTCATATTTTTATTTTTATTTTTTATTTTGGAAAAGAGGAAGAAAACACCTACTCCAATTTCATATCATTTTGGTATCAGAGCACAAGTTGACCAAGTTGTAAGAATGGGCAACAAAAAGAGTCTCCAAGACCTAGTGGAGCGGAATTTGGCTCTTTGTATGGAGAACATAGTGTTGAGAAGGATGCTAGAAATGACAGAAGAGGAGAAGAGGCACATGCGACTTCAGTTGCAACATGTGTTTGAAGAACAAGTTGTTGAAAGTTATACTCCTGTACCAACAAGAGAAACCTCTAGAATGAAGCCAGTATGTGGTCATGGTTCAAATAGTGGTTTTGGACCATATGTGGAAGATGATGCATGTGCATTTTGCAAACATCTTCAAGGAGCACACAAGATGGCAGTTGATAAGATTGGGTGGATAAAGTCATTTGAAATATCATTGTTGTCATCATCAGAAGCTGAAAAGATGAATGACAAGTTTAAGGAGGTAATTAGCGTTTCGAGTACCATTCATTCCAGTTATTTGCATAACACTTCTTTTGTAGTGTTTGAGCAACATGCCAAAGACATAGGTATTAAGTTGCTTTCCAAGATGGGTTATGAAGGTGGAGTGATCCGAATTGGAAAATTATATTTTTTTTCATCCATCTCGATGCATTTGGAGTGGAAAAAGTGGAGGAATCAGCTCATGGGACTGTTTTTACTAGCAGGACCCAGTTTGACGAAACGGGGTCTAAAACATTCTAGGAGCCTTTTGAGGCATCAAACGATGTTTTTTGGGGGTCAAACTTTGTTTCTTAAGTGCAACATGCTTTCATGCTATTCTACACACAAAAATCTTTCCAACGACGTAAGAATCATGTCAATAGGAGTCTGTATGCAAAAAATATGTCACTAAGAAATTGACCTTCCTGTTTTCACACCTATAGTTCTGGAGGATGCCGCGTCAGCCCCCATTATTCATGGAAAAGGGGCTAGCCACGTGTTTTTGATGTAAAAGAATCTAGAAGAGTCTATTTTTTAACTCTAGTTAAGAGTTGATGTAGTCAAACTTAACCACTAGTAGGCTATCGGGTTGTGTTATATCCGGGCCACTAGGAGGAAGAGGAATTCCATTCTTTCGAGAGCATTTGTTCCATAGTTGAGCAAAGATAGCTAGGAGAGATAGGAGGTAGAGCATACATAGAGGATATGTGTACTATAGCAGCCCACGGGCCACAAACATTACTTCTTTGTATCTATAGCCATATTTCCAAACAAAGAAAGAGAGCGAAGCAACCTCACCTTCTAGCTAGGTTTTCTCTTGAAAGGGTTTCCCAGAGAGAATATTTTGTGTATTATGTGTGTGTGAGCTTATTTTTTCATTCTCTACTTTTATGCTTGATTTACTTTTACATGCATGCACTAATTACATTCAATCTTACATATCTATAAATTAAATAAAATTGTAATAGTGTAGAATCTAGGATTTTTAGTATAATATTATCAGATATGTTGTGACAAACAGTCCAGTGGAATATCCACAGAAGTTTATAGATCATTTGGTATTAGAGCAGGTTTCTTTGGGTATTTTGTGGAGATTGCAGGGATCTAGATCGGCGAGGCCGAAAATCGTAAAACCCTAATCATGGGTGACGGATATGTAAACGAACCTCGTCATTCTATAGAGGTGAGGTTTTCGCTGCTTGAAGAACAAGTCGTGGATATAAACCGCAATGTAAGCCTCCTCATGGCGGCCTTAAGCAATAAGCTGGGGATATTTGGAGAAGAAGGGGGTTCGAATGCAGAGGAAAAATTAGAGGGGGATCGGGAGATCGAGAAGACGTAGATAATTAGCCGAAGAAATAACCTGGAAAAGATCAACCCCGTTTGAGTGTCGTGAACCAATCCCTGTTTAAAGTGGAAGCAAAAGTAGATATCAAGCCATATCATGACAAGATCGACGCTCTGAAGTTGAACCATTGGTTGCAACAACTATAAGTTTATTTAAGTGTCCATCAGATCGAGGAAGGGTAGAAGATCTCATTTGCGCGACTGAAATAGGAAAGCCATGCACTGACTTAGTGGGAGAGCCACATGGAAACCCTGAAGTTAGAGAGATAACCTCCAGTGACTAAGTGGAAGGATTTCAAAACCCTCATTAAGTCACAATTTTATCCCATTTGGTATGTGGAAGACCGGTGGATCTAATGGCATTACTTCAGGCAAAAGTCAAGCTAAAGCGTGCATGAGTACACCATGAAATTCAGAGAGATGGCTATAATGTTGGGTATCTCTCCAAAGAACCCATATGTACTCCTCAAGTATTTGGGGGGTCCGCACCACCATCTGTGTGAGCAAGTGATGTTGTTCAAGACCAAAATAGTGGACGAGGCTTGTGTACAAGCACAATATCTAGAGAACATAGGCCTTAAAAGAGCGTAATCAAGTGGATCGAAGCAAAAGGAGCAACAAGATGCTTCTATGGAGGGGTAGAAGAAGAAAAAAGGGGGAAAAGCTAAAAAGATGACAACCAAATCACACAAGACAAATATCTTAGCAACCATTGCAACATTGATGGCCATACAAAGGAGAAGTGTTGGAAGTTGCATCAAGAGCTAAACCCGAAGAACAAGAAGAAATATAATAAGAAAAAAAAATTAATGGCCACTGATTCAAGCAACCAAGTTGAAAGAAGCTGAGACGTGGATGAGAAGATCGTCTGTACATCAGTGCAGAAGGAGGTGAATTTGAGTAGCCTTCAGCAATAGGAAGAGAAAGAAATGACCAAACTCTTCCATGAAAAGATACAGGTTAAGAAGATGAAGATTGATGCTTTGTTTGACTCAGGTTCACATGCAAATCTCATTGCAGCAGATTTAGTCAAGAAGTTGGGGCTGGAAGTTCGTGATCATCCAAATCCATATCCATTGGGATGGGTACATAAGGATGCAGAGCTGAAGTTAACAAAATAATGTAAAATTAGATTTGCTATCAGTGATGATTTTTTTGATGAAGTAGATCTGGATGTGGTTCCCCTTGATGTATGTGGAGTCATGTTTGGGAGTCCATACATGTACGTGTGATGCAATATTCATGTGGAGAGCTAACCAGTACTAGCTCATCAAGGTTGGAAAATCATTCATTATCAATGCGCACAAAGGCAAGCCGAAAATTTCACTGGTAAATGCCAACCAAGCCAAGAAATTGATCAGTTCCAGCAAGAAGCATGTTTTATTGTTTTTAAGAGAAAATCAGTTTGTAGAGGATTCAATAAGAGGTGAGTCATCCCTAGAGGGTGTACTAAGAAACAAATACAAAAATTGGAGGAGTTTTTATAGGCATACAAGGACATGTTCAGAGAGCTTAAAGGGCTACCCCCTAAGAGAGAAGTGGAGCACGAGATCCAGCTATTGCTAGACTTCCCATTACCAAATATTAGGTTGTATAGGCAGTATATTATAGAAGCAAGTGAGGTGAAGAAACAGTTGCAACAATTGCTGGAACAGGGTGTCATTTGACCGAGTACATAACCATGTGGGTCACCCATAATCATTGTGCCAAAGAAGGATGGGACTTGGAGGATGTGTATAGATTATAGGGCATTGAATAAAATCACACTTAGGAACAAATGCCCCCCTGCCTAGGATAGACAATTTGCTAGATCAGTTGCAGCAAGCAAAGTATTTCACCAAGGTGGACTTGAAGTTTGGATATCACCAGGTTTGAGTCAAAGAAGAAGATACATGAAAGACCAACTTCAAAACCAAGCAAGGTTTGTATGAGTGGTTAGTTATGCCATTTGGCCTATGTAATGCACCAACTACATTTATGAGATTAATGAATGATGTATTGTGCCCTTTAATAGATTCATTTGTTATTGTATATTTGGATGATATATTGGTATATAGTGCTACCTGGGAGGAGCAAATTTCACATTTGACGAAGGTGCTGGAAACATTGAAGAAGCACCGACTGCTAGCAAATATCAAGAAGTGCGAGTTTGCGCAGCAGTCCTTCGTGTATTTGGGATATGTGATTGGTGGAGGAGAATTGAAGATAGATCCTTCCAAGATGAGGCCATCATGAAATGGCCAATGCCTACTAATGCTACTAAGGTTAGGAGTTTCATTGGAGCAACAAAGTACCTAAGGAAATTCATAGCCTCGTTTTCAGTGGTAGCATCATCGCTCCATGCCATAACAATAATTGGTAAGAGTTTCTAGTGGGGAAAAGGGCAGCAAAAGGCTTACGATGAGTTAAAGAAGAAGATTAGTGAAGCACCAATTCTGGCATTACCAAACTTGCAATGACCCTTTGAAGTGGAGACATATGTGAGTGGGTATGCTATGGGAGTTGTCTTGATGCAAGGAGAAAGGCTCGTTTTATGCCATTCTAAAGAATTTCATGGGGCAGTTCTTAACCACCCTACCTATGATAAGGAGCTTTATGCCATGGTGCAAGCTGTGAAGAAGTGGAAGCACTATCTGATGGGAAATGAGACAATAATCCACAAAGATCACCTGTCGTTACAATACTTGCAAGCCTAAAGTAAGCTACAACAGACCAGGCATTACAAATGGATGGGGTTTTTACAGCAGTTTCATTTGGTAATCAAGTATAAGAAGGGCAACACAAACAAGTTGGCTAATATGATTTCAAGGCCATTTGGGGACTCTTGTGCACATGGTGCCATTCACCCATGATGCATACAGAGAGCCATATTCAAAATATGAGGACTTCAAGGAGGTGTATCAGCAGTCTCTGAGTCAGAGTGATGTGCATGATGGTGACAACATCGTTGACTACCATCTCCAGGATGGGTTACTCTATAGGCTGGATAAGCTATGTGTTCCTAAAGGTGACCATGTGCAGCTGATTAGAGAGGCTCACACCTCCAAGGTTGCAGGGCACTTTAGTGTAGGGAAGATTGTGGCTAACTTGCATAGGTATGTGTATTGGCCCAAGATGCAAGAGCAGGTAGCTAGGTTCATAAGAGGATGCATGCTTTGTTGTACCAGTAAGGATAACAACAAGAAACAAGATCTGTATCATCCCTTACCTATACCTACTCGTCCTTGGGAAAGCATTTCCATGGACTTTGTGGGAGGCTTACTGACAACCAGGAAGGGACATGACTTCCTGTTCGTGGTAGTTGACAAGTTTAGCAAGATGTGTGTTTTGATGCCCTATAAAAGGACCATCAATGGATAAGAAGCAGCAAACTTGTTCTTTGGACAGGTCTGCGTACACTTTGGGATACCAGGGGAGCATCATTTCAGATAGGGATACAATATTTCTCAGTGCATTCTGGACTACATTGTGGGAGAAGATGGGCACGAAGTTGAAGAGATCTACAACATTCCATCCACAAACGGATGGGTAGACATAAATAGTCAACAAGAATTTGATGCAACTTCTGAGGGGTTACAACTAGAAGCATCCAAAGACCTGGTATGAAAATCTGATATATGTACAACATTCTTGTAACAAAGCAGTCCACACTTCTACAGGAAAGTCCCCATTTGAAACTTGTTTTGGATATTTACCACCTTCACCTTTGGATATTGCATATGGGCAACAAGGAGGAGTGAAGGAAGACCTTACATGAGATGCTTTGAGGGCTGAAAAGTTTATAGAGAAGATCAGAAAGATCCATCTATATGTACATGAAACATTGCAGAAGTTGCAGGTGAACTATAAGGCTAGGCATGATTAGCACAGAATAAAGAAATCATTTAAGGTGGGAGACATAGTATGGCTACAATTGAACAAGGAGAGGCTGCAGGGGCCTGGTAAGAAAATCAAGGCTCTAAGGTATGGTCCCTTTGAGATACTAGAAAATGTGGGTGATAATGCTTATCGACTTAGTTTACCACCATATATGCACATTTATTCAATTGTAAATGTAGAGAATTTGAAACTCTATGAGCCTTCCATGCTAGATCAGGAAGAGGAACAAGTCCTACCTTTTATGGAGGATTTGGCACCAGACGCTCAGGCAGAGTTGACAGAAGATACAATTTTGCAGAAGAGGTCCAGAACTACAAGACAAGGGAAACAAGACCTTTGGCAGATTGGGTTGAAGGGACAACTTCCAGGCAAAGCTAAATGGTACACCAGAGAGAAGGTGGAGGAAAAATTTCCTCACCTCATTCAGTAAAAGCTTTTGGGGACCAAAAGCCTCCCAAAATGGGGAGGTGTGATCTGAATTGGATCATTATATTTTTTTTCATCCATCTCGATGCATTTGGAGTGGAAAAAGTGGAGGAATCAACTCACAGGACCGTTTTTATTGGCGGGACCCAATTTGGTGAAACAAGGTCTGAAACCTTCCGAGAGCATTTTGAGGCATAAAATGACGTTTTTTGGGGGTAAAACTTTGCCGCGTAGGTGTAGCACCTTTTCATGTTATTCTACACATAGAAAGCTTTCCAACGGTGCAAGAATCGTGTCAATTGGAGTCCGTATGCAAAATTTATGCCACTCAGAAGTTGACCTTCCTGTTTTCACACCTATAGTTTGGGAGGATATCGCCTCAGCCCCCATTATTCATGGAAAAATGGGGCTAGCCACATGTTTGTGATGTAAAAGGCTCTAAGAGAGTCTATTTTGTAACTCTAGTTAAGAGTTGATGTAGTCAAACTTAACCACTAGCAGGCTATCAGGCTGTGTTATAATCGGACCACTGGGAGGAAGAGGCATTCCATTCTTTCGAGAGCATTTTGTTCCATAGTTGAGAAAAGATAGCCAGGAGAGATATGAGGTAGATAAAAAAGAGAGGATTTGTGCACTGTATCAGCCCACGGGCCACAAACATTAATTCTTTGTATCTGCAATTTCTAGGAAGCGAAAGAGAGCGAAGCCACCTCACCTTCCAGCTGGGTTTTCTCCCGAAAAGGTTTCTTAGAGAGAATATCTTGTGTATTATGTGTGTATGAGATTATTTCATCGTTCTCTACTTTTCTACTTGATTTAATTTTACATGCATGCACTAATTACAGTTAATTTTACAGATCTAAAAATTAAATAAAACTGTAATAGTGTAGAATCTCAGATTTTTAATATAATAATATTATATCTGTTGTGACGAACTGTCAAGTGGAATATGCACGATAGTTTATGTATCATGGAGGCCTCAACATAAATGGCCAAGGTATTACTAATCCAATTATGGTTGAGGATAGACCGAAGTATTAAGGATTGGGATATGGTGGAAGGGATTTTTGAGAATGCTCCGAACGGATTGAGTTACATCAACCATCTGAGGATGACATGTCACCACCTTGTGACAATGTTCATTCATCTCCCAAGCGAGATGAATGTTTGAAGGAACTTTTCATGGCATCGTCCACTCCAGTCCGTCAAAGCTGCAACCCTAGAGACATGTATAACTCTCATGGGTGTTTTCCAATGCATGGTAATTTTGAATACTTGTGGAATAAGTACCCTTGTACATTTTCTGATTCATTTGACCATTGTGTGGCTGTTTGTGAGAAATGTATGATAATGGTTAAAAGAATGAATCAAATTCTAGGCATGAATCATAATAGCTCTCCTCCACATGAGAAAACTTCTATGTCAACAAACAACAGAAAGTTCTTCTGTGCTCATTGCAAGATGCATGGGCATGACACTAAACGATGTTGGAAGTTACATCCAGAGCTTCATTCAAATAAGGGAAAAGAGATTGTGCAACATAATGCAAGGGAAACAAGAGGTGGAAAAGAGGACTCGCAACAATCCTAAGCAATCTTCAAAGCAAAGATGATGCAAGAAGAGAACCATAAGCCAAGAGAGGAAAAGTTTTTTGTAGACTTATTGTAAAGTTGCTTTGTAAATTTTGTAATTAGTTACTATTGTTTACTTGTTTAGGTACTTCTGTAAAGTGAACAATTATTGTCACTATGTTCAACAAGTAGATGTTTTTCATTGATGTATTTATTGGATTATTTATAGTCAACATGTTCAAGATTTTTTGTGAATGTACAAGACTGTCGTTCAAAGTTGTCTACAAGTTTGTAATGTATTCACTTATACAAGTATTCGATATGAAACTTGTGTGAATAGAATCTTTGTTTTCGAGATTGCACAAGATGACTACGTTTTGTAGGCAAGACCAACTATATCATGGAAAATTTGCAATTGTGTACTTTTTATGTACGAGCTCAGCTTGAAGACGTTAAAGCAAGTTTATGTTGTTTTTGAATTCCAAGATGGAATCAAGTTTGTCTTCAACAGTTTAACTCCAAGATGCAGTGTTTTTGAGCTGTGTAAAGATGACATTAAAGAGAATGTTCAGATTCCACTCATTGGTATTTTGTTCCTGCATCAACAATAAGAATGTTGGCTCAATTCTTAACAAGATAGTAGGTCTTCACGAAGAAGATAGGTGAAGTGCCTTGATTGGGGCTTAAAGGGCACCAATTGAAAAGTATGCATTTTGGATTGAGTTTTTGGGTGTTTTTGAGTTCCAACATCTTTATATTGACTAGGGAAGTAAACTTTTGGAGTCCAAAAGTTCTTAGTGGGGAGGTGTGATCAGGTGATCAATTTTTAGCTCAAAAATGAAAGTGCCCAAAAAGTCTTGAAACTGGCGTCAAGACGAAGTTCTCATCGTTCTGAATTCAACGACATTCGTTTCACCTCAATCTGACACTGTATGCTCCACATATCGTGTTCCAATCATTTTCCCAAACACGTAAAAATTTTGCAAGTTGGATGCAAGACTGTTGACTGGGCAGGGTGACTGGGCAAGCTGACTGTACTTCACAGGCCAATGGCAAGCTGCTAAGTGGCCTCACCTGATTGGTCTGAATTGGCAGGTTCATGATTGGATGGTTGGAGTTTTTGTTGGCCCAATGATTGGGTGCCATGTGGCACACTAGGGTTGTACAAAATTTTGTAATGCCCAAATTGGCCTCTGGGGGAATTAAACACATGACCTACCACATAACAACGCAACAACTTACAAGTAGGCCTGTGGGTGGTTCTTATAACCATACAAGTAGAACCTTTATTTAAGGTTTATGTTGCACCCATTTGGGGGAAGGGGTCGAGGCTAAGCCCCTGGCCCTCGATCACCATACAACCATGAGACCACAAGCGGAGGAGCCGAAGGCTCAGGGCTTAGCCCTAACCTAACGTCACGAATCCAACCATATAACTAACAATGTGGAGAAGGGTGTCGATGGCAGGAAGAGCTTGCGGCAGGGTGCCAACTCGAGGCATTTTTGATCTCGATATCACTGGAGCGTAGGGTAATGGGGCCTAGTGGGAAGGGTAGGCGATTAGCCCGATCCGTGGTCCCGTGGCGCCCATATAACCTCATGCCCAATTTTTAAGGGCCAGGCCAACAGGGACAGGTGTTAAGGCTCAACGCACAACCTTATGTGACAATATGACCTTATTTTTCGGACTTATGGGGTCACTGGGCGAATTGATGAACCTACAAAATGAACCCATGAAGGGTGATTTTGTGTCTCGGTTAGCGGAATTCGGGGTGGAAATGTAGGACTGTTAAACAAATGGTCTGATTTGTAGGATGATTAACTGTAAAACTCATATGGAGCTTAGAGGAGCCATATCTTTTGGAGTTTTTTGCCAAATTGAGCTCGGAAAGAGTGCACTTATGGGTTTTTGGATGTTCTGAATCCATTGGTGACCTATAATTTCTAATTTGAGCACATATAAGTAGTCTTTTTGCAGGTTTGAGACAAAAGGTGTATGGATCAATCAGGATTTGGAAGCAGTTCTAGAAGGTGTTTGGGCATGGAGAAGGACTTGTAGGGGTATTCTCACCTTCATAAGTCTCCTACAACAGTTGTAACTTGCAAGGTTCACTTTTCTCATTATGTTATGTTGAGGGAAGTTTTTTTATGTGCTTCAATGTGGAATTGTAGTGCTCACATACTCATTGTAGCTCATTTCAGTTGGAGTATGACATCTTTGTATTAGATGTTTTGTGTTCTTGTTGTTTGTGAGAGTTCTTTGTAGGAGAAAATTACCTTGTAGGGGTAATAGCCACATGTTTACCATCAACTAACTGTTTATGTACTCCATTTTTCTACTGAATATATGAGTGGTCTAGCTATGTTGGCAGGCCTGGAGATGTAGCCCAGGAGGGGTGAACTTTGTCAACAAATATTTTGTTATCTCTTCATTATGCCTACGTGAGTTATGTGTTGTTATGTTGCTTAAGTTAAGTTACATGTGAAGACTAATTCATGACTTGAAGATACATTGGAAAAACATGCTTCTTTCAAGACCCATTTTATCTTGCAAAGCGTCAACATGGTCCTATTTTTATTTTTATTTGATTTTGGAAAAGAGGAAGAAAACACCTACTCCAATTTCAGATCAAATGTGCTACCAAATGAGTCAAGTTGCTCCAATATATAGTGATTTTGTGAGGTTGAATACCCTTGTTGAGGCCGATTTGTCCTTTCTTGAGGCTAACTTGGTGGAGGAGTCCTAATTGACCTATTTTGAAATAAAATAAATTTCTTCTTTAACAAATAAATCCCAAGAAGGGTTCTTTACAATATGACATGGACAAGTACACTTGACATAAACCCTAGAAGCCTTCAATGGAGGCTTTGACCTAAAAACAATTGACCCAAGCATGAAACCCATGCTTTAATAAGTCAATTTATTTAATAATAAAATCTCTTTTTCTTTCTTTTGATAAATACATTTCATTATAACTCATATACAATTATGAAGACCAACACTAGTTACATTCTTCAACAGACCCTCTCAACTAAGGAGGTATTCATAATTACCTATATCTATAGAGTTACATGTAAGATCTCCAAAATGAACTATGAAGAGTTCTAGCACACTCAGTGTTGCAGACTAGATTCTTGACCAAGGTAATCTATACAGATGGGACTAAGATGGACTAAAGCTTTCACTGAGTCTAGGTACTATCACAATTACTAACTAACCATTAATCCAGGGATCTAGGTGTGTATCCAAGGTTAGAGCTCCAAACCCAACACCACCCTCACTCTTCGGGATTTAGACATCAACACATAGGCCAGCCCAATGTCCTTCCAATCATCTGCCATTAGATGCTTCATCTCTCCCTAATAAACTAGATATATCCATTTGTCCAGCATGCTTCCTGAGTGTCCATCCTTCTTTATGGAGAGTTTTACTTGTTTAAATACAAACCCCAATCAACAGTAAACTTTCAAATATACATATATAAGTAAACACAAACCTTCAGGATCCTCAATCATCTTGATGCCACTTATATCAAGTTATTAATATGCAACTAGTCAAGATATTTTCTTCTTTCATTTCTTTAGGAACATTAAGACATACTCAATACATTGTAGTACTTTCATTCATTCTTCAATTTCTTCTTCGAGGTATCATGACTATCGTAATATGCCCTCCCTCTTAATTGGGGAGATGTACTATTTTCTACTAACCATGCTCCCTCTTAACTTGGGGAGATCAACATCAGAGAACCTACCATGGCTTCATTCCTCTTTACAACATCAAGGTTATCTTGATCATCTTCGTGCTCGTCATTATAATCTTCAATTTTTGAATATCTTGAAGATTGTATACTTGCAAATATTCAACAACAAGTACAACCAAATACATATATAGAGGCATGAAGTTAATTATATCAAAGTTATGCCAATATAATTGAAGCATCAAAATAATTAAATACTTTAGACATCAAATACCTAAAATTAGTTAGGTTCATAATCAACAAAATTTACATACTCAACTTCTAGACTACATCATCAAAATTTAAAGCAATTCAATCTTGATATCAGTCTCATTATATCTATGGCCTCAATATTATTTTCAAAGATAGATGACAAACTCTACCACGATTTATTACAAACCCTAGATTCCATCTTCGAGACACAAAGCCATAGATATCAATATTTAATAACAATCCTACCATGCATCTAAGGTTTCAACAATGTTAGACTCTAATAGGTTTTGTTGCAAACCATAGATTTTATTATCAAAACTAAATAACATTGAAAATAATATCATCATATCCTAGAATATCAATCTCTACTAGGGCTTTGTTACAAACCTTAGAGTTCACAAACATGAGCATCAATAATCAGGTTAGCATATTGACATATTCATGTACTAACGTTTCTCATCAATGTATACTAGGTAAACCCAAGACACAAGCATCAAAGTCAGAAATACAACAATTTTTTTCTAGGTTAGGGGTTTGATCATACACCTAGAGATTCATTCCTAGAACCTCATTTTAGCTAGTACAAGGGTTTTGCTTATAAACCCTAATTTACCAAACCCTAAAGATCTAGGGTTTCAATACATAACTTAGACATTAACAACAAACACTAAAGGGCCAGGGTTTCTTTAACAATACCAAAACATCAAAAGAATATGAATTCTAAATTTCATCAACAACCCTAAGTAGGCTAGGGTTTCAATATTAGCATCAACATAACCTTAGGTTTAGGTTTTACAGTGAACCTTTTTAGGGTTCCATAAGAATGATAATATAATGAGGGTAGATTCAATCTAATGATTAATCACCCTAACAAGAATATTTACGATCCAAAACCTTAGACATAACAATGTTAGTAATGTAAAGCAAATTTAAAAAGAAGAATGATCGTACCTTTTGTACAAAGAGAACTTTATAACAAAGCCCTATAGTCTAAGACATACATCAAGTTGTTCCTTAACAAACCTTGTAGGGAATCAATTCTGAAGGGACTTCCTTTGCAATAGAACCTCTTCCATGCTTCAAATTTGTACTTTGAAGTCTCCTTCATAACCATCATGTATTCTGCAATCTTCCTACCACCGAAAACATAGAAAGTTATTATAATATAATGCAAACAAATATTGACGTGAGAAGGAAACCAAACATGAAACTATGAACAACAAAGAACAAAATACCCATCTTTTGGTAAAATGGTGGAGGCTCCCCTCTTAATCCAAACTTGAGGTAAACCTACAACTTATCAAGACAAAAGGTGTTCTAAAGAGACATGATAGACCTACAAGTTCCAGAAATCAAAACATAAAGGAAAACAATTCAAAACTTTAAACAAAAGACTAAGAGGGATAAAAGAGAGAGGACTTAGTAGTATAAGTCATTGTCTTCCGATTCTTCAGTCTTGCTCTTCTTAGGTGGTGCTTCATCGATAATATTTGCTTGATCCCTATCTTTCCTTTTATTCCTTGGATTCTCTGGACATTGATTTTTATAATGGCCCATCTTATGATAATGGTAGCATTCAATCTTTGATAGGTCTACTTTCTTCTTTGGTCCTTTGAACTTCTTGAAGGTTCCCTTCTTCTTGTGATGAGTGAAATCAACATTTGATATGTTCTCTTCTTCATTCTCCTTGTTATTTACTAACAATATTCTGGCTTCTTCTTAACTGCATGCATTCCACATTTGTTCGAATGTTGGAGTGTCCTTCCAACTGTTGATTCCTGATGCAAATGCACTCCAATATTTTGGTAGACCTAGAAGAGCAGTAAGTACAAGCTCCTTTTTTGGTACAATTTCATCTATTGCTTGAATTTCATCTCTAATTCTACATATCCATATAAAGAAGGATTCCAAAGTATCACCTTTTGTCATCTTGATAATTCTTAATTCATTCTCGAGGCTTGCTATTTGACTAATGTTCTTGATTGTGAATAATTTGGATAGAGATTCATACATTTCTTGAACAAAATCTATGTTGGAATGAGGTTGTCCTTTATGCCATCCACTATTAGGTTATGGCCGAAATCTTGGTTTCTCTAAACTTTTCTTTCTCTGCTTCATCTATAGGCTTCTTGATTTTTCCTAGAAAAAATATCCAAAACTTTGTTCTTTTCAAAGATGAGATCTATCTTCTTTTTCCAGGCCGTATAGTTGGAGGCTCCATCTAGTTTGTTTTCTCCCTTCATTGAGTTAGATATAGTTCTTGTAGATAGTATATTCTTCTTATATAGTCTTTTTCCTTGATGACCTTCCTTCAATCTTCTTTTCTTCAATAGATCCTCAGGCTGCCTTTTTCCTTCTTCTTCACCTTAGCTTTGAAACCATGTTGGAAAATTTGAAAGGAAGAAATATTTTCTCTTGTTAATAATTACTTGTGATTTCTTTGAGTTATTATTATCTTTCTTATGTTCTTCTTTTATCTTAGTTCATCAAGCAATTACCAAAACCAAAACACAAAGATCAAGAACACCAGATGCAGGTGCACAACTAGAGAAAAACCCTTATATAGGGGAAAACCCAGTCAAGAACTCTTCCTTCAGTAATTCAAATGATATAGACCAAGACCCTAGACCAAAATACCTTCCTCCACCACCAAATCAACTCTTCCTTCTCATAGATGATCTCTTCCAAAGTTACCAAGTGTCAACTTCTCAAATGCAACTTCAACCCATAATTTCAACCCCCAGCTTCAGAATTCGACCCAGGTTTAGGGTTACAGTTTCTATCTAGCAAGTTGAGTAGCTCCATCCTAGCAGCTTCACACCTTCGACCTTGATGCAACTTCACAACTTTGACCTTGATGCAGCTTCACAGCTTCGATGCAGCTTCATAGCTTTGATACAACTTCGATGCAGTTTCCCAACTTCGATGCAGCTTCAGAATTTCATTGTACATGAGAGAGAGAGAGAGAGAGAGAGAGAGAGAGAGAGAGAGAGAGAGAGAGAGAGAGAGAGAGAGAGAGAGAGAGAGAGAGAGAGAAAAACTTTGATTCCAATTCCTTCTTGAACTTCACACTTTTTATGCTCCCAACTATTGCAATCTGAACTTGTGCAAGATGTGCTACGAAATGAGTCGAGTTGCTCCAATATATAGTGAGTTTGGGAGGTCGAATTCCCTTGTTGAGGTCAACTTGTCCTTTCTTGAGGCTGTCTTGGTGGAGGAGGCCTAATTGACCCATTTTACAATAAAATATATTTCTTCTTTGACAAATAAATCCCAAGAAGGGTTATTTACAATATGACATGGACAAGGACATTTGATGTAAACCCTAGAATCCTTCAACAGAGGCTTTGACCTAAATGCCATTGACCCAAGCATGAAACCCATGCTTTAATAAGTCAATTTATTTAATAATAATTATTTTCTTTCTTTCTTTTGATGAATACATTTCATTATGACTCATTTACAATTGTGAAGACCAGCACTAGTTACATTCTTCAACAGGTATCATTGAAAAAAAAGGGTTGGCTATGAATCTAAAATTGGTATTACATTCTCTTTGTTTATTTCTTAATTATTTGTTTTTTTAATAATTTGCATTAAAAAATTTGAGAAAAAATTGTAAATATTTATTTATTTGCTATTATAAATTGGGGAAAATCATTTAAAAAAATCCATCTTTTAATTTTCAAAAATATTGAAAAACATTCTTAAAAAATGAAAAAACAATTAAAATACAAATTTTAAAATACTTAAAAAAACCAATTTTTACACTAAAAAGTTAAAAAAACACACAACGCTATGAAAAAAATAAAATTAATCTAACATTAAAAAAATAAAATAAATAGCCCCAAGGGGTAGTTCAATTGGTGATCAAAGTGATGTGAAATCATGAAAACCAAGAGATCCAAGGTTCAATCCCTTAGTCATGACCTAGTCTATGGAGAGGAGGATAGGTCGTAGGCCCCCAAAGGTATAGCGGTAGCAAACATAATTAAGCCTATGTCATGTGAGTATGAGACTGACCTAGTTGTCGATTCCTTTGAGTTACAAAAAAATAAATATAATATAATATATATATATATATATATATATATATATATATATATATATATATAACAGTAATGAGTACATTCCACTAGGCACAATTGGTAACTTCGTAGAAACCACTGCCACTATTCTACTTGGTAGAACCAATATTTCATAAATGCCACTATTCCACCCAATAGAACCAATATTTCATAAATGTCACTATTCCACCTAGTAGAACCAATATTTCATAAATGCCACAAGGGCCAACATGTCTCTGGAGACTTGAACCCACGCTACTTGGGACACAAATCATGAACCATACCACTTGAGCTAAGTTCCTTTGACTTATATATTAATATATTTTATTTTATTTTTGTAAGTTAGAACATTTTATTAGTTGTTGGAGAAAATATTTACAAGGCTATTGCTAAAAGGTTTGGTGGTCTTACCCCGACCGGGTTTGTTGACCATTGCCATAAGTCCAAAATACGTGGTCCAAAAAAGACATAAGCTAGTCGACCATAGTCGTAAGGGAAATATATGCCAAAAGACCGACATAACGGACAAAACACCAAAACACATACTCAATCCTCAGAGTTGATAGAAGTTGGGTTGTTTAGACTCGTCCCAGGTGGAGGAGGAGGGTGAAACAAGCAGCTAACATGTTGCTCCACGTGAGCCATCCAAGACTCCAACTACTCCATTTAGTCTAGAATGCGCAGATGACCATGCCAAACCACCACCACCCGCTCTATAAGCTGACACTGGAAATATTGGATTTGAATCAACGTTTCCATGACCACCTCATGCTCCTCCCAATGAATTTTCTCATAGGCTTCTAGCTATATTTTCATAGACAGGCGCGATTGACGTTTGGTGGCACAAGAGGGAGTTTTCCTCTTCCTTGACGATGGTCGACAGGGTTCCTGCAAGCTCTCAGTTGCCTCCGAGCTCAGCCCCACCTCCCCCCGCTTCTGGTATCGATGTTGAGGTTTGGGTTCTGCGGTCGGCCCCCTTCCTCCTCCACCCAAGCAGGAGCTACATCGCGATGTCGTGCGCATGTCAAAGCACAAATCCTCACCAACTCCCTGGTTGTTTTCACCACCGCAACACCAACAACACTGTAACACCAACAACATTGTAACACCAGCAACACCAACAACACCACAATGCCACCGTGACACCGCAACACTGCAACTCTGCAATGTCACATTGCAACACATCCAACACCAACACCCCCACAATACTAGCAACACCCGCACCACTGCAAAACCAGTAACACCGCAACACGTCCACATCTGAGATAAAATATTTCCCTCGAGTCCGATGACCTGTACCTCTAATCCCTCTCCCTGCTCTATACTGGTCGGCCCACTTCGGTTCAACCTTCTCACATAACACCTTCTTGAGCTAAGGTGCTTGAGTGTGTTATCCCACCCAAGATTGCGCACTACTGCACTCTTAAATCGGAGAGCCACTGAACACCACATGCCCAGAACAACGAGAGGAAATTGGGGTAAGAATTCCCCCAAATCCCCTTTGAAACTCCACACAACGCCTCCAGCACCAACGAGAATGTACCCAACAATACACCACAATTCGATCAAGACACCAGAGGAGGACTGCCAGTGGGTTGAGTTACAAAAGCTCGCCCAATTAAGAGGATGCCATAGAGAAATCTAGAAGATATACAAGAACAGAGGACGAATGACTCCCTCCTGCAGCTAGAAACCACCTCAGACATCATCCAAAGAGAAGTAGGTCGCCTTATCCCCTCTCCAAAACTTATCATCATGAAATTGCTCAGAGTCACATTCTTCAAATTTCCATCGCCAAAGTATCATAACAATCCCCATTGAATTCTGTAGACTACCCATCTCCCATCGGTCTTCGGTTAAATGCACACAAGCATGACTTGTAGGGTTCACATGGACCGGTTGTGGCATATCCTGCCACACATTCCTCATGCATGTCATGTGCATGGGAAATCTCGGGGGGAGGCGAGGCTCAACCTCCACTATCCTCAATTTTTCCACCCCCATCGGGTAATATATTAATATATTTTTAATAAAATAATAAAACTTAAATAAAATTTTAAATTTTAAAAATTATAAAACAAAAATTATAAAATAAAAATTTATTTTCAATTTTTAATTAATTAATTAATTAAACTTTAGTTATTAAAAAATATACATATAAAGATATAATTTAATTTAAAAAAATAAAAAAAAATAAAAAAAAAATAATAATAAAATAAAATAAAAAAATAAAATAAAATGGTAGGACGAAGGGGGTCCCCACACAAACACACATAATACTTGTTTTTTTGGTTTTATTTTTTTAATTTTTTTTGTATTTTGTTTTAAAAAATCAAATATATTTTTTAATTTTTTACGTTCTAATTTTGTGTTTTTTTCTCAGCAAAAAACCATAATCATAACTTCTATTAGATAAATCGAGAGTTACATGTCGCAGATGCACATTGTGCATTCAAAAAGATAGAGATGGCACAAAAAGAAAGCCTCACATACTAGTGTCCAATTATAAACTGAACCCAAAAAAGTGAGTAGACCCTCATCTCTATCCATTACAGTCGGTGAAACATATACAAAAATGAGTTGTTATCAAAATACATAAGGTAGATGAACTGGAAGCATGACCCAAAATTGTATCTATCGGAATGAGACAACATTCAACATCCCTTCAGAAAGAAAGAGATAAATCAGATATAACCACACATCATGTGAAGAGGAGCTATCTAGCTGTGAAGGATGGATGAATGAACTCTTGAACCAGATCACCTACATGCTTAGTGATCCTCCAAAAGCCCATAGCATGTACTGCCCCAACCTTTGAAAGAGAGACTGCCACCCCATTTTGTTCCCTGTGGATGTGGCTGCAAGTAATGAAATCAAAATAGTGCTTTAACTAGAAAATATCATCAAGTATAGTAAGCAGTGTGTGATTATGGCATCTTTGTGTAGAATTGGACCAAATGATTACATTCATTAATCCAGGTGGCTCCAGAGACGCTCAGAAGTCAAAGAGGGCTCATAATAGCTCAAAAATCAAAGTCATCAAATGGGAGAGAAACTAGGACCAGATCATAGTGCTTGTCGCCCTGATTCCAATGGTGCGAATGACACTCAAATCCGAATTCATATGATCCAGATATTCACGGTCAACGTTCTGGTCAAACTTGGCCAAGTGGCAGGCATAACGAGACAACAAACTGACCAAGACCCAACGCACGGAATCTAGCCACTCGACGAGCGAATTTGTCGCTTACTTAAATCATCCAGTGACCCTTATTTTCAGCAAATTAAAAAATGACCAGATTGGTTATAAAAACGAAAAAAATAATTAAAAAAAGGCAAGCGGGCTGGGCCTGTTGGACCCGCCCACCCCACCGATCACATCGCATTATATTATATATAATATTAAAAACAACAAAAAATTGGGGTGGCGGGTCGCCACCCCCGCCACACCCCACAGTCAACAACACAACATATAACTTAATCGTTACATCCAATGGTCACACACAATGTAATCACCAGAGTCGATGTGGGTTGAACCTGCCCAGCCCATGAGGGTCAACCTCACAAAGGGCAATGCGCCAAAATAAATGTAACGTTAAATGCCACCGCTACCAAAAAAAGACATGTATTATATCGTCGTTTAAAATGTTTATAACCGCTGGTTGTTAAATGTGCAACAAAAAACTACACGTATATGTCCTAAAAAAATGGGTGGTGGGTCGCCACCCCCAAATGACATTTATTATATTTAAATTAAAATAAAACCCATGGGATAGGGCTTGCGGCTCTGACTAGAGACCCCGCCCACGACAACAAGCCTGTCACATTATAACAATACACTAACCACATGTTATAAATAAAGAGTGGGGCCAACGGGGTTTGAACCCACCTGACCAAGTGGGTCGGCTCGCCACTCGGGCGGCTCTAAGTGGCAACATCCTATGCCATAACCCACATTACAATATACCATAAACTGTCGAGTTAGAACAACTTGCCTTGCCACCAACGGTTAATAAAAACTAACATGCAATTTTAAAATTGTAATCGCCATATGTTATAAAATTGTCCATATTTTATTAAACGACAAAACAATGTAAGCAACAGGGTGGGGGTTCAACCTTGGGACCTCTACATGCCCAACTCAACGCTCCACCAATGCGCCAAGTGGGCTAACCTTGATCACTCTGCCCACACACAAGTATTTAAACCTTCGTTACTTATTCGAATGGGAGAGAGTGTCGAGTGGAGGAGACACATGGTGGACTCAGGGCTGGGCACGAATTATGAGGTCGAGAATATTCTAGGGAAATATTCCCTAGAATATTCGACAAAATATTCCTTGATGTAGTGAGGAATCTAAAGATTCCTTAGAGGGTGATTTTTCGCAGTGACAGAAAGATGTCAAAATTATACTTAAAAGAACCAGAATTTCACAAGGAATGTGATGGTGTGGTTCATTTCCCCATCTGAGAAACAAAAATTCAGGCAGCGAACAACAAGGAACCTTTCCAGAATCTTATGGAATCTGAAAGATTCCCTTGGAGGTTGATTTTTTACTGAGGCAGAATGATGTCGACTTTAAAGTAATTTTTCACAGAATTTCGCAAGGAGCGCAGTGGTGTGCTCAAAATTTTCATCCGAGTAGAAAACTTTTCGGCCATCTTCAGGAAGGAATCTTTGGGGAAATCTTCAAGATTCCTAAGGGGGTCCAGAAATTGATGTTGTCAGAAAGGGGCCAAGTTTATAGTTGTTTGACACGATTTCGCACTACAATTTCAATGACGTAGTCCATTTTGTCAGCTAAGCTTTGAATTTTTAGGCCATCCCCAAAAGTGGAGGTAAATGATGTAGTGATGCCATGTCTTTCTTTTGATTTGCTGAGATGATGTTTTTGTTGTTGAGATCCTTGTTACCATTATGTTGAGGGATACTTGTATGCCACGTCATGTGAGAATTTATTAGCTTGTCATGCTGAAGGAGGGCCCATTTGAGTGAGAGTTCCTATAGGGAGAACGTCTCATGGAGAGACATGCCACTCTGGTTGAGGGAATTTATCCTTGTAATGACAAAGAATGTACTATGTACTCATCATCATCTTGCAACATTTAATGAAGCGGCCTCCCCACTCTTGACATCGGGCCCGGAGACGTAACCCACACTAGGTGAACTCCGTTATCAATGTGTTTGTGCTCTTGACTTGATGGTCATTATTATGTTTTCTCTTCTTTTAAGTATGCACATGTGGTTGTTTTATACTCTTTCATATGCAATTTTTCTAACATCACATAATTAAAAGATCTTGGTTAATTCTGGTAGCTGAAGAGATTCGAATCAAGAGTCATCACATGCACAAACCTGTTCACTAATAGGTGGAATGAGGTTTGCATGGAGAGGGGATGGTAGGGGGTAGCATGTGCCTAGGGGCCAATACGTGTTGTCTTGTGATCCCATGGATAATCTTTCTACACCATCATTCACTCGATTTGTGGGGTATCAACTTCGAAGTTATTAGAATGCTTCACACATAAATAGGAGATTTATTAAAATCTTTGGGCAAAGAGTTTAGCTTATTGAATAACACAAAATATAGTTGGTGAAGAGAGAATCCCATACTTCTTTAGGGCATTGAAGATGTAGGTTGATTCCCTAAGGATATTAGGATTGAGGATATAGTGAAAGCTTGGAATTTGCAAACCTTGCAAGGAAACAAGAGTCTCTACTTCATTGTTATGTCACTGCATAATAGTGACATCTATGACCTATGATTTTGTATTATTCATGCCTGTACAAAAAATTTGCAAAAAAACCCATGAAATTTACATTATTCACCTTAGGTTTTCATTTTTCCAATACCATGATCTTAACACCGTCGCCACATTAGGTCTACAGAGCCTGATGCAGTGGCGAGCTCTGTGTTGTGGTTTGAATATTTTGTCCTTTGTTCTACACTTAATTTAACTGACTCTACCATAATACTTTCAGTCGTCTCAGAAAAACACTGTCACAAGCAATGCAGTTTCTGACCGTCTCACACCTTTTCTTGGTTGATCTGTCACTCAGGGCCACCCTCGGGCCGTGGTCCATCACTAATTGACTGGTCTTCTCACACCTTTTCTTGCTCAATCTGTCACGTCCCCATTGACTGACCGACCCTCTCATGCCTTTTCTTGTTTGATTTGTCACTCAGGGCTGCTTTCATGTTGTGGTCCATCACTGAAAAACCCTATCGTTCAAATTTTATAATCCAAATCAAGTTTTAACGTAATTTATACAAATAATAAATAAAAATTCGTAGGCATCATCTCTATTCATATAAAAAACTAATCACTTAAAAAAAATATTTCAAGTTTTCTAATTGACATTTAATTATTATAGCTTTTACATTAGTGTGGTAAGAAATAACATATTAATTATAGTTATTTGATAATTATGTTATTTGATAAGTGCAATATCTTTATATATTCAATTATATATTTATTCTTTATATATTTAAATATTTATATGTAGATTTATTTTTGTTCAATTATATTTGAAAAATATATAAAGGTCATTTGATAATGATGAGAATTGACTTTTTATTTTGAAAAGATATGAATGCATTTAACTTTATATCAACCCAAATCAACTCACGTAAAAATGCAAAACAAAACAAGGATATACATAAAAAAAATAAAGTGAATTATAATTATTATTTTATATTTTTACCAAGGATAGAGGAGGTATATTAACAAAAACATCCATGTTAAAGACTTGATTATATGACATTACACATTTAAAAAAATATATATATATGGTATGACACATTATTCTAAAGAGCAATTAATTAAGTTTAATAATATCTAATAGCACAACTCCTTAACATAATACATATAGCTCAATAATATTTGACAATCAAAATAACACACTAACTTAAACACAATAAACACAATTATATATATATTTACGTATTAAACAAATTAACTATTTATTATTTTTTATAATTTAGATATTTTGTATATATTAAATTTAATATATCTTCATATTCATTAATAAGGTGTAGTTTAACTTATAAATGAAATAGATTTTTTCACCGGAATTCGACAAAATAATTTTAAGAAAGAATGTGATTTTTTGTTGTTTAAAATGCATTTTTGAATGCATAAATGGATTCAACATCTTGAAAAACCCTTAAGGGCAGTCAAATTCTGCAGATTAAATAATTTAAACTCAAGTTTTTAACAATATGAAGATTTTGATTAAAATTAACCCAAAAAAATGTCGTAAAAAAAAACCATTTCGTAGACTACGTCTCATTAATAATATAGACTTATATACATCCAAATAATAATGTAGACTTGTGTAGATCCATATAAGTACTTATAACATTGTTGTGGAATGTTTAATTTAGCCATTTTCAAACATTTACATTAAAATAGAACTTAAAAAAATATATTAATTATACTCCATACGTAAAACAAAAGCTACATGGAACAATGTTACTGCTTTTGTATTTTTTGGATGCTCATATATGCAGAAAAAGAAAAAAAAAAAAAAAAAAACAAACATCTAATAAAAAAACAAAAACAAAAACATTAATGCCACATAACTTTTGTGTGTAACTTGTCCTTTACCCTTCAAAATAAGCAAATGTTTTTTTTCCTTCAAAATCAATGATGACATCTAATACCCTAACACTTATCACTCTTGTTTTCAATGCCATTATTAGTAAACTAAGTAACTCTTTAAAAAATATTTTGCAACATGATTAAATTACAATAAGGATATAGGATTGTTAACCATGGAGTTAACTCAAGGTAAACTTTAAAGGAAGCTAATTAGAAATTGTGTTGAAGACATTAAAGCAATCTTGCAAGAACCCATCCATTGATAACACATTTAAAAAATAAGCAAATTGTGAGTTTGATAATTTAGAACTAAAGAAGAACTCAATATCTTAAAATTTTCCATGTTACAAACTTTGTTATTTCATATTTAATGACCAAAATTGGATCACAATAATATTTACGGATTACTCATCAACATTCCATTCCTCCCCACACACTCTCCCCACGAAGTAAACGGTGGCTCCGCTTTTTGTTTCTACGATTTTGAAAAGCTTTTCAGAAAACCCTCTAAACCTCTTCTGATCAAAGCAATTGGTTGGTATACCACCATACTGTATGAGAATTATATCCTATATGCGCATTTATGTTTTGGCAATGACGTTGTGTGTGTCAGGGATATGGTGCTGAAGGGTTTTACAGGGGTTGAAGGACAGAAAGGGCCATAAGTGCGTGCCCTATTACTTACGATATAACACACAACCAGTTTCTAGTTTCACAGGCGAACCTGAGACCATAAATCAATTAATTGGTGGGTTTTGGTATGTCTAAGCGGTTGGCTGGTTATTGCTCTATATTGGTGCGTAGGTCTTTCTTAAGGTGCTGATTACTACTATTGCTGCTACGAGCTTGAGGCCACCCTAGCCCATTGAGTGTTCTACCTATAGGCATGCGTGTTCTACGTTCTGAACCCACTGACTAACTAACTTACTCACTCACTCACTCACTCACTGGGCACATGTTATCAAGAACAGGTAACACGTTAAGATCAGAAACGACTGGATCATCGGTTAAGGCTGGTGGAGAAACTGCTGCTGTACCGACAGGGTCTACTTTTGCTACTTGATCTTCAGCCTCTATAGCTGCTTGCCCATACGTTGCCTCTCTAGTGGCTGGTGGTGTTGCTTCAAGGTCGCGGTCGTCTTAGTTTTTCCTAATTGCCTACGGCGAGGCTGGTCTTTTTGCTCAAGAGGGGAGTTCAAAGGATAAAAGACTAGTGGTTGTGGCTGTCCAACTGCCAGTGTTCAAGTAGGCTAAACTACAGCTAGAGATAAGGGAAAAGAGCTCTATTAGGTCTGAAAGAAAGGACAGAGTCACAAAAGCAAGGAAGAAGCCCGAATCAGGAGTGTCATAGCCAACATAATTGGCTGGAGAAAGCACGACAGCAAGCAAAGGCATTGGTGGCTATCAGAGAAGAAATGGCAGGCATGGGAAAGCTTCTGGGAAAAATGGCGTTCAATTCAAGTGGAGGGGCGATCAACTGGTTTCCGGGTCACATGGCCGCTGCCACTCGGGCCATCCGAGAGCGCCTCAAGTTGGCCGATCTCGTCGTAGAAGTCAGGGACGCAAGGGTACTCTTTCTTTCACTTTCCATTACTCAGGTTCAGTCCGAAATCTAATGTAAGGGTGAGTATGACATGCCCCTTATTTCGAAGCTATAAGAGTGGTAGGCATTCGGGACAGAATCTATCTCCTTCGGTAAAGCCCAGTGAAACCCTCGACTCCCGCTTGAAACTATGACCAGCCCCGAAATTGCCTTAAAGCTCCAAAATTCCCTGCTAATTGCAGAGCAATTTTCATATCAATCAGCCGCATTGACAATAATATCAGCATACATATTTTGATTGCGAGCCCTTACATAACTCCAGTTCTCCAAAACAAATCACTAGTCTCACTCTATTCTGTTAATGCACATTCAGTACTTAAATTTAGTCGCAGGCATCCAGTTCATTTATTTTACTGATGCCCAATTGTGCCGTGCTTTAGTGATTAAAGCAGCTGCACGTGAGGCCACCCGTCAAGGTACAATTTGCCAGGTGATTGAATAGGTGGTTGGGCAAGTTCTGGATAATCTTGATTAAGGCAGCTTAGTTGAATGAAGTTCTAGTCATTAATGGTTTTCCCTTTAGTCGTTACTCGTAATGCCTGGTGAGAATGAATGTTCTGTAATGCCAGACGTATTTTCGCTAATTGTAATACTTGTAGAGTTTTATGAAAACATTTTGAAAAAAAGGTTTTAACTTATGTCTATCTCCGGGAAATTTTATATCTATTTTTAATCAATACTTAAATGATATTTTAGGGTTCTTAAAAGACAAAAAGCTACTGTTGTCCTAGTCATTTAAATCTGAGAATCCCATTGAACCTCCATATTGGATTTGATCAATTACCTTTTTTTAAAGCTAGTCTAAATCTTATATTAATGCTGAGTAAAATATATACGTAGATGCTGCTGATCTGCCATTAATGAAACCAGATCAGATCAGTAGCAGAAGAGTAAAGCTTTTGTCTATACCGTTTCGGGGAATTTACTAGGTCCCGAGAAATTAAAAAAAGAGCTATGTACAAAAAGAAAACAATCTATAGGTCTAATGCTACTTATAAGGGCATCAACGGTGCCTCTTCCAGCAGAGAAGAAAAGCTGAAATGCGATTAAGAAGAGGGGGAAGTGTCTACTACAATTGGAGCTTGGAGCTTGCCCAGTGGTGTTCTCAGGTGCAGTGAATTCCAGGTCTGCAACTCGTTTGGCCATTGCCACAACCTTCTGATCCACCTCTTTGATTTGAAGCTGAATTGCATCCAACTGGAATTTGCCCATGACAGTTTTGCAATACAGGTCCACAGTCTGATAATAACTCGTGTTTCTACTGTGAGTATTGCCTGTGTCTGGTATCTAGGGCCCAAGCTCCACATAGATATTGGCATTGGGAATGAAACCACTCTCTAGACATGCATTTTCCTTGGTCGATTCAATTTCTCTGCAAAGGGCTGATGGGATTTGTATGCGGAAGACTGCTGTGAGGATTCAGCTCCCTGTTGTGCTCGTGAGATGAACTGTGGGGTCAACCATGCCGATTGGGACAGTCTGAACCCCTCCACACCATAGTTCAAAGTTGGAAATGAAAACTGACACGGCAAACTCTCCAACAGAAAGGGTAAGCACCCACCCACGAGAGGCTCCTCTCCTCCTGGGACCCAACAATCTTGCCAATAGCGGAGAACGCAAAAGACTTCTGAGAAATCAAACTATTTGGGCTATTCGAACACAACCAGTACACAGCGAGTTACTATGCCTGGAAAAATCATTAAGACTATTATAACCAGAACTTGTGCACTCATATCTATGATTGGATGCATGTTATGGCAGGTTGGTGGTGCACCCATCTGTCCTGCTGCGGCCCAAAGGAGATGGAAATCGCAGCAATTCACTGCCTGTAGGTAATCGCTCTCCTATCACTCCATCCAGGGGCGGGTATTTTTAATCAATACTTGAATGCTATCTCAGGGTTTGTAAAGGGCAAAGAGCTACTCTTGCCTTATTCATTTAAATTCAAGAATCCCCATGTTACACATTTCATTGCTTGTCATTAGCTCTTACCAGGCTTAAAATTTGAGATCTAACCTTCCACCTCAAGAAAAATATACATGATTACTAAAAACTCATAATGCACTTTTTAGTAGTACTTATAAAAAGTTGACAATCTTACTAGTACTTATAATTATAAGTATTAGTAGCTTTTATATACAGTCGTTTTAAATCTACAATATATTCATATAAACATATTCCTATTATTATTTTGATGGCCAATTTACTGAACTTCTCGTTAAAGAAATTGTCTTCCAAAAACCGCATTTCCCTCTGTGGTAAAAAGTTAAAACTAAGTGCATATGGCTGTTGAAGTTTTAAGCCTGTGCCTGAGATAACATTTGGCTATCAAAGCACTTCGCCTTCACCTTTTTAGCTGTGAATCGGGGGGCCTTGAGGCCCAAGTATTTCATTTTTACTCAACTCCAAGATGAGACTTTGATTACTGTTTTGCCTAACGAACAAATCCAAGATAAGACTTTGATTATGGTTTTTCTTAAGAAATATAAACTTTACCTTTAAAAATCCCTTTTGCATTTTTTTTTCTTTTTCAAGTGAAACTCATCTATGTAATGTTTCTGGGAAATTACTTGCCTAAGGGACCCAATAGCCTATCTATCCCCGTAGGCTACAGTCCTCAATAAAGAGGAAACCCCAAAATTTCCAATTCTGGGTGAGTTTTGGGGCAGCTGGGCAAAGAAAACCCAAAACTGGGGTTTAAAGTGAAATTTACCCAGTCATTAAAGGAGGAGAGACCCCTCTAGGAAATCTATAAATATGAGAGGGATGAATCCATTTTGGATTATCATCATTGGATCAATTTGTCTCTGTTTATCTTGAGCCTGAGGCTCTAAGGGTTTTAAACCCCGTTTTCCCTACTAATTTTAGTGGTGAAAGATTCCACCCTAGTTAGTAAACTTTTTTCCTTTTTTTTTTCTACTTGTTTCTGGCATAGGTTATTGGACAATTCTGGTTTGAACTGTGGGTCTGGTATTCTATTGTTCTGGCAACAGGAAAATCTAACTTCTAAATGATATAGGGCTTCTGGGCAGAGCATATTTATCATAAACATTCACCCTCTTGGTTTAAGAAAACAGGATGTCACCCTCCTGTGGCATCTGCATTCCCTTTGTAGTAATAAACGCACATCCTGGAGCAGATCGGGGTTTTGAAGCTAAATAAATGAGCGGATCTTTCCAAAGGTAGATCAAGGGGATTTTATGAAGCTGGACAAATTGTTTGAGATCCAATAGCGATTGCAATTTGGAGCATATTGGAATTTTGAAGTAGTTTCTCCTTAAAGCAAATTGGTCGAATCTTTGAGAAGGGGTTTCCTGGAACCGAATTAGGATTTTTTACTCGAGTGAAACACCTTGGAGCAGAATTGAAGTCGTTAGGTCAAGTCCCTCTGAAGGTTGCGAAGGTTATCTTGTGGCAAACAAAAGACCGTCTAAGGCCAATCGAAGTCTCCTGGAGTGCAATGCTATATTTTCTGTTCTGTGGTTGTCTGAAAGTACACAAGAGGAACTCTGCTAGATTGAACCCCACTATAATTACACAAAGATCTAAAGCAGGTCGAAGCCCTCTTGAAGACAAATGTCACTTTTGGAAGGCCGAACTGTAATCATCCTTCCCCAAGGTTGCCATGGGTATCACAAGGGAAGGTTGAACCTTTCACCCTGTACATAGCGCACCACTAGGGGAGGGTGAGTGGCCCTATGGTCGCATGTCACTCCAAGAACTACCCCAAGCTCCCCGGAGCTCCCAGAGCTCAATGTATGCATCATACACGACCCTCATAAGAGGGTCTCTCAACGACACCAAGTTGTTCTCGGAAAGTCAAGAATTTGACCTTTCCTAGGGGTTTCGTCAAAATGTCGGCGACTTGCTCATCTGTACCGATATGTTGGAGCCTTATTGCTCCCGGCTGCACCATATCTCGGATATAGAGGTACCTGATATCGATATGCTTGGAGCGATCATGAAATACAGGATTCTCTGATAAACGAATTCTGCTCTGTTTGTCACACAAGATCACAGTAGTATCCAATGTAATTCCAAACAGCTCATTGAAGAGCTTTTGCAACCAGATCGCCTCACAAGAGGCCATACTCGCAACAATGTACTTTGCCTCAGCGGTGCTCAAAGCCATCGACTTTTGCTTCTTGCTCATCCAGGATATTGAGGCAGATCCCAAAGAGAAACAACACCTGGAAGTGCTCTTTCGGTCTACCACGCTGCCTACCCAATCAGCGTTGGTATATCCATGTAATCTCACATCTCCGGCAATGTATCTCAACCCATGAGTGATTGTGCCACGAAGGTATCTCAACAGATTCTTGGCACCAATCCAATGTGTGTGGTGAGGCTCAACCATGTGTCGACTCAACGTGTTGATTGCAAAACATATATCCGGACGAGAGTTCACCAAGAACATCAATGCTCCGATGAGTTGACGATACTCGGTAGCATTTTGTAAAACAGGTCCGGCAGCACTACCGCTTAACTTCTTGAAGTCAAGCTCCATCGGGGTAGTCACGGGCTTGCAGTCCACCATACTGAATCTCTCCAATATTTTCACCACATATTTTCCTTGAGATAGGAAAATCTCCCCTGGCTTCTGCCAGACTTCCAGTCCTAGGAAATAGTGCATCAGTCCTAGGTCCTTCATCTCAAACTTAGAAGCCAACTCCCTCTTACATTTGTGAATGAGAGGGTTTGCACCTGTCAGAAAGATGTCGTCAATGTACAACACCAGTATGAAAGGTTTGTCATCTTCAACCTTAAAGTAAAGCTTAGGGTCACCTTCACTCCTAGTGAATTCCAGCTTCATCAAGTAGCTATCGATCCTCTCATACCATGCCCGGGGTGCTTGCTCCAGCCCATAGAGGGCTTTCTTCAACCTGCACACATGAGATTCCCGATCGTGAATCTCAAATCCTTCGAGTTGTTCCACATAGACTTCCTCTTTGATCGAACCATGCAAGAATGCGGTCTTGACATCCATCTGATTTAGGTTCCATTCTTGCGAAGTAGCAAGGGCTATGATCGAGCAGATGGTGGTGTATCGGGCAACAGGTGCAAATATCTCGTCATAGTCTATGCCTTCCTTCTGAGAGAAGCCACGAGCAACAAAACGAGACTTATACTTTTCAACACTTCCATCAACTCCATGCTTTATCTTGTCATGCCATTTCGAAGTGACAGCTGCTTTGTCCTGGGGTGTGGGGACCACATTCTAGACATCATTTTTCATGATGGACTCATATTCCTCAGTCATAGCATCCTTCCATACTTGATGCTTGACAGCTTCTGCAAATGATGAAGGCTCATTTTAGATGTTCGTGCTCATGATGGTCAAGTATCCCTGATACCTGGCCGACTTCTTACTTTCTCGGAAAGTCCCTCTGGATGCAATGTATCCTTCAGCATCATCGGGTGTCCCCCTAATCCATGAAAGCCTCTTCTTGGAAGAGGAAGGCTCTTGCAGAGGGGGATCAATAAGATCCTTATGTTCTTCCACATCGGGCATTGTCTCATCTTCCTTTTCCTCCGGTTTCTTGGTGTCAGTTTCTTTAGATTCCCTTAGAGTTGGAAGATTGTCAACTTTGCTAAGAGCCATATCTTCGTCAAAGGTGACATCATGGCTAATCTCGACTTCCCTTTGACCATCCACATAGATTCTATAGCCCTTAGAATTTTCGCTATAGCCCATAAAGATTCCTTTCTTTCCAGATGCACCCAATTTATTTCTTTTCTCTTTCAGCACATGAAAATATACACGACTTCCAAAAATTCTAAAATGAGATACGTAAAGTTTCTTACCAGTGAACATCTCTTCGGGATTCTTGGAACCCAATGCTTGATGAGGACATTGGTTTTGAGCATATATGGTAGTATTTACAGCTTCGGCCCATAGAAACTTCAGAAGCCTTTGATCATGGAGCATAGCACAGACAACTTCCACAATCGTACGATTCTTCCTTTCCGCCACACCATTTTGCTCAGGAATATATGGTGTTGTAGTCTCCCTCTTAATGCCAACCTCTTTGCAAAAGTCATGGAACTCATTGGATTCATACTCAGTCCCATTATCAGTCTTTAAGATCTTGATCTTTTTTTCGGTTTGATTCTCGATCAAGGCTTTAAAGTGACGAAACCAAGATAACACTTCATCCTTCTTTTTCAAGAAGTATATCCAAGTCTTGCAAGAATAATCATCTGTAAAAGTGAGGTAATATAAATATCCTTCCAAGGAGTTCACAAGCATCATACCAGATATCTCTGAGTGAACCAACTGCAATATATCGGAGGTCTTGCTATGGCTTGAGGGGAATGGTCCCCTTTTGAGCTTTCCTTCGGTACATCCCGGACATACACCTTCTTGCTCTACTTTGAACTCGGGCATCCCTATCACCATTTTTCTCACATTGGGTAGAGCTTTATAATGAAGGTGAACAAACCTCCGATGCCATAGTTCGGACTGAAGAGATGTGTCACAAGACATGACACCCAACAGACTTCCTCCGACCTGATATAATGAATCAACTCGAAACCCAAGAGTGAAAGCATCTTTAAAATTCTTTTTCCATACACGTACCTTGCCATCGATGAAGGCCACCTTGTAGCCTTTGTCTTCCATTGCCGAAATGGACACCAGGTTCTTTTTGAGATCAGGTACATATAGGACTTCTTGCAAATGAATTGTATTACCCTGATTCAATTGAAGAGTGACATTCCCTACGCCTTTCACGGGATATTTTGAGTTGTCCCCAAGAACAATTTCCAAGTTGGTCTCCTTCTCTATCAGATTAGAGAGAGCTTCTTTGTAACCAGTGAAGTGCCTTGAGGCACCACTATCAATAAGCCAATTTCCCAGTGAGTTCGGGGGAGCAGTAGTAGAGAGGGCCGCTGGTAGATAATATTCATCTTGCTTATTGTTAACAACGTTAGATTCATACCTGGAGTTTCTTGCCTTCTTGGAGGGTTGACCACTTCCTTGATTTCCGACATTCCTCTTTCCTTTGCCATTGAACCTGCCATTCCTTTGATTGCCTCGGGAGTGATTTTGATCATCGTCATGATGTGAGTCCTTTTTATTAGGGCACTCCCTTGCATAGTGGCCCATTTTGTTGCAATTGTAACATCTTCCTTTTCTTCCACCCTTCGGTCCGACCTTTCCTTTAGATTTAGCCCCGAAATTGTTTCTCCTTTTAGCATGAGAGGAGAAAGCATGGGATTACCTCTAAGTGCAGGCATTTCCTGCTCTTCCGTCCTTGTCTTCTTTGTCAGGCCAGGCAGTAACTCTCCAATAGGCAGTAAAACTGATTCGATTGATTTCATTAGGTATGCTATTGTTATATACAAAAGGGTGTGACTGCTCAGTTCATCTCCTGATGACTGTTCACATTCCTAATTTAACTATTTACATAAATTCACCCAATCGTGAGGATTAGGTGTCAACATTCTTGAATGCATCTTGCCATCAATTCCGCAAATCCAGGAATTACATTATTGTTGAGAAGAGTGATTCTGAATATATACCATTCAGATGGGAGCCCTCCAAGAGTTGTGATGGTCAGTTCCCTGTCAAGAATGACTTCCCCAATTGATAGGAGATCATTCTTGATCTCAGTGATCCTTAAGAAGTATGCTTGCATACTCACATATTTTCCCTTCTTAATTTCCTTCAGCTTATTCTTAAGGAACAAAACTTGATTTGCATCATTAACTTTAAATAAACTTACCAGTCTATCGTAGATTTCCTTGGAGGTGGTCAGCTCGGAAACATAGGCCACCAGGTGCTTGTCGATAGAGTCCCGGATGATCTTCTTTGCTTTGACTTCTCCCCTGGTCCACTTGTTCCTAGCAATAGCAGATGCATTTGATGGAGGCTCAACGATTTTGCCTCTCACATGGTCCAACACTTCCTGCTCTTCTAATGTCAGATCGAGAGACATCTTCCATCGGTGATAGTCAGACTTCTCACGTAGCTTGTCTTCAGCGGGAAAGTGTGATGAGGACCCCATGAAGTCTTTGAGATTGCTTCAACAAATTTCAGTGATTGCTCTTGCTCTTGCTCTTGCTTTGTCTTCACCTCCGCTCTGATACCATGTTAATTTATGATATGTTTTATGCTTAGAGCATTTTACTTCAGTTCTTCTTATTAGCCATTGTTTAGCAATCACATAAACATAAAGTAAAGTGCATATAGAACATTAATAGATCGACAGAAAACAAGCCAAAACAAGAGACACCAGATGTGGTGGCTAGCCAAGGACAAACCCCAATTGGGGGAAAACCTTTGATCAATTCTTCTTTAATCTTCAATAGTTTAGTAGAGAGAAATAGTACAAATTCATAAATCTGTAATTTTATGACAGCAGCAGTAAACCTTAACTAGCAAAGTCAAATCTGGTCAAACAAGGTGAAATTGACCTTCAATATGTTTGGTCAATTTCCCAGTGATTTAGTCCTTCAAAAGCAAGAAGAAGCAACCCTCAAACAACCCCAAAACATAGTCAAACAACAGTCAACTGTAATCAACCTGCTGCCCTAAACTAGGGCAGTCAACCCTGGTCAAACCAGAGGTCAGAATGCCTCGGTTTTTGTGCCAGAATTTGCGGCCTGCCTAGGAGAGGCAGCCACACCAAAACTGCAGCCCTGAATTGCCCACGCTGGTCAACGCTGGTCAAAGAGATGACCTGCAGCTTCTGCGTCCTCCAAACTACGTCTTTTTGCGTCCTTCCCACGTGTGAGCTTCTCTTCCTTGTGTAAACCCAATGCTAAGGAGAGAGAAGAATGAGTGAGATGAGATGATGAATAATGACTCAACCTCACTTGTATTTATATGATATGCTGGGCATGTGTGCCACACATTAAGCTACTGGCCAACCTTGACAATTTTTCAAGTAAATACAAATAAATTCATATCTCCACAAATACATGTCGGAATCGGATGATCGTTAGATCAATCCTACACGTCTTGACAAGAGGAATCAAGGAAAAATATCCGCTGTCATAAATAAGATGACCCACATGGAGTTTGGCCCTAGTTGCCAATTTTAACAGTTTACCAAGGTTTTATATTATGCCACAATTATTATTTCTTTGAACAGTTAAGAGAAACTGTTGAAACCCTAGTTAACTAGAGAAACCCTACACCAAATTGCCCTAGATTATTATAGTCAGTATTTTGTGTCTGTAGTTATGTTATTCTATTTGATAGACGCTACATTGGGTTTTCTGATATTGTCGTCCCATTTTAAATACAATAAAAATGCTTCAAAGACATAGCTTTTTACCTGAAGATTATGGATTTTGCAGAAGCATAATTCATTCAGTGGAAAACATTCAAAGGTTTCGTTATTTGATAGATGCTACATTAAGTTTCCTGATATTGCTAAATCTCATTTTAAATATGATAAAAAATGCTTCAAAGACATAGCTTTTTACCTGAACATTATGGATTTTGTAGAAGCATAATTGATTTAGTGGAAAACATTCAAAAGCTCTGTTATTCTATTTAATAGATGCTAGATTAAGTTTCCTGATGTTACTGCCCCATTATTAATTTCATAAAAATTGCTTCAAAGACAACTTTTTACATGAACATTATGGATTTTGCAGAAGCACAATTAATTCAGTGGAAGACATTCAAAAGATCCATTATTCTATTTGATAGATGTTACATCAAGTTTCCTGATATTGCTGTTCCATTTTAAATATAATAAAAAATGCTTCAAAGCAGTATTGCACATATCGCGATAATATCATAATTATTGCGATATTATCGCCAAATTGTCCATCACTGTATTATCACCGAATTTATCACGATAAATTCCCTGTTTTGAATTTATCGCAATAATTTAATTTAACGCGATAATTTGGGTAATTATTGCAATAATTTCGAAATTATAGCTATGTTTGTCAATTTCAACATATTACCATTTAACATAAAATAAAATAAAATTAAACCCTAATTTTTTAAAAGTGATTTTGGGGATTGAGTTGTGAGGATACTAATCCTATTTCCATCAAGAAAACAAGGAGAAATCTATTGTTTTCATGTCCCAAGATTCATCTCATGGGATACATACCTTAGTAGTTAATGGTAATATTAAGTTCTTAAAAGTAAAAGGATATCCTTTTACTTGTTAAAAATCAGATGTTCTATGTCGTTACAATCACTTAAATCCAAAACTTATTTATGCCGCAATATAAGTTAAGTAATTGTAGATAGAACATAAACCATATAAACGATATGCACAATAGAAGACAACCAAAACTCCTTTAGACACAGAGAAGTCAGGTCAATGACTAGGGCAAAATCCACAAGGGGAAAACCCAACCAGATTATTCTTCTATTAGAAATCATTTGTTCAGCAAAGATACAAAGTTCAATGAGAGAATGAAGAAGTTCACCCAAATCTGAAGAAGATTTCTGATAGCAGTGGCAGATGCAAACAATGAATCACTTTGGCTCTCCAAGATCCGCTCTTCCTCTTCAAAACTCTCTCTCTTTCTCTCTCTCAATCTTCCTCTAGACTCTCCAACTCTTTCTCTCTCTCTCTCTCTCTCTCAAGTTCGAATTCTCCTTTCACAAGCACAAGTAAGTGTGTCAAGTGAGGATGAGAAGCACAAATATATAGGAAGAGCAAGGAGGTCAAATTCATGAGGGAGTAACTCCTATGCTTTGAGGAGGAGTTACACATGCCAAAATAGGAGTGTAACTTATGCCATAAAGGAGAGGAGTGTAACTTATGCATTTAGGAGAGAAGTGTAACTTATGCCATTAAGGAGAGAAGTGTAACTTATGCATTAAAGAGGTGTAAGAGGAATCTTTTTATGACGAGTCATTAAAGTGTGTAAGAGAGTGTAAGAGGTGCGTAAGAGCATTAAAGAGAGAAATGAATGAATCCATTAAGAGAGAGAGAGTAACATATGCATTAATTGAGGGCGGTTACATATGACATGATTAAGTCCCATGATTGAGTTAAAAGTTAAACAATTGAGACTGATTAAAGACAAGTTAAGTGATTTTCCATTACATATATATATGATTACAAATTGATGGAAGGTGATTTACTATTTTTGGAAAGTCATGGTTGCAAAGATAGACATGACTTTCTATTTTTAGAAAGTCACTATAGATAGGTCAGAAATGAAATTTTATTTAAGGAAATTCATCCCATAACTGCCAATTTTCAACACTTCCTCTCAGCTAGGGAGGAATTTCTGTCTGATACAAGGTTCTCTGCTATCTCTGCTTTGGAACAATGACATTACAATCTAATGAAGAAGAATCATCATAGGGAAGATACATCCATCACCCTATACACACTTGGGGGAATCACTTGTTAACACATGACAAGGATCTTCGCACAACCAAGAGTCCTCTCTGCTTGGGGGGATCCACTTGTCAACACATGACAAGGATCTCGCACATCCAAGGCTCATCACTGCTTGGGGGGATCCACTTGTCAACACATGACAAGGATCTCGCACATCCAAGGCTCATCATCCATGACCGCCCTCTCTAGGAAGGGTCACCTCTGTCAGTCCAAGCTGCTCTCTGAAAACCAAGAACTTCCTTTTCGGTAAAGGCTTGGTAAGAATGTCAACAATCTAATCATTAGTTGCTATATGATGGAGTCTCACTACTCCTCTTTGCACCATATCTCGGATATAGTGATATTTGATCTCAATGTGTTTGGACTTGTCATGGAACACGAGATTTTCAACAAGTCGAATCCCACTCTTATTGTCACAGTAAATTACTGTAGTATCCAATACTTGCTCAAACAACTCTCCAAAGAGCTTCCTTAGCCATATTGCCTCACAGCTAGCCATGCTAGCAACAATGTATTCTGCTTCAGCCGTGCTAAGGGCAACAAACTTTTTCTTTCTGCTCATCCAAGATATTAGGGTTGATCCTAACCTGAGGCAACACCTTGATGTGCTCTTTCTGTTAGTAGAGTTATCGTCCCAATCAACATCAGAGTATCCATGTAGCTTTACATCTTCAATAGTATATCTCAATCCAAGATTGATGGTCCCATGCAGGTACCTCAACACATGCTTTGCAACAACCCAGTGTGCATGAGCAAGCTTAATCATGTATTGACTGCAAAGCAGATATTTGGTCTAGTGTTCACTAAGAACATTAGTGCCTCAATCAGTTGATGGTACTCACAAGGATTATCCAAATCAGGTCCTGCAACTTTACCACAAAGCTTCTTGACAACAAATTTTCCTTGAGAAGGGAAAATCTCACAAGATTTCTACTATACCTTCAAGCCCATAAAGTAGTGCATCAAACCAAGATCTTTCATTTCAAATTCAGAAGCTAACTCCCTCTTACGCTGGAGAATAAGAGGTTCACTATTGGTGAGAAATAAATCATCAACATACAATACCAAAATCAAAGACATACCTTCAGCTGTCTTAAATTAAAGATTTGGATTTGCATTGCTTTTGGTAAAACCAAGCTTCATCAAGAAGCTATCTATGCGATCATACAAAGCTCTTGGAGCTTGCTTCAAACCATAAAGGGCTTTCTTTAGCCTACACACGAGTTTTTGGATCATGTACTTCAAAGCCTCATGGTTGCTCCACAAATACTTCTTTTTTATGGAAGCCATGCAGAAAAGTAGTCTTCGCATCCATCTGGTGAAGAGACCATCCTTTGCTTGCTGTTAGAGCTACAATAGATCAGATGGTGGTGTAATAATGCAAAAATTTCATCATAGTCTATTCCCGCTTTCTGAGAGAAACCTTTAGCCACAAATCTAGCTTTATATTTTTCAATACTGCCATCAACACCATGTTTAATTTTATACAACCATTTAGAAGATACAACAGATTTACCTTGGGGTCTTGGAACCACTTCCCATACATCATTATGAATGATGGATTCATATTCTTCAGCGATTACTTCTTTCTACATTTGGGCCTTTACAACTTCTTCAAAAGTGCATGTTTCAACTTGAATAATGTTGCTCATGGCTACAACATATCCTTGGAACCGACAAGGTTTCTTGCTTTCTCTGAAAGTTCCTCTAGGGGCAACATGTTTATCAACATCTTGAAGAGTGTCACGAAGCCATAAAGGTCTCCTTTTAAAAGGATGATCAATCACATGGAGGAGGATCCAAAGGATCCATGGGCTCTATAGGTTCATCAACAAGATTAGTTTCAGCTTCTGGATCTTTTTGTATTTCAAATACATCATCTTGACTATCAACATTAGCAAGAGGAAGAGGAGTGTCTCTTGCTTTTCCAAGAGCTGCATCTTCGTCAAATTTTACATCCATGCTAAATTCTATATTTTTTTGACCAGGTACGTATATTCTGTATGTTTTAAAATTCTCACAATAACCAACAAACCTACCTTTCTTACTTGAAGCTTCCAACTTGATCCTTTTCTCTTTTGGGACATAGAAGTAGACATGACAACCAAAGATCCATAGGTGTCCAACTTCGGGCGTTTCGCCAATGAAGACTTCTTTAGGGATTTTGTTGTTTAGGGCACGGTGAGGAGATCTATTTTGGACATAGACAACTGTGTTCACAGCTTCTACCCATAGAAACGTTGACAATTTCTGATCATGCAACATCGCTTTGACCGCTTCCATGATAGTTCTATTCTTTCTCTGGGCCACTCCATTTTGTTTTGGGTTACATGGTATAGTGGTCTCTTTTCTAATTCCAACTTCTTTGCAAAGGTTAATGAAATCATTGGAAGTGAACTCTCCTCCATTCTTAGATCTGAAGATTTTGATTTGCTTTCTAGTTTGTTTTTCTACTAGAGCTTTGTAATCTTTGAATATGTTAAAAGCTTTACTTCTATTTTTCAGAAAATAATCCATGTTTTGCAAGAAAAATCATCCACAAAGATAATATAATACAAGTAACCACCAAGAAAGTTATAGGCATTGGTCCACATAAATCTGAATGTACAAGATGCAATACTTGACTAGTTTTGCTTTTGCTTGAAGGGAATTGTCCCTTCACTTGCTTTCCACTTGCGCACCCTTGGCAAACGCCATCATGATCAAATTTGGTTTCCGACATTTTGGAAACCATCTTTCTCACATGAGGTAATGCTTTGTAGTGCAAGTGAGTGAACCTTCGGTGCCAAAGTTCACTTTGATGATTGATTTCATGGATTAGTGCATGGATAGGTCTTCCATTGATTTTGTATAGATCTTCACATCCAGATCCCAAAGTGAGGGCATTGCTCATGTTGGATCTTGATGGCCAAGTGAGAACTTTACCATTTATGAAAACAACTGTCATTCCTTTATCTTTTAAACTGATATGGACACAAGATTCTTCTTTAAACTAGGTACACATAAAACTTCGTGAAGAGTCATATTTTACCTAGATTTAGATGGAAGGAAACGAAACCAGATCCCTTTATGGGATATGTAGAGCTATCTCGAAGAATGATCTTCAAATATGTCTCCCTCTAAACCAGATTAGAGAGTACCTCTTTGTAACTGGTAAAGTGCTTTGAAACACCACTATCAACTAGCCAACTATCACAAGAATCTGTAGGAAATGAACTAGAAAGAGAAGAAACAAGAAAGTACTCTGATTGAGTCTTAGTTGCATTATTATCATACATTTGGTTCTTTGAGGAACGGTAGTTTCCTTTGCGAGCAGAAGGAGTTTCTCTTCTTTTGTAGCCAGATTTGTTGGAACAATTGTTGAAGTTGGATTTTGATGCTCTTTTGTTTTCTGAACAGTCACGAACATAGTGGCCATGCTTGCAACGGTTGTAGCATTGGACTTTTGATAAGTCTTTGGTCCATTGAGAGGTGCCGTTGGGAGAAAGATTTCTCGAATAGTGAATTCCTCTTCTTCCTTTCTTCTTCTTGCCTTGTACAACAAAGGCAGTAGGTTCTCCCTCCTCATGCTTGGGAATTCTCCCTCTGGAAATCATTCTGGCTTCTTCTTGACCACACTTTCCCAGAAGCTCATCAAATGTGGGAAACTTATCATTGTTGCTGATGGTAGTAATAAAAGTCTCCCAAGAAGAAGGAAGACCTCCAAGTGTAATCAACACTAGTTCTTTGTCAGGAACAACTTCGCCAAAAGTTGACAGTTGATCTTTGATTTTTGATATCTTCATGAAGTATGCTTGAATGGTCTCTCCTCTGTTCATTTTAATATCCTTGAGCTGATTCTTCAAGGCAAGAATTTGACTCAAGTTGTTCACTTGATACATTCCAATCAGTTTGTCATACATTTCTTTGGATTTCTTCAAGTTGGCAACAAAAGTGATGAGGTGGTCTCCAAGAGAGTCAAGGATAATCTTTTTAGCCTTGACTTCTCCTTTCTTGAATTTGGCTTTGATAGCAGCATTGGAGTTTTCAGCTGGTTCTGCTATCTCTCCCTCAACATACTCAAGAACATCATGTTCCTCAAGAATAATATCCAATCTGGCCTTCCAAGGGAAGAAGTTTGAAGCATCAACCAACTTCTTTTCATTCTTAAAGTAAGAGGAAGACATCTTGATCTGCTCAAAATTTCAGCAGCAAATAGAGAGGGACAACAAGAGATATATTAGCAGAAAATGGACTTGCAAAAAGAGTGGACAACACTTGATATTTCAACAGAAAAATGAGCTGCAAGTAGAGTGAACAACAAGCAAAAAATGAGCTGTAACTGGAGTGGACAACAAGCAGAAAATGAGCTGTAAATGGAGTGGATAGCAAGCAGAAAATGAGTTGTAAATGGAGTGGATAGCACACAGAAAATGAGTTGTAAATGGAGTGGACAACACTTGATATCTTAGCAGAAAATAGGCTGCAGAGAGAAGGAACAACAAGAGATTTTCCAGCAGAAAATGGGCTGGAGCAGCACTAGTCTTCTTGAGCTTGTCTTCACCAAAGCTCTGATACCATGTTAAAAAACAGATGTCCTATGCTGTTACAACCACTTAAATCCAAAACTTTCTTTTGTTGCAATAAAAGTTAAGTAATTGTAGATAGAACATAAACCATATAAACCATATGCACAATAGAAGACAACCAAGAACTCAATGAGACACAAAGAAGTTTGGTCAATGACCAGGGAAAAACCCAACCAAATTCTTCTTCTATTAGAAATCAATTGTTCAATAGAGATACAAAGTACAATGAAAGAATGAAGAAGTTCACCCAAATCTGAAGAAGATCTCTGATAGCAGTAGCTGATGCAAACACTGAATCACTTTGGCTCTCCAAGATCTGCTCTTGCTCTTCAAGACTCTCTCTCTCTCTCAATCTTCCTCTAGACTATCCAACTCTCTCTCTCTCAATCTTCCTCTAGACTATCCAACTCTCTCTCTCTCTCTCTCTCTCATGTTCGATTTCTACTTTGACAAGCACAAGTAAGTGTATCAAGTGAGGATGAGAGGCACAAATATATAGGAAGAGCAAGGAGGTCGAATTCATGTGGGAGTAATTCCTATGCCTTGAGGATGAGTCGCACGTGCCAAACTAGGAGTGTAAATGATGCCATAAAGGAGAGGAGTGTAACTTATGCATTTAGGAGAGAAGTGCAACTTATGCCATTAAGGAGAGAAGTGTAACGTATGCATTAAGGAGAGAGTGTAACTTATGCATTAAAGATGTGTAAGAGGAATCGTTTCATTACAAGTCATTAAAGTGTGTAAGAGAGTGTAAGAGGTGCGTAAGAGCATTAAAGAGAGAGAGGAATGAATCCATTAAGAGGGAGAGAGAGAGTAACATATGCATTAATTGAGGGCAATTGCATGTAACATGATTGAGAGACTTGAATTTCTTTTTAATAATAATATAATAATATCATAAAGAGTGTAATAGTAATAATAATAATATTGATGATTGAGTTAAAAATTAAACAATTGAAATTGATTAAGGACAAGTTAAGTGATTTTCCATTATATATATATGATTACGAATTGTCGGAAGGTGATTTACTATTTTTGGAAAGTCATGGTTGCAAAGATAGACACAACTTTTTATTTTTAGAAAGTCACTAGAAAGGTCAGAAACAAAATTTTATTCAAGGAAATTCATCCCATAGCCACCAATTTTCATCATTACTTAAATTTTTAACATTATACTCAATTGATTGAGGGTGTTTGAGAGTGGTTCTGACCTCATTGGATATGGAGAAAATAGAATTTTAGATCCCACTCAAAATCCAACAGACTTAACAATCTTTAGAATTTCATGATTGGCGGGATTGCAATGTTTCTACTGGATTCTGTGATGTGCGAGGGTATGGAACCAACATTTAATCAAGATCACCAAGCCCTCTATGTACCTCAATGTTGGTGGCATTGACTGTTGAGCTCCTGCTTCACGACCCTAATAAAAATGTACATTTCACTTGAGCAAAGTTATTGATTAGGATGTTAATCTTTTTTTATTATCTTAATTTAGTGTTTAGTGGATGATCTTGATGAATATGATCCCAATATTGGCAACGATTTTGATGTTATGTAGCTATTTGTTGTAGCATGTTAATTTTAGGTATGTTTTATGCTGATAGCAAATTTACTTCAATTTTCCATATTAGCTCAATATCAATTCCAAATTAGCAATCACATTTAGCATGATAGTAAAATGCAGATAGAACATAAACATAGATTGCAGGAGACAATCCAAGACAAGATGACACAAGATGTGGCGCCAACTAGGGACAAACCCCAATGTGGAGAAACCCTTGATCAATTCTTCTTATATGTTCTTCAATAGTTCAGCAGAGAGAGAGATAGTACATATACATCAGAAGTCAACCTTTTGACTTATCTAAATAAGAGCAGAGATCTTCTCTAAGAAGATAGCATATGAGGTAGCTGATCTGAGCTGAGTTGAAGGCATACTGCTTCCACTGATACAAGGTGACTCCATCACCTTGTTGCACCTCACCATGTTACACTTCACTGTGCTGCACCCAATCATCATGCTGGACCTCATTACCATGCTGAACACATCATACTGCTACACCTTACTGCATCATCATGCTGCACTTCCCTGTACTGCATCACCTTACTGTGCCCATCATACTGCATCTTATTTTATCACTGTTCTGCACTTTGTTACACTTGTGCTACACACATCATGCTACACTACACTTCATCAATATGCCCATCATCGTGCAGCAACATTCAACATCATGCTGCACCTTGTTGCAATGCTGTCACATCTTATCATGCACTACATTAGTTCACTGTTAGGAGATTCTCTATTTGCTGCATTGGATGGCATTCTAACAGCAGATGGGGCAGCCTTCATCATGGACTGGTTGGGGCATCAAGACAGTCCTATCTAACAGCCCTCCTAAACAAAACACTGCTGTCATTTATGTTTGCTTGCTGTTGTTTGCTGCAGACCTGGTTAGGGCACTTACGCAGCCCTAAACATACTCCACAGTTAACAAACCAACCTCATAAGGACTGCGGCCCATCTTGGAAGACTTCCTCCCATGCCATGCTGCCTTCTTAGGGCACTGTCCATCCTTGACAGCCCTCACGCAGTCCCTAACTGTGTGCTATGGCCTGCGGCCTAGCACAACAGCCTTCCTGTAGCTTCTGCCTCCACAAAATGTGACCAAGCAATCTCAAAACAATAGCGTACTGCCCTACTAAGACTCGGCCTAGTAGCCTGCTCTCTCAGCCCTTGAAACAACAAGATTCCAGCCCTCAAACAATCTGCACTTGCCTCAGCTTCGGCCTCCTGTAGCAGACTTCGGACCCTTGCTTCCATGCTGTCCAAGACCCCTCTCTTCCTGCGGCCTAGAACAGCGTTAAGGTCCTCTTCTTGACTGCGTTTAGGGCTATGTTAGGGCTTCTCCATGGGGCAGCATTAAGGCTTCTTGAGGCTGAGATAAGGGCTGTCCTCCATGACAGCGTAGAGCTTTCCCATCTCCTAAGATAGCGTAGAGCCTTCTCCATTAGGGCAGTGTTGACTCTTAGGATCTCTCCTCCCACCAAAAACCCAAAGACAAGTGGAGAGGAAGAGATCACAAGAAGAGTGTGTGTCTAAATGACTTTCAAGGCACCTCTATTTATACTAAAACGTTGAGCATAAGTGGGGGCAATTTGGTTGCTGGCCGACCTTGACGAATTGTCCCATAACACAAATAAATTCATATCTTCATGAATACTGATCAGAATCGGATGATCTTTAGATCAATCCTACATCTCTCGATGAGAGGAAATCAAGAAAAATATCAGCTGGCATAAATAAGATGACCCACATGGAGTTTTGCCCTAGTTGCCAATTTTAACATAGCATGATTTTCTTTGGATTTTGGAGGCCATTTAAATTTTAGAGCCTCTCTCTATTGATCTATTTCGATTCATAGATGGATTGCACTCGGTGATATTTTGGTTATATGCACCCTTGTTATTTACATGAGAAATTTTGCATATTTGTGTATAATAATTTGGATTCATATGGATGCACATGAATTATATTTTCTTTTTAAAATTTGAATATTTTATGTATTTTTTGGTCGACCAATCTTTTGGTCTAGTTCTAATAATGTTGTTGATGATGAATTGACCATTTTCCATCAAGCAAACAAGGGGAAAGCCGTTGTTTTCATTTCCATGATTCATCTCATGAGATAAATTTATTTTTGTTTTGATATGATTTTGTATCATTCCATTAGATCTTATGACTCAGGGAAAATATCATATTTCAATATCGATATCTGATGTATGTACTATCACTTGACGTCTTGTACATCTTATATATCGATTTGATATTCATATTTATGTAGCAATGTGTTTGTTTGATGTTGATGTCATTTTAGAAGTTAAAAAAAAAAAAAAAAAAATGATTATTTTGTATTTTTCAAACTTTCCCAATAATTTCTGATATTTTCCCTGATATTGCCGATAATTAAATTTTTGGACCCCCGACAATAAATTGCTGATAATGATAGATGTAACATTGCGTCAAAGACATAGCTTTTTACTTGAACATTATGGATTTTGCAGAACGCTAATTGATTCAGTGGAAAACATTCAAAAGCTCCATTACTCTATTTGATAAATGCTACAATAAGTTTTCTGATATTGCTGCCCCATTTTAAATATAATAAAAAAAATGCTTCAAAGACATAGCTTTTTACCTGAACATTATGGATTTTGCAGAATTGTAACTGATTCAGGAGAAAACATTCAAAAGCTCCGTTATTCTATTTGATAGATGCTACATTAAGTTTCCTAATACTGCTGTCCCATTTTAAATATAATAAAAAATGCTGCTTCAAAGGCATAGCTTTTTACCTGAACATTATGGATTTTGCAGAAGTATAATCGATTTAGTGGAAAACATTCAAAAGCTTAGCTGCCTTCTGATGCTGATTTCTACCTCAAAGGACTGCTGTTCTTTCCTTTGCAGAGTGATGAGTCCTTATTTGCTTCTTAAGTGGACTGCCTATTGAAATAGATATAGTTGACTTAAAATTGTTTCTGCAATTATTTTTTGGTAACTAGTGGAATCAGCAATGGGGGTGGTCTCGTACTCGCTTGGCATGGGGTTGATTCCATCTGCTACCACTATAATCAGTAGGTGTACTATTTTGCCCCTAATGTGGACATGGTTTAATCGGGGGATCAAACTGAGGACCTCATAATATTTTGCATAACACTTTACATAACATGCTTTGCCAACCCAGGGGCAAAATTGTTTTTTGCATTTTACATGACTTCAAGTTCAATATTTAAATTGCGCTAATTGTAATGTATTTGTTTCCTTTCCAAGCACATGAGCTACATAATTCTTTGTGATTAGTGATTTCAAGTGTTTTATCCTGCTGCCAGCTATGCTGAGATTAGATGCTGGGCCAGCCCCAATGTTGGATGGAAGAACGATTTGCCCATGTGTGGGATGCTGCAGCAGGATTGTGTGAGTCTTAGTCAAACTTGGATGCCCCTTGGGACGATTTTTATCCCTGAAAGTTGGCTCTTACACTCAACGCCTTCCCGTGAGACTTGAACCAATGACCTGATGGGAACTAAACCCCACACAATTGTCATTGATGTCAAAGACAAGGGGGGACTACAAATGTCCAAGATAAAGATTGCAAGATGGAGATTGTTGGAAATATTGTTTTTGGACCTTTAATGCCCAATTTGGATACCCTATCTTTGAAGACCGTTTTACTCTAAAAACCTATCTCGAATGGGAGCATAGGATATATAGTTGAGAAGCTTATTCCGAGAACTTTCCAATAATATATGGCACTCCCTCTAATTCCATAGAAATGAGGAGATATGAAATATTTTGTCAGGTTGGCCAGCCAAAAACTACAAGTCGGCCCCATAAGTGAATGAAGAAACACTATAAATAAAGGATACATAAGCGCATTGGAAGTGTATCCAAGTAAGAATATCAAGTGCAAGTGTGCAAAAGAGATTTGAGGTGTGCAAGACGAGTTGGGGAGTATCCTTGGGTTTTAAAGGTGTGCAAGAGGAGCTGGAGAGTATCCTTGGGGTTTAAAGGTGCAAAAAGAGTCTAAGTGGTTTTCTTGGAGTGTTAAGAGTGCGCTGTGTAGGACTAAGGTCTATGACACTGTGAAGTGTGTTGTTTTGAGGTTGTGATGTTGTGGAGTGCACTAGTCTGGGATTATATTTTGGGGAATTATACTATGAGGCCTGCTAGTGCATGAAGGCTAAAGCTAGCTAGGGTTTGAAACTATGTCTAGGGTATGAAGCGAGGAGAGGCATTGGAGCATGCAAGTTAAGGGTATGATGATGCTATGAAATGCATGAAGTATGAAGCATGCAGGGGAAGTCAAAAGTGCTCTGTGTATGAAGACCTTAGGTTGGTGCCTATACAGGTCTTGCTAAGTTGGTGGTTAGCCAAGGAGATTGGTGTCCCAGTAGGTTGGTGCCTACACAATATCTTGTTGATTTGGTTTTCAGCTAAGAAGATTGGTGTCTCTAGTAAGTTGGTGCCTAGAAAGTTACAATTATTTGTAAAGATAAGTTTTTTTTGTGGTTATCTCCCACAAGGGTTTCCATGTTAAACTCTATGTCCTATGATTTGGTTTTACATGCATTTATTGTTTTGGCATTAATGAATGATTGATGAATGCTCATTTAAAATAAATAAAGGGATCTCATACTGATTCATTTGCAACCCCTCCTCCCCAGTATAAGCATAAGTTCAACAATTGGTATTAGAGCAGGTTCCTTAGAAAACAGTCTAACCGTTGGAAGATAAATTTCGATATTTATAACTTTTCCATTTATGTTTTACATTTCAAATTTTAGGAAAAGAGCAGTAGATAGGTTGCATTATAAGATCCCTTTATTTATTTTAGACAAGCCTAGATCCATCCTAACTCTGGATCTACCAAGCATCGAGAGAGATCAAATTTCTTTTCACTCTAAAAGAGGTTTGCACCTCAAGAGATTTGATCCCTCTCTGCATTTGGTACATTTGGAGTTACAGTATAAGCATAAGTTCAACAATTGGTATTAGAGCAGGTTCCTTAGAAAACAGTCTAACCGTTGGAAGATAAATTTCGAGATTTATAACTTTTCCATTTATGTTTTACATTTCAAATTTTAGGAAAAGAGCAGTAGATAGGTTGCAGTATAAGATCCATTTATTTATTTTAGACAAGCCTAGATCCATCCTAACTCTGAATCTACCAAGCACCGAGAGGGATCAAATCTCTTTTCACTCTAAAAGAGGTTTGAACCTCAAGAGATTTGATCCCTCTCTGCGTTTGGTAGATTTGGAGTTATATATATATATAATTGTAAAGTAATAAGCTATTTAGTATTATATGGTTATTAATTAAAATTAAAAATAAAATTTTGAAATATTATTCTTTAATTTTTTAAAATGCAATATGTATATTATGATTCGATTAGTTATTTACTTGTTTTTTCAGAAAATTGTTGGTGATTTTATTAATAAAAATAAAATTGCAATATAAAAATTAAATTTAGCTTACTTATTATTTTTATTATTACTTTTAACATTTTTTTTTAAAATTTAACCAAGTGACTAGGGTGACGTTGCCCCAAATGTGCACTTTCTTGGATCTCGAAGTTGAGTGTTTTTAGGCTATGGTTTGTGTCTGAAACAAAAAAGGTTCCATAATCTGAGTTGAATTTATTGAATGTTCTCATATAAAAGACTTATATAATGTTAATATCAGTGCACTGATAAAGCTTTTAGTTAACACCTCATTTTATTGTGAAACAGATCCCACTCTCATCTGCAAATGGAGATTTTCAAGACATTTTATTGCGCAAAAAACGTATAATTATTCTGAACAAAAAGGACCTGGCAAATTCTAATATAATCAATGTAAGTCATATATGGCCCCTTCAACGTACTTGATGTGAATAGTATATTTAATTCATGATGAGAAGTTGTTAAGTGGCAAGCTAGAGAACCTCTTTGATGGATAACCAGTGATTTTGTTGCTTGTATGTGCCATAATATGTTTCTTCTTTGGCAATATAACTTGAGATGGAATTCAAATTAGATAGATAAAGACTATCCAGTACTTGATTGCCTTGTAAAAACAGATGACTTTCACCGATGGTTATAAGCTTATATTGATGTATAACATGTGTACAATTCTTTTGCACAATAGGTGTACTCTTATATGAATTATTTGAATTTTTCTCCTTATGCATAATGTCAGGCCATTCCTTTTTCATGTTATTGCCTCTGGCAACATCTAATCCCAATTATTTGACTCATCAAAAGGAAATAACCCAACAAAGAGCCTGAACAGGCTTAATTCATTGTGTGGGTTAACTGAATTATATTCTTATGGCTGTTGATTTTATCTGGATAATATCAACACACTAATAGATGTCTGTATATTTTTTTTAAACTGTAATGGTTATCATTGTATTAGAAAAGGGCTGTGGCTGAACCGTATAGCTTTTGTAATACAATCAAAAGGAAGGAATGCAGTCGTTGACCAAAGTTTGCTGCTCTTGAAACCAAAAAGCTTTTCTACTCCCTAGCTATACTAGATTCTTAGAAACAAAGCAGCTATACTGCAGAACATGCTGTCCTAACAAAAATACAGAGTGACAAAACATAATATATTCAAAAATTTAAAAACCCGGCCGATGGAGGGCATTTCTCATAACCTGAGATTTCACAGAAGAATTTCTTTGATGCATTCCTCTTTAGGGAGTTGCCCATGGCCAATGGCATTTGTGCAATTCCTCCCATAATCCTGTAACCCTGAGGATCCAGGGATGCAGAGGAGTCCTGCTCAGGGGAACCCTGTTGTGCCGCCCAAGGATGATCATCGGCTTCATGAATTTGAGAAATCATTCAGACAACTACATCCACCTTCAGAATAGCTGCAGAAGTTTGTTCTTCTGTACCTGCATGAATGTCCACATTTCTTCCTTCAATTCCTTCAACAAATACAGCGGCAGCTTGTGCAATGTTCTCCATTGCATTTCTCTCATGGATTTCCATCTAAAGTTTGTCTCCCCAACCCTCATCCCATCAACATCAGTTCTGTTCTGAAGCTACCAGCCTCTGCTCTTCAGTGACTCCATGCTCACTTTAAGTTTTTGTTAGGGTCCAATCCTAACCCCCTTATTTATGTAATAGGGTCGAGTCATAGTTATAGTTAAAGAGTCAATAAAGCCCATATTAATCATTGTAAGTGGTTGACCCACATTTAAAGAAAGGGACCACAATTAGTTGCAAACGGGCCATGGTATTAGATAGATGGTATTAAGAGAACCATGGTACTAACCCATGGTATTTCATGTATGAATCCTATATAAAAAATAGAGACTCCCCATTGAGGAGTGTTGTGCATCGTGTCTTATTTTGTAATCAAGCCCTGCTCTATTGGAGGTTGCCCCCTCGAAGAGGCAAGTGAACATTGCTTTCATCTCTGAATAATAAAATACATGCTGTTATTTCTCATTTTGTTTTGTGTTCTGGGTTGTATTTCTTCGTATATTCGGTATTCTGGCATCTTCTCGCAGGTCAAGAGCATAACAAGTGGTATCAGAGCACTTTCCAGGGCCGATGGTATCTCCATTTTTAACAGATTTTTTTTTTTGGCTAGAGACGTGTTTCGACGTCTTTAAACCACGGGATCTGTCGTTGAGCGCATAAACCTGCGGATTTGGGGAGGCATGCACGTAGGAAATACAAGAGGTGGTCACGCTTGTTGGACTCCCTTATAACCCCTGTGGGTACCCCTTCGAGTAGTAGTGCATTAGACAGAACCGCGCACGGACTGTCTTCAATGTACCCTCTGGTATATCGGAAGCCCCCTAGGCTCACTTGAAACCTCACCGTAGATAAACCGTCGGTTGTCTTGCTGCTACAGTGCACCGAGAACAACACTCGGGGAGATTACTTGCGCGTACGATAGGGTAGTCGGGTAGTATAGCTAAGGGTACGGTTGATCCTCCTTAGTTATTGCTTTGAAAGATTGGGCCGAGTACTACTATTGGACCCTTATGTATATTGCGATCTATAGCACCTGACACTCCTTGAGACCACAGTTCCCTCGTCTCTCTGAAGATCGCCCATCATCTTCTTTGCCAGATCAAATTTAGCAGGTTGGGTTATGTCGCTGCCGCAGTCCTACTCTCATTCTACAGTTGAGGGTTTCGCAGATAGATCTGACCATTTGTGCAGGAGGCTTGTGGCTCCTATACCCTGGGGCGATTCTCGCAGGACATTGGGCAGGATTAGCTTTTTTGGAAATTGGCTACTGCAGTATTGATAAGCGGGGAGTAAAACTCCTTTCGGAGTAAAAAAAAAAGTCTGAGGCCCTCCCAGGATGCTTATAAGAGACTTAGCCCATAAGAATCAAGACGACGAGCTGAGCACGGTGGTACCATTCACTTGTCAGCTTCAATTTTCGGGTGGTCTTAAATTTTTTCACAGTGACGACAAATGACCCAGATCTGTGTATGGTAGAAACTAGAGCTCAAGCTATGGCCAATGAGAAGATGGAGACCATTGAAAAACGGTTGGCGGATTTAACGATGCAGATCCAGACATTACAAGACACAGTCACAAAGGGCAAGTCGATGTTAAAATTAGAGGCATATGCTTTTAATGAAGACCATGAAGGAGAATCTAGCCATCATCTTCACTTCCATGGAAATCACCAACATTCCCACCCTCGACCACCCAAGCTGGACATGTACAAATTTGATGGCTCTAATCTGGCAATATGGCTATCACAAATGGACCAATATTTCACTCTGAATCACATCAGAGATGATGAGACTAAGCTACGTGTGGGAGGCCTTTACTTGGACCAAGAAAGATGGCAATGGTGGCAGTGGCATCAGAAATGCTATCCAAGGAAAATTACTTGGCAGGCGTTCGCAAAATCCATTTGTGACCGCTTTGAACGTGAATCTATTTTTTTGGGTCGTATTACTAAGCTCAGATAGACAGGCACAATAAACGACTATATTACAACCTTTGAGACATTAGCCTTTCGCACAGCAGGTCTGGGAGATGAATTCTACTTGAAATGTTTTATAAGTGGTCTCAAGGACGCCATCCAAGCCCACGTTTGGATGCACCACCTAGCGACATGGATGGAAGCTTTCACAAAGGCTATCGAAGTGGAACGTGCTTTAGCGACCCAGTCGCCTCGTCCAAATTTCATAGCCAAGGGACGCCCCACCCAGGCTCAGGGCACTACCCAAACACTTAGGGTTCAAAAGGTGTCCCTTGTAGAAATGGCTGAAAGAAGAAAGCAGGGATTGTGTTACTACTGTGTTAAAATTTGAAATTAGGGCCAAACACCATGTGGGTCATCTTATTTATGGCAGCTGATATTTTTCTTGGATCCCTCTCATCGAGAGGTGTAGGATTGATCTAAAGATCATCTGATTCCGATAAGTATTCATGGAGTTATGAATTTATTTGCGTTAGAAGACAATTCGTCAAGGTTGGCCAACAACCAAATAAACCCCACATGTGCTCAACGTTTTAGTATAAATAGAGGTGGCCTTCAAGTAATTTAAACACACTTGGGATCTCTTCCTCTCTCTACTTGTCTTTGGGTTTTAGTAGGAGGAGAGATCCTAAGGAATAACGTTGCCTTGATCCAGAGGGCAGAAAGCCGAAACTGCTGGAAACGCTGGAATTGCCGGAAACGCCGGAATTGCCGGAAACTGCCGGAAAAGTTGGAAATGCTGGAAAAGCCGGAAATGTTGGAAAAGCTGGAACTGCCGAGACTGCCGGGAACCACCGGAACTGTCGGGAACAGCCGTAACTGCCAGAACTGCTGAAATAGTCAGAGCATCTGTCTCCAAAGGAGAGCAGCATGCAAGGGACAACTAACTAACATTGGGACAGTTGTATGGTACTTAGCAGCAAATACACCATGCATGCAATGTTACAGCTAGCATCCAAGGGACAACTAGCATGCAACAACAAGCATGCTAAGGACAAAAAGCATGTTAGGGACAACAAGCAAGCAAGGTGCAACCAACACATAGGTCAGGATGGCAACATGGTGCAACAATGACACATAATGTAGTACAGTGATGGGTACTATCATGATTAATGAAGCGTGATGAGATGCAACATAATGATGATGGGTGCAGCGCGGTGAGGTGCAGCGTGATGACGAAATGCAGCACAACGATAGGTGAAGGAGTCACCTTGGAAAATTAGTTGAAGCAGCATGTCTTAAACTGATCTCATGTATCATCTTCTTAGAGATGATCTATGCTCTTATCTAGATAAGTCAAAGTGTTGAATTCTGTTGTAAACGTACTATCTCTCTCTCTCTGCTGAACTATTGAAGAACATATAAGAAGAATTGATCAAGGGTTTCCCCACATTGGGGTTTGTCCATGGCTAGCGCCACATCTTGTGTCTTCTTGTCTTGGCTTGTCTTTTGCGATTTATGTTTATGTTCTATCTGCAGTTTACTTTAATGCTGATGTGATTGCTAATCTGGAAAAGATATGGAGCTAACTATGAAAATTGAAATAAATTGCTCAAGCATAGAACATACCTAAAATTAACATGGTATCAGAGCTGAGGTGAAGACAATGCCCAAGCAAGAGTGAAAGAGCAATCATCGAAGACAGTTGGGAAAGGACAAAAGGATCAATGGATTCCTCATCCCTCTTCAAATTCACCAAGGGTGAAGTCGAAGCAGAGAATATTATCAGAATGGCGCAGTGGAATATGGCCTACCTAAAGATCACTTCATTGGAAGACCAGATCTCAGGGTGGAAGGAAAGGCAGATAACTAGTTCGGCCATTATGCGAAGGAGTGTCCGAATGGTAGGGACACATCACTTGATGATGATAACAATCATTCCAGGGACATCTTCAATGATCAAAGGAATGACAGGTAATGCAGGTCATCAAGGAAATGGTCGACTCTTCATAGAAAGCAAGGAACCCCAGGTATGAAGAATCAAATGTTGTTTATGATAAGATAAAGAAGCATTATCTTGTATTGGCCCTCTCCTTCAGATTCTTTGGGAATCTGGCTTATAGATTGTAGTGCTTCAAGGCACTTCATCAGATAGATGGGTGCACTCTCTAATTTGGTAGAGATGGAAACAATTGTGGGATTATACTTGGAGCCGATGCCACCTATCCCGGAAAGGGTGTAGGGAATGTTAACTCTCAATTGAATAAGGGTAACTCGATTCATTTACAGAATCTCTTTTATGTACCTAATCACAAGAAGAACCTGGTGTCCATCTCGGAAATGGAAGTCAAAGGTTTTAGGGTGGCATTCATCGATGGAAAGGTACGTGTTAAAAAATATAATTTTCAAAGATGCTTTTTCTCATGGGTTCAGGGTTGGCAATTTGTATCAAGTTGCAGGATGGTCCATTGGGGATCATGTCAATTGACATATCGCATCTATAACACCGGAGGTCTACCTATGGGGCCCTACCTGATGTGAGTCAAATGGTGATAGGGATGTCTGAATTCAAGTAGAGCATGAAGGTACATGTCTGAGATGTATCGAAGGAAAATCTTATAAGGGGACTATTCCCCTCATGCAGCGGGTCCACAAGTTTGGAACAACTCGAGGAGTTTGAGATTCATGATTGGGAATCTGATGTATACAGGTGGAAGAAAGCCCTCTATGGCTTGAAGCAAAACACCCCGGGCTTAGTATGAGAGGATTGATAGCCGTCTGATGAAGCTGAGATTCACTAGGAGTGAAACCGATCCAAACCATTACCCAAAGGTTGTGGATGATAGACCTCTCATATCGACACCTTATGAGAACGACCTATTTCTGACAGGTGCAGACCCTCTCATTTGCCGAAGTAAGAGGGAGTTGGATTTTGGATGTGGAATGATAAACTGCAAGCCTGTGACTACCTCGAGGATCTTAACTTTTAGAAGTTATATGGTAGTGATGTCGGACCAGATTTGGGAAATGCCTTTGAGTTTCATAAACTCATTCGCGTTGATGTTCTTGGTGAACTTCCGTCTGGACATATGTTTTGCAGTTAGCATGGTGAGCTCATATTTGGTTGAGTCTCACTGGATTGGTGCCAAGAATCTTCTGAGATATCTTCGGGGCACAATCTCTCATGGATTGAGACACACTGCCGAAAATATGAAACTGCATGATTATTCGAATGCTGAAAACCTCCTCTGTTCGATGGCACTAACTTTGGTTTTTGGAAGAAAAGAATGACTTACTATTTACTGTCCCTTGGACCTGAAGTCTGGCATTTTTGTCAAACTGAATACCAAGCGACTTCCACTCTTCCAACAGACCAAGACGAGAGGAAAGCCTACATTGCAAATGCAAAGGCCATGAACTCCATCACTAGTGGAATCACTGATTCCGAGTTTACAAAAATCATGCACTGTAACTCTGCCAAAGAAATGTGGGAGAAGCTAGTTAGCTTGTACGATGGAGACTCAAAAGTCAAAAAGGCAAAGCTTCAAACTCAAAGAAGACAATTTGAAAGTTTGAAGATGGAAGAGGAAGAAGAAATTGCAGCATACCTCCTCCGAGTAGCTGAAGTGGTAAATTCCCTGAAAGGATTGGACGAAAAGGTTGAAGAAAGTACTATTGTACAAAAGGTATTAAGGTCCCTTCCAGACAGATTTGACTCCAAAATAAGTGCTATAGAAGAATCAAAGGATCTTGACACCCTCAAAATGGATGAACTCCATGGAATTCTCACTGCCTATGAAATGAGGAAAGGTGGACCTAGCTCCAAAGATGCAGCATTCAAGGCCTCAAAGTCAAAGAAAGGGAAAGAAAGGAATGACTGTAGTGATGAGTCAGATGTGGAATCCGAATTGGCTCAATATGTACGAAAGCTGAAGAGAGGATCTAAGCTTAAAGGCAAGTATCCTCTTATCTGTTTTAAATGTGGTAAAATAGGTCATTATGCAGCAAAATGTCCTCATAAACATGACAGTGATGATGAAAGAAATTCTAAAAGAATGACATACAAAAAGAAAGGGTTCAATAAGAAAAACCTTCTCTCCAAGCAAGATGAGTCTGATGAGGATGAGTTTATGGTCATCAAAAAGAAATCAGATGAGGAAAGCGATCATGATGAAAGCCAAGAAGCATTATTCATGCCACTCACAAATGATGATGACTCGGAGCAAGAAGGAAATGTAGATGAACTGTTAATAAGTGCCATTGAAGAGAACGAGAAACTACAGAACAAAATTATCTCTCTCAAAGTGGAAAACGAGGAAATAAGAAGGAGAGAAGATCTCTTGGAAACAAAGCTTAAGGAAAAAGAAGAGACTTGTGAAGAACGTGAGGCCGAAGTAGTATCTCTGAGAAAGGAGTTGGAGCAAATTAAAAGGGCTGTAAAAGCTCTCAAATACTTGATACTATTCTGAAAAATCAAAAACCTCAACATGATAAGTCTGGAATAGGTTTCAAGGGAGAATCCTCAAGCACTAAGAATAGTGCGAAAAGCTATGCCGATGCACTTTCCTGCAACCCAAAAGATGAAAAAGTATCTTATCAAAAGTGCATCCCAGATTCCAAGAATCAAGAAAGAGTTATTCCAAAGAAGAATGTGGAGTCGAATCATGGACACTACAGCAAATACAAACCTATATTTCACCAAGGGCCCATCAAAAATCCAAAGGACGAGGGAGGAGTAATTCTCAGAAAGGAAGGCGAATTAAACCGTGGTTGCTTCAAAACCATATTTCTTGGACACTGTTTTCACTGTAAAAACTTCGGTCACCAAGCTAGACACTGCATGGCTCGCAGAAGTGAAAAGACAACGCAAAAGGACCGAGTAATCAACTCATATGCTCCCAAAAGACAGGGACAAATCAAAACCTTCAATTCATTCGATCCCTTGACTAAATTTGATCTGACTTGCTCTTTTTGCTACAATAATGGACACTATGAACAAAACTGCCCACTCAAAGGAAGAAAGACGAGTAGCAAGATCTCTGCAATGGACAAATGCGGCCTGGCTCTATTTGTGCAAAATAATGGAAACTAGTGGTTTGTGGATAGTGGGTGCTCCAGACACATGACAGGAGACAGAAGGAAATTTATCTCACTGAGCAAAAAGGAAGGGAATGTGTCCTTTGGAAGCGGAACTGGCAAAATTGCAGGAAGAGGAACAATTACTCTGATCAATGGAAAAGGAAAAGCTCAAGATGCTCTGCTGGTTGACGGACTCAAACACAACCTTCTGAGTGTCAGCCAAATTTGTGATCAAGGACATAAGGTTGTCTTCAACACCAAAGACTGTGAAATAAGGAACTCTGTCTCTGGAAAACTTGTGGCAAAAGGAGTAAGAACACCAGACAATATTTACGTTCTGAACAAGATTCAGGAGAACAAATGCTACTTGAGTCAGGCAGATGAGAGTTGGTTGTGGCACAAGAGACTTGGACATACCAGCTTCGAAAATCTGGTCAATATCAGCAAAATCAAAGCTGTACAAGACATCCCAAGGCTGTCCAAACCAAATCAAGCAGTGTGTGGTCCATGTCAACATGGAAAACAGACCAGAACCAGCCACAAGACAAAGGAACACTATACATCAAAGCCCTTGGAAATCATACATGCTGATGTGTGTGGGCCAACTAGAAATCAAGCACTCCAAGGAGAAAGGTACTTTGTATTATTTGTTGATGATTATACTAGAATGATGTGGATATATTTCATAAAGTATAAATCTGAAACTTTTGAGTGTTTTAAGAATCTAAAAGCCCTTGTAGAAAATGAAAAAGATTCAAAAATTAAGTGTCTCAGAACAGACAGAGGAGGAGAATTCACATCAAACGAGTTCAGAGAGTTCTGCAATATTCATGGAATTAAAAGGGAATACTCGGTTTCCAGAACACCTCAGCAAAATGGGGTAGTTGAAAGACGAAACCGAACTGTCTAAGAAATGGCAAGAACCATGCTGTTAGCAGTAGATCTACAACCTAAATTCTGGAGGGAAGCAGTAGGGACAGCTGTCTATACATTGAATCGGACTCAATTGAGACCAAATTGTGACAAAACTCCTTATGAGCTATGGAAAGGGAGACCTGCTTCGGTGAAGTATTTCAAAATATTTGGAAGCAAGTGCTTCATAAAAATAAATGATGGTTCACCTGGAAAATTTGATTCTCGGGTTGATGAGGGGATATTTCTTGGATATTCACCACGGAGCAAGGCTTACAAGTGCTACAATTTTCGACTGAAGAAAATAGTGGAAAGCATCGATGTAAAGGTTGATGAAGATCTTCCAGAAAAGGAAATTGAAGAACAAGAAGATGACTTTCTCATTGAAGAAGAAGAACCTAAAGAAGAAGAGATAGATGATGAAGAAGAAGAAGAGGAAAGAGAACCACCTCATACCCCTTCAAAGATGAAGTATGTAGAAAGATATCATCCAGAAGAACAAATCATTGGCGATAAAGATGAAGGTGTGCAGACCAGAAGAAGGATAACCACCTCACCCAAGAGAAAAGCCATTGCCCTCCTATCTATGATAGAACCAGAAACATTCACAGAAGCAAGTAAGGATCCTCATTGGGTAAAAGCAATGGAAGAAGAAATGTCCCAAATTGAGAAGAACAAGACATGGGAGCTGGTACCTCGTCCAAAGGACAAAAACATAATAGGATTGTATATATCTCAAGCCAAATATCTAAAAGACATGCTCAAAAAATATGGAATGGAAGACTGTGCACCCATGAGCACCCCCATGACCACAAACTGCAAACTGAGCAAAGATGATGACTCCCCTCTAGTAGATGCAACTCATTACAGGTCAATGATTGGAGCCCTCCTATACTTAACAGCTACACGACCTGACATAATGCAAGCAGTAGGAATGGTGGGAAGATTTCAATCGGCTCCCAAACAATCCCATTTATTAGCCGTAAAAAGAATCCTCAGATATCTGAAGGGAACTTCAGATTTCGGTCTTTGGTACCCAAGGAGCTCAACATTGACTGTAACTGCATACACCGATGCTGATTGGGCTAGAAATATAGATGATCGGAAAAGTACTAGTGGAAATGCATTCTTCCTAGGAGACTGTTTGGTATCCTGGCTCAGCAAAAAACAGTCATCCATATCATTATCCACAACCGAAGCCGAGTATATTGCTGCAGCAGACTGTTGTACTCAGATACTATGGATGAAGGAAGCGCTAAAGGATGTCAACATATGGATAGATCAACTAATTACTGTTTATTGTGACAACACTAGTGCTATCAGTCTCAGCAAAAATCCAGTGATGCACTCAAGAACCAAACACATACCAATCAAGTATCATTTCCTCCGTGAGCAAGTAGCTGAACAAAACATCGCTCTGGAATATATCAGTACTAAGGAGCAGATAGCTGATATTTTCACAAAACCTCTTCCTCGGGAAGCATTCGAACATCTGCGACAAAAGATGGGGGTTATTTCTTTATCATCGCTCAAGTTTATTCATAAAGATGCAGCAGGACAGGGGGAGCAGCTTGACAGGGGGAGTTCGTATGCATTCCTTTGCCATTGATGTCAAAGGGGGAGAAGGCAGAAGAATATTGCCATCAATAACAAAGGGGGAGATTGTTGGACACAGATTGTCATTGATGTCAATATGGCAATATTCAAGAGGAGGAGACAGAGCAAAAGGAGCCAAGAGGAGCGGACCAAGCCAGAGGAGCCACATATATCGGAGGAGTGCCAGAGCAAGAGGAGCCATATCGAAGGAGTGTCAGAGCAAGAGGAGCCATCGGAGGAGCTACAGGAGCAAACAGAGTGGACCGAGAGGAGCAGATGGAGCAAGAGAGGAGCAATATATATGGAGCAAATGGAGAAAATGGACCGAGAGGAGCAGATGGAGCAAGAGGAGCCATATATATATTACAAACAAATAGGGCCATCGGAGTCATATGATTGAAGCCTTGGGAGTCATTTCTTTTTTTATACAGACTCCTTAAATCATTTTACAAGTGCTATATCGAATATCTCTGTTTACACAGAGAATTCAAAATATTTCCCCTTAGGTGGGACAGTGGCGGAGTTGAAAGAATATTAATTTTGGTCCAGACCCATATCGGGTCCGGAAACCAAATATTGCATCGGAGGAGAGGCCTCGGAACCGCCGAAGTGTATGCTCCGAAATCCCAGAGCCGAAGTATTATGAAGTACAGCGGATAAGGATTTCGGGTCCGAAATCAATATCGCATCGGAGGAGTGGAGCCTTTCGCAATCACTGAAGTGTATGCTCCGACAGACCGGAGCCGAACCATTATAAAGGGGAGCATAAAGTAATATCGGGTCCGCAAAGGCCTTTGGGACTGTTAAGTGTAAGCTCTGACTGTCCGGAGCCGAAATATTATAAAACAGAGCCTAAAGGAGCATCGGGTCCGCAGACCCATTACATTGCAAATCTGCCGATAGGCCGGACCCGAAATCTCTTTAGAAGGGAGCTTAAAGGAGTGTTGGGTCCGCAGACCCTTTGTGTTACAAAGTCGCCGAGGTGAACTCGCCGAATTGACGGAGCCGAAATTTGAATAGGCTGGATCATAAAAGGGTGTCGTGTCCGTCGCATCGGAGGAGGTTGTTCTATTGTTTACAGCGAACGCCGATGTTCATCGGACCTGAAACAATATTAAAGGGAGTCTAAAGAGCATCGGGTCCGCTCCTCATAGGAGGTCGGAGTAAAGGGATTTATTGTGATCGCCGAAATCCGAACTCGCCGTTAACTATAAAGGTGGGCGGATAAGATTTGAAATCCGCGAATGATCATTTGAGCGGATTTACATGGGTTCCTGTGTAGTAATGTATATGTGACCGAAATCTTTATAAAGGGGTTTTATAATGTTTCCCATATATTATATGTGGCTGCGGGTTTAAGCCTTAAGACATATATTGAAACGCTTGTGTTGATTGTATGTGTGGACACGGTTGGGCGGTGGCTTCCGATAGACATAAAAGTGGCAATAAAAGGGTGGCTCTGATTCTATAAGTGTGGTGGGTTGATTAAAGCGCTCGGTGATGGTTGATTAAAAGGCTCGGTTGGTGGCTTCCGATGGTTGATTAAAACGCTCGGGTGGTGGCTTTCGATGGGTGATTAAACGCCTCCGATAAAGCCTGTAAGAAAAAATAAAGAAAGCAAAGAAATGGAAGCCGAAGTGTCAAGCGATCAAGTGAGGAGGAAGCCAAAGAGCCAGCACGTAAGAGGAAACGAATGGACAGGGGCATGGAGCATATAAAAGCAGCAAAAACAGAGAACTGTGTTGTCGTTGGTGGATGGCATAACTTGAGCATGAGATAGTGGAAGCAGCAGAAGAAAAGGGGGCAGCAGAAGCAGTGGAAGCTGAAAAGAGCGCAGCAGCACACCAGTGTATACCAAAGAGGTTGGAGCCTCAGAATTGAAAAGGATTGAAGTCCTTGGGAGTTGGTGCTCCTAAGTCCAAGATTGGTGTCTTGGCAAAAAAGAGTTGGTGCTCAGGAGGTTGGAGCCTCACCAAAGTCCAAGTTGGAGCTTGGCAACCAATTGTGACATTCTATTTATTGTATTTATTTTACTACACAGTTATATTAATAAAAGCATTTATTCCTGCTGTTCATTTTGTGTTCTGAACATACATGTTTTAACTAGTAAAACAATAGTGAGAAAAATAAATACTGATTCACCCCCCTCTCAGTATTTCCAACAATACTAACTATCATGCCGCCACCAAGATGACTCCATATGAACCAGTTTATGGTCAACTCCCCCCTTCACCTACTTCTTATATCCCTGGATGCTCTAAGGTGCAAGCAGTGGATCAACTCCTACAGAACCATGCAACCATGCTAGCCCGTCTCAAAGATAATCTCCATTAAGCTCAGAATCGCATGAAGCAACAGGGAGACCAACATCGTTCAAAGCGCACATTTCAAGAAGGGGATCAGGTATTCTTGAGGTTGCAACCATACAAGCAAACATCACTCAAAGACAAGGGTTGTCAGAAATTGTCTCCAAAATTCTATGGACTTTATCAAATACTTCAACGCATTGACGAAGTAGCCTACAAGCTAGGCTTGCCACCCACTGCAAAAATCCATCCTGTCTTCCATGTATCATGCGTCAAGAAAGTGGTGGGGAACAATTGCAGAATTCAAACCAGTTTACTTGAATTAGATGAAGAAGGTTCAATCTGGCTCCAACCTGAACAGGTCCTTAACAAGCGAGAACGACATCTGTGCGGCCACACGATCAAGGAAGTCCTCGTCAAGTGGAAAGATACCTCTCCGGAAGATGTGCCCTGGGAACCAACCACTATTCTTCAGCAGTTTTCGCAGCTTCAACCTTGAGGACAAGGCTGTTTTTATGGGGGAGGGCATCCTAGGGTCCAACCCTAACCCCCTTATTTATGTAATAGGGTCGAGTCATAGTTATAGTTAGTTAAAGAGTCAATAAAGCCCATATTAATAATTGTAAGTGGTTGACCTGCATTTAAAGAAAGGGACCATAGTTAGTTGCAAACGGGCCATGGTATTAAATAGATGGTATTAAGAGAACCATGGTACTGACCCATGGTATTGCATGTATGAATCCTATATAAAGAATAGAGACTTCCCATTGAGGAGCGTCGTGTCTTATTTTGTAATCAAGCCTTGCTCTATTGGAGGTTGCCCCCTCGAAGAGGCAAGTGAACATTGCTTTCATCTCTGAATAATAAAATACATGTTGTTATTTCTCATTTTGTTTTGTGTTCTGGGTTGTATTTCTTCATATATTCGGTATTTTGGCATCTTCTCGTAGGTCATGCTAAGTTGTACCAGACATAATGACACCTGTGAGCCATGACAAACCTGGGATTAAGAAGATGCCCACTAGAAACAATATTGTCCTTTGGGGGTTGCCAAGGGGAATTGTAAACACAATCCTTCAACCTCATGATTCTACTGCAGACAGGAAAGAAGGGGTCAAGTTTGTTGGACAAAAGAAATGCGACTAATGACCTTACACTCCCAAAAGAACTAGACCCCTTTTGCTTTTGGCAAGAAACCACATGGATCACTGAATCACACCATCCTATTGGTGATATGCCTATGCTTTAAGAGGGAGAAAAATTGAGAGAGTAGAGAACTAATGGTCCATAAAACTTTGTACCGACAACCTTGTGTGATAAGACGTCATTTATATCTCATTGCAATGTTTAAAATTTAAATGCATGAAATTATCATGGAATGGGAGAGAAGATTGGGGCTGCCCCTTAACTTTCATTAAACCTTCATTCATGCCCACTCCTGTGTTTCCTAAAAGATTGTTACGAATAAAATATATATAAATAATATAAATATAAGTAATGAGGATAATTGTAATAATGATTAGTTAATTAGTAATTAGGTTGAAGAGGCATGTCTAAATGGGACATGACTCTCCATGAAGAGGCACCTGCCTAATATATAAGCAGGCCCCTCACTCTCATTGTATCATCATCTTATTCATACATTTAATATATATTCTTGTATCTCAATGGAGATCTTTATATTCCAAGTCTTCTGGAGTATTTAACCTGAAGAATGAACTTTGTTCGCTTCATTTGGTATCAGAGCAGTTCGATCCTCTGGCTGCTTCATCGCTGCACAAAACCACTGTTAAAATTGGCAACTAGGGCCAAACTCCATGTGGGTAATCTTGTTTATGGCAGCTGCTATTTTTCTTGGACTCCTCTCATTGAGAGGTGTAGGATTGATCTAAAGATCACTCGATTCTGACAAGTATTCATGGAGATATGAATTTATTTGTGTTATGGGACAATTTGTCAAGGTCGGCCGGCAACCAAATAAACCCCATGTGTGCTCAACGTTTTAGTATAAAAGGAGGTGACTTGGTAGTCATTTACACACACTTCACTCTTGATTTCTCTCCACTTGTTTTTGGGTTTTAGTGGAAGAGACGTCTAAGAGGAGGAAGCCCTAAATGCATGTCTAGAAGGAGACCCTATTCGCAGTAAAAGAAGGATGCCCTAGTCGTAGGTCTTGTGAAGGTTTGGCCACAGTTTAAAGGGAGATCTAGCACGCCTAACAGCTGACTCTAAACACTATCTTATCATACCCTAGATGCCCTAATCTATACGTTGTTTGAGACAACCCTTAGACGTTGGAAAAGAGATGTCTAAAGGATGCCCTAACCAGCAAAGAGGGATAGAACATCGTGGTGTTTTAGGGCTATTTCTAGGGTATGTTTGAGGGCTGAATTGCTGTGAGGGGAGGCCGAGACAGCTCCCTAGAGGGCCGAGGCAAGGAGAGGTTGGTTTAGCCTGCATGGAGGTGTCTTGGGTGTAGAATCCTTAAAGGAAGGGCAGCGTATGGTGTTGTAGGTGGGCCGCAGGTCCTAACTCGCTTTGGAGGGCAACATCGCACTGTTTAGGGGCTATCTATGCCCAGGGCAACAGCCAAGGGTGCCAACACCTCTTCAAGATTAGGCCGCAACAAAAGGGAGACTGTTTGTGTAGATATTTAAGGGTTGTTGTAGCATGCACATACCCTAACCAGGGACAACAATAGAACAGACTTGGAATAGCAGTTGTGTCGTGTGTTGGGTCAAAGATTAGACCTGTTTGGGTACATGATGTACAATGTGAGTACATATTGTACAGTGCAGCATAATCCACATAGGAGCATCGATGCATAAGCATGGTGTAGATCAGTGTTGCTGGACATTGGTGCAGTAATGGGACAACATGGTAATGATGGACATATAGCAACAACAAGAATGTATCGCAGCAACGGGATGATGAGGTATTGCAGCGGCAGGATGACGAGATATTGCAACATGCATTTGGGTGCAACATAGTGCAATGAAGAGCTCAGCGTAGTGCAACAGTATAGTGATGGGTACAATCATGATTAATGAAGCATGATGCGATGCAGCATAGTGATGACGGGTGCAGCACGGTGCAGCACAGTGAGGTGCAACATGGTGATGGAGTCACCGTGGAGAATCAGTTGAAGCAGCATGTCTTCAACTGAGTTCAACTACCTCATGTATCATCTTCTTAGAGATGATCTATGCTCTTACTTAGATAAGTCAAAGTGTTGACTTCTGTTGTATGTGTACTATCTCTCTCTTTCTCTCTGTTGAACTATTTTTTTTTTTTCTCGATTAAGACTAAATCTATTAAGTAAAAATATTGTACAAGAGGATACATCCCAAAGATGCAAGAAACCGGCCACCGGAAATGATAGAACTATCAACCTCGGTTCCGGAAAAGAAGCTAGACAAGCAAGGAGCTACAACAAGTCACTAGAAGCTGAAAGAAGCAAGGTAAACTACCCTGAGAGGGTAGAGGCTTCAACACGAAGCTTTTTCCCTTTTCGTTTTTTGACTTCCACCCAACCATGTTGTGGTGGATGAGCGATTACAACTTGAAGATTGGGATTCTCCACCGGGGATCCCACCATAGGGAAGCCCTCTTTTTCTGAATCCGAAGAGGAGGACGAATGGACACGTTTCTGAGCATTGGCTGCGTCAGAGGAAGGCGCCAGACCGTCGGATGAGGGGGCCGCTGTATGAGGGGCATGTTCTAATTCTTCATCGCTGTCTTCATCTTCAGAGCTGGAGGAACCGGAATCCACCACTGGAGGAGGAGAGCAAGGAGTCCACTGCTTGGGCTTGGGCTTGGAGGCATTGGCTTTGTTCTTTTTTGCCGGGCGAGATGGGCATGAATTCTGCAAATGCCCAGATTGGTGGCAATGGCGGCACCGAAAAGCAGTGTTCTCGTAGTCCAGAGTTTGGGTCCAGACAAAGTCATTTATCTTAAGGTTGATTTGTTCTGGAAGGCCTTTGCTCAGGTCTAACATCGCGCACATTCTTGCATATGAGTAGAGACCTTTAGCTTCCCGCCCTAGATCGCCACTGTGGAAGCTGCCCAGGGTGTCTCCTATAACTCTGAAGACACGGGTACTCCATAGGTGGGCAGGAAGATTTGGAAGCCGAATCCATACCGGAGTCTTGGTAATGACTGCCGTGTCTGGATCGAAATCTGGGAACCAGGGAGTCAAGAATAACCTTGCATTTCCCATGAACCAAGGGCCCTCTTCTATTGCCTTTTCATAGTACTTACTGTTGTCAAATAGGACAATGAAATAGCCTTTCGAACAGAAAAAGACCTTGCAGTGATGGGTCCAGTTTGCATGGATCCATGCATAGAGATCCTGAGAGCGCGGCCACAGTCCATTAAATCTGCAGATTATGGCTCTTTCAGCAAAATCTTGAAGTTGGGATGCTAGTTCTTCATGAATGAGTTCAACAGAGGGAACTTCTTCATTCTTTTCAACCAGGAAGACCTTGGATTTAGGGGCTTCCGGAGGCTTGGGATACTCAGAGTGAACAGCATCTTTGTATGAGAAAGGACGGGTAGAGGATGATTGCCCCGCTGCACCTCCTCTTAAATGAAGGGTTGCCACCACCAAGCTGTTTCTGGAAATGCCGTAAGTGAAGAGAGGGAGAGGGTCTTCGAGCTGTTTACCTTGATAGAGTAGCCGCAGAATGCTTGATGGAATCCCCAGTCTGCGTTCTAGCTTCAGCTTGAGATCCTGCACCAGATCTGCAGGGCTAACCCATTGCATGATGGTGCTGCCTGAACGCTGAGAGATTTGAATCTGAAAGGAGTCAAATTCTGGCCTTGAAGTCATGCCAAGATGAGTACAGATCTCTGGATCTGGCCAGAGCATGGCCTGTTCTGCCTGCTGGATGACCGGATCTGGCCAATCGTTGACAGATCTGAAGCTGCAACTGCTTTTCGGAGATCCGTTGTTTGCTCCAGATCCATATGGAGGCCATGTGAATGATGCGGACAGCTGCTTTGGTTCGTGGCAAAAACATACTGCTTTCTGACTGGCCGAAACCCTGATGGCAAGTGTAGAGTTTCTGTGAGAAGGCTTCAAGCTTTTCTTGCTGCGGCTGTCCTGAACGCTGGGCAGCTTTGCGATAAGGCAAGCTGTAATGACCTGGGTGGCAGTGGGTGAAGAACGAAGCCCCAGCACGAGTCCAAGCTCATCAACTGCGGCCAGATAGTACATCTCTTTGCCTTGACTGCTGCTACAGAGGATAACGCAGCCAATCTTGGATCCGGACGCCTTTTGGTCAAGCACTGATCCCGTCGTCGCTGCTTCTTTCTGCGAATCCGGTTCTGAACTCGCCTCATCTGCTGCAACAGTGCTAATCCGGGGCCAGGCGGTGGCCGAAACAGGGGAGGCGGCTGCGAAGAGTCTAGGGTTCATCCTCGGCTCCTTTTCGGCTTCTCAAGAAAGTCTTCTCTGTTGAACTATTGAAGAACATATAAGAAGAATTGATCAGGGGTTTCCCCACAATGGGATTTGTTCCTGACTAGCGCCACATCTTGTGTCCTCTTGTTTTGGCTTGTCTTCTACGATTTATGTTTATGTTCTATCTGCAATTTACTATTATGCTGATGTGATTGCTAATCTGGAAAAGATATTGAGCTAACTGTGAAAATTGAAATAAATTGCTCTAAGCATAGAACATACCTTAAATTAACAACCATGCTCTTCGATCTAGACCCTTGGCCATTGAGGTTTCGTCAACATTGTTACTATCAAGATTGAAGTGTTTCGCTACAAGTTTCTGGAGATTCTCCATTTTGCCTGAGGCCTTGAGCTATTAAAAAAAATAAATTAGAGTGAAAAAAGAAAAGAAAAAAAGTTATATTAAAAAAGAAAGAAGAAGAAGTGAGGAATTGGAAAAAAGGAATTATAAAAAAGAATTAAAAAATTGTATTAAAAAAGAAAAAAATCTAACAAAAAAGGGTAAAAATAAAATAAAATTCAAATACGAAAAAAGATATTCTATATATATATATATATATTATTGAAAAATGATATCAAGATAAAAAGAAATATTATAAAAAAAATTAAAAAAATAATAATAAAATAAAAAATAGAAAAAACAGCGAGAATAAAACAAAAAATGGCAACCAGCAACATGACTTCCAACCGAACTGGCCAAAGCCACTGCCTCCACATCCTCCGATTGACCACCACTGTGCCATCACCCCAACGAGACAACAACATCTAGCCCACACTATTTTTCCAGCCCACAACCATTATCCGCTTTATACCATTCATCCCCATTCCCCTACGTATAAACCAATTGGTTGCCCTCCACAAGAATCTTGTTGTCGTCTGCAGGAATTACAGGTACCATACGCAACCATTGTGGAAAAAAAAGTTCAGTGTCCGTTGCCGTTTATCAGTGATCTATCCATAACGCGATTACCTTAGTGGATACATTGCCAATATTTCTACGTATTGGCGTGACCCTTCATAACGGATGCCCAAAATATTTAATTGGTTCATTAATTAACCCAAAAATTAATCCCAAAACTTATTAAGTGGTTGGAGGTAAACGCCATTTAAAGTTGAGTAACAAGTATTTATTAAAGGTTTTTTAATCCAAGATATTAAATCTCATTAAAAGTTCATATGTATATATGACAAACCTTAGTAGGTGCTAAGGAGCTTATTCAAACTAAATAAAAGAAGGTAATTTATATATATAGATATTGAAAGTGACTTTAATAAGAATAAAAAAGATCAAGGCTTATAAAAGAATTTTTGGGAGTTATATATATAAAGGGAAAAGGGAATTTGGAGAATTCCAATAGAGTATAAAGGTACTTTTTATGTATTTAAATATACATAGTAAGGGTATTTTTAAAGTATATTAAAACAAATTTTATTAAAAGATTCAAAAGAATATTATCAAGGGAGAAGAAAGTGAATAAAGATTATAATAGGAAGAAAAGTGAATAAAGATTTATGATAAGAAGTAGAAGGAAAAGAGATGTGTTTGGAGTGTGAAATTAAAGTTTAGGTTTGAGACAAAATATATATATATATATATATTTCTTGTGTAAATCACTAAAGGAGAAGGGGTATTTAATAATATTTTTTATAAAAAAAAATATATAGAGTAAGTGTATATATATATATATATATATAGATATATTGGAGAAGTGGTTCTTCCATAGCAAGAATATATTAGTGTCCCTGACAATGACAAGAAAAAATGGAGTCTAATTTGGAATTGAAGGAAGGAAGATTTCCGAAAACTTCACGTAATTATGCTTCAGTGCTATTTAGAATTAAAGGGTCCATTGCAGGAAAAGATGTCACTATTGCTATCTCACCTGCCAAAGATAAAAATTATATAATGCCTAAAATCGCAAACCAATTAGTGATCTCGGAGTCAAATATAATCGAAAAATTAGACTGTTTTGGCAACAAAAAATATGACCTAACCAATTTACAGTTAAACATTGAGGATTATACATTTATACTACACTTCTCAATTCAAACCCTATGGAGCGATCAAGGTGACATTATTTTGGGTTCACCCCGGATGGAAACCCTTGGTTCCTTCATCTTGAATACAAAAAATAAGTTTTTGACATTTTCTTACAAAAAGGAAAAAATAACACTACTAGATGTCGCCGTGAAGCCAAATTCAGTAACACTAGAAGACTTCCAAGATATTTCAAAAGTAGCTTTTCAAGAAGGTAAAAAAGTACTACAAAATATGCAAAATAAAATTGACAAAATCACTGCTGATAGAGATGAAGTTTTGCGACTTAAGGATCATAGCGAAGAATTACTAACACAAATTAAAAAGCTTAAGAAGGATAAGAAGTCGTTAAAAGACAAGTTAGAACATTGTATTCAAGAGGAAGTATCAAAGTCGCCAGTTGTAACATCCTCAGTTAAAGATAGAGAAACAAATACTGAACCAGTCAATAACCGAACTCAAGAAGAGGATCAATCAATTGAAGGAAAAACACACTCACATGTTACAATCTAGATGATGAAAATTCCAAATGAAGATTGTGTACCTAATTCAACAATCCTAGTACCAGAAGGAATTCAAAAAATTTTCATACACCTAATAAGGGAAAGTCAAACCAAAAAAGTTCCCTATCGACATCTGAATCGTGAGAGTAGACAACTCAACCAAGTTACGTATCAGGACCATTCAGAACAGAAACAACAAACAGATGTTCCAATGAATATTGATGTAACCTCAATCCAGTCCTATGATGACAATTCGTTACGAAATTCTAGTGATTAGAATATTCCACAGAAGATTAATCTAGGATGGTTTGATCTCTTTTTAGTGTGACAATTTTGTTTATCACTTAGAAGATCATATCAACTTGTATCAACAAAGATGATAGTGCCGAGACGAAAAGACATTCGAAACTAAAAAAGAGATCAAGCCTCTCGCGTCAACAAACTTTGAGGACAAAGCTTTTTTGAAGAGGAAGGCAATGTTACAAATAAATTATATATAAATAATATAAATATAAGTAATGAGGATAATTGTAATAATGATTAGTTAATTAGTAATTAGGTTGAAGAGGCATGTCTAAATGGGACATGACTCTCCATGACGAGGCAACCGCCTAATATACAAGCATGCCCCTCACTCTCATTGTATCATCATCTTATTCATACGTTTAATATATATTCTTGTATCTCAATGGAGATCTTTATATTCTAAGTCTTTTGGAGTATTTAACCTGAAGAATGAACTTTGTTCGCTTGAAAGATCTGCCTCCTTATTGAATGGGAGCAAGAGTTGGAGGAATTCAAGCTCTTCAAGATATTCAGAGTTTGGCCATGGCTTTCATATGGTGAATAAGTCTTGATAAGAATGGATTCTGAGATGGTAATTGGTGCCAGAGGAGTCGAATTACTCTAGATGAATTCCCCACTACCACTGCTTTCTTTGCCCCATGTGTCTCAAGAATTTTTAGCCCTTTATAAGTGGAAAACATATTTGTGTCATTATTGGAGGCAATTCCTAGTCCCCACGCAAAGGCAACTTCTAAATTTCCTTGGGATATATATGACCACCAATTGCAAATGTGAAGGTTCGGAAGTGAAACCACTGTAACCACAGGGTTGTTATAAATATTGCAATGAGACCTAATGTAAAGATGACAGAGCGGTATACTTATCTTGGGCAACCTGCCCTAGACCCCCTATCTTGTATATGCTACAACATTAATACATTTATTATTTTGTCCAATATGAATGTGCAAATACTGAATTCTACATGGTATTAAAGCAATACTAATCCTAGTGCCTTGTATGTTGTTGAAGATCTCAAGCAACATGGAGTTAAAGGTCATGATACATCGAGATGTAAAGGCAAGTTTAAATTTATTTAAAAAATGGGCCTTCTAATATTTTTAGGTATCTGTTTCATAGATTTATTAAAGTGACACTTTAGAACAAAGGTTTCGATGTTTTGAGTTACTATTCATAATTCTATTGAACCAAATATTTTGAGGAGGTTGATGGATGAAGATTTCTCGGAGGTCAACAATTTCACATACCCATTGCGGTGCAATAATTTAATAAAACTCCCAGAAGCCATTTTATTTTTGAACTCTCATAATGTTGAACAAATGGTGTAGCTCTTAATGGTAGTTTAGTAGAACTATTTCCAACATTTTTTTTTTTTTTCACATAATCAACTGCTTTAGAAGTCTTCAAACTGTCTGTTTTTGAAACGAAGGTAGATTCTAAACAAGTGCAGGTAGATTGTGTAGACACTCTATTGAGATATGCACCAGTTGAATAGATCAGGACATGCCTAGGAAATATGAAAAACAAGGAGGACCATGCACATAGGAAAAGCATGATTCGTGCAACATATGTGAGATGTCTTTGTTGAGAAAGATGCTAATTTTTAATGTACATTGGACAAGTGGTTTCCCATGGGTTAGTCTCTACCTAGGGAAAAGTGTCCAAAATAATTCTTTTCCTCAGTGTGACTTTATAAAGTGAAAGTGACTTTATCAGTGGTAAAGTCAATATTAAATTATAAAGTGAAAAGTGACTTTCGACATAAAGTAAAATGTGGGTACTTTATTTAATGGGTGAGTTAAAAAATAGAAAGTGAGAATTAAATGCACATTTATTCTCATCCCTTGATTTAAATGAATTTGAACCATTAGATCTTAGGGTTGCCCAAAAGTGTTAATTTTATGTATGTTCTATGCTTAGAGAAATTTATTTCAATTTTGATAGTTAGCTCAATATCTTTTCTAGATTAGCAGTCACATCAGCATTAAAGTAAACTGCAAATAGAACATAAACATAAATCGCAGAAGACAAGCGAAGACAAGAGGACACAAGATGTGGTGCTAGCCAGGGACAATCCCCAATGTGGGGAAACCCTTGATCAATTATTCTTATATGTTCTTCAATTCAGCAGAGAGAGAGAGAGAGAGAGATAATACATTTACAACAGAAGTCAATACTTTGACTTATCTAGATAAGAGCATAGATCATTTCTAAGAAGATGATACATGTAACATGAGATCAGTTGAAGACATACTGCTTCAACTGATTCTGCAAGGTGACTCCTTCACCTATCATCATGCTGCATCTCGTCATCATGCTGCACTTCACCGTGCTGCACCATGCTGCACCCATCATCACAATGCTGGACCTCATAACTGCTGCACCTAATGCTGCATTGCTGTCCCATGTGCCATGGTGGAGCCATGTTGTCCATGCTTGCTGTCCCATTGTGCCACTGCTGCACGATGACATGGCAGTCCCATCATTGTTCTATCTCATCATGCTGTACTATGTTGAGCTCTTCATTGCACTATGTTGCACCCAAATGCATGCTGCAATACCTCATCATCTTGTTGCTGCAATACCTTCTTGCTGCTGCCATATGTTCATCATTACCATGCTGTACTATTGCTGCTCCATACTGCACCATGTTGCCTTCATCATGCTGCCACTCCTTTTATCACAGTGCTGCACTTTGTTACCAAGCACACAACATGTTGCACTACACTTCTTTATGATGTCTGTCATGCTGTAGCAGCGTTCCACACCATGCTGCTCCAACACTGTCATATCTTATCATTTGCTGCATAGTTCACTGTTAAGAGGATTCTCTATATGCTGCACTGGAAGTCATTCTAATACTAGGTGGACAACCTTCATGTTAAGACAGTCCTACCTATCCTCACATAGCAACATCAAACTTGCTTCTCAAACTTTCATATGGCTGTAGCCTTCGATTCTCCAACAAACTTCCAAACAGCCTTTGAAGGACTGCGGCATACCTTAATAGAACCCCTCCCTAGCTGCGTTGCTACCTAAGGGCACATGACAACCCTTTGCTGCCCTACGCAAGCCCAGTTGTGGTGTCATGGCCTGCTGCCTAGCACAACAACATTCAGTCCTCAAAACATGTCACAATCATCATGCGTTTAGCCCTAAAAAACAACTAGCTAAGATGACTGCGTTTTAGGTCTGCGTTAGAAGTCTCTTTTCCTGTGATGATATCTGCGGGTAGGGCACATTTTGCATCAGCTATAACCCTTCCTTAGATCTGCGGCTAGGGCACATTTAATGCCTCCTCATGACAGCGGATTAAGGCATCCTTTAGGCAGCGTATTAGGGTAGATTAGGGTAGCGTATAGGAGCAGGTTTAGGCTGTGAAGGAGCCTCTTTACTGTGGCCAAATCTCCTCTCTTGGATTGCGGTTAGACCACCCTCTGCGGCTAGGCATCATCCTCTAGGACTGCGTTTAGGGCATCATCCTCTAGGACTGCGTTTTTCCCTTAGAGATTCTTCTTTCCACTAAAACCCAAAACAAGTGGAGAAGAAGAAATCTCAAGAGAGTTGTGTGTCCAAATGACTTGCAAGGCACTTGTATTTATACCAAAACGTGGAGCACAAGTGGGGGCAGTTTAGTTGTTGGCCGACCTTGACGAATTGTCCCATAACACAAATAAATTCATATCTCCATGAATACTTATCGGAATCAGATGATCTTTAGATCAATCCTACACCTCTCAATGAGAGGAGTCCAAGAAAAATATCAGTTGCCATAAATAAGATGACCGATATGGAGTTTGGCCCTAGTTGGCAATTTTAACACTCCCTCTCAACTAGGGAGAACTCCATCCGCTGATCCATCTGTCCGATTGTACTATCTTTGCCATCAGTCCCCTGCACTGCTCTGCTAAGCTCTGGCCTGCTCTGCTCTGCTTCGCTGAACCATGAAGAAGAAGAATTGATCGAGAATGTCTCATACCATTCTCTACTGACCCGAAGTCAGTTTTGTTGATCCCAGATCAATATCACAAGAGAGTGTCTCAATCCACTCATACTGATCCCAGATCAGTTACATTCTGTGTTGCGGGGGAGCGCCCCCCCCCGCTCGATCTCGCTTCCAATTTGCGCTTCGGGTGGGAGCGACTCGGAGCGTGCTCCCGTAAAAAATTTTGCGCTCCCTGCGTATTTCCGGAGCGAAGCAGGGAGTGTCGCTCCCGTTGCTCCGGGAGCAATTTTTATTTCGCCGAATTATTTTTTTTTCGCGAGTCCCCATTCTCGTCGCTCCGGGAGCAATTTTTATAACCCGGGAGCGGTCGGGAGTGATCGCTCCCTGACCGCTCCCGGAGCGACGAGAGAGGGGACTTGCGGAAAAAAAAATAATTCGGCGGAAAAAAAAAATGTTTTTGTGGAAATAAAGTGAGGGAGGGAGGGAGGGAGGGTTAAATATACCCTCCCTCATTTCATTTCACCATTGTAATGAGTGAGAGTGAGATTGAGAGAGGGTGAGAGTGAAGAGCAAGGAGAGAGCAAGAGAGAGCAAGGAGCAAGGAGCAAGAGAGTGAGAGAGCAAGAGAAAGCAAGGAGCAAGGGGAGATTGGATGCCAAAGAGGTAGGCTCTACAATATTGAATAGAGTGTCTAGCAATTTTTTTTTTAATGTTTATTCCTAAATAAATAAATAATTTTTTCTCTATTTCCCATTCCCATTCCCATTCCATTTTTAAAATTTTGCAGATTCAAAACTTCAAATTTCAAACATCATGGTTATATTTCTTGGCATTTTCTTCTTCTTGGTTCCTTTTTTGGTTATTATGGTGCTGAAGAGTAGAAAAAGGAGGGCTGAAATTGAAAATGAAGAAGGGGATGAAGAAGGGGGACATAGTGGATTTGATGAAAACTCCGGTGAGGAGGCGCTGGAGGAGAGTGAACATGAGTCAGCTCAAAAAACTAAACAAGACCAAAACCCATTGTGGAAATATGTTAACAGGCCTGAAGCAGGGAAAGTGGGTGGCACCACTAAATTTCATTGCCCCCATTGCAACAATAATTACACAGGTTCATACACTCATGCCAGAAAACACCTTTGCGGGAAAATGCCATGGGATGGAGATAAACAAATAGGAATCAAAATTTGTACAGGTGTGTCAATAGCAGATAAAGCCATATACATAAGGGAAGAGGAGGAAGCCCAATACAAATCTAAAATATCAAATGGTTTGTATGAAACAAGCTCACAATCACATGCACAAAGAATTCCTTCAGCATCCTCCCAAGGCAGTGGATATGGAGGCACAGGGTCACCAGGTGTAGGAATGATGTGGATTCAAAAGTTTACAGGTTTCTCTATGCATGTGGGATACCATTCAATGTTCTTCGCTCACCTTATTGGCACGAAATGTTTTCTGTCATAAATGATGCCCCTAAAGGATGCAAGAGCCCTGGGTATAACAAGGCAAGAACCGTTGGACTGATCATGAAAAAGCAAAAATATCACATTCTTTGAATAGAATGACAAGTTCTTGGACTGACCATGGGGTGTCCATTGTATCTAATGGATGGACAAATGTAAAAGGCAAGCCATTGATAAATGTTCTTGCTGTGTCTGTTAGTGGTGCCATCTTTCTTTCAGCATATGATTACTTAGACAAGTTCAAGACTGGCATCAACATTGCAGAACCATTACTTGAAACAATTGACCGTATTGGGCCATACAATGTCATCCAAGTCACCACTGATAATGCCCCTAATTGTAAGGCAGCGGGAGCAATTATTGAGGATAAATACCCCAACATATGTTGGTCTGGGTGTTTAGTTCACACAATGAACCTTTTGATGCATGATATTGTTAAGAACAAAAACGAACAATACAAATGGATTGGTGATTTGTACAAGAAAGGCAAACAAATGATAAAATTTATTACAAATCATAGCAATACCCATGGCCTTTTCCACAGTCACTCAAGATTGGAGTTGTTGAAGATTGCGAGGACTAGATTTGGTAGCTATTACCTCACCTTCAGGCGCCTTTTGAAGGTAAGAGAGTCATTGGTTAGCATGGTATCAAGGCCACACTGGAAGGTATTAAAGGAAAGGGCTACAAATGCAGCTGACAGGCAAGGTTTTGAACAGGTGGAGGCGGCCGCTCTTGATGGTATGATTTGGGCACGTGTGAGGCAAGTATTGGATTTCACCAAGCCCATTTATCACATGATTTGGTTTGCAGATATAGATAAACCAGTGATTGGCGAGGTGTGAGCAGATGGATACCATGTTGGGACAAATAAAAGATATTGTTCATAACAATGATCCCAACTTGTATACACTGATTCATGATTGTGTGTGTATACGGTGGGATAAACTTAATGTTCCACTACATTGCTTGGCGTATATCTTTACGCCAAAATACTACTTTACATCTTGGTTGGGCCAACCTACACCAGGGGGTGGGGTTAGGGCGAAACCCCATATAGATGAACAGGTATCTATAGGATATTTGCAAGCATTAGAAAAGTTGATACCTGACAGGGAGGAATGTGCTAGTGTGCATCTTGAATTAGGCAGATACTTCAGTTGCACTGGTTTGTTTGGTACCTTTCATGCAATGGAAGATAGAGACAGATTTGATGCTCTCACATGGTGGGAATCATATGGCGGCCATGGACTTTTGCCAAAATTGGCAAAAAAAGTTCTCTCACAGGTTGTAAATACTTCTTCTGCAAAGAGGTGTTGGAGCACCTACAGCTTCATACATAATGTGAAAAGAAACAGACTCAATGAAAATCGGGCAGAAAGCTTGGTTTATGTGCACTACAACTTGAGGTTGTTGAGTCATTACTGTGATCAGGATTATGAGGATCCAACATATAAAATTTGGGACAACCACCCAGAGGATGATAATTTGGAGGATGGCACTATACATCTTGAGGAACTGGAAGCGGAACTTATGAGAGAGGAAGATGAAGCAACAACCATGCCACCTGCACCATCCAGTAGCAGTGCTTGAGTTCGGAGTCTTGTTCCTTTGCTGTCGCCGCCTCCATCTACACCCTCATGTGGAGGGCATGTGCCTTCTGGTTCTGGTCGTCGGTCTGTGCGGGAGACTCCTAGAAGACCACCATGACCTGCTCATACATTAGACACTTCTCGTGGCAAGGGCCACATGTAGTAGTAGATAATAGATTTACAGTTTACTTGTCTTTTCTAGTTTCTATTAGTTTTCATAACTGTTGAGTCTTGACTCTTTCATATCATAATGATATTTTTTGTAAACAATATATGATTGTGACAATTTAAGTTTGAAGTTTGAAGTTGGCAATTATAACTCATTGGTAATGATTTTGAATTATGAATATGATGCTTCGTGAAAGTTGTTTCATTTCATTTCATAATTCATTTTATAACATTTCATTTCATGTTAGATATTATTTCTTGTAATGGTTAAACTTTAAAGTTTAAACTTAGCTTACAAGTACAACTTTGGTGATCAATGATGATAAATGTTATATATTGAATTTTCAATTTTGAAAGCTTGAAGTTGAAACTTTAACATTGATGAATCATGATTCATGAGACTCAATATGTTGTATGTTACTAACTTGTGGATGTGGTTGATGAAGATTATAACTTCTAGATGATTGATGTTATATGGTTGATGATTCAATGATCAATCTATGTTTTTTTATGTTTTTTATATCTAATTCATCATTCTACATGTTTTTGTTGACATATATGTATCAAAATATAAAAAATATATATATTATATAAAAATCGCTTCGGGATTTGCTCCCAAACCAGGAGCTTTTGAAAATGTCGCTCCCACTCCTGTTTTCGCTCCCGCTCCGCGCTTTCGCTCCCGCTCCCAAGTAACACTGGTTACATTGATCCCAGATCAATGGAGGTCATCTTAGCATAGGGAGTACGGTAGATACAACGATGCGTCCATCGATAGTACTACTATGGTACCTAACCCCATTTTCCTGCTCATTGGCTAGATGAGAGGTACTTGCCATTAGTCCCAGACTGCATGGGTAGGATGCCTCGATAGGAGAACTATTCATCCTGTCCCTAAGTCGCCTTGGGGTATCACAGGGGAAGGTTGAGCCATTCACCCTGTACACAGCGCACCATTAGGGGAGGGTGAGTCGCCCTATGGTCGCTGGTTGCTCCAATAAGTACCCCAAGCCCCCCGGAGCTCCCAGAGCTCAATGCATGCAACATGCAGGACCCTCATAAGAGGGTCTCTCAATGACTCCAAGTTGTTCGGGAAAGTCACAAATTTGACCTTTCCTCGAGGCTTTGACAAAATGTTTGCGACCTATACATCAGTCTCAATGCGATGGAGCCTCCTTGCTCATCGACGTACCATATCCCAGATAAGGTAGTATCTGATGTCTATCTGTTGGAGCAATCATAGAATACGAGATTCCTCAACAATCGAACCCCCCCTGGTTGACACAAAGGATCACAGTGGTATTTGTCATGCGTACAAACATCTTGCTGAAGAGCTTCCACAACCTCGTTGAAGAGACTTCACACGAGATCATACTCGTAGCTATGTATTTGGTTTCAGCGGTGCTTATAGCAATCGACTTCTGCTTCCTTCTCATCCATGATATCGAAGCAGAATCCAAAGAGCACCAGCGCTTAGAAGTGCTCTTGCGATCCTCCACACTGCCTGCCCAGCCAGCATTCGAATAATCATGCAGCTTCACATTTTCGGCAGTGTATCAATTCATGAGAGATTGTGCCCCGAAGATATCTCAGAAGATTCTTGGCACCAATCCAGTGAGGCTCAACCATATATGAGCTCATCATGCTAACTGCAAAACATATGTCCGGACGGAAGTTCACCAAGAACATCAACGCGAATGAGTTTATGAAACTCAAAGGCATTTCGCAAATCTGGTTCGGCATCACTACCATATAACTTCTAAAAGTTAAGGTCCTCGAGGTAGTCACGGGCTTGCAGTTTACGGTTCCACATCCGGAATCCAACTCCCTCTTACTTCTGCAAATGAGAGGGTCTGCACCTGTCAGAAAAAGGTCGTCCTTATAAGGTGTCGATATGAGAGGTATATCATCCACAACCTTCAAGCAATGGTTTGGATCGGTTTCACTCCTAGTGAATATCAGCGTCATTAGACAACTATTAATCTTCTCATACTATGTGTTTTGCTTCAAGCCATAGAGGGCTTTCTTCCACCTGCATACATGAGATTCCCAATCATGAATCTCAAGCCCCTCGGGTTATTCCAAACCTATGGACCTGCTACATGAGAGGAATGGTCCCCTTGTAAGATTTTCCTTCGGTACATCTCAGACATGTACCTTCATGCTCTTTTTGAATTTAGGCATCCCTCTCACCCTCTGACTCACATTGGGTAGGGCCCCATAAGTAGACCTCCAGTGTTATAGATGAGATATGTCAATTGACATGATCCCCAATGGATCATCCTGCGACTTAATACAAATTTCCAACCCTGAACCCATGAAAAAAACATCTTTGAAAATTCTATTTTCAAATACGTACCTTTCCATTGATGAATGCCACCCGAAACCTTTGATTGCCGAAATGGACATTAGGTTCTTCTTGCGTTTAGGTACATAAAAGGGATTCTGTAAATGAATCGAGTTACCCTCATTCAATTGAAGGGTAACATTTCCTACACCCTTTTCGGGATAGGTGGCATCGGCTCCAAGTATAATCCCATGATTGTTTCCATCTCTTACCAAATTCGAGAGAGCACCCTTCTATCTGATGAAGTGCCTTGAAGCACTATAATCAATAAGACAGATTCCCACAGAATCTAAAGGAGAGGGCCAATACACGATAACGTTTCTTTATCTTATCAGAAACAACATTTGATTCTTCATACCTGGGGTTCCTTGCTTTCTCTGAAGATTTGGCCATTTCCTTGATGACCTGCATCACCTGTCATTCCTCTGATCATTGAAGATGTCCCTGGAATGATTGTAATTTGTTATCATCATCAAGTGATGTGTTCCTGCCATTCGGACACTCCTTCGCATAATGGCCGAACATATTGCAAACAAGGCATCTGTCTTTCTTTCCACCCTTAGATCCGAACTTCCGATTGAAGCGATCTTTAGGTAGGCCATCAGAAGCTTTCGCTGTGCCATTCTGATAATGTTCTCTGCTTCGATTTCACCCTCGGTGAATTTGAAGAGGGATGAGGAATCCACTGACCCTTTTGTTCTTTCCCAACTGTCTTCGATGATTGCTCTTTCACTCTTGCTTGGGCTTTGTCTTCACCTCAGCTCTGAAACCATGTTAATTTTAGGTATGTTTTATGCTTAGAGCAATTTATTTCAATTTTCATAGTTAGCTCAATATCTTTTCCAAATTAGCAATCACATCAACATCAAAGTAAACTGCAGATAGAACATGAACATAAATCGCAGAAGACAAGCCAAGACAAGAGAACACAAGATGTGGCACTAGCCAGGGACAAACCCCAATGTGAGGAAACCCTTGATCAATTATTCTTATATGTTCTTCAATAGTTCGGTAGAGAGAGAGAGAGAGATAATACATTTACAACAGAAGTCAACACTTTGACTTATCTAGATAAGAGCATAGATCATCTCTAAGAAGATGATACATGAGATCAGTTGAAGACATGCTGCTTCAACTGATTCTCCAAGGTGACTCCTTCACCTATCATCATGCTGCATCACGTCATCATGCTACACCTCATCGTGCTGCACCATGCTGCACCCATCATCACAACGCTGGACCTCATGACTGCTGCACCTAATGCTGCACCCATCATCACAATGCTGGACCTCATGACTGCTGCACCTAATGCTGCACTTCTGTCCCATGTGCCGTGGTTGAACCATGTTGTCCATGCTTGCTGTCCCATTGTGCCACTGCTGCACGATGACATGGCAGTCCCATCATTGTTTTGTCTCATCATGCTGTACTATGCTGAGCTTTTCATTGCACTATGCTGCACCCAAATGCATGCTGCCATGCTGCAATACCTTCTTGCTGCTGCCATATGTTCATCATTACCATGCTGTACTATTGATGCTCCATACTGCACCATGTTGCCACTCCTTTTATCGCAGTGCTGCACTTTGTTACCAAGCACACAACATGTTGCACTACACTTGTTTGTGATATCTGTCATGCTGTAGCAACATTCCACACCATGCTGCTCCAACAATGTCATATCTTATCATTTGCTACATAGTTCACTGTTAAGAGGATTCTCTATATGCTGCACTGGAAGTCATTCTAATACTAGGTGGACAACCTTCATGTTGAGACAGTCCTACCTATCCTCACATAGCAACATCAAACTTGCTGCTCAAACTTTCATATGGCTGTAGCCTTCGATTCTCCAACATACTTCCAAACAGCCTTTGAAGGACTACGACATGCCTTAATAGAACGCCTCTCTAGCTACGTTGCTACCTAATGGCATATGACAGCCCTTTGCTGCCCTACGCAAGCCCAGTTGTGGTGCTATGGCTTGCGGCTTAGCACAACAACATTCAGTGCTCAAAACATGTCACAATCATCATGCGTTTAGCCCTAAAGAACAACTAGCTAAGATGATTGCGTTTTATGTCTGCGTTAGAAGTCTCTTTTGCGGTGATGATACCTATGGATAGGGCACATTTTGCATCAGCTGTAACCCTTCCTTAGATCTGCGGCTAGGGCACATTTAAGGCCTCCTCATGACAGTGGATTAGGGCATCCTTTAGGCAGCATATTAGGGTAGATTAGGGCAGCTTATAGGAGCAGGTTTAGGCTGTGAAGGACTGTGGTTAGACCACCCTCTGCGGCTAGGGCATCATCCTTTAGGACTGCTTTTAGGGCATCATCCTCTAGGACTGCATTTTTCCCTTAGAGATTCTTCTTTCCACTAAAACCTAAAACAAGTGGAGAAGAAGAAATCTCAAGAGAGTTGTGTGTCCAAATGACTTGCAAGGCACGTGTATTTATATCAAAACGTGGAGCACAAATGGGGGCAGTTTAGTTGCTGGCCGACCTTGACGAATTGTCCCATAACACAAATAAATTCATATCTCCATGAATACTTATCGGAATCGGATGATCTTTAGATCAATCCTACACCTCTCGATGAGAGTTGTCCAAAAAAAATATCAACTGCCATAAATAAGATGACCCACATGGAGTTTGACCTTAGTTGCCAATTTTAACAAAAAGTCATTTAGGGAAACAAAAGGGGGAAAAGAAAAGAGACACTGCATTCTTTCTTCATGAGCAGATTGGAGAAAGGAGGCTGAGAGCTGGAGAAAAGTTTTGAAGGAGAAATTTATTGCAGCGAGCTGAAGGAGTGATTTCTAGGAAAAGTTGGGCATGGAAATCAAGACATAGAAGACAACAAAAGGTACAGTACGAACATCATTGAATGATGTGAGCTGCACGTTGTTTGAGAGAAGTTTTGATTTAAAAAAAATCCATACAGGTCGTACATCGGTACGGAAATCTGTACAGTCGTATTTGTATAGTACATATTTTAAGCTTCAAGTGGGAACGAAACTCGAGGCAAAGTGGGCACGATTTTCAAGGAGTTTTGGGTTGAAGAGATAAGTTGTATTTCGCTGTTTTGTTTTGTATGCAAATGCATTTTCTTGAACTTGAAAGATAAATAAATTTGAAGATCTCTGTAATAGGTTTTCCCTAAAGAAAATTGAAGGTGTTTTGCTTGGGTCTAAGTTGACAAAAAATTTGTGTATTTTTATGTGTGTTGCTGCTCTGGTTATGTCCATATTTATTTTCGGCATGTGTTGACAGTCCCATGTGTTTTAATCGAAAAATTTCATTTCTAGAATTCTATATGTTGAATGTATGTTTATGGGAAAGGGCATTTCACTGAATGGGAGTGATAAGGTGAAATTAAAACCGGGTTGGGATTGCAGGAAATTTTTTTTAGTCATCAAATTTCAACATGGTATCAGAGCTACATGCTGAAAATTGTAGTTTGAAGTTTGAACAACGAACAATAGTTTGGGACAGCAAACAATGGTTTGGACAACAAATTGAATTTTTGGACAACAAATTCAGTTTGGATAGCAAAACTGATATTTTGGGACAGCAAGGTGAAATTTCACACACACTGAACTTTTGGGACAACAAGGTGTGCTGGAAAATTCTCCATTTTTTTTGGTTTTGTAAATTTTGGACAGCAATCATGGCCATGTTCTTAAGGATAGAGGGCACACTGGATGGGATATCCAACTATGCTGTTTGGAAGGACAAAATTTAGACAATGTTTGAGGAGGCAGCAGTTTGGGACATAGTGCGGCAAGTGGTTGTACCTCCTACTGCTGCAGAAGAACTTGCTGAATTCACAAAAAATAATGCAAAGGCAAAAAGGATTTTGATGGACAGTCTGAAGGATCATGTGATTCCTCAGGTGAGAGGAAACACATATGCATATCAGATGTGGACAGCTCTAACCACTCTCTATCAGATTACCAATGAGTGCAGGAAGATGGTACTCAAAGAGCAATTGAAGAACATCAGGATGACAAAGGCTAAAACTGTAGTTCATTATCTTGGCAGGGTCAAACATGTACGTGATGATTTGACTGCTATTGGTGAGGCAATTGCACCCACAAAGTTAATCATGATAGCTGTAGCGGGACTTCCTAAGTCTTGGGAGGTGTTTGGAGATGCTGTTACCTCTAGGGAGAATCTTCCCAATTGGGACAGATTCTTGGATGATTGTGTGTAGCATGAGATACGGAAGACTGGCAGTGGTGGGGTGAAGGTGGCAGATGAGGAGGATGTAGCCTTGACAACCAGGGGGAAGAACAAAGGGAAGGCCAAGAAAGGGGCCTCATCGGATGGGGCTAAGGGAAAGGAGAAGAAGAAGAAAGATACGAATATGTCCAAAGTCAAATGTTGGGCATGTCAGAAGATGGGACACTATGCTGCTACATGTCCTGAGAGGAAGAACAAGGGGAAGAAGAATACTGCAGCTTCAGCAGAGGTGGAGCAGTTTGCTTCACAGTTTGACCAAGACTTTGCATTTATTACTTCTACATCTAGTAGGAGTACATCATCTGATATGTGGTACATAGACAACGGGGCTTCCCGCCATATGATAGGTGCACAAGAGTTCTTTTCAGAGCTTGCAGAGAGGGCACTTGATATTGAGATTGTACTAGGAGATGACCGCACTGTGAGAGCTATTGGTGTGGGGACTGTGACCTTTGAGAGGGAGTCTTTGCCTCCTTTGAAGGTCATGGATGTTTTGTATGTTCCGGGGATGAAGAAGAACTTGATTTCAGTGTCTGCTATGGAGGAGAAGGGGTTTGACGTCACTTTCTCAGGAGGGTAGGTATTGATGCATCCCAGGGGAGCTTCCATCACTTCGGCCAAAGTGATTGGAGTCTGCTCTGGGAAACTATACAGGTTCAGTTTTAAGTCGGTAAGAGCATTGGTGAGAAGCACATCTGGTAGCACTCACACTAGTAACACCAGCAGTAGAGACTTGTGCGAGTTATGGTACTGGAGGATGGCGCATATGCATCATGGAGCTTTTAGAGTACTGAGGGAGCACACTACTGGAGTTCCTGATTTTAGTGTTGAGCATTATGAGGTTTGGAGAGGGTGTACTTTGGGCAAGCACAACAAGTTACCATTCCTAGTGAGCGACAACAGATCTACAGGTATACTAGACTTGATTCATACTGATGTTAGTGGCCGTATGTCTCATGTGTTATATGTTATCAAAATCGCTGACTCTTCAACTCAACCAAAACCAAGAAAACAAAGAGGTGGGACACGCCATTGGAAATGCAATGTTTGTGGTCATTCTTGGGTTGGGAGTTATAGTCGGATCAAGATGCATCTTTTGGGTGTAGGTGGAAAAGGGGTTCATATATGTACAAAATTAACTTTATTGCAAAAATCAAAGCTCTTGAGGATGCAAATGGCAGCAGATGCAAAGGGCAACTTTTCAAGTAAAAATGTCATGGCCCAAGCTCACCAAAATATTGATGAAGCCACAAGCTCCAAAAGAAAATTAAAACAAATGAAAGATATGCCTCCACCATCTGTTGTTGGGACTAAGGGTTCTCGTTCTTGTGCAGTGGGACCAACTCTTATGGGGATTTAAAAAATGGTAAGTTGAACCGTAATGATACAGATGATGCCATTGGAAAATTTCTTTTTGCCAATGGCATTCCTTTCCATGTTAGTCGTTCTCCTTACTACAAGGAGATGGTCAAGGAAATTGTAGCAGCAGGACCCTCATATGTGCCCCTAGGTGAACATAAGTTGATGACAATGATATTAGAAAGGCAAGTGGCCATGCAAAAGGAAAATCTGAGGCAAACATGGGTGAGGGAAGGTTGTTCTATCGTTATGGATGGGTGGACAAACATTGCCAAACGTCCACTTATCAACATCATAGTTACTTGCCGAGAGGGGCCTTTCTTTCTTAGAGCTATTGATTGTTCTGGAAAGTGCAAAGATGCAGCTTCCCAATTTTGAGCTTCTTCGTGATGCTATAGAGGAGGTTGGATCTACAAATGTTGTACAGTTTATGACAGATGCAGCAGCAGTGTGTAGAACAACAGGATTAATGATTCAAAGTAAATACAGGCATATTTTTTGGACCCCTTTATTAGAATAATCCTATTGAGTATTTAATGCTCATTCTTTTAGCTGTTGCTATTTTTTCCTTTTTAGCAGTGTCTTTGATGAAACTGATTGTTTCTATTTCCTAAATTGAAACTTGATGTTTCTATTTACTGTAAATATCTCTGTATTATTATTGAGCTTTACCTTGCTCATCAATTCAATTCATTCATTGGAAATGCATATGCGTGTTTCGCACTGTTTTATGGTATCAGAGCAAGGTATTTTTTTGCTTTATTTCGAAATTGCTCCTGTAGAGAATTTTTTCTCTTCTTCAGTGGATCTGGGCCATTCCGTGGAAACTGGTACTGCAATCGATTGATTGTGGTTGCATTAAAACAATTCAGCGTGCGAACGTTGGTTTTTCTACGGGATTTCTTGCTACATGCCTACATTGGACTCCATTTGATCATAGTTGTTCTGCTCCACGATTCAGTTTTTTTTCTTCCTCAGAATCTGGGTTTCATTCTACACACAGGTTATTTGTTACAAGTCCGGATCGAATCCGCCGCTATCACATTGCCAGTATCACACCGTGGCAGCATTGGAGAGGCAGTGGAATTTTTTTTGGATAATCAGTGGAGATCTGAATCCACGCGAAATACAATCCACCACCGGACATACGTCAACAGAAGTCAACAGATTAACCACCGAGGAATCGTAGTCGGGCCACGAAACCAACAGTCGTCCCTTCAACTTCATATCAGAGCTCAGCGTCTTCATATCAGAGCGGCGAGGAAAGCGACAGAAAGTCACAGAAAGTCTCGGAGAAATTCGCAGGCGACGAGCACGCGGGGTTTTCGAGAAATTTGCACGCGGGGTTTTCGAAGACCGAGTCTGAGGCAGCAAAGGTTTTACTTGTGATCGAAGCTTATAAAATCCTAAGGGATCGTGCGCCATATCCTGCCAGTCATGTTGTTGGACATTTGGACGGGCAATTTGCGTTTATAATCCTCGACAGAGCTACTTCAAGCATCTTTGTTACCATGATCCTTTACCGTCAAGGACGATATCTTTTGCCTGTTCGAAGACACTACTGCGGGCAGTTCGGCCGGAGAGAGTGGTCGTCGTGGGTTCGATTCCCAGCTAGCATTTCAGAGTGTATTGACGTCCGCGGGCTTGAATATTCCTCGGAAACTGAGTATTGAACCGACGTCAATACGCTGCAGGGAGTTTTGCAACAGTTTTTTTCCAAGCGTTTTCCAGTACCTCCAGTATACTCTAATCAGAAGTTTTTTTTTTGTTTTTCCGCGCGACGAATCTGAGCCGAGGGGGTATCACGTAAGTACGTAATAGTTTTTCTTTTTACAGTCAACAAGTGTAAAATCTGCGTGGAAAAATCAGTTTTTTTGGTCTGCGTGAAAAAATTGTTTTTAGCATTCCTTCATATCTACACCATCATCTGTGAGTTTTTTGTCCAGATCAGCCGGCATTTGCATTAAAATTCGTGCCAGATAAATTGCCCTTATAATCCTCGACAGATTCCTTTGCTGTTTTCTGTACCTTGAGAAACGTGCAGATGGCTTCGCTAACCAATCTGATGTTGGAAGGCAGTCAACGCTTTAATGGCAGCAATTATAACATCTGGAAACAAAGAATGTTGACCATTTTTGAATACAGGCGTCTTGATCAGCTCGTTTTGGGCAAAGAGCTCCGTCCCGGTACAGCTGGTACCGATCAAGATAAGTTTGATGATCGAAATCGAGAGGCCGTTATGCTCCTCAAGCTCTCTGTGACTGATGATCAGTTACCGCAGATTCCTTCTGGCAAGACAGCTGCCGAGATCTGACAACAGTTGAAAGAACTGCACGAGACATCTGACAAGAGCAAAGCTTTCTTTCTCAAAAATCAGTTGTTCTCCATCATGATGGACGAACATATGTCTTTACAGGAACATCTCAACAAGATTAAAGACATTCGAGATCAGCTCGAAGCCATTGGTCGCACCATGGAGGAAGAAGATATGGTAGTCATCACTCTGAAAAGTCTACCAAAATCTTATGAGCACTTCATAGAAACACTCAACATTACCTCCACTAATGTTGATCTGAAGTTTCCGGAGTTATGCACCAAACTCATGCAGCAGGATCGTTGGAAACAACAGTTTGGTAGTGGTGCCGCATCAGCCTCCTCAGAAAATGCTTTTGCTGCCAAATATCAGTCCTCTCAGTCCTTTCAGCAGAAAGGTTCTTCTCAGCCTTTTGATCCTGCTAGGAAGAAAAGTGTGCAGTGTAATTACTGTCACAAGTTCGGCCACATGAAGAAAGATTGCCGACAGAGGATTGCCTCTGAACAGAAGAAACAGGGAGGGCTCCATCAGACAGCAAATGTTGCAGAACATTCCGAGCAGACAGATTCTGCCTTTTACGCCTTTATGGCTAAAAGGTCTTCAGATCATGTTCCGTCTTCTGCCTGGTACATTGACTCTGGTGCATCACGCCATTTCTCTCACAGGCGTGACTGGTTTATTGACTTCTCACTTTTCAGTGATTCCGTGGTATTTGGCGGAGGTGAAAAGTACACAGTGGTTGGCAGAGGTACAGTTCAGATCCAGTCTGGTGGGCGCACACTCATCTTCCTGAATGTGTACTATGTTCTTGGTATGGAAATTAATCTGCTGTCGGTCAGCCAGATTATGAGGAACTCCCCTCAGCTTGATGTAGTGTTCAGTGCGCACAAGTGTTCTATTATCGACAGGGAGACTAGTCTTACGGTTGCTGTTGGCCTAGAAGATCATGGTCTATACAGGCTTCTTGACACTGGTGATTCTCCAGAAGTGGCTCTAGCAGCTCGTGTTTCTCCCATCAACACTCTGTGGCATCAACGATATGGGCATCTAAACATGCAGTATCTCTCTCAGCTTTCTCGGGAAGGACTTGTGTCAGGGTTACCTGATATTCAGACTCAGCAGTTGGGCGTATGCGGCGCTTGTCAAGCTGGCAAACAACATCGGTCTTCATTCAAGAATGGAGAATCTTGGCGCGCATCTAAGGTACTCCAGTTAATTCATGTTGATATTTGTGGTCCTATGAATACATCTTCTATCACTGCTTGCAAATATTTTTTGCTTATTGTAGATGATTTCAGTAGAAAGATGTGGGTATATTTTCTAAAATATAAATCTGATGCATTTAGTATCTTTTAGAAGTTTAAAACCTTAGTTGAAAAAGAGTCTGGCTGTAATATCATGACTCTTAGGACAGATAACGGGGGGGAATTCTGTTCTTCTGCTTTTTCCAACTTCTGTGATACTCATGGCATAAAACGCCAGTTCACTACACCCTACACTCCTCAGCAGAACAGTGTTGTTGAACGCCGCAACCGCACGGTTGTTGAAATGGCTCGCTCCATGTTACAACACAAGAATGTTCCGAACAAATTCTGGGCTGAAGCAGTCTTTACTGCTGTTTATCTTCTTAACCGATCACCCACTCAGGCTGTTAAGGGGAAGACTCCCGAAGAGGTTTGGTCTGGCCGTAAGCCTAAGATCAGTCACCTCAAAGTATTTGGCTCAGTTGCATACGTTTGGATTCCAGCTGCTAAGCACTCTAAGTTGGATTCAGAAAGCCAGAAACTCATGATGACAGGGTACAGTGATCATCACAAGGCCTATAGACTAATAGATATAGCCACTGGTCGTCTTAGCTTCAGTCGGGATGTGGTATTTGATGAAGACAGAGGATTCTTTCAGCCTTCTTCTTCTGAGCAGTGTTCTGAGGATCAGCCTCACAGTGTTCTTCTTCCGGTAGGTCCACCTGATGGGAGGGATGATGCAGCATCAGTGTTTGATAATACACTGCCTGAGCTTCCTCCGGAAAATAATCCTTCTCTTGCTGCCCCTATTGTTCTTGAGCCTTCTCCATCTCCTCCTGATATTGGTTCCTCTACTCTTCGGCCTAAATGGTGGGCTAAAACCATTGGTGATCTCCGGGATGATGAACTCCTTGAAGGAAGAACTTCTAGACATAAGAGCAAACAACAGTCTACAGTAAATTTTGCTCTTATGGCTAACCTACACAGTATCTTTGAGCCTCAAACTTACTCAGAGGCTAAGGGTACATCTGAGTGGGAACAGGCTATGGAAGTTGAATTCCAGAGTCTTCAGAAAAATCACACATGGACCCTTTCTGATCTTCCTGAAGGGAAAAAGCCCATTAGCTGCAAATGGGTATATAAAGTGAAATACAAAGCTGATGGAACCCTAGACAAGTATAAAGCTCGTCTTGTGGCTCGAGGGTTCTCACAGAAGGAAGGCATCGACTATGAGGAGACTTTTGCTCCTACAACCAAGATGAGTACCATACGGCTTGTCCTTGCCCTAGCAGCTCAGTTCAATTGGAAAGTTCATCAGATGGATGTAAAGAGTGCTTTCCTAAATGGTGACTTACAGGAAGAAGTCTACATGACACAGCCTCCAGGATTCAAGATTGCCGGTCAAGAACAGAAAGTATGTAGATTAGCTAAAGCACTCTATGGATTGAAACAAGCTCCTCGGGCTTGGTACATGAAAATTGATCAGTACCTGACAGATCATGGCTTTCAGCGGAGCCCATCTGATGCAAATCTGTATATCAAGCATACTGGTGATGATATCTTGTTTGTGGTTGTCTATGTGGATGACCTTATCATTACTGGCAGCTCTGCACATTTGATCCATGGGATCAAACAAGACTTATGCAGAACCTTTGATATGACAGACTTGGGACTTCTTCATTACTGTCTGGGGGTTGAAGTTTGGCAGACTGAGAACCACATCTTTCTCTCTCAGTCCAAGTATGCCAAAAATCTTGTGGACAGGTTCAGAATGCAGGATTGCAAACCAGCCACGACTCCTATGGAACCAGGGCTCAAACTTTCAGCTCAGTCTTCCTCTCCCCTTGTGGATGAGACTTTATTCAGGCAATTAGTGGGCAGTCTCATCTATCTTACTGCCACCAGACCTGACATCAGTTTTGCAGTGAGCTACATTTCCCGCTTCATGTCAGCTCCTAAAGCTGATCATTGGATAGCCGCAAAGCGTGTGCTACGATATGTGCGTGGCACTTCTGATTATGGACTCCTATACACTCGAAGTTCTGATCCTATACTCAGTGGTTACACAGATTCTGACTGGGCCGGTTCGGTTGATGACCGTAAATCTACAACTGGGTATGTGTTTAGTCTAGGATCTGGTGCTGTTACCTGGACTAGTAAGAAGCAGCAGGCAGTGGCTCTCTCCTCAACAGAAGCAGAGTATCGGGGAGCAGTTAAGGCATCCTGTGAGGCAGTTTGGCTTCGACGTATGCTTGCGGATATGCATGTTTCCCAGACAGGTCCTACTTCCTTGTTTTGTGATAATCAGGGAGTGCTCAAACTTGCCAAGAATCCAGTCTTTCATGAACGAACAAAGCATGTGGAAACTCATTGCCACTACATTCGCCAGCTTGTTGAAGACGGATCCGTTCAGTTGCGATATGTTCCCACAACAGAGCAGCCCGCAGACATCTTCACCAAACCTCTTGGCCCTGATAAATTTGTAAAATTCAGAGGGTCTATTGGTGTTGTAAATAGATTGAGCATTAAGGGAGGGTATTAGAATAATCCTATTTAGTATTTAATGCTCATTCTTTTAGCTGTTGCTATTTTTTCCTTTTTAGCAGTTTCTTTGATGAAACTGATTGTTTCTATTTCCTAAATAGAAACTTGATGTTTCTATTTACTGTAAATATCTCTGTATTATTATTGAGCTTTAGCTTGCTCATCAATTCAATTCATTCATTGGAAATCCATATGCGTGTTTCGCACTGTTTTACCCTTGTTGTGTGCATGCGCTCAATAATGCATTGAAAGACATTGGCAAAATTGAGTGGGTATCTAACTTGGTGACAACTGTAAGAAATGTGCAAATGTTTATTTGCAATCACCATACCTCTTTAGCCATGTACAGGTCTCATGCGAGGAAGGAATTCCTCAAGCCTACTGATACCATATATGCTAGTTATTTTCTTTTATTAGAGAGGATGTTGGAGGTGCAGTCAGCATTGCAGGCCATGGTTGTTACTCCAGATTGGAACAGATGGGCAGAATCCAAGACAGAGGAAGGAAAGAAAATCAGGATTCAAATATTGGATAATGATTGGTGGACATATTGTGGTTATTTGATGTCACTTTTACGTCCTGGAGTTGAGGTCATTCGCTACACTGACACAGATTCTCCTACTTTTGGAGAAATACATGAGACTTTTGATAGTATGTTGGATCAAGTAAGGGTGGCCATTTGTGAGAAAGATCCTTCCTTAGAGTTCTATATGACCCAAATTCGACCCATTATACAACATAGTGGGATCAAATGAATACACCTTTGCACATGGCAGCATATGCACTTAACCCAAAATGGTATATGGCAAGGATTGGTAGAATTCTTACTATTGAAGATCCAGAGGTCAAAAAGGGATTTCAAGCTGCCATTACAAAAATGTATAGTTAAGAAGAAGGGAGAACAATTAGGAGACAACGGATGCAATTTGCAAGTCTCAGTGGTCCCTTCAACAAGCATGATGCAAGGGAAGATCGCAATGATTTAGGCCAGACTGACCCCATTGGTTGGTGGACCATGCATGGGGATGACGTTGCAGAGATCCAACAACTTGTTATTCACTTATTGTCTCAGATTGCTAGTTCCTCTGCAACAGAGAGGAATTGGTCCACATATAGCTTCATCCACTCTATCAAGAGGAATAGACTTTCCTCTAGGAGAGCAAAGAATCTAGTTGCAGTGCACGGTTCTCTACATCTTACACATAGGAAGACACCAAAGTATCGGAAGGGACCGACAACACGATGGGATGTGGATCTAGAGTATAGTGCACAGATAGATGAGGAGGATGGACTAGATGAGCTGCGGCATGGTTTGGTTGGAGTTTCGTTGGTCACTCAAGAGAGTGACTCTGACTTAGATACTGACATTCCCGTTGATGGTCCTGATGACTTCATGCAACAGATGGATGTAGAGGACCAATCATTGATGTTGAGTCCTTGATGCTGATTTATCATTTTATTTTCAGTGCTCATTATCCATTTTTACTTTTCAGTTTTAACTTTTGAGTTGTGACACTAGATATTGATGACTTGACTCTTGACTCTTAACTATTTTTGAGTTATATAAATTTAGTGTTCAAACTTTGAAAATATACTAGTATGTTTTGCTTTCAATTTAGATTCTAGAATGATGAATGATGAATTATTTTTTAAATCAATGTAGATTGTAGAATGATGAATCATTGAATGATGAATGATATGGATCAATGTATTTGAATATTTCATTATTGATTTTTATCAAATCTCATGGTATGTATGAATAATTCAATAATGAGACTTGAGTATGTCATATGAATGATGTATGTATCAAAATGAATGATGAGGATGGATCAATGATTCAATTGTCTATTTAATATTTTTATGCTTTCATTATTGAACAGTGAACAATGAATATGAACTTGAATTATATATATATTAAATTATATACCTCGACGTCTCCCCGCACCCCCGAAATTTCCCTAAAGTTTGAGGGTACTCCCACACGTCCCCCCTGTGCGTCTCCCCGCACCGGAGTCTTGGTGGAACATTGGTTCATAGTGATCTTTATAGTACATCTTTTTGTTAAAGCCTACTCTTTTATTTTTCGTCTCTCTTTCCGTGAGAGAGTGACAAAATGAAATGTCCTTTTAATGGTTGGCTGGGCAAAGAGCCTATGAAACCAAAAAGCTTGCATTTACTAAACTGGACAACAATTTAGCTTATAAATTTTCAATCTAACAGTGTAACATAAGATACATGATGCAAACTGAAATATTGGACCACATCTTCATCTTGAATCTGTATGTTTACAGGTCCACACATCTTCTTTATCCTCAGCCTTTTTTCTTGTAATAGGAATTTTTCTGTCTTGTGAATGTTTCCTCCAATGATTGGTTAAATCATTCTGTTTGAGCCTATTTTGAATATCTTTCTTCTTCTTAGATAGTGAAATTTCTGACTTGTGACTGCCGATTTGCAGAAATGGACCCAACATTTTGACAACCATAAGCAATTATGTTATTTTACTAATGCTCACAGCAAGCATAATGTGAGAGAGGTAAGGAAACCTGATATATTGTTTCTTCTCTTTTGATGCTTATGCATACAGTTATTTGTGTTTGGTATGCATAAAAAGTTTGTTGTTTGGAAAAATATGGCATGGTTTTATAACAAACTTCAATAAATTATCTTCAACTGGACAAGATGTTTGTGATTTCCAATGTTATGTTCCTTTAAGTTGTCAAGTCTTCTTTTTGCAGTACTTTTGCTATGTGTCAAACTAATCTTGGGTCATCATGTTTTAACATGAAAATTGAAACACAAGTCAAATTTCAGGGCTGCTGAGTTATTGTAGCTAATTGATTCTCTTCTAGGATTCATTTACCAACTGAAAGAAATCAGCTGTAAGGTTTTACTAAATTTGTAAAAACATTTTTTTCTGTCAATTATTCTTTCCTTTTGCTCAGTTTTTGCCCTTTTAATATGCACTTGGATTTACAAAAGCTGGTTAGCTCCTTGCAGGTGTTTAGCCAAAACCTAGGGAGACTTTTATATGTTGAGATTGGTATGACAGTGAAGGGATTGAATGGAACCGACCTGCAAACCCTAATTCTTGCAATAAAGAGGGGAAAAAACAACACTGGGGCAGCAAAGCATAAAACTTTAACAAGTGCACCCTGCAGCTGATCTATAAGCTAAGTTACCAGGATTCGGATACGGATACGGATACGGATCCGGATCCGGATCCGGATTCGCTAGTTTTTTGAAAATCTAGGATCCGGATACGGCAAGGATACGGCAAGTACAAAAAATATAATAATATTAAAAATATAATAAAATTAATAATAGACACAAAATCATCCATTTATATATATATATATTAAAGCTAAATCATTGTCATTCATTTTGTGCTTTTACCATATATTCAAGTTCATCTTTAATTATCTCTTCAAATTAACAAATTGTTGTTTTTTAAGTTTGCATTCATAAAACACCATCCTTAGTTTATGCCCACACACCTATATTTTAAGATTATTAAGACAAAATTAAATTTAAAATTATATCTATATATCAATATGTATATTTAAATTTGTATAAATTTTATATATCATTTTAAATTTTAAATTAATTAATAAAAATTAGAAAAAAAAAATATTTTAAAATAAAAAATATATGCTCAAATTCCAATCTATAAGTCAAAACTAAATTATAAATAAAAACTAAATTATAAATAAAAAGCAATATAATTTAAAAAATACATACCTATATTTTAAGTTTATTAAGACAAAACTAAACTTAAATGTAACTGCAGACGTCTATAGTTACATTATCGCAGACGTCTATAGTGGGTTCCGAATCTCAATACACCATTACATTAGGTAATAAGTCTATAGTTACATTATCGCAGACGTCTTAATGTAACTTAAATGCGTGATATACCATTGATCTCGTAGCGTAAAGGGAATGACCACTAATCTCGCAGACGTCTGCAGTTACATTATCGCAGCACTATAAACGATAAAATTAAAACTAGACGTCTGCAGTGACATTAAGACCAACACTATAATGTAATAGTGAATTGAGATTAAATTTTAAATTAATTAATAAAAATTAGCAAAAAAATTATATGTTAAAATCTCAATCTATAAGTCAAAATATAGCTCGTAATAGCTCGTAAAAGCTCGGGTCATGGGTCATAACACCGCAACTAGGGCAACTTTAAACCCTGCCGGCGTGCTCGAAACTCTGCACGTTTATTAATCCGCCACGTGCCGGTTCTTGGGCGTATTTACGCGGATCCGGATCCGAATCCGGATCAGATCCGTGGATCCGTGGATCCTGTACCCCAGAGGGCCGGATCCGGTAACTTAGTCTATAAGTTTACTGGATTGAGAATCCATAAGTGCACCAGAGAGAATAAAACACAGCCTAGAAACAAGAAAGCAAACACTTGGTATGATGCGTGTAGGCTAAAGAATGAATCACTTTCATATTAGAATGATCAATTTTCAAAGACTCTTTAGTGTGTATTTATGTATCACTTAAAGAGTTAGTGTGCACTCCCTGTTACAAGGAGCTTTTGATGCACTTAGATTGAGAACGCCCTAGCATGGGTGAGCATCAGAGATCCTTGACATGGTCAATATCCACTTCATCAACATAATTGATACACAAAAGAGGCATTAAATGAGTTCTTGAAGAGAAACACCTATGATTTGAGAGGTGGAAACTATATTCTGCCCATTGTACTAAATGGCGATGAGGTTGGCCCCAGGTTGGTTTTCATCCTCTATCATAAGTTATGAACAGGTTGGCCCTACTGGAATAGGGTCCCAAAAGTTGTTTTAGTCATTATGAGGTCAGCCCTAACTGAGGAAAGACAACTTATTAGAAGTTAAAATGTTGAAGAGAAAAAAGTGATTAATGAGGCACCCAAGTGGAAGACAAGTGGTGTGATGGATTTGAAATCTCTCTTTTGGGATGTGTGCCCTAGTGCTACCGTCACTGCTTCCAAGTGCCATTTAAAAATGGACCGGGTGAGAGGATGGGCTAATCAAGTAGACGTCCTAATTGATGGTTGAATGCTATAAATTCTAGACGACGAAGGTGCAAATGGTGTGAAAGAAGTGTGAAGTAATTCCAAAGGGCTTAAATATCTTGATGGAGCTAGGCAAATTAAGGATTTGGTTTATGTGAGGTTTCATGGCTGAATTTTATAGCTGAAGTTGTCTTCATAAATCTGCTGTGTTAATTTTCCACTGTTCTATGCTTTAGTACAATCACTTAGCCTAATCTTTTCTTCAATTAGCAATCCAATTATAAATAGCATTGTAGATAGAACAATAAATGCAATGTAAAATACAAGACAATGAAGAGCAATAAGAGACACAAGATTTGGTCAAAGACCAGGGAAAAACTGCACAAGGGGGAAAACCCTTTCAAATTCTTCTTCTTATTAGATTGTCATAAAATGTTCAGTAGAGAGATACAATGATTCAATTCATCAACAAAAGAGTCAAGGTAAATTCTTTGATTACCCAAGAGATATACCAACCAATATCCAATAGATGAGCTTCAAAGTCAAATCTGGTCAACAAGTCAAAGTCTGCAATTCTGCCACAGTCAACAGCAGTCAAAGAAGCCCTAACCAGTCCACAAGTCGACGGTCATACTCCTCCAAAAAAGCTCGGTCAACAATCAAAATATTCGGCCTTCCAAGCTGGTCAAATCTTAGTGAAAACAGTCCCAAACAACTCGGTCAAACTTGATCAAGGGAGAGAGAAAATTCCTGCAGTCAAACTTCAGATTTCAGAGGTCAAAGTCAACGGTCAACAACAGTCAAAAGTGCCCAGAAAATCTCGGCTCCTCCATAGAAAAACTTGGCCTCAAACGATTGGACCAAAATACCAAGTCAAACTTGGTCAATGGTCACCCAAACAGAAAAGTCAATACAGAATTTCAGATTAGCCCTTGAACCTTCGCATGTGTGAACTCGGCTGCCCTGCTTCAAACCTGTACGAACCAATCACAAGAGGAGAGAGAAGAAGATGTGTGTTGATGTGATGTCAAAATGAGGTTGCCTTGACTAGTATTTATATGTGACTTTGGAAACCCAATTTTGTCTTTAGGCCAACTTGAACTTTTGTGCACGTCGGTTTTCACATTAAAAATATATTTTTCCTTGACCAAATTAAATTCTTCCAAGGGCAAAGAGGGTCTTCTCCGGATGAGGGAGGCCCTCCAAAGGAGGGAATTTGTCCCTGAGTTGCCAAATTAACATGCTGTAATGAATTTTTTGTATAAGGGCATGTTTGCTCAGTAACGAAGGGTTAAGGTTGAGCTTAATCCCTCCTTGTCTTGTGTTCTTGGATATTGTTCAATATATTGTCTTGCAGTTGTCATTTCTACTCTTTGAGAAACTGCTGCTATCTTTATTTGTTCATGATCACACATCTTTATTGCCGATTTGTAATGGTTTGATAAAGTGCACCTTTGGATGGGGCCCTTTCTTTATTTTTGCATATTGATGAAGGCTATTTGGTTAATTAGTGCATGTTGTTAACAACCTAGTTACTTTTCCATCACCCAATTGGGTTGGGCTGACTCTGATCTGTTCCTTAATCCATTTATATCAAAGAATGTCATAATCTTTCCTAGGGTTCCCCCTACCTTTGTGCTAAAGCAGAGCTCACCTAAAGTGAGAGGAAGTTACGAGGTGATGTTGGGTAACCTTCTTGAGTTCCCCTAGGGTTGTGCTTGTTTTTAAGGCCTTGTAACTTAAAGTGCAAGATTGGAAGATGACTCTCCCCATGAGGGATATTGGGCCCACACAATGGCTAGGTTGGTCTTAACCACCACCTAGGTATATAATAAATGTGTGTTGATTATGTTGGCTTTAAGCTAATCCTTAGAAACACACTAATACACAATAAGAAAGTGAGGCTGTCCAGGGCTATTTATAAAGATTATGCTATCATTTCAACATCCCCCTTAAGCTTAGTAAGAGGCCATGGAGAATGATGAGATACAAATGGGAGAGTGGGTTTAGTCACTAGTGATACACTGATACCCAACTCAAGTATAGGGTCGATTGCAGCTAGAAGTAGCAGTCGGTTTATTTGAATATCTGACTTGATAAAGGTTGGTTGTGTTGAAGTTGTAACTAGGTTCAGTCTTCATAATTATGATTTTGTAAAGAGTAAAAAAGAATTTATTTGAAGTCAAAAAGAAAATTATTTTTATCATGTCCTATTTGGATATTTAAAAGAAAAAATTGAATTTTTAAAAGTTTACTTTTGTCCCCAAGATGACCAAATTGGCGCTCCAAAAGTCAGGTTGGCTCAGCCTTGAGAGGCACTGAAGAAACAACTATATATTGGCATCTATACTCCATATATTGGATGAAGAAACAACTATATGTTGGCATCTATACTCCATCATTCGACAAGCAATTTGGACTTCATCTCTGGAAGAAAATTCGGATATCTGTGGCACATTTCTCTGTGATGTATGAGCTCCTTAAGGCTCTACTTTCTCTGTGATATTTCGGGCTTCCTGTGGCACCTCTGTGATGATACGAGCTTCCTGTGGCACCTTTTTCTGTGATGATGTGAGCTTCCTGTGGCAACTTCTTTGTATATGCGAGCTACTTATGGCATTACATCTCTGTGTATTGTAAGCTATACTCATGTGAACTGAAGCTGGTTTGAGGATAGACAAATGACATCTTGTGAATAGTGTTGTGGACAGTTGGAGGGCTGAATTGGCACTTGGTTTACTAGTTAGTTTGACTTGAATTTCTCTTGTTGACTAAGATTTGATAAGGAAAGGATTGCTGAGTTTTTCCCTTGTGAGTTTGCCCTAGCCTCTAGTCTAATCTCTGGTGTCTCTTGTATTTTTGTGTGTTGTACTTGTATAATTGCTTGATCACCTAATGAATGAAGTAAATACTCAATGAAAAACATATATAAATAAGTCACAAGTAATTATCCTGTTAAGAAATTCTATCATGCATTCAAATTTAAACATGGTATCAGAGCTAGGCTATAGGGTAGTCAAATCTTTTGCCCTAGTTCAAGACACAAGAAGCCTTATGATGGACATGAGAGCTCTGCCAAGGTCTCAAACCCGAGTTCTCTTATCAATGGTCAAGGCCATTAAAGGTCTGTATATATCTTTGCAGAAGAAGGATATGTTCACGTGACATGTTTTCGGACCATAGTGGCATAAAAGGACAAGCTCAAATTTTTGTGCTGGAAACAAACCTCTGTAAGAAGGCAACAAACATCTGAAGTTTATATAATGAAGATTCAAGATCACTAACCAAGACAAAATTCGAGTTCCCTGTGGTATAACATGCAAGCAAAAGTTGTGTTGTGTGACATCTGAAATTTCCTAAGATCTGAATCAAAGGTAACTGAGTTGAGCCTATTGGACTTTGAAGAACTTCAGATCCGAGTTGCATTACCTTTCTGTAGCATCCAAAATGACATCTCTGAAATTTCTGAGTTTTAAAATCTTTGAGGCATCCGAATTTTTCTATGACATTCAAACTCCTCTATGTGATTGAAGCAAAATAATTCCAAGCCTCTGTGGAACAGTGACATGATTGCCTCCCCTTGAATCAAAGACAAGTCCCTGTGGTAGATCAAAGGTTTGTAGCTGATGTTTGAAGTGTCATTGTTGCATCTTGGTATTGTACAAGCACAAGTCTCCTCCTTCCTAAACAGGTTCGAGCTCTCTCATCCTATAGAATGGTTAAGTTCAAGAACACTATCCAAATTATGTAGAATAATGACTAGTCCCATGACATAGCATCCATGGAATCCGAATTATGACACAAGAGATGATATGTGCTGATAACCATAGAAGTTTTTCTTTTGATGAAAAAATGAAAACACTAGATTTGAAGTCCGAAGTCTGCATCTCTGAAGCAAAGAAAAATCTGTATCACTTGTTTATGTGGAGGTCTGTACCCTTGGCTCATGAGGAGGACTGTGACACTTATGCAAAGGGATGTAGCTCTTGTTCATGCAAAGGATTGAAGCTACTCTTTGTGGATAATACGAAGGTCTATGGTACCTTCTACTGCGATTATTCTGAGGATAAAAACAAGATCAATGTTTGGACCTCTTGGAGATCATACGAAGACGTAGTTGCAGACCTCTTATGGACAAGAATTGAAATTCTTATGGACAAAATTGAAGAGTTGACTAGAGCTACCATGATGAGAAGTCCGAATTTGCTATGAGAATATCTATTTGATGCATTTCAAGGAAGTTATAATAAGGTACCATACTTGAAGGCAAAAATAGAGAACAAGTAAGGTTGGACAGGTAAGGTTGAAGAGAACTTGCAATTTGAAAGTTGATAGGTCTTAAAGACTTTGGATATAGAAGCATCCAAGATTTGTAAACCCTAGAAAAAGTTTGAACTAAGAAAACCCTAGGAACAAAACCCTAGGACTAATCAATTCTGCTGAAAGAAGAAGTCGTAGCTCCTGAGAATGACATAAATGAAATTATGCTAATGTGAGAACAAAGATAATTACAAGAAGTACAAGTTTAAGAGGGAGTTTATTCTTTTATTAAAGATAAGTACTGTACCTCTCCTTTCTTTGATTACTACTGTTGCTATCGTCTTTATCTTTGGATAGTCTTTTGTCTATATATAGCCTCTCCTAGTAAAGTTTGCAGGTCATTGATAAGAGTTTCCCAAGCCTTGACAACAAATGAAAGAATGGGAGGAATGTAGCAAAGCACAAAGACTTTCCTGAATTGTGGAAGAACGTGAATGCAAAAAGACAGAGTAGTTTGAAGTATGCAGTAGAGAAATCAAGCATGCAACTAATAGCAACATGGAAGCAAGAAGGTTCTCCCAGTAAGAGGGAGAGGATCATGTTAAGACGATTGCCTTAGTTAGCAAAATTATCCTAGGATTTTGAAAACAAGCCGCATGATTAAAGAAGACCTCGTACTTTGGGAAAGAAGGACTCATGAGTCAATGGAAGAAATATTGACTTCAAAAGGAGCTAGAAGAAAAATTTGACATGAAGGATCTTGGATTGATACACTACAACATGGAACTTGAAGTTCTGTAGAAAAATTAGATACATTGATTGGTTTGGTAGTGCTAATGATGAGTAGAGATATCACTGATGGTTGGGATCTAGTATGGTTTCTTGGAAGAGCATGAAGCAAGATTTTGTTGCACTGCATAGGTAGAGATATGGCAGTTTCCACAATTAGCTGTGAAGCAGTTTGTCTCCATAAAACATTTAATGGACTATTTGACAACGTGTTGGATTCGATTGTAATACCTTATAAAGATTGTTAGAGAACTTGGTTTTCATGGAAGGTCGAAGTGCTTTATGATTCAAGAGTATGGTGCAGATAAGAGCCGAGAAGCTGCAACAAATCTCCATGAATGAACAAGTAGCTGATGTAAGGGAAGTATGAGTACTTCTGAGACAAGCTTGGGCTTGTGGATTACTCCTCCCAGGTTGAGAGGGAGTGAGGATGGACACCTAGTTCTCCATGTGTCATGTACTGTGGCCAGGACTAACAACCGTAAGTCAAGTACATGAACACAGATAGGGAGAATGGTAGATTGGATAAGCATCATGGATCGACATTCTTGAGTCATGTATTGTGGCCAGGACTAACAACTATAAGTCAAGTACATGAGCACGAATAGGGAGAATGGTAGATTGGATAAGCATCATGGATCAACATTCTTGAGTGATGTAATGTGACCAGGACTAACAGTCGTATGTCAAGTACATTGACGTGGTATAAGAGTGGTCTGGAGGACTGACATTTCCTTGTGTCAAGTATTGTGACACCGGATTAGGAGATCGTCCCGTGGGGGACATACTTTGGTGAACCTAGGTGGAGTATGTGCCTCAGAGAGGCGGTTGTGGGGTGTCTTAATGAATGCCTCCCAAAATTGTGCTCTGATTTAGTGGAGAGATAGAGTTTACTTATAAAGACTTTGGTAGTTTGACAATGCTGGTCATGATGATGATTATCACGATGCCTATCAATCTGGATCCTTTCTTCTAGAAGTCTTCAATTGGAGAATATCCCGATGAGTCATTATGAATACCTCCCTTGTTAAGAGGGAGTGTTGGAATTGTAACTAGTTTTGGTCTTCATAATTATGATTTTGTAAAGAGTCAAAAAGAAAATTATTTTTATCATGTCCTCTTACCACTCAATCTAGTAGGAGTACCTAAGGGACAACTACTAGACCAGATAACAACAATGGGACGAAGATCCGTTGTCACCTCAATCTGTGTCCCCTGCTCTTTATGAACTTTCACCAATGGGAGGAGTCCCAGTATAAGGGAAATCACTCAAATGATAAGATCGATGGCAAGGTACGATGTGATTTCCAAGGCCCATTCAAAGGAGAGGCTCAAATAATAGCTCATATGCCTAAAAGGTTCTCAAAGAAAGACCTATGAAGGATGACGAGACCTCGAGATACAAAACGTTCAAGTTGAGCCAAAACTATGACATAAATTAAATTTGACTCAATACTAATCCTTTTTACATGATTCAAATGCCCAAGAAGGGTCTCTTTAAAAGTACAATGACTCTATTGACTCTAAATAAATCCTAGAAGTCCTCAATGGGGACTTTGACCTAAAACATGGTGACCCAAGCATGAAACCCATGCTTTAATAAGTCACAATAATAATAATAAAAAATCTTTTCTTTATTCTTTTGATAATTACATTACAAAATGACTCAAATACATTTAATGAAGACCGAACCTAGTTACATTTTCCAACACTCCTTCTTAACTAGGGAGGTATTCATCATATACAAGTACAAGGAAGATCTTAACTATATAGACCATGAAGAATTTTAGGCACCAAAATGCCATGGACTAGATTCTTGACTAGGGAAATCTATCCATTGGTCTCTCAACAATTTAGGCACCGCAATGCCACCGACTAGATTCCTGGCAGGGCAATCTATCCAAGTGGGAATAAGATGGATTCAAGCTTTCAGCCTCTCTAGGTACATCATCAGGCTTACTTGCTAACCACCAACCCAAAGATCTAGGTGTGTATCCAAAATAGAGCTCTATAATCAACACCAACTTTTCCAACTTCAGAACCTAGACATCAACACAAAGTGCTAGCCAAATGTCCTCCCAGGAAATGCTTCACTCACAAAGCCTCAACACTCCTAGATCCAACAGATCAAAGATAACCAATCTCTCTCAATCCAACTGATTGGTAACCAGCATGTTATCAACACCTTCGAGAGATTCACCTATACAAACACAACCACAATCAATAAAATAGTTTCATATGTACATAATCAAATACAAACCTTCGGGGTCTTCTAGACAACTTGTTGTTGCTTGTCAAATTTTCATAGTAGGACTATCCACCGAATCTCTGATAGAAGATTCCCTGGTCATACACTTTCCTTTCCTACTTCCCATGCAACAACACATCCTCCGAAATTCATTCTTCAATCAAAACCAAGCTATGCCCTCCCTCTCAACCAGGGAGCATCTCTTTATCTAGACTCCCTCTTAATCTAAGGGAGATCTCTTCTATTTTCGTCATCGAAGAATCTTTCGTGGCTTCCAACCATTTCATTAGAGTTATCATCATCCCCATCATGCTTATCACATCAACGCACATCTTCACCATATTGAATATTGTGTACTTCCACAACTTAGATAGCAAGTACAATCAAAACTATGGAAGATGAAGTTAGCCATATCAGAATTACGGAAGCATTTTAACCTTACATATATCAGATAACCAAACTTAAACAATAAACACATATTCTGTTAGGGACAGAGCATACATATTAGAGGAGTACAGACATAACACAATGGTTGAAGACAAATCAATACATTATCAATGGAGAACATAATACATTATCTATGAGAATGAAATCACACTTCACATTCCACAGGGGCCTTGGCCTTGCTTGCATTGCTCAAACAGAGGAGAGATTACAAATTTATATATGAGGGAAGCTCTAGAATTCTCCAATTATGTCATGTTGAATACATGACTGCACAGTGGAGTTAGAGGACGATGTAGAAATGTTGGCGTCGGTGGCGTGGGTGGTGGTCGGTGACGGCGAGGTCGACGTCGAAAACTTTAATTCGGCTTCACGTTTAACATTCTCCCACTTGAAGCCGAATGAAGAATCCTGAATCAAGTCACACTGAGTCCTACCATGCCTCTACATAACTCATGTTTATTTCTTGGTAGAATCTTTGTGAGCATATCAGCAGGGTTCTTATCTGTATGGATCTTTTCCAAGGATAATTGTCCTTCCTCCAATACATGCCGGATCCAGTGGTACCTTAAGTCAATGTGCTTGGATTTTTGAGTGAAATGCTAGGTTTTCGCCAAGTGAATAAAATTATGACTATCACAATATAACACATACTTGTCCTGCTTTAATCCTATCTCTCCTAGGAATCGCTGCATCCATAACATCTCTTTACAAGCCTCTGTTGCAACTATGTACTCTACCTCTGTTGTAGAGAGAGCTACTATTCTTTGTAGCCTTGACACCCAAGATACTCCTACCCCTACAAATGTGTACAAATAACTTGAAGTGGACATTCTGGTGTCCATATCTCCAGCCATATTTGCATCTGTAAGTCCTTCAAGCACAGTTTCATTATGACCAAAACATAAACAATAATGACTAGTGCCCTTAAGATACCTCAAAATCCATTTTACTGCTTGCCAATGTTGTTTTCCTGGATTGGCAAGGAACCTGCTCACTACTCCCACTGAATATGCAATGTCTGGTCATGTACATACCATGGCATACATCAAGCTGCCAACTGCTGAAGCATAAGGAATCCTGCTCATCTCTTCCTTCTCCTTGTCATCACTAGGACATAACTTAGTACTCAACTTGAAGTGAGCTGCAAGGGGTGTACCAACTGGCTTGACATCCTTCATATTAAATCTGTCAAGCACCTTCTTCATATATTTTTCTTGTGACAACCACAACCTTTTGTTTTTCCTGTCACGCATGATCCTCATGCCCAATATCTGTTGTGCTGGATCCAAATCCTTCATTGCAAACTTGCTGCCCAAATCCTTCTTCAACCTATTGATCATATTCTTATCATGCCCAACAATCAACATGTCATCCACATATAACAATAATATGATATACTTTCCTTCATCATACCTCTTGATATAGACACAATGGTCAGCATCCAACCTGTGAAAACTACGTCCAACATGAATGAATCAAATTCCTTGTACCATTGTCGAGGTGCCTGTTTCAACCCATAAAGACTCTTCTTCAACCTGCAAACAAGAACCTCTTTGCCTTTTTCTATGAAGCCTTTTGGTTGCTCCATATAAATTTCTTCCTCCAATTCACCATGAAGGAAAGCAATTTTTACATCTAACTGTTCACATTCTAAGTCTAAAGCAACAACAAGACCAAGAATGACTCTAATGGATGACATTTTAACAACAGGTGAGAAAATCTCAGTGAAGTCAATACCTTCCTTTTGGGCAAATCCCTTCACCACCAGCCTTGCTTTATACCTCTCCTTCTTTTTGTCACCTTCATGCTTAATCCTGTAAACCCATTTGTTTTGTAGAGCCTTTCTACCTTTTAGGAGATTTACCAACTCCCAAGTTTTATTTTCTAGCAAAGAGTTCATTTCTTCTTCCATTGCTTTCTTCCATTCTTTACTGTGCTCAACTTTACAAGCTTCTTGAAAACAATTAGGCTCACCTTCATCAGTTAATAAGATATAGTTTGAAGGAGGATACCTTTGTGAAGGCTTATGAGGCCTAGAAGATCTGCGAACCAACTGTGGTGGTGCATTATCAGGTTGAATCTCCTGTAAAGGTTCCTGCAAGATTCTTTCTTCTTGGTGTTCATCATTTTCCACTTCTTGTCCTCCTTGCTCCTAAATTTGCTGTCCATTTCTTGCATTGGTGGGATGTCTTCATGCTGCTCTTCAAACCTGTCAATAACTTTCTTGATCTCCAGATCATCTACAGTCCTCTTAAACATTTATGACTAATTAAATATAACATCCCTGCTTCTAATAATTTTGTGTTTGACTGGATCCCATAGACGATAACCAAATTCTTCATCCGCATATCCCAGAAAAATGCATTTCATAGATTTATCATCTAGCTTAGTTCTATTTTCTTTGGGAATATGTACAAATGCTTCACATCCAAAGATTTTCAAGTGAGAATAATTCAACTTCTTATCAGTCCAAACTTCTTTAGGGATACCACCATCCAAGGCTGTAGTTGGAGATCGATTTATAAGGTAGCAAGCTGTCCTTACAACTTATGCCCAAAAATGCTTCTCTAAACCAGAATTGGACAACATACTTCTCACTTTTGGGAATATGTACAAATGCTTCACATCCAAAGATTTTCAAGTGAGAATAATTCAACTTCTTATCAGTCCAAACTTCTTTAGGGATACCACCATCCAAGGCTGTAGTTGGAGATCGATTTATAAGGTAGCAAGCTGTCCTTACAACTTCTGCCCAAAAATGCTTCTCTAAACCAGAATTGGACAACATACTTCTCACTTTTTCCATAATGGTGCAATTCATCCTTTCTGCAACACCATTCTGTTGAGGAGTACCAGCCATAGTGTTCTCATACTTTATGCCAAACCTGTTACAATATTGATATTCCTTGAATGCATTTGAGCAATATTCTCCACCATTATTTGTTCTTAGACACTTGAGCAATTTGTTAGTCTCTCTTTCAACAACAACATGGAATTTTTGAAATATTCCAAATACTTCAATTTTACTTTTCATAGGATAGGCCCAACCCTTCCTGGATGCATCATCTATAAATGTTACAAAATATGATGCTCCTCCTAATGACTTGATGTTAACAGGCCCAAACACATCTGAGTGTGTCAATTCTAACACATTTTTCTTTCTGTCATGGCCACCTCTAAGGAATGAAACCCTTCGTTATCTACCATATATGCAATGCTCACAAAAATCAAGATTGTAGGATTTCAAACCTGGCAATAAATTTTTACCAACAAGGATTTTTAAGCCCTTCTCGCTCATGTGACCCAAGCGCTTATGCCACAGATCTGCTGAAATTCCTTCTTTTGTGACAACAACCAAATCTAATTTTCATATTATTGCCTTCAATGTATATAATGTTCCTGTCTTGGGTCCTCTGGCCATGACCAATGCTCCTTTGCTAATTTTCCAGTGTCCTTTTCCAAAGCTTGTGGAATAGCCTTCATCATTTAGCTGTCCCATAGAGATCAAACTCATGTGCATTTCTAGTACATGCCTGACCTGTTTCAACAATATATCTTGTCCATCCTTCATCTTGATCTGGACATCTCCCACTCCAACAATATTGCAAAAATGATTATTCCCCAAATGCACTCTACCATAATCACCAGGATTATATGCAACAAAACTATCTTTGCATGGGGTTACATGGTGAGATGCTTGTTGGGGCAATTATATGAATGCTATATCACCACAAATTAAATTATCAACCAGGGAATCATAATCAGTAGAGCTGATGCACTATATGTGCCGATAATAGATAATTTCCTATGTCTGATGAGTATAACCTAGATAAGAAGCACTCAAAACCAATGTTGCTTTAATCGTTATCGGGATAATATCGGCGCGAGGAAAAAATCAGAAAAAATCGTAATTATTGGGAAAAAATTATTTGGTACAAAAATATTCATTTTTTTTCATTTTTTTAATATCTAAACCATCTACAACATAAAATAAATACATTGACACATAAATATGATAAAAAAACTAATATATAAGACGTTTAATATCATTTCTAGTGCTAAAATCACACATAACATTGAATCATGTCCTGAATAGTAAGTCCTGACTCCTGAGTCCCAACTCAGCGTCAAAATATCAACAAAAAATATAATAATGTATCTCAGCATGTCATAATGTCATATACAATAAAACGAAAAAAATAACTAAAGTCTAATCCTATTGATTTCCTTTGCCCCTCTTGCGAGAAAATGCCACAACTTTCCCTTTCCCTCTAGATGTAGATGCTGGTGCTGGTGGAGTTGGCAGTGGAGTTTGCTATGCTCTAGAAGCTAAAGAACTAGAAGTAGGAGCTATAGGAGGTAGACCACGTCCTTTACTGGTGGCCGGGGTAGCCCGAGCAGGTGGTGTCACCTGGAAACATTACAATCTCCCAATCCTGAAATCCTGAAAAACTGATAAGTTTGCTGGATTTTGAATGAAATCTAAAATTCTACTTTCTCCATATGAAATCCGATGAGGCCGGAACCACTCTCAAACATCCTGAGTCATTTCATGGTAATGTTAAAAATTTAAGTAAAAGGATGAAAATGAAGATCAAGGAGAATGTCACTTTTACTTTAAGAATTTAACATTACCATGAATAGCATATCAATACTAGGGCCTAGACTTGATCATTAAGCTGCCCCACTCAAAAATTATTTGTTTCTTTCAAAAAAAATTGCATTACAAACATTTAGCATCCCTTGAAAAACCAAAAAAAACATTATAAAACCTCGCTGCTAGAGACTCCCCACGATAATTTCGATTGTTATTGCGATAATTTCATAAAAATCGGCTAAAAAATTTTCTGGCTATAATTTCCTATAATAATCGCGATAAAATCAGCATATCGAAAAAATCGCGATAATTTCAATTTATCGCGATTTTCACAACACTGCTCAAAACCAATACTCCATTTTACAATTTTCAATCTAACTTCCTCACATAGCTTAAAGATTAGAAAGCAAAACTCATAAATAGAATCTCAACAAGCATGTTATCTAAAGGTTCTTGCTTAGGTAATGAGTTTGTCCATTTACAACTCATGAAATAAAAGATGGATTCAACTCTGTTTTCCTGTAGCAACTGGTTTCAATCACTAAACTAAAATCAACTCACTGCACTCAAATATCAAGCAAAGCAATCATTCCTAATTTAACTAGTTTTGAAGGAAGCTATGCATTCTTATACAGGAAATGTTAGGTATAACAAGAGGCTTCGCTTAACAACATAAGCAGGTGAATGGTGAGATCTATTATTTTAACTTTTCCTGTTCCTCAAAATAGAAATCAACAATTAAACATACAACTTGAGAAATAAAATTTGCATTCACAAAACTAATGAATCCTTACTCAGAAACTAATAGCTCTAGACTTACATCACACGCTCTCAAATAGATTACTCACATAGAACAGAATTGAAATTACATCAAATGTTTTGAAATCAAATCATAACACTGTGTCACTCTTCACACACAGACCAAGCTATATTCACAATAATTATAATAAAAACTTACCTTGATGGCTTCGGTGGTTCACAATAATTATAATAAAAACTTACCTTGATGGCTTCGGTGGGCCCTTGCCGAGCTAACAAGGAAAGCTGAGAGAACTACAGAACTAAAAACTCTATTAACACAACAGACTTATCAACTGCTACTCATACCATTGATTTTAGAAAAGGTTTACAAAGCTATTTGCTCAGTTAAATCTCCAGCATAACAGTACTGTCTAAATCTTTGTATCACCTATCATCTACGAGCCTTATCTTATAGAGGAATGGTCGTTACATACAAATCTTAAAGATATTGTCAAATCATTGTGTAAATATTACAATCAATCCATCACATTGCTTTCCTTCACATATTTGGCTTCATCCTCATGACACGCAGTGCATGAGGATGAAGCGTATCTTGATTTGCCATAAAAAGATGATGCTTTGACCATCAGTTCCCTTGGTCTCATCGGAAGTAGCTCACTCGAACCATTGAAAGCTGAAAAATCGGGTCTAGTACTGGATGAACACAGTTAGCACAAGACGAACGCAAGTACCAGACGAACACAGGTTGGTACTGGATAAATAATATTTGTGCCGGACGAACAGGGTTGGTACCGGATGAGCGATTTGAGGTACGGGTACCGGAATGTTATCGTACTCTGTTACAGGTACCAGACGAGCGATTTGCGGTGCAGGTACCGGAAGTGATCTGTGGTGTAGGTACTAGACAACAAATGAGTGTAGGTATCAGACAACGATTGCATGGTACAAGACTGCTGCCAGCTGGAGTATTTGATGGAGGTTGGTCATCACCGAGATCCTTGTTTAATAAAATTCATGATAGTTAAATTAGATACTTAGAGCAACAAAATAATTATTCTAGCTACTAAGAAATCATAAAACTATGATTAAAAAGTCTTTATACCTCATGTACACTAGAAGGTCAACAAAGCATAGCTCAAGGTGTACTTAGAGGAATAATTGTGGATTTTCAAGGCAAAAATAGGTGTAAGGGAGGCAAAATTGGATGATTTCAGGCATCAAAATGCAGGCTCAACATTCCCCCATGCCTGTCTTATTGCATGTCCTCATGCAATCCAAAACTGCAAAATTGTTTATGCCACTGTTTGGTTTACATGTCAATGGCTTAGGCTGAGAGGTCCAGCCCAACTGTCTCCATCTTAAGTTCTTTCTTGATAACTATGGTATATTTGACCAACCGGAGGACCCTATTCAACTTCTTAGTCAACTCTAATTTCTCATCTTGCAGTTTTTGGTTTTGCTCTTTGAGGAGGGCATTCTCCCTCTTGATGTGGCCATCTAGTATTTTATACTCCAACACCTCTTGGTTTAATTTTTCAATTTCCTTTTGAAGCCTTTTTACCTTCACCTGAGGTTGAAATAGACTTGAGGACTGAGATTCTTGTCTTTTGAGTTTCTTTCCAACCAATCATTCTTCTCTCAAGTCCCTTAGGGTTTCTGTAACTAACTCCTCTGTCTTGCTGGTGATTTCAATGGGAGCATTATCTACTCCTGAGAATGCAAGGATGTCCCCTGACTTCTTTGATACTTCTTTGATAGAAGGAACCTGTACCTGCTTCAACATGCCTCGTGTAACTCTTCGGTTTGTGCTTGGAGGTTTAGTGTTCTCAGGAACAGACCCTTCAGGATGTTTCTTATCCAGCCGCTTCCTTTTTACCAGAGTTTGTACTTTCTCCACACAACTGGGTTGTTCTTCTATGGTCTCTGGCATGTCTGTCACGGGTACTTCTACACCAGTGTCTTTGGTGACTGAAATATCCCTCTGTGTCTTACCCTTTTTCTTAGGGTTCTTCTTTGGTTTCAATGTGGGCTCCTGTTTTGCCTCTTGAGGCTCATTAGGTGTGGCAGAAGGTGTGATAGTTTCTTGTTCAAAGTCTTTTTTCTTTGCCTTTTTGTCCCTTTTTCTAGATTTCTTGCTACTCTCCCCTGCCTCACTAGTCATAGGTTTCGGGTGATCTCCTGTGGAGTCTTGACCAGGGTTTACTGAAAAGAAGTCTTTAGTAAGAAAATTCTTCCAACTTCTCTTTCTCTTCCGAAGCTCATGGACAATTAATAATTTGATGAGCCCATGATGGTATAAACTGGTTTCTGGCTTTTTAACCATGGACTTAACCCCTTTTGACATCTTTTGTAAACTTTTCCATAAGAAAAATGGAAAATTGACTTTAGGGCCTCCTTCAAAATGCAGTAATAATCTAAGATGATATAAAAAGGTGAAGGAATATCTACCTTCGCATGTTAGAAAATTTTGTAGACTGGTGATCGATCCGAAATTGAGTAATCTGTCACCAGAAATGGTTGCCACAACTGTTGGTCGAATGGCATGCCCTTGAAGTATTTCTCTCCACTTTGGGATAACCCTGTTGCTTCAACAATTGAGTCCTCATTCACTACCATCTCAAAGCTTCCCAACTTGACCGTTTTCCCGTCAAAATTCTGAGCAAATACCCGAGACACTTCATCCTCGAACCCATTAAATTTCTCTAGAAAAACAATCCATCCAACCTGTTTATATTTCATTTTACAAGCTTGATATTCTTGCGTCTCTTTATAGAGCTGGAAAATTGGCTCATGCTGGTCAACCCCCATACCTGTCTTCAAAACAGAGCATCGGAAATGGAATCGAGGGTTTAGTGTCGAAAAAATGGGTATTAGATGCGGATACAATGGGTGCAGTTTCAAAAAAAAAGGTGGATAGATATGGTCGACATCTATGAAACTGGATTCATCCCCCAGGCCCTACATGTCCCGAATCTAGTGAATCGGACACGATTCAGGCGGATTCATTTCCAAAAATTGGGACACGTCGTGTCCAATCGGGACACTTCGAATCCAGAATGTGTCCCTGTTAGGGTCCCACCCTAACCCCCTTATTTATGTAATGGGATCACGTCATAGTCAAGAGTCAATAAAGCCCATATTAATAATTGTAAGTGGTTAATCCGCAATTAATGACGGAACCATAGTTAGTTGCAAATGGGCCGTAGTATTAGATAGATGGTATTAATAAAACCCACGGTATTGGTCCGTGGTATTGCATGTATGAGTCATATATAAAGGATAGAGACTCCCTGCGAGGAGCATCGTGTCTTATTTTGTAATCGAGCTCTGCTCTATTGGAGGTTGCCCCCTCGAAGAGGCAAGTGAACATTACTCTCTGAATAATAAAATCATTGCTATTCTGTGTTCTGGGTATCTTTTCTTCGCATATTCTGTATTTGGGTATCATTTTGCAGGTTAAGAGCATAACAAGTGGTATCAGAGCACTTTCCAGGGCTGGTGGGATCTCCATTTCTTAGCAATTTTTTTTTTTTTTGGCTAGAGACGTGTTCCGGCGTCTTTAAACCACGGGATCTGTCGTTGAGCGCATAAATCTGCGGATTTGGGGAGGCATGCACGCAGGAAATACAAGAGGTGGTCACATCTGTTGGACTCCCTTGTAACCCCTGTGGGTACCCCTTCGAGTAGTAGCGCATTAGACAGAACCGCGCACGGACTGTCTTCCACGTACCCTCTGGGTATATCAGAAGCCCCCTAGGCTCCCTTGAAACCTCGCCATAGATAAACTGTCGGCCGTCTTGCGGCTACAGTACACCGAGAATAGCACTCGGAGAGATTACTTGCCCGTACGATAGGGTAGTCGGGTTGTACGGCTAAGGGTACGGTCGATCCTCCTTAGTTAGAGCCCTGAAACATTAGGCCGAGTACAACTGCCAGACCCTTATGTATATTGCGATCTGTAGCACCTGACACTCCTCAAGACCATAGTTCCCTTTTCTATCGGGGATCACACATCATCTCTTCCAGATCCGCTTGTGCAAAGGGGTGCAGCAGCAGCAGACATCAGTCCCGTAGTCTCGAGTTCGCAGATCAGCCATTCCGATCTATTAGATCCATCAGATCCGCAGAAGCAGTTTGTTCCGCCGCCCAGAGCTATCAGATCCGCCATTCAGATCTCTCAGATCCACAAGATCGGAGTCGTTGTGAAAGGTTCCTATACCGGGGTATAATTTTCGCCGGACTTTTGGCCGCATTGACATTTTGAGGATTTGGCGACTGCAGTATTGGTAAGGAAGGAGTAAAAAAAAAAAGCCTCAGATCTTTCGGGGCGCTTATTGGTGATCTAGCCCATCAGAATCAGGACGACGAGCTGAGCATGGTGGTACCATTCACTTCTTAGTGGAAATTTTTTTTAGGCAGTCCCAATTTTAAAAAAATCAGGTTGGTGTATGGTAGAAACTAGAGCTCAAGCGATGGCCAATGAAAGGATGGACAAACTTGAAGAATCAGTGCAAACCCTCCACATTCAGCTTAGCGGACTATGTAGCATGGTCGAGAAAATAATCCCGAAGGGCAAGGAGCAAGCCCAAGAGGAGTATAATGGCAATGGACACAATGAGGGTGAGTCTAGCCACTCTCCTCACGTCTGGCACACCCACCAACAACCCAGTCAGCGACCTCCCAAGTTGGATATGCATAAATTTGACGGTTCTCACCCGTCGGCATGGATAGCACAAATGGAGCAGTATTTCAAACTGAATCACATCTTAGATGATGAGACTCAATTTATGTTGGGGAGCATGTACTTGGACAATGAAAGGTGGCAATGGTGGGAATGGCATCAACGTTGCACTAGACCTTTTAGGACTTGGACCAAATTCACCAAAGCTCTTCAAGACCGCTTTAACCAGGAATCATCTTTTTTGGGTCGTCTTACTAAGCTCCGACAGACTGGTACAGTGGATGAATATATTACAGCTTTTGATGCCTTAGCCTTCCGCACTTGGGGTCTCTCAGATGTGTTCTACACGGAATGTTTTATCAGCGGTCTTAAAGAAGCCATCAAAGCTCAAGTCCTACTGCACCACCCTCCCACATGGACTGAGGCTTGCAAGGTAGCTCGTAACGTGGAACGTGCATTAGCAGTCCAATACAGTCGCCCAAATTTCTTGGCTAAAGGTCGCCCCCCACAGGCTCACAACACGACTCAAACACTTAAGGTCCAAAAGGTGTCCCCTGCGGAAATGGCCGACAGAAGAAAGCAAGGACTATGTTACTACTATGATGAAAAATACTCCCCAGGTCATAAATGCAAGGAGCCCAAATTTTTTCAAATTGATGCCAGTGACTACAGCTCAACAGAGGAAGATCCACCACTTGAGGAACATGAGCCGCTAGAAGAAGACAACCAAAAGGACAATGTCTCTGACGAACCAGTTATTTCATTGCATGCTTTGGCAGGGATTTCTTCCCCTCAAACTCTCAAAATCAGAGGTTTTATTAAACATTGCCCAGTAGTAGTCTTGATTGATAGTGGAAGTACACATAATTTCATCCATCAAAAAGTCGCAGAAGCAGTGCATTGTTTTGTACGAGCAGTTTCTAACTTCCAAGTTCAAATTGCGGATGGAGGCACAATGAAATGTGAAGGCCGCTGTGAAAATGTCAAACTTCAAATGGGGGATTATCAGTTGAAAACCCACATGTTTTCCATACACATGGGGGGTTGCGACATTGTCCTCGGCGCTGAATGGCTCCGCACTCTTGGGCCAATCACAATGGATTTTTAGGAGTTATATATGAGTTTTAAGTAGAACAACTACACACATACCCTCCGTGGACTCCAGGCCGGAGCACCGTCTATCATCAGCTCGCATAGGATGGAAAAATTGTTAAAAAAGGGCAATCATGGAGTTGTAGCTCAATTTATTGCCATCCAGGCAGTCGAAACCAAGCCTCTGCCAATTCATCCTGAGATGCAACAGATTTTAAATAACCATCTGCCGGTCTTTGATAAGCCTCATGAGCTTCCACCCTCGCGAGGGGAACATGATCATAGCATCACCTTGGTTCCAGGGGCCCAACCCCCAAATGTTCGCCCATACAGATATCCGTTCACCCAAAAGAATGAAATAGAAAAAATCATCAAGGAACTTTTGGAAGCAGGTGTCATTCGTCCTAGCATTAGTCCTTATTCATCCCCAGTGGTCATGGTGCTCAAGAAAGATGGGGAGTGGCGGATGTGTCCCGACTTCAGGGCCCTCAATAAGTTGACAGTCAAAGATAAATTTCCCATCCCGGTGGTTGATGATTTGCTGGATGAACTCAATGGGGCTCAATTCTTCACTAAGCTGGATCTTCGCTCAGGCTACCACCAAATTCGCATGAAGGAAATCGACATTCCCAAGACTGCTTTCAGAACTCATGAAGGCCATTATGAATTCCTGGTCATGCCATTTGGTCTTTGTAATGCCCCCTCTACTTTTCAGAGCCTTATGAACCACATTCTCAAACCATATCTCAGGAAATTTGTCCTTGTCTTCTTCGATGACATCCTCATCTATAGTTGCACTTGGGCCGCACATCTTCAACATGTAGATCTACTCTTGCAACTGCTCCGCAAGCATAAATTATTTGTCAAGATGTCCAAGTGTTCGTTTGGCATGGCAGAAGTAGAGTATTTGGGCCACATTGTGGGGCGTGATGGTGTCAAGGTGGACCCCAAAAAGATCCAGGCAATGCAGGAATGGCCTCGACCTAAGACCTTGAAGAGCTTGAGAGGATTTTTGGGTCTCACAGGCTATTATCGTAAATTTGTCCGCAACTATGGTCGCATAGCGAAGCCCCTCACCCAACTCTTAAAGAAAAATTCATTCTTCTGGAATGAGGAAGCACAACAGGGCTTTACAGCGCTAAAAAATGCCATGTGTTCCACTCCAGTCTTAGCACTACCTGACTTCACCAAATCTTTTGTCATTGAATGTGATGCTTCGGGTACAGGTATTGGGGCGGTCTTAATGCAGGAAGGGCCACCGTTGGCCTTCACATGCCAATAACTAAGTGGGAGGAATCTGGGCCAATCTACCTACGAGAAGGAAATGATGGCCATCTTACATGCAGTCGAGATCTGGCGACCTTACTTATTGGGGCGACGTTTCCAAATCCGCACATATCATCACAGTATTAAATATTTTTTGGAGCAACGCCTATCCTCCCCACAACAAAATAAATGGCTCGCCAAAATGCTGGGATATGATTATGAGATCATTTACAAGAAAGGGAAAGACAATAGTGTAGCAGATGCATTATCTCGCCAATTTGAGGAGGAAAGTACTCTGCTAGCAATTTCCCTCCCCATTCCAGAATGGATTGAAGAGGCTCGCAGGGAATGGTTTTCACACCCTGGGCTCTCCCAACTCATTTCTCAATTGCAGGTAGATCCAAATTCGACCAAGGGCTACTCATGGCAGGATGATATTCTTTGCTACAAGGACTGAGTCGTAATATCACCAACATCCACCCTCAAAAGTCGCATTTTGGCAGAATTGCACTCATCTCCCATTGCAGGACATTCGGGCTTTCAGAAGACGTATGCTCGCACCAGAAGATCATTTTTTTGGACAGGCATGAAAAAGGACATCCTTACTTTCGTAGCAGAATGCGATGTCTGTCAACGCCACAAAGGGGAAACCGTCAACACACCAGGCATATTACAACCATTGCCCATTCCGGCATCAATTTGGACGGAGGTTTCTATGGATTTCATTACAGGTCTTCCAAAGTCGGGGAACAAGTCAGTCATCATGGTGGTTGTGGACCGACTGTCGAAGTATGCTCATTTCTGCGCCCTACCCCACCTGTTTACACCAACTTTGGTCGCTCAATCTTTCATGGATCATATCTTCAAATTGCATGGCATGCCCACTTCTATTGTGTCCGACCGCGACCTGATCTTCACCAGTAATTTTTGGCAGGAACTCTTCAGGATACAAGGCACTCAACTAAAACTCAGTACTTCCTATCATCCGCAAACAGATGGTCAAACCGAAACCGTCAACAAATATCTAGAAACCTACCTTAGGTGTTTCACTTCAGAAAAGCAACACCTTTGGGTACAGTGGTTACCTCTGGCTGAATGGTGGTATAACACCAACTATCATGCCACCACCAAAATGACTCCCTATGAAGCAGTATATGGTCAACTCCCGCCTTCACCGACTTCGTATCTCAAGGGGTGCTCAAAAGTACAAGCAGTGGATCAACTCCTACAACACCGCGCAACCATGCTCGCCCATCTTCGAGAGAGTCTTCATCAAGCTCAGAACCGCATGAAGCAACAAGTAGACCAGCATCGCTCCGAGCGCCAATTTCAAGAAGGGGATCAAGTCTTTTTACGGCTACAACCATATAAGCAAACATCACTCAAAGACAAGGGGTGTCAGAAACTATCTCCCAAATTCTACGGACCATATCAAGTACTTCAGCGCATTGGAGAAGTGGCTTACAAGTTGGCGTTGCCACCTACTGCAAAAATCCATCCAGCTTTCCATGTCTCATGCCTCAAGAAAGTGATTGGGAACAATTGCAGAATTCAGACTAGTCTACCTGAATTGGACGAAGAAGGGTCCATCTGGCTTCAACCTGAACAGGTCCTAGACACACGAGACAAGCAACTGCGCGGCCGCATGATTAAGGAAGTCCTCGTCAAATGGAAAGACACCTCTCCGGAAGATGCAACTTGGGAACCAGCCACTATTCTTCAGCAGTTTCCGCAGCTTCAGCCTTGAGGACAATGCTAGTCTTAAGGGGGAGGGCATGTTAGGGTCCCACCCTAACCCCCTTATTTATGTAATGGGATCACGTCATAGTCAAGAGTCAATAAAGCCCATATTAATAATTGTAAGTGGTTAATCCGCAATTAATGACGGAACCACAGTTAGTTGCAAATGGGCCGTAGTATTAGATAGATGGTATTAATAAAACCCATGGTATTGGTCCGTGGTATTGCATGTATGAGTCATATATAAAGGATAGAGACTCCCTGTGAGGAGCATCGTGTCTTATTTTGTAATCGAGCTCTGCTCTATTGGAGGTTGCCCCTTCGAAGAGGCAAGTGAACATTACTCTCTGAATAATAAAATCATTGCTATTCTGTGTTCTGGGTATCTTTTCTTCGCATATTCTGTATTTGGGTATCATTTTGCAGGTTAAGAGCATAACAGTCCCGATCAGGACACTTCGAATCCGGAACGTGTCCCGATTTTCAGACACGAATCCGGAAATCAAGAACCCGCGCGACGTTATAAAGGCGTATTTCCCCATTCTATTTGCACATTCACTTGTTTAGTTTGTTGTGGGTTTGCTATGGGTGTTTGGGAGCAAGGAGCAAAGGGTGTGGGAGCATTTTCAAGGAGATTCAAGCAACAGGTAAGTGCTAGAGCCTGTCAGATTTGATGATGGTGATACTATAGAGGGGTCATCCTCCACACCAACAGATGCAGAGATGACTTTGGATACAAAGGAGGAGGATGCAACAGAGGAGAGCAGTGGTGACCATGATGATGAGGACAATGATGCTGATTTTGATGATGACTATGAGGATTGATGACTCATGAGTCATGAGCTACCTACTGCCTTAAGGCTTGTATACTTGTAGTTGTAGATGTTTTGTATTTGCTATTGGCATTGCACTACCTATGTAAACAGTAACACATTTTGATTTTGATGACTTAATGAGAAAACTACAATATCTTTATCTTACTATTTTGTCTTTCTCCTATTGGATCATTGATGAATTGAATATGTATTATAAATTTATAATTTATCATTTATGTCACAATTGTATTTGTAATTTTGTATGCATAATGTTACTTTGTAAAACTTACATCTAGATGAAGATCTATGTTTGAATCAATGAATTTGTCTCATGAATGAGAATTTGTGTAAGAAATATCTAATTTTTAATATATATATATATATATATATATATATTTTAATAACATAATATATAACGTATCCGAACGTGTCCTGTTCTGGGGGGTCAAGGTGTCCGTATCCGATACTCGAATCCACTTATCCGTTGAATCCCGAATCCCTTTGTTAGGTGACTTAGGTTGGCAAGAGGAGGAAAAGGGTAACAAGTGTCGTATAGTCTAATGATTATGGCAAATGGCCGAATGTGGAGTCATGATATGATAATAAACCGTAGATAATGTTGATAGAGTGATAAAGTAATGGGTCGTAGACAGTGTAATGGAGTGATAGGGTAATGGGTCATAGATAGTGTAATGGAGTGATAGGGTAATGGGTCATAGGTAGTAGTGATAAGGTAGAAAGTAATCAAACGTCTATATGCATAGTCATTCATAATGTGTGCGACCAATCATGAGGGGAGAAGTGGATAGTTTTGACTGATTGATAAGATAATGATTAACTAACAATCATCATAGTTAGGAAAGGGGAAGCACAAGGTAAGCGAATGATAGACAGGGTTAGGTGTAAGGATGATGTACATGAAATTAAAACATTTTAATTCATAGTTTAAATGACTCTTAATTAGTAAGAATAAATACAAGTTACTCATTTTCTAATTGACGATGATATTTTTATTAAAATCAAAGAAAACTCTCAAAAATTTATTTTGCAGTACTAGTACTAGATGCTTGCATTTTCTGGTTTTTTCATAATTGGAGATCTCACCTGATGGCCAAAGTGTTTTGACCTTTTGCTGTGAATGTTCTGACCTCTGTCAGCTCAAAAATAACTAAGATCTCTTGTCTTCATATTGCAGATGATAGCAATACTTATTATTTCTTATTCCTGTACTACAAGTTGCTGGTGCAGGAACTGGTTGCCAAGTACCAGAACAAAACAATTGTTGTTGTCTGCAAACTATGTGAATCACAGAGGTATGAAAAGCTTTTTAAATTGCAGCGGAAGTGGTTCATAAAGAGGACAATTTGTTGATCACGTCCCAAGCTCTGTAATAGTTTTGACCAACTTGGAGGTAAATTGAGTTCCTTGATCAGTCACTATTTCCCTTGGTAGACCTATAAGAAGCAGGCTGCAATGGAAGTTGTATGAAGCTGAATATGAGACAGAGTAAGACTGAGAGTCTGGTGCCAAACTGATATGCTGAAGGAAGCTAAAGAGAATGAAATGAAGATGTTGAAAAGACCCCAACAACCACTACCCCATGCCTGAGGTTTTGCATGTCCTCATGCAAACAAGGCGAGGTACTGAAGAAGTGAGGAGGGCTGCTGAGATGGCTCTAGTACAAAAAGGGACCTGAAAAGCAAAATAATTCATCTGAGATTTATTAAAATGATGCTGAACTAACACCAAACATAAAAGAAATTTCAAATCACTCATTACATATGATTTCATCAATCTTTAACAGTTTTATGCTCAAGAAACCTTTTATAAATTTAAGGGGCTCTCCTTCTTTGTAGGTAGGAGGCTTTTTTATGATCACAACAAATGATGAACCAATGAAAAATTAGTTATTACTAACCAAATCCCAAAGTCTTATAGTCATCCAAGTATTACAGATAAGCTTTGCAGTTGAGTTTTATTAGTTCTTTGTGATCATAGGTCCCACTTCTAAGGTAATTAAATCTTAGATATAGTATGAAAAACCAATGATAGAGGACTCAAGGTTACCTTAAAGCCATTCTTTAGCAGGAAAATTATGGAGTTAGCTTTTACCCTTGACTTCATCCACGTATGCTTCCTTTTTATTGTAACACTATAAAGTAACCATCATACATGTAGACAAAAGCCTTGGTTTGGTTGACACTTCTTTAGGCAGAATGCCCCATTGCCCACGAGCGTCCATAGCCCTGATGGGTTTGCCTAATGATATCACAGGTCAGTACCCACTGCCAACAGGGCGTACATAGCCTTGACAACGTAACCTCTTAAATCTATTTTACACTGATGGCCCTAGTCCCATGTTTCCTACCATTTTAGGTTTAGATTATGAACATTGTTTTTACAATTGGTAGATGGGGGAGCGGCTTCAGAAAGCCCCTTAAGGCATAGGATGATACCTTTCAGAGTGACTTTGATTACTTGCATAATGTCTTGGACGCATAAGGTACTCATAGGTACTCAAAGGACATAGCATGAATGAGCCATTTTTAATGTGAGATGGATGAGGCTGCCAAAGAATAACCAAAAGACACCGAAAGTCTTGCTAATCATAGTTTTCATGTATGCTTTTGCTTTTAAAGTAGTGTTCCACTATGAACAAAGACTTCATCAACTCTCTTGCAAGTCTTAATAAAGATGCCTGGAGATCATGCTTTGGTGTTATGGTTATAGTATTCAAGTTTCTTTTTCATCGATATCATTGTATGGATTTCTTAACTTGTTTTAATCCCCTTTTATACATTAGTAAATATATTTTGAGCAACTGTTTTGTATTGATAATTAGAAATCTATATGAATAAGAAAAATTAAATTCAAAAACAGAAATGGCAACTATGAATACTTTGGAATTATTCAATTCAACTTTTATGGAAAAGATTGATTATTTGATCATCTTTGTGAAATAGTGGTCTTAATGGTAAAGAGTGATGCATCATTTTTAACAACTTAAGGAAAAAGAAAGATATCATCAAATACTCCCCTAAGTGTTCCATTCCATTGATGAAGATGTCTTTTTCGTTTTTGAAAACATTCTTCTAGTATTTAAGCATCCCAAATGAGCAACATCCTTGAATCCTGCTTTTTCTTGAAAAATAGCAAATTGGTACCAGAATTCTCGATACTGGTTAGATGAAATATGGTACTAAACAATTGGTATGCAATACTAGATGATGTTGCTATGCAATCATTTCCAACTTTACCTACAATTCCAAACATAATGGTCATAGCTTGCTTTATTGAAAAGAAAAACTAGAAACGGATCTAACTGAAAAGAAATAATAAGTGGGAAAGCAAAGTAATAGTTGAACCATGCTGTAGTTGGAAATAAGACTGTGTGGAAATCTTCATTAAAATAATATGCAGTTGAAAGAGACCCCAACAGAAATATGCAATAGGAACATAGATCTCCCATTTTAATTACTTTTTAGCTATTAACATCCCCACTTATTGAAAACAAATGAGAAAGATACTGCACTGTATGTTATAACTAAACTAACAATTAAATGCAACATTTATTTATTTATTTATTATTCTACTCTACTTGAGAAAAAGAAATCCCTCTCCTCAAGTATAGGAGTATTTCCAATGTAACCATGTGCGTAACAAGTATAAAAATGCGTTCATACTCAAGTTTAGAATATAATCTTCAATGCATACCTGGGTATGAAGAACTAGTTGTTTTAATGATGATGTCAAGAAGTAAGGAAGAATGAAGGAGTGATATGGCCTTACAATTGCTTGAAACCATTTTCAACAAAACCAAAATGCTCTTGGTTTACCTCATTATTTGGCTCATTTGGCATATCCTCCTTTATTGTGCCATGCAGATCTTCTATCATTAGATGATTATCCTCTTGTGTGCTTAGAGGATCCGTAGATAGGCATGTCGAAAATTCTTCAATCTCAAGTTCTAATGGTTGCTCTCCATTGGATGTGGTCCATGATTCTTTAGTTTCTTCAACAATATTGCAAGGGTGAAGATCTTCCTGTGATTCATGGATTTGTTGTTCTTCTATCACTTCTGGAGAGGCAGATAAGTTCTTGATTGCTGTCAAGATTTGTTCTTCCTGAGAAGCAGATATCCCAACTGCTGCTAGAATTTGAGAGAGTTCTTCCAAACTCTTGATCATCCTTGAATATTTCTTTGCTGGTTGTTAATCCCTGTCATGCTCATGGATTAGTGGATGGAATTCTTATTAAAAATCCTAAAGAAATAAGAAGGAAACACACTTGAAACAAAGGCAAGCAAACCAATCATGTACTCGAAGTGCCACCATGCTACTAAGACCCTGCTGTCACGAAGTTATTCCTACACACAAGTTAGGCTTCTCTTCTTTCCATGAATCAATCGAAAGGAAAACACACTTGCAAAGAAAAATAACAAAAAATGAGGCTTTAGATCCTACTCTATGCATATGAAAAAGAAACTAGAGAATCAATTAGAGACAACCAGACTTTGGAGCAACCCCACCATTTCACGTCTTACCATCTTCTCTCCGCCCTTAGGTCGTCCTCAATATCACTTAAAAAACCACCAAACCATTATTTGTTACCGTTTACAGTTCCCTGACAACGACGACAAAAATGTTGGGGCAATTATATGAATGATATATCGCCACAAATTAAATTATCAACCAGGGAATCATAATCAGTAGAGCTAATGCACTATATTTGTCGATAATAGATAAGTTCCTATATTTGATGAGTATAGCCTAGAGAAAAAGCACTCAAAACCAATACTCCATTTTACAATTTTCAATCTAACTTCCTCACACAACTTAAAGATCAGAAAGCAAAACTCATGTGATCTAAAGGTTCTTTCTTAGGTAATGAGTCTGTCCATTTACACGCTCATGAAATAAAATATGGATTCAACTCTGTTTTCTTGTAGCAATTGGTTTCAATCATTGAACTAAAATCAACTCACTACACTCAAATATCAAGCAAAGCAATCGTTCCAAATTTAACTAGTTCTAAAGGAAGCTATGAATTCTTATACAAGAAATGTTAGGTATAACAAGAGTCTTCTCTTAACAACACATGCGGGTGAACGGTGAGATCTCTTATCTTAACTTTTCTTGTTCCTCAAAGCAGAAATCAACAATTAAACATACAGTTTGAGAAATAAAGTTTGCATTCACAAAACTAATGAATCCTTACTCAGAAACTAACAGCTCCAAACTTATATCACACACTCTCAAACAGATTACTCGCATAGAACAGAACTGAAATCACATCAAATGTTTTGAAATCGAATCATAACACTGAGTCACTCTTCACACACAAACCAAGCTATATTCACAATAATTATAATAAAAACTTACCTTGATGGCTTCGGTGGGCCCTTGCCGAGCTAACAAGGAAAGATGAGAGAACTACAAAACTAAAAACTCTATTAACACAACAGACTTATCAACTGCTGCTCATACCATTGATTTTAGAAAAGGTTTACAAAGCTATTTGCTCAGTTAAATCTCTAGCATAACAGTACTGTCTAAATCTCTGTATATCACCTATCATATACGAGCCTTCTCTTATAGAGGAATGGTTGTTACATACAAAGCTTAAAGATATTGCCAAATCATCGTGTAAATATTACAACCAATCCATCACATCGCTTTCCTTCACATATTTGTCTTCATCCTCATGACACGCAATGCATGAGGATGAAGCGTATCTTGATTTACCATAAAAAGATTATTGTTTGACCATCAATTCCCTTGGTCTCATTGGAAGTAGCCGACTCAAACCATCGAAAGTTGAAAAATTGGGTCTGGTACTGGATGAACATAGTCAGCACAGGACGAACGCAGGTACTAGACGAGCACAAGTACCAGACGAACATAGGTTGGTACCAGGTGGATAATATTGGTTCCAGACGAACAGGGTTGGTACTGGATGAGCGATTTGCGGTATGGGTACCGGAATGTTCCCGTACTCTGTTACAGGTACCGGACGAGCGATTTGCGGTGCATGTACCGGAAGCGATTTGTGGTGTAGGTACCAGACAATGATTGCGTGGTACAAGACTGCTGCTAGCTGGAGTATTTGGTGGAGGGAGGTCATCACCGAGATCCTTGTCTAATAAAATTCATCATAGTCAAATTAGGTACTTAAAGCAACAAAATAACTATTCTAGCTACTAAGAAATCATAAAACTATGATTAAAATGTCTTTATACCTCATGTACACTAGAAGGTTAACAAAGCATAGCGCAAGGTGTACTTAAAGGAATAATTGTGGATTTTCAAGGCAAAAATAGGTGTAATGGAGGCAAAATTGGATGATTTCAGGCATCAAAATGCAGTCTCAACAATGCCCCAGAGTCAAGGATCCAATCAAAGATACTGCTAGATGTATATAAACGTGCATCTTCTACTGAATAACACATCACCATCTGTGACTACAACAATATTCTCACCTTCATTTGTGTTGGATGACTTGTGATTTGTACTGGTCGGTTTTTGATCCTTTTGTCCTTTCTTCCAGCCTCAACTTTCTTTCTTCATGTGCGTGGGTTTCCACTGTGAAAGCAAATGAGCTTGCCCCTTCTTGATTTTGATCAACCTCTCGATCTTGAACACCCTTGTCGACCTCGATCAATTCTCTTACCATGATTAGCTAGAGCTAGAGCTTCTCCTCTCTGGTCTTCCGCAATTGACTTGCGTCATAGCTCTTCATTCATTAAATTGATGTTGACATCATCAAACTTCAGGGTCCCTGCAGTTGCTGAAGTGCTCATAGCTACAAATAAATTTTTCCAGTTGTCTGGCATAAAACACATTAATAAAATAGCTCTAACTTCATCATCTAGAATGATTTTAACAGAGGCAAGCCGACTAGTAATAATATTGAATTCATTCAAGAGCTCAACAACTGAAGCACTCTCCTTCATCTTGAGATTGTAAAGTTTCTTCATCAAGAACACTTTGTTTGATGCCGTGTTCTTCTCATATAGATCATGGAGCTTCTTCCATAATCCTTCTGCCGTCTTTTCTCCGGACACACTGAAATACACATTCTTTACTAGATATTGGCAGATTGTTGCAATTGCCTTTCTATCTAGCTTATTCCACTCTTCATCTATCATCAATGAGGGTTTCTTTGTTGTTCCCTCAATCAACAAATACTAATCCTTTAAAATCAATATATCCTCCATCTGTGATTTCCATAGGGCAAAATTAGTGCCGCTCAACTTCTCCATATCAGTAACTGCTGTCTCCATTCTCAATAAAATTCACTCCCACAAAGGAATCAAGACTTCGCTTACAAAATAATATACCACTTGACCAAAAAAAAAGGACAAATTCCACCTCCTTTAAAAATGATAAGAAGGATCACGTCCCGTTTAAAATAAAAATACCCATCTCTCTTAACAAAGGAGCACCTTTTTACACCTCTCTTTTAACAAAGGAACACATCTTCCTTTTAATTAAAAAAATACCAAATTTAATATAAAACATATATAGATATATATGTTCCACCATAATAAAAACACTCCACCTATTATGCTCCTTTTTGTTTTGTTTTTTAAATTAATCAAAAAAATAAAAGGAGATCAAATTTAATATGACGACACTCCACTGATTATGATAAAGAAAAAAACAACGATTTTGACCAATCTTCAACAAAAATGGCTTACGCCTTTGAACCATCGCCTCAAAAGGAGGATTTATCATTGATTATGGAAGCATTGATTACGGAAGCGACTTCTTAAAGCGAATCTGTTGCATTCCGATCACGTTACGAACACAGGAAACCACAAAGCCCTTTGTCTCTTGCCAAGAACTCAATCACCAGAGCCGCGCCTTCCATTGTGCTACGAAAACTCTACACCCTCTGCAGCGTTGCTTCATCACTGCAGGGAAACACTCTTCAACACTACTGCATCAACAGTAAGGCCCGACCTGAATCCAAACAGAGCTTCTTTCATTCTTCGCCAGTGGTTTGTGATTCTTGAATAGATTTGTAGAACCAATGGCTCTAATACCAATTGTGAGAGTAGAGCGCAACAAAACATCAACAGAGGAAGAAAAATAATGGCCTTACTTAACAATTCAGAGACAACACAATTGCATTAGAGAGACAGATTTGTAAAACACAAATACATTACTAATGGAGAATGAAATCACACTTTACAAAAGAATTTTAACCTTACATATATCAAATACCCAAATTTAAACAAGAAACACATTATTCAACATTTTGCTAGGGACTTTATCATAAACCCTAGACTACTTCATAACAACTTTCATTCCATCTAGGGTTTCAATGTTTCTTTCAAAGGTGTGACATACCCTACTACAACATATAACAAACCCTAGAAACAATTCAAACAAATATAGATCTATAAGGCATCTAACAACTTTCATATGTTAGATTTTCCACTAGGGTTTCATACAAATCCTAGATTTCATACAAGAGAATGAATCAAAACCAATCACAACTTAGTCATTAACATGACCAACTTCCACTAGGGTTAGTTGCAAACCCTAGATTTTTCAATCAAACATCAATCCCAACTAAAACTCAGATTTCATCAATCTTACACAAATCTCAAATCATTAGAGATTTTTACTTCTACTAAGGTTTAACTCCAAAACCCTAGAATTTCACAAATACTATCATCCTAGAAAGACAAACTTTGACTAGAGCTTAGTTCCAAACCCTAGGATTCATGACCACCGACAAATAGGTCAAATCATACATTAAGGATTTCATCATCATGCATAGGTATTTCATATCATGTGTGAGTCAAACCCAACTTCACAAAGATCAATAAGACTTAGAAATACAACAAACTTGATTAGACTAGGGTTTGATCAGACAAACACACACATACCATGAAAATAATTTCTTAGACATTATAAGGGTCTTGCTTACACATCTCACCAAACCCTAATGTGTTAGGGTTTCAATATAGGAACATAACAAACCCAAAATTACCTATATTTTAAAGGTTCAAGATTTTAGACTTTATCATTCAACCCTAAGTTAGGTTTTCTTGATCATACCAAAATCCTAAACATGATATCACCAATAAAACTTCAAATAGCATTTTTCAATATCCGTAAGCAATTTAGGGTTTTAGACATTCACATTAGCATACCCTTAGGTTAGGGTTTTCCAGAGAACCTGTCTAGGGTTCTATAAAATCAATTAAGAATAGGAGTGGGGTAGACTTATCAATTGATGAATCACCCAGAACAAGAATCAATATGATTCAATATAGCTAGACACAACAATGTTAGTAATAGATTATCAAATGAATAAACATTTACTATAAAGAAATCAGTGTTTTGTAGTTTAAGGCATACCTTTGTTTCTTGACAAACCTTATCTTGGGTGGCTTTCTTCCATACTCCTTGAGGTCATGGCAAATGTTTTCCTAATCAAGACAATAGAGGGAGAATGGTGATTAGTATTTAATGTAATCAAAACTAAATGAGTACATGAAACCAAAAACTGAAAGGAAATAAGATACTTATCTTTAGGAGTTGTTGGGGGCTCCCTCCAAAGCTTGAGGGATTCCTACAAAACTTATAAAACAAAAGAAAAAAGTCTTTTCCAAAAACATGTTAAAACTTATAAATTCTAAACATCAAAAAATAGAATATCTAAGACTAGAAGCAATGGACTTAATAGTGTAAGTCCCTTATATCAGATTCTTCGGGTTTGGCTTTCTTTAGGTCTTCTTCTTCAGCAACATTGGCTTGATCTCTTTCTCTCTTCTTGTTTCTTGGATTGTCGGGACAGTCACTCCTGTAGTGACCCTTCTTATGACATTGATAGCATTCTACTTTGGACATGTCTACCTTCCTCTTTGGTCCTTTCGATTTCTTGAAGTTTCCTTTGTGATGAGCAGTGTAGGCATTTGAAACTTCTTCAGGGTTGGCAACTAATGAGATCCTTAATTCTTCTTGACTGCAAGCGGTCCATAATTTTTCGAAAGTGGGAGCTTCCTTCCAACTGTTGAGTCTTGCAGCAAATGCGCCCCAAGTAGGTGGCAATCCTAATAGAGCAGTGATCACAAGTTCCTTGTCTAGAACAATTTCATCAATGGCCAAAAGATCATCTCTGATTCTTGCTATCTTCACAAAGAAGGAGGCCACTGTATCTTCTTTAGTCATCTTTGTGGCCCTCAGTTCATTCTTCAAGCTTGCCACTTGACCAATGTTCTTAATAGTGAATAACTTTGACAAGGCTTCATACATTTCCTTAGCATGATTGATGTTTGCTATAAATGGGACAAGATTGTCCTTTATTCCTTCTACCATTAGAGTCATGCCCACCAATTCTAATTCTATGTATTTTACTTTGTTAGCATCACCGGAGTTGTCTGTAGGCTTCTTTACTTTTCTCTTGACCAAGTACTTTGTTCTTTTCAAGGATCAGGGCAATCCTCTTCTTCCAAGATCTATAATTTGAGGCTCCTTCAAGTTTGTTCTCTCCCTTGATTGTGTTAGACATCTTCCTTGAATATAGTAGATTCCTTCCTTGAGATAATCCTTTTGAATGGTTCCTTGATCAACTGCTTGAAACTACCTTTTTCTTCTTTCTTCACCAAAGCTCTGAAACCATGTTAGAAAATCAGAAAGGCAGAAAGATTTTCTTATTCTTGATAATTACTTGTGATGTTCTTGACTTCTTATTAAATTTTATATCTTCTTTCTTTTAGTTCATTAAGCAATTACTAAAGCAAAAGCACATAAAACAATGGACACCAGATATAGGCACTATGCCAGGGCAAAACCCCCCTCAAGGGGAAAACCCAGTCAAAATTTTCTTCCTTTCAATAGTATTCTTTGAGACTCTTCATCTTAGACAAAGACCAAACCTTCCCTCCACACCAAGTTAGTCTCCCAGACTTTGACCTCTGTTCTAGCAACTTCGACTATGTAGCAGCTGCTGGCATCAGGCAACTTCCAGCATTAGGAAAACTTGGAAGACTTTGATCTCCCAAACTAGGGCACAAAACAAAGAGAGAGAGACACCAAATTTTCTTTTTTCTTCTTCTCCTTAGATTCCACCCAACTTGCACTTCCTTTGACTTCATTAGACCCACTTCACACTTTTCCGACTACCTTAAAGATATCGAACTTGCTTGAGATGAGATGCTCCAAATGAATTCGACTTGCTTCTATTTATAGGCTTCAAGGGAGGTCGAATTGATGTCCTTAGGCCGACATGATCTCTTCTAGGCCGACTTGGTGTGGAGGATACATAAATTACATTTGACTCAATAATAAACCTTTTTGCATGATTCAAAAGCCCAAGAAGGGTCTCCTTTAAAGTATAATGACTCTATTGACTCAGAATAAATCCTAAAGTCCTCAATGGGTAATTTGACCTAAAACATGGTGACCCAAGGATGAAACCCATGCTTTAGTAAGTCACAATAATAATAATAAAAATTATTTTCTTTATTCTTTTGACAAGTACATTACAAAATGACTCAAATACATTTAATGAAGACCAAACCTAGTTACATTTTCCAATGCCCAAGACGACCAAAATAGTGTAAAATGGAGTAAGAAGGGCAATTGGAAGGCCAAGATGAGTCCTCAATGTGCCATGATGAAGAGGAGGGCTCTCAAAGTGATGATCAAGGGGATGGCCCCTTGATTTCCAAGCAAAGCATCCCGTGGTGCTCTCAAGTGGCTGTGGGGCACAATCAATGGTCTCATGGGTCTCCAATGGCTCAATATCATGTCGATGCTCTATCAGTGTGTGCTAGAAGATGACACAAGCCCTCCCTTGTCTCTCCGGATTTGACAAAACCCCATCTGGGCCTTGGATTAACTGCCAAGTGTCAGATGCAAATGTGTGGCTGATTGGGCAACATGGTCCAAGTGCATCATCCTCAACTAGGGCATGAACAAACAATATGTGGTGCTGAAGAATCCCATTGCGTAGAAATCAATGCTCTGTTGTGGTGGAGGCCCATGGCTCTCAACGCTCACCCTACAAGTGTCATTATGACCTTCTAGAGGGCTTGGACCTTATATAGGGAGACCAAGGCCAAATGGAGACCCGCCCGCAATCCTGTGTAAAATCCAATGTGTCTTCCTCACCTTCCTATACAACACTCCATTAGTGCAATTGAGTAAATAAGCTTGCTAACTAGGGAAAAAGTGGACACTTCATAGTGGCATGCCCTTCCAAATGGGGTTTAGAATGTATAGGTGTCAGCAAGATCAATAGGAGAGGTTAGTAAAGGACCCTATTAGGTGGTTTCAATGTCTAAGGGAGTGACAGGTCCATAGTACACCCATAAAATGGCAGGGGTCATGTGAAATAATGATGGAATGGAGTGGATGTGAAGGGGAGCCTCCAAGCAACATGCCATGGTACAAGGGTAGCTATAATGAGGGAAGCCCACACAAGGGGTATATGTATGTAGGAGAGAGCAATCATGGTACACGAGTTACCTCGACTTTTATTTTTCCACCCTTTTTCATATGCCTTTTTCCTTTTAATTATTTTTCTTTCTTTTAACTGCTCGGGGCTTTAGGGGATGAGAGCATGATGTGTATGATAAAACAATGATTACCCCTCTTAAGGTTGGCGAATTCATTGCCCACCATGGGTTGGGAGTCGGGACAATCATGGGTTCCTTAATGATGCAAGGGGCACTCATAGGGGCCTTAGGAACCAAGGTGATGGCCATAATGATAAGCGGTAGAGCTCATGTTTGGCTTTTTCCCATGTGCTAAATTCTTATGTCCCGACCAAATTTTGCATTTTGTGATAAATTTCCTTTTGTAAGTGGCCAAATTATGCTTTTAACTTTCTCTTTACTTGCATCAACCTTTGGGTCATTGTTCCAGGCCCGACCCAAAGTGTGGACAAGGGAAGGAGGCTAACTCCTTGTGGACCCAATGGACAAATGTGGACTCGGATGGGAAAAGTATGAAAAGGGGTTATAATGAGCGGAGGGGAGTGAGATATATTGTGCTGGGAAGCGGGACCATGCAACCAAAATTATTGTTTCCCATGCAGTGCCACTCCTAAAGCTAGTAGCCAATAGAGGAGATCCCACAAGACTAGGATACAAGATTAACCACGAAGTTGGGACAAGGGAACAAGAGTACAATCCAAGCCCATTCTTTCCGCCAAATCCCCCCACTAATCCATGTTTAGACGTGTCTAAGAAAACCAAGCATAAACACCCGATTACATAATGAATAGCCATACCTTTAGGGTTGGAAGGTCCACCTTCAAACATATGATCATTACAAATGGGTGAGGGCACATAATGGCTGGCTTAGGTTGCAGAGAATGGTGGCATATCTTGCTATCTAGTCGCTGATGGCTGTCGACTAAAGAAAAATCTAGGAGAAAAAATCTCCTATAGGGGTCACGCACTAGTGGTGGGTAACAACTAGCTCCAATTGGGACATGAGCTCTCAGTAGAGTGCACGAACCATGTACTCGAACGAGGAGGTCATGAGAACACTAACAATCTCATGGGACTGTAGATCTGTTACCTACATCTCAAAGATTAAGCACACATCGCAACATGCTTTTATGGCGTCCTTTGATCACCCATGCTTTGTTAGTTTGTAAAATCTATTGGAAATAAAATTTAATTCTAAATGCATCTAATCTAACATGATAACATAATATGATGTTAGTTCTAATGCAAAAATCAACATGCAATGCATCCTACTATAACGTGCATGGTTACAATATGCAAATGCTAGGTTACAATATGCAAATGCTAAGTTTACTCATACAACCAACATATCATTAGATCAATATAAAAGCACTTTCCCTTATGAACCATTATGAGGCAGGGGACCCAAATATCACTTTCCCCATTGCAAGATTTAGTTGATGAATGGTAAGGGTGGGGGGTGGGAATACTTGAGGACCATGCATCAAGGGTCATGGATGAGAAGGGAAAAGAGGAATCCAAATTGTGCAACCTTCCTTGCAATGAGAATATGGAGAACTCGACGATCAAGCTCATAATCTTTTGATGAATAGAAAGCTCGAGCATATCCTTCTCATGGAATAAGGAAATAGATTGATCATACACATCCACAATCACATTACCCTTTTTATCGAGGAAGGAACAAGGTGGACTACAATCATCATATCTTGGGAAGAACCACAACCCTTTTTTAGGGAATTGGGAAGGCTCCTCAATTTCATGGCTCCCAAGAGATTCATTAAGAGGGGTATCAAACTCCTCTTGGCTACTAATGACATCATGAACATTGGGTCGAAGATCATCATCTTGAAACATGTAAAATCGACCTCTCCAATGATCCATTTATTGCCATGCAATTTTTCATAAGATTCTAGATACGGAGTTGCTAGGGTGAACTTGAAATGCCTTTAGAGATGCTTGCTTCACCCTACAAGCATTGACTTTGAAATTCAGTGAAGAACTAGGGCTTTGTTCTTCCGATGAGGTCGCCAAAAGGATGTATCAATGATGTTGTATGGGAACAAGACACATGACTCGTGTCCTCGACAATGACACCAAAATTGTCACCACTCAATCTATTAGGGGTCCTAGGAGGGGTACCTAAGGGACAACTACAAGCCCAAATGAAAACAATGGGACAAAGACCCATTGTCACCTTAGTTCGTGTCCATTGCTCTTTATGAACTTTCATCGATAGGAGTCTTGATATAAAGGAAATCACTCAAATGATAGGATCAATGGCAAGGTATGATGTGATTTCCAAGACCTATTCAAAGGAAAGACTTGAATACTAGCCCATATGCTTAAAAGGCTCTCCAAGAAAGACCTATGAAGGATGACGAGACCTCAGGCTCAGGAATGTTCAATAATGATGAGTGCCTAAGCTCAAGACTAATATTCCTCCCTTGCAGTTAATATGTCTATACTAGGATTCAAATCGAGGCAAGGATGGCTCATTCAATGGAAAGACTCAATTGAGGTGTGAGCTTTGGGAGAAGCTATGAGTGGCTTTCCACGAAAACCCCCTTGGGAAGAGGACTATATTAGACCTAGGGTTGAAATATGTAACGGGATAGAAGTTCATCCAAGGTCAATGTAGTGAAGAGAAAAGGGTTTGGTTGATAGGCTATAACTTGCCAACCTTCAAGAAATCCCCTAGTCAAAGAAGCTTCAAGGGTTCATACTTGGTGTGATAGCTAGGGCATCAATTTATTTGAAATTGCACCATCAATTGTTAATTTGGCAGCTCAATGACAAATTCCAACCATGTGACGACATTCCTCTTTTCAAGAGGACCAATTTTGACTATTGAAGCACTCAATTTGGATAAGGGAAAGTGTATTTTTGAATTAAAGCCCACATGTGCACATTTGATCAGGTCTTCCCTAAAGAAAATTGGACCTCCTTAGAAGGCTATAAATACAAGTGACCTAAACCTCATTTGGACATCATCATTATGATCATTCTTCTTCTTTCTTTGGTTTGGCTCGCATAGGTCTGAGATAGTTCGTGGAAAGTTTGCTCACAGAAGTCCGAGGTTGCAGCATCCAAAGCTTGAACGTGTCTAGGGTTTTTGGTTTTTGACTGCAGGCATGACATAGGCAGATTTTGGTCATAATCGCAGGCTCGCAGTCTCATGCGTGCGGTTGGAGGGTTTCAGCCACACACACGTTACTCTATGGGTGCGGTTGGGATCTAGGGTTTGGTCTTTAGCTAACCACAGATTTTGCTTGTTGATCGCAGGGTTTGGTAGTTGACCGCAAACAGTGACAATTAATCACAGGCTTCTGAATCAGGGTTTTGATTATTAGCATTGTTGGGTTCATCTCATGATATTGTTTAGTTGATTTTGCTGGATATTTGTATGGATAAAGATAAGGATCATTGTACTCTCTTTTATTGAATCATTCAATGACAATCTAATAAGAAGAATAATTTGAAAGGGTTTTCCCCATAGTGGGTTTTGCCCTGGTCTCCGACCAATGCTGGTGTCTCTATGTGTGAATGCTTTTCTTCCATTGTTCCTTTATGTTTCGTTGAATTGATGGTGATGTTGTTCTTTCTATATAATTTCATATGCTGCTGAATAATGTTAAGTTGCTATGGGGTGAATTTAATATGCAAATGATGAAATGCAATTATCAAAGCAAAGAACAATATAGCCATAATAACAATTAATAGGAATTCGTTCAAAACTAGAGGATCCCTGGAGGAGACACAAGCGAAGAAATTTGTCCAGACGAATACTTCTTGCATGTATATGTGAGCATTTGGATATTTCTAACCTCTTGATGAGATGTGATAAGTGGATCCTTCTTGAGGATCATTTGAGATGTAGGAATATATGGCTAGTGTAGGAAGAGAAGAGCTACAGTTGCGCTTGATAAGGAAGTTGACAAAGTGCTCCCGTTGCCAATGTCAAGCAAGAAGATTCACAGGTATCTGAATACTACATGGTATGTATGGTGCATTGTTTCAATGTAATGTTTCAACTGCAAATATTGGATGGCGAGGTAAACCCTAAGGTATGATGGAAATATCACCTTCATGAATGACTCATATTGCATATGAAAGTAAGTTTGATTCATTGTTCTTATGATGAGATGGTGCACTTGGTATTAGACAAGTATCTTACATTCTATTAAGTCATGGTAAAGCTACATATAAACATTGATTTTTGATATATTGGTATATTAGATATTTGGCAAAGCATCTCACATTTTATACATGATGGATTTCTTGATCCCATAAAGAAGGCTAGCACATTGATTCTTATATATGGTAGCTTGATACTATTGATAGTGTTTGTGATAAGCATAATAACCATGATTATGGAAGTGTAACAATCCCCTTGTTGACCTTGTCTTAGTAATTTTTGACAATGTAGTAAATCTGGATGCCCTGACTTGATGGACTAAGCTATGTAAGTGATATTGTGTTCATTATCTCTCTGTTAGCTGCCCTAATCATAAGATTCTAACTCTTGATGAAAGTTTGATGTCATGTTCATATGTGATGATGAAGTAGCTCTTGCTAACATGTTATGGCCATATGTTTTAGAACTTGATTTCATGATCTAATAGTTCTGTTGATGCATGATAGTATTATGATAGACAGGTTGATAATGATGAAGTCTAAAGTGGCTGCTCATTAAGAGGGAGACTCTTCATAAGATCCCTACACCTATTATCATTTGTATTAAATATATGGAAGATTCTTTACTGTTGAAATAAGTTTTCTGGACATAAATAGACAAATATCTGACATTGTTGGTTTGCAGCAAGTTTTGGTTTGAGAAGAGAGGGTTTCTCTTAGTCTAAGCCCCAACCACATGGAAACAAGCTCATCAGTGCGGTTATAGGTTTCCAACAGCACGAAAGAAAGCCTATGGGTGCGGTTATGTCTGTAGGTCACAAAATTGAATCTTTATGCATAAAATCAGAGATGCACCAGAAGTATGTTAGTCCTACAGATATGGAGCAGACATTAAAATGTCCTATGAGCAGGGAAGTTTGAATGTTTGACTTACTATAGAAAATGTGGATGTATTGACTAAACTTGTGTTTGCAGGTGACCAAAATATGCACATCAATATGTCATTTTGATTTGAAACTAGTATATGATAGTATTTGATAACATTTGCAAGGGTTTGACAAGATTTGGCTTATTGGTTTGACTTAGTGAGCATATTGATCTGGATGATTGATGATGCTTTAGAACTTTGACATGATGCTTGATGGTTCATAGATATGTTTTGGCTTATGGATTGTTTGAATTCACAATAATAACAAGATAGAGTTTTGCTCTGATTTGGTACTTGATCACTGATGATTTGCCTTGATGACAGTGCTATGTGGGCATAGTAACTTTCAGTGATTGATGTTGGCATTGATTTTGTATTGACTTCATTGACTTTGACACATTGGTTGAAGTATAAATAGTTGTGACTTATCCTTGGTATATGCATCTGCATCTAGTGACAATTTATGTTATGATGGCCTGATGGAATTTGACATTGCTTAATAACAAGTTGTTGACATAACAATAGCATTTGGATGTGAGCTCTACCTCACACCTGGTTTGAAGAATGTGTCACAATGATATTGACTTTGATATTAGCTTTGATTTGGTATCTATAAGCTGAGTTGGTTGATTTGATTGCACACTGATTTGTGTAAGGCTGAGCATATTGGTGTGGTTAAGTGTTATGTTTGCAGAAAGCATTGTATGAAGCAAGCTCCTCGAGCCAGGTATGTCTGCATTGACAGTTACGCTGTGAAGCTAGGAAGATGTGCAAATCCAAACCTATACTTCAAAATTGGTCCAAGGTATGCCTTTGATTTTGGTTTTATATATTGATGGTCTATTCATGACAGGTAATGAGCCTTTGATGATAAAAGTAAGAGGGAGTTGGCCTTTGAAGTTCGAAATGACAAATCATGACATGATGAGCTACTTTCTGAAGTTTGGAAAAGAAAATCTATTGAAGAGTTTTCGGAAAGTGGAAATGCAAATCCTTGGACACTCCGATTGAATTATGCATAGATATTGCTGGACCTGCCTTGGTAACCAACAATCGATTGAAGCATTATTGTTTTGTGTGAACACCCATCCATATATATATATATATATGTTTTTCATAGAACAACTTGAGTGAATTCATGATTGAGCCTATTCATACACATTGAGTTGCCCCCGAGCACCCTTCGAGATATTTGCATGGGACGATCAATTTTTACTGCATGGATGTACTGACGCTGTTTGGGATCGTTATTGATGAGATGAGCACATCTGGGTGCTGCCTTAGTATGAGACCTGAAATGATATTTTGATGACAAGTCCATAGCTTTAATCACGACCGAGGTTGAATATGATGTTGCTGGCATAACAAGTTGTGAGGTAGGTTGAAGAACCTCTTTGGAGAGCTGTTTGAGCAGGTTCTGGATATCACAGGGATACATTGTGATAATATTGAGTGGGATCGGAATGGCAAAGAATCACAGATATAGCTAGGATAGAGATCTCTTCATATATTGAGACATACGAAACAAGCTTAGGCTTGTGGTTGCCGCCTCAGTGAGAGGGAAGATGAATAAAGTATCCTTTTCGTGAAATATATTTTTTGATATAATGTTTGATTTGATGTCCTGCATGAACAAGATACAACTGCGATTGTGACATGATGATTAAACATGTACCAAATATAAGCACGATGATATGATTCTGATCTACAAAGAGCATGACTAATTGAGAACATTGGGCCAATTCTTCCCCCGTGTTTGAGCTCTCAGGGTGAGGAATTGAGATGGAGGGCTCTTGGGGTTGAGGGATCTTTGGACAATAGGGTTGTAGATGTTGCTCACCTATCTGTCAACCATAGGGTCAGAGATGTTAGCTCCCCTGTCTTGGTCAATGTAGAGTATACCCCAATTGGCATCATACCCACACGCTGGGCTTGCTGGGAATACCGCTCCCTGTCTGGCCAATGGGTTGACAGTGTACTTGTGGGTGTACAACCCAAGCTGATTATGATGCAAGTGTTCTACCACATGACTCTTGAGGGTCATTGTTGGGAAGATCAATGGGCAATAGGATGGGTTGAGATGTGCTCCCCTATATCACCTATTGCTTAATATGGGGTTGAAGATTTTTAGCTCCCCCATGAGATTCCGAGTTGAGATGTGCTCCCCGATGTGGTTCTAGGTTGAGATGTATTCCTTGATGATAAGCTCTCTGATGTTTCTCAGGTGTTAGCATTGGGTTCCCCACTGGCAGTGATTCTGGGTTGGGATGTGTTCCCCGATGTAGTTTCAGGTTGAGATGTGCTCCTTGATATTGTTTCGGATTGAGATGTGCTCTTCGACATGATAGAGGGTGGTAGCTTAGGCTCCCATCCAATGTCAAATTCTTCTTTTAGATTCAAGAATGTTTAGCATATGAGCAGGAACAATCAAGAGATCAACAGGGATAAGCAGAGATGAACCAAGATGAGTAATGATTACATTTGATGACAAGATACTTGAGATAGGATATAATTTGATATTTCCGTTGATGACATGATGCAGTTGGAATTTCTCCCTAGCTGAGAGGGAGTGTTAATTTTGCAGCTCAGTGACAAATTCCAACCATGAGACGAGATTCCTCTTTTTGAGAGGATCAATTTTGATTATTGAAGTGCTCAATTTGGATAACGGAAAGTGTATTTTTGAATTAAAGCCCACATGTGCACATTTGATCAAGTTGGCCCTAAAGCAAATTGGATCCCCTTGGAAGGCTATAAATACAAGTGACCTCAACCTCATTTGGACATCATCATTATGATCATTCTTCTTCTTTCTTTGGTTTGGCTCGCATAGGTCTGAGATAGTTTGTGGAAAGTTCGCTCGCACAAGTCCGAGATTGCAGGGTCTGAAGCTCACACGTGTCTAGAGCTTTTGGTTTCCGACCGTAGGCATTACATAGGCAGATTTCGGTCATAACCGCAAGCTCATGCATGCAGCTGGAGGGTTTCAGCCGCACGCACATTACTTTATGGGTGCGATTGGGACCTAGGGTTTGGTTTTTTAGTTGACTGTAGATTTCGCTCGTTGACCGCAAGGTTTGGCTATTGACTGCAGACAGTGACAGTTGATCGCAGACTTCTGAATTAGGGTTTTGATTATTGGCATTATTGGGTTCATCTCATGATATTGTTTAGTTGATTTGGCTAGATATTTGTATGGATGAAGATCTGGATCATTTTACTCTCTTTTGCTGAATCATTCAATGACAATCTAATAAGAAGAAGAATTTGAAAGTGTTTTCCCCATAGTGGGTTTTGCCTTGGTCTCCGTCCAATCCTGGTGTCTCTGTGTGAATGCTTTTCTTCTATTGTTCCTTTATGTTCCACTGCATTGATGATGATGATGTTCTTTCTATATAATTGCATATGTTGCTGAATAATGTTGTAAATATGAATAATGTTAAGTTGCTATGGGGTGAATTTAATATGCAAATGTTGAAATGCAATTATCAAAGCAAAGAACAATATAGCCATAATAAAAATTAACAGGATTTCGTTCAAAACTAGAAGATGTCTGGAGGAGACACACGTGAAGAAATTTGTCTGGACGGAATCCCAAGAAAATTTCGCACCAAGCCCTAGAAAATCTCTTTATCCTTATAGGTGGACGATGAAAAGAGTAAGAAAAGAGGTGAAGAATGATATTTTGTTGAGTTAATGTGATCACCAAGGATCTAGGACCAATGCCTAGCAATTGGGAGGATTGGAGTCAAAATGATCTCAACTCGGCAAAGTTCATTCTTCAAGGAGGCTTAAAGAAGCAACTTCCCTTTCTATGGATGCAACTACACGACAACTTTAGACTTTTACACTTCGATGGCAATTATTATGGAGTTTCAAGGATCCAAATACAAATTATCCCTTAGGAATATTCATTCATTCTTTGTCCAACGAGTAACACGCAAAAATCTCCAATAGTTTCGATGATTCCATTGATTCGCATTAATTAGGGCACATTATTTCACCATAAGAAAATAATTCCATGCATTAGACATCCATTAGAATAGAAATATAGCATTATATTGCACTTACAAGACAAAGAAGAATATATTTGTTATGAATATAATTTATAGAAAAATAATAAAAAATAATGTAAACAATAATAATCATAATAATTAGCTTGTGATTAGTTATTGAAAAGGCATGTCTCTAAAGGCATAGCCCTTTGTGAAAGGGTACCTTCCTGGGTATATATACAAGACCCTTAGTTGTATTCTCATGATCTCATCAATTCTTTTATAATATTCAATATACAGTTACTTGTCCTACAATTGTTGTCTTTGTTTTCGAAGTATTCTGAAGATTATTGTAGGTATATGAACCTTCGTCGTTACATTGGTATCAGAGTCACGCTGTCTAATAACCAGCCCTGTAGCCATCAAGTAATCGTCAAGTTCCTTATTGTTTCAATCAAGGCTTTTAGCCAGAGCAGTTGGAGGTTCTCCATTTTAAGGTCTCATCCTCAAGCCTTTGGCCATTTAAAAAGAAAGAAAGAAAGAAAGAAAGAAAGAGTGATTGTGATAAAAAAAAATAAAAAAAGAAGAAGATCAAAGTCAAGAAAAAAATATATAAAAAAAGGTATGTATATCTATATATATTAAAAGAGTAAAAATAAATTAATTCGAATAAAAGAATTCATAAAAATAAAATAATCCAAAAAAAACTATAGGAAAAAAAACAATATATATTATTAAAAAACATAATAATAATTAAGATTAATTAAAAAAGCAACAACTTACCTCCTTCCACTGGCGACAGCCCTGCATCCGTCCAACGCCGCTCCTCGCTGTCATCCGCCAACCATTTACAGTGCTTGTTGCCCTGTCCGTCTGAAGCATAAAAACTGGTAGCTTGAAGGCTTGAATGTAAAAATACACAGAAGGTATTTGTAATAATAATTTATCATATATAAAATTGTATAAGTGATGATTGTTACAATGAGGACCTGCATATATATACCTAAGCAGGTGTCCTTTCGTGACTAGGCATGTCTTTTAGACATGCCTTTTCACTTAACTTAATGACTATTTAACATAATCAATATTTGATTATGTTATATTTACATTTAAAAGACATGCCTTTTCACTTAACTTAATGACTATTTAACATAATCAATATTTGATTATGTTATATTTACATTTATTTTATTCATTTACTTGTTATGAATTATATTCATAACATAGCCCTTTCCTTCGAAAGCGTTGTTCTCAAAGCTTTAATGCTGTCGATTTTCTTCACATAGTGTTTTTCATCTCGATATATATAATCTTGTCATCGTTTCGTCATGTAGCTTATCAGTAATATTCACTTGGATTATATATATATATATATATATATATTTATTTATTTAAATAACTCCAATTTTTTTTATAACTCTAATATTTTTTTTTTAATATATATTTAAATAACTCCATCTTTTTTTATAACTCTATATATATCTATAACTCTTTTTTTAAAATAATCTTTCAAATAAATATATTAATATATATAACCATATTAAAATTAGTTAATATAGTTTATATTTAATAATATATATATGATTATCAACCCATTTCAAACTATGTTAAGGTTATTTTTTTTTAACGAATCGAAATTAAAAAAAAATAGATGTGACTGACAGAGGTCACGCTTGACTTTCAGACATGTTGTTTAACGGCGGAGATTGTCTTATTGGAATGGCAGTTGGGTTGATGAGAGACAATGCTAGGTCTAGCAGATAACACAGACAACAGGGATAGAGGAATGGAGTTTGTCGAGTCAATGAAATGGATTGGCCGAGGATGTCAGAAAATACCGAAGTGTGGAATATGATTCATGGCCTCCACGATGCGCACAATTCTGGGCATGTCATTCTTGTAGCAGCCGCCAAAGAAAACCTTATGCAGTATGGCACCGAAACCCTTGGCAAGGGGCTGTGTGATATCAATATCAAGAACCTAGTCCTGCATGATACTTGTAATTTCGCAAGCTTAACTATCTCCCAACAAACGTTCACAATATGCCTGTCATCCCTAGCGTTAATAGTATTTGAGCCTTGCAATTCGTCGGAATAGAAATGGTGGGGAGGATTGGGTTCGAGGTAGGGTTTGGCGGATGGTAGCGTATGAAGCGTATGGGCAGACAATTTATGCATCGTATGGGCCCCATTCGTATTTTTGAACCCGACGAGGCAGACAAATAACTAATCTCAGCTGCTCCATGTTTCTCAAACTTAGAATATTCAATCTCCTCATGAAGAATAAGTGTCGGGGGTTTAGGCAAGAAGAAAAAGCTTTTTTCAAGAGGATATAACACTCCATCTTTAGCCTTGAGGGAAGTCCTCAAAGCATAACCATCTTGACAACTACGAGATTTCCCAGGCCGTGTAACTTTGGCCCTTGATCGCATTGTACCCATCTTGAAACCATTTCCATATTTTCCATGTCTAGACTTTTTGGAAGACCAACCAAAGGAGACACATCGTCTCAGACAGTCTAGATCCATTCCTCCTCCATTGTCTTGAATTAGTAATGCTGGACAGTTATCACGTGGGTTACTTATTTTGTCAATTGCAATGAATGTGGCTCCATTTTCTCTCTCATCCATTGCATTATCCAACAGCTCCGCTACAGCTCCCAGAGCCCATTGATGAGAAGTAGCATTTGATTGAAGGTACGAGGAACGAACTCAAACCATGACCTCAGCCAATTCTTCATCTTTAGCTGAAGATAATGGTACATCAATGTTCCAAGATTTCCAAAATTCACGATTCCCAGAGGGTGCAAGAATATCAGATGAATCTTGGGCATGCTGGACGATTTGGAGTGTTGGATCTGCCTGGTCAGTGTGGCCATGCCTTGCACTCTGAGCTATTGTCACTGCATCGACATTGGCAGGAGGCCCTTTTGAAAAGTCTGGTCCAATACCCACTGTTTCAGGGATTTCTTCTTTGACAATAGATAACTGTGGTCCAATACCCACTGTTTCAGGGATTTCTTCTTTGATAGCAGTTAATTGGGGTAACTGACCTAGAGCGGACTTTCCCATTCCTACTGCATTTTGATTTGAGTTCCTTATTATTATTATTATATTTATATTTTATTCATAAAATTGCCTTCCTCTTCAAAAAGGTTTGTCCTCAAATCTTATTGTTGACAAGGCGTATCATCTGTTTCTTTTTCTTTTAATATTTTTGCATCTTTTGGAGCTCTTCGAATTCTTGGAGTTGTCATCTTCGTTGATACAAGATGATAGGATCTTTTAAGAGATAAATAAAACTGTCACACTAAGAAGGGATCTGACCATCCTAAATCAATCTTCTGTGGAATCTTGCAGTTACTAAAAACTTGAGATGGATTTTTATCACAAGATTGAATTATGGTGACATCGACGTTCTTAGGAACATAAGTCACTTGTTTTTGGTTGAGATATCTGCTTTTATAATTTGGATGGCGATAAGGAGTTCTTGTGATGTGATCTCTCAATTTGTTTGTGGTAATTTTGTGGTTTATTGAAGGAATTTGATTTCTTTCAGGTACAAAAGTCACTTGATTAATTGTGAAATCTTCACTTGAAATTTCCATTGCTTGAACTGCAACTTCTGAGTACATCTTCGCTTCAACTGGTTTATCCTCTTCTTGAATTGTGATATTGACTGGATCAATATTCGTTCCCTTATCTTCAACTTGGACTGTTACGACTGGGAATTTCGATACTTCTTGAGTAAGTTGTTCTAACTTGTCTTTTAGCGACTTTTTGTCACTTTTAAGCTTCTTTATTTGCGTAAGAAGGTTTTGATTATGATTCCTTAGACGTGAAAGTTCTTCGTTTTCTGAATTGTTGACTTTAGCCTTAATATCCTTCTCTTCATCTTTTAAACTTTTGATTTGTTCTAATAAATTTTTATTAAGGTTCTTTAAATGTAAATTTTCCTCTTCTTGTTCGGATAAGTGCTTCTTGAGTTCCTTCTTTGTGACCTTAGTCTTCTTGACTTGTGCAATTAATTTTTCAACGTGGTCCTTGAGGCGAGAAATTTCTTCGTCCTTTTCCATTACTTCTTTGTAATGCATATCCACAAGATCTTCATATTCCTGTTGTAACGCTTTCTTGTTTTGCCGAAGTTTGGTTATTTTGTCTTTCTCTTGATCTTCCAACTGCACTTTCTTGGTACACTGGATTACATCGTTTTGTAGGAGTGATGATGGGCGTTCCACTTGCAATTTGGATTCCATTTTCTTTGTTTCCTTATTAAAATCTGCATGTTGTCGCTTAAATATTGCCATTAATTGTTCTATATCTCTTGCGATTGATTGTTTTTGTGCATCACTTACATATTTGACTAAGGTAAAAGTTTTGGAACATTCTTTGCAAACCACATTTTTATTTCTGGATGACTCTTGACAATTAGAATATCCATCTAAACAAAAAAGACATTTTGAAAAGAAACCACTGTTCTTTGTGGAAATCATCTTTTTATTTTTATCTTTTAAAGATTGAATCCCTTTTGAATTTGAAATATTTCCTCTCTTTACTTCTTTTAAGGTCTTTTTATTAAAATCACCTTCAAATCTTTTCTTTTTCTTTTATAATAATTTTTCTTGATAATCTTCTTTATATATATAATCAAATAATAAGTTGTTGAATAATATTTACTCTTTACTTATATCTTTCACCCCTTTTCTTTGAATGAATCACTCACTTCCTTTTAATTAATATGAATTAAACCTTTTCTTTAATTTATCAACAACCAAGAGGTGCGTTGAATTGTTTTGAACTATTTTGATTATTTCTAATCCTTTTCAAAATTGGAAATGAAGAGAAACCACTTTTCCCACTGGAAATGAGTCAATTCACACAACGACCATGTCAAAGCTAGACTTGGCCAGTACACTTAATAAGGCAGTTTCCTGATGGTTTGATGAGTTTCCAATATGCATCGATGTCTGCGCTATACAACGCATTGATAACTTGGGACGTGTTTTTCTCCTCTTACCCGTTGATGTCCAATATGGATATTGCAGCGTACGGATTTGTACGGTGCCAATTTTTGTGTTGCATGCACAGACACATATTGCAAGTATAGATATAGTAGTCTGTATTGTTGCGAGGGATTGTGCACGTGGAGCAAAAGAAAAAACGATGTACGGACAATGAGGACGGAGCGAGGAATGGTTGACTATGGCCAAGAAGCCGGTTGTAGGATTGCTTTGGCAGAAGTGACAGTGGTTGCCGCTGCAGGTCATAAGCGCGACAACAAAAACAATTGGCGGTTTTGGCAGTTGTCAGCAGCCATGACTACAAAAGACGACTGTGCAGTCATGACTCTTTTTTTGGTTTTTTGTGTTATATATCTTTTTTTATATATATTTTTATTTTTTATTTTTATTTTTAATATTTTTTATTTTTTGAATTTTTTTTTTTCAACATAAATTTTTAGATTTTTTTTTTAAATAGAGTTTTTTTTATAACCATTTTTCCTTTAACTTTTTTCTCTTTTCTCACTTCTCTTTTTTTTTCTCTCTTTTATATATATATCTAAGTTACCGGATCCGGCCCTCTGGGGTACAGGATCCACGGATCCACGGATCTGATCCGGATCCGCGTAAATACGCCCAAGAACCGGCACGTGGCGGATTAATAAACGTGTAGAGTTTCGAGCACGCCGGCAGGGTTTAAAGTTGCCCTAGTTGCGGTGTTATGACCCATGACCCGAGCTTTTACGAGCTATTACGAGCTATATTTTGACTTATAGATTGAGATTTTAACATATAATTTTTTTGCTAATTTTTATTAATTAATTTAAAATTTAATCTCAATACACTATTACATTATAGTGTTGGTCTTAATGTAACTGCAGACGTGTAGTTTTAAGTTTATCGTTTATAGTGCTGCGATAATGTAACTGCAGACGTCTGCGAGATTAGTGGTCATTCCCTTTACGCTACGAGATCAATGGTATATCACGCATTTAAGTTACATTAAGACGTCTGCGATAATGTAACTATAGACTTATTACCTAATGTAATGGTGTATTGAGATTCGGAACCCACTATAGACGTCTGCAGTTACATTTAAGTTTAGTTTTGTCTTAATAAACTTAAAATATAGGTATGTATTTTTTAAATTATATTGCTTTTTATTTATAATTTAGTTTTTATTTATAATTTAGTTTTGACTTATAGATTGGAATTTGAGCATATATTTTTTATTTTAAAATAATTTTTTTTTCTAATTTTTATTAATTAATTTAAAATTTAAAATGATATATAAAATTTATACAAATTTAAATATACATATTGATATATAGATATAATTTTAAATTTAATTTTGTCTTAATAATCTTAAAATATAGGTGTGTGGGCATAAACTAATGATGGTGTTTTATGAATGCAAACTTAAAAAACAACAATTTGTTAATTTGAAGAGATAATTAAAGATGAACTTGAATATATGGTAAAAGCACAAAATGAATGACAATGATTTAGCTTTAATATATATATATATATAAATGGATGATTTTGTGTCTATTATTAATTTTATTATATTTTTAATATTATTATATTTTTTGTACTTGCCGTATCCTTGCCGTATCCGGATCCTGGATTTTCAAAAAACTAGCGAATCCGGATCCGGATCCGGATCCGTATCCGTATCCGTATCCGAATCCTGGTAACTTAGATATATATATATATATATATATATATATATATATATATATATTTTAACCTTTTATTTTTATGGTTTTTTTCTAATTTTTTTTTCCTTTTTTTTTTAAATGGCCAAAAACCTGACAGCGAAATGGAGATCCTCCAATTACTTGTGTGACTAAAAGCCTCAATCGCTCCATAACGAACTTGACGAATACGTTATGGCCAAAGGCAGGATCAGACCGGCTCTGTGTAGCAATTGAGCGGCTAGAGGATTGAACAACTCTGATACCAATGTAACGAACAAAGTATGTATACACATCAGACTACTTCAGAGGACCAAGATATGCTCTGGGAAACCCTTATAGGAGGAAACCTATTTGGAAGATGAGGTTGCTCTGTTGTCTTTTGTCTAGAATGGAAATGATGCAAATACAAAGGAGAAGACACACTCTATGGAGTTAACCGAGTCTTGTGGCCTGTGGGCTGTTATATAACACAAACCTTCTCTGTTCTGCTCTTTCTCTATCTACTCTTGGCTACTTTGCTCTATTATGGAACAAAATGCACTTGAACAGAGTGGAATCCCTTTTCCTCTTAGTGAACTAGTTATAACACAATGTAGTAGCCAACTATGGGGCAAGTCTGACTGCTTCAACTCTTGACTAGAGTTACAACTTTGACTGTTCTAAAGTCTTCGGTCATAGTGCCCATGTGGCTAGCCCCTATTCCATGAGTAATGGGGGTTGACATAGCATCCTCTTGAACCATGGTGATCAAACAGGAAGGTCAACTTCCGGGTGGCATAACTTTTGCATACAGTTTCCGTTTGACATTTTTCTTGGACTATTTGAAAGGTCTTTGAGTGTAGAATAGTGCCAAGAGTTTTGTCGCAAGTGAGATATTTTGGACCCCACAACACTTCGTGTAATACTTCAAACTGTCTTTGGAAGGTTTTAGACCCCAGAAAACTTCGTGTAATACTTCAAACTGCCTTTGGAGGGTTTTAGACTTCAATCTTCAAACTGGGACCTGCTGGTAAAAATGTCTCTGTGCGCTGATTCCTCCAGTTTTTTCCACTTTGAGTATTGATATGGATGACAAACAATATAATGATTCAATCAAGATCATGATTATAAGAAGATGATCACAGATAAGTAGTGGCCATGGTAGCATGTGACAAATGCCTAAGTAATTGGATGGTTAGATCTAATCAAACTGCTTCTGGTTTTCAAGTTTCTTTGTACAAATAACTTTCCTCTAAATTTGAGTCTAGTTGAATGATTAGTCGAAACTCGAATGTAGTGATTTTGTACCCATTAATAATTATGGAATGATACATGAATATTTGTTTTGCTTTGTTTTCCTCAGGCTAATGGTACCAAAATGGTCTAGCTAGTTACCAAAATGACTGAGATTTTCCCATAGAACTTATTAGTCTTTCCTTCATGAAGTGCATCCAATCATGATATGTGAGAAAATAAAAGTCTTTGCTAATTTCAACTTAATGATTTGGTGCATGTATTTAAGAGTATTTTGGAAAGAGGTTATTGCCAAGGGTCAATTTTAGCTTTAAATGGGGCATTGCAATGATGGTAACCCCCTTATTGTTGCCTGATGCAAGATTGAAGATTTTTTTGTTAAACATGGGCAGTAATTTATGCTTAAGACTGCCTTTGATTGCAAACCATTTCTTGATTTTAATATTTGCTTTGCAGCTGTTAAGCCAAGTGGAGTCACAATTAAGGGACGCAATCTCAAGGCATCCTACACTACTGGTCATTGTAGTTGGAATTCCAAATGTTGGAAAATCTGCTCTCATTAATTCTATGTATCAGATTTCTCGTATGCGTTTTGCAGGTATTGCTATTTCATCAATTCCAAACGCATGATTTATAATATTCTATATCTTTTTAATTATGGACAGTGGTTTTGATGTGGTTTATAACTTTATAGCTTTGTTTTTGTTTTATGTCCTCGTTTGTGATGTTTTCCTGCACTTCCATTATATTGAATTTCTTTCATTTCTCTAGCACAGGAGAAGCTGAAGCGAGCGACTGTTGGCCCTTTGCCAGGCGTTACCCAAGATATTGCTGGCTTTAAGGTTTTCTTAAAAATAGCTAATGATGTTTTAACTGTTTAGTTGAAATTTATTAATGTGAAGAAGAAATTGCAAAGCTATTATGAAAGCCTTAGCTGGTGGATACTGCCACTTAGCAAAGCCTGTAGTATATACCGAGTAGAAAAGGTGTCTAATGACCAATATTAGAGTCACAAAAATGTGAACAAACATTAATCCTGTACAGAAACTGACCCTACTTTTTGATAATTTCTGTTGGCTGATGAATGGGGTTTCCTTTTGTTGTATTCCAACAAATAATCTTTGCTGCTATTCTCCAGTCCTTGTTTCTTCACCTGTGTCATCTCTATTTTCATTAAATTTTATCCTATATTTTTTCATCCTTTATATCAATTTGGTTTTTATTTTGTTCTAAAAAAAATTTAACCATTTCTTACACTTGCTTTGGACATGATTTATTATTTTTTCATGAATGCTACTACACTAGAATAATGTAGGATAGTCATATTGCCACTGAATGACGGTAGGTGAGTGATCTGAGTATAAGGATAGAGCCCGAGATTCTTAGAGCTTATAATATGCTTGCTTATTATGAAATTACTTTTTATGATCTGCTTATATAGGAAAGAAAATGAATGGTTGAATTTGTCCTCACAGATTGCACACCAGCCTAGCATTTATGTACTGGACACACCCGGTGTTTTGGTTCCCAATATTCCTGACATTGACACAGGACTGAAGCTTGCCTTAACAGGTAACTGTAAAATTATTTTAATAACTTATTAACTCCTCCATAGTGCAACACAGATGTTGCTACAAACGAAATCTACTGAGGGAACCTTGTTCAGGTTTATGCTGTTTGTGAGTTTTTATCTGAAGGGTGATCCCTTCGGAATTATTAAAGTCTGACAGCTAGATGATTGTATTAATACAGAAGGTTTATCTTTAGCTGTTAAAACTAGAAAATTGTGCCATGTTAAACTGATGTTCTCTTCCCTTGCCAATGAAATTCCAGGATGCTGAAATGTTGTTTTATTTCATATCGCGTTAATGTTTTGATCTCACAAAAATCAATTTTATGACAAGGAAATTGCTCATAAAACCATTATTTTATTTTTTGTATTTAGGAGCTGTAAAGGATTCTGTTGTAGGTGAGGATCGCCTTGCTCAGTACTTACTTGCAATGCTAAATACCCGTCATGTGCCTTTACGCTGGAAAGGGTTGAATAATGCGCGCTGTGCAGAATCTTCGAAATTCCATCCAGAGGATTTTACAGTGAAGGGACCAAAAGACACTCCAATTGAGAAAAAGGAAAAGATAAAAGAAACAAAACAAAATGTGCATCAAAAGGAGGTAAATGCTGCTCATTTTTATTTTTGTTGCAGTTTTCGCAATTATGACAAGAGAAGAACCTATTGATATTTGCACACACACACACACATGCTTCTTTTGACTATTAGTACTACCCAATCAACACCGAGTGGAACTCTGTTAGCGGTAGGGTTAGAAACTTTGTCCATCACCACACTGACCAAACTCTTGTGGCCATGGCAGTTCACAAGGGTCTAACAAACAATGGGGGGATTTAACTCTGGTAGGGTGAATACTATCACCCTCTCTTTACCAACCAGCCAAGTCCCCATTGACTGCACAATGATATTTGTTTGAAAAACGTTGTTGCTTTTATCCCACCAAACTGTTATGCATCATTTTTGCAAACTCATACTCAACAATAACCTAGCAAGGGTTGAAAAAATAAAATCAAGAGAAACTTGGCAAAAATTTTGAGAGCAATAAAATTTGTGAATTATTTCATATTTCTTCAACTAAATTCAAGTATAGACTTGAAAAAACAGTAAATAATCACATTTTCACATATATTATGATGAGATATTTCACTATCACATATAAGGTCTTCAATCATGGACATCATGCATTAATAGTAGTATTATATGGGATGCTTTTTGTAGGGTCGCAGGCGTGCCTCCCTTGCTCCTTGCATCCCCAAGATGGTGAAGGGTGGGGAGGAGGGGTGAGGCACCTGGAAAATCAATTTTCCATGTCCCCCTTTTCAGAAACTTCGCGAAACATAGCATGAAACATTTCGCCAAGTTGCAAGACATGTTTCGCAAAAAGCTGGGGTTGTGGGCATTCCCTCCCAAAAAGCAAGATGCATTTTGCAACAAGGGGGGTGCTACCTCACAAATTAGCAGTTTTAGGTTAAAGTCCAAATGATTTGTACTAGTCTATGGGAAATTTAGAAGGGCTGCCCATTTTCACCACAGAAACTCCCTCTCTCACTTTTGGTTAGTTCTCCTTCGGATCAAGGGGGAGTGGTACCCATTTTATGCATGAACACATTTTGCTATCAGCTGTTGATTTTTTACATTGGTTCAGGTTATATATGGGCATTATCTAGGGACATATTATGGAAGTATACACTTGTCTTTGCATCACCCTTATGGTTTATTTATGAATCCCGTGGATTTCATAGTAAATTGCTCAACAGTGGGTGCTGTGGTGTTTTTGAAAAAATGTTATGGACGAAGTTATTAGTTAATGTCCCTGGTGAGGATTTTGATGGCATGGTACAATGTATTTGGCATTGTGATGGTGACGTGGTGGTGTTTTTGGTTACGAGGGCATATGTGAATGTCACACTAACCCTTTTTATTCTTTGAGTGTCGTCATCACCTTTTTCATGCTCTAACATTCACATTGTGTGTTAGAAAAACTGAGAAGGGGGGTGAATCAACGTTTCATTATTTTTAACTATTTTTATCTTTTAAAACATTTGATGCATATACATCTTGAAAAACATATCTTCATAAGAAACAGTGAAACACTTATACAATTTTTTTGTGTGAATATTTTGTAAACTTCCTTGTACTAAGTAAGCACCAAATTACAACTTTCGTAGGCACCAAACTATAGGAGATTTCATTCCCCTAGCTCAGCACCTACTCAACGAATGTAGGCACCAACCTATAGGAGACACCAATCACCTAGTTGAGCACCAACTAAACGAACTGTAGGCACCAACCTAGGTCTTCAAATTGTTCCTTGAGAGGTATGCCCACCTCTCACTTCATCTTCCTCAACTCTTGTTGTTGACTGTTCAACTGTCACTGCTTAGGCTCATTATATGTTCAAAGAGAGGGTCTTCCCACCTGACAACTTGTAACCAAGACTGTAGATTTCTTTTTGCTACATAGGGCTTTTCAAAACACATGGAACCAAACAAGCTTTTACAACCTTGAAGGTCTGCTTCATGCAACCTATCAACCTTTGGACTAAATACTCACCTTATGCAACCCACATACCTACCACAAATATTGTCCATGATAGCTCTGTTCTTACTGCACTTCTATTGACAATGGGGCTTGGTCCTATCATCACCTTAACATCATAACTACTTGAACTAGCAACTCCCTTAACAATGCCTTAACCAACCAGACTTGCTGTATAAGATCCCTGTAACAGTTCTCTAATAGAGCTCGACCACCTAAAAAATTAGACCAGAACTTGGTTTGTAACAAGACTGCAACTTCGGCCACAAATTAGACTTGAAATCAACCTTCAAAACACTAGAAACCAACCTTCAAACTGGACCTGAACTCGACCTTCAATGCTCTAGGACTTGGTCCTCAAACCATACCTGAATTCGACCTTCAAAACTCTAGGAATTGGCCTTCAAACTAGGCTTGAAATCACACTTCAAACACTGGAATTTTTCCCCCAGAATAGAATTGAAGCTCGACCTCAACAAGACTGAAGTACATGCTTCAACAGGGCTAAAACACGTCTTCAACATGGCTTAAAATTGGCCTCTAGAACATTTTTGCAACTCACCTTCTAACCAGGACCAAAAACCTTCCCAAAGAGTGCCAAAAACTCTTTCCAATTTCCATGTAGACTAGATAACTCCCTCCAGTGTTTAATGATCCATGAATAGGTTGTTTATGTACAACATAGTGAAAACATAATGTGTGAGTATCTATGGAAAAACCTTCCAATTCTATTTCTTGTAGCTCATTCTTTTGGTTCATCGAAAGTACACATATCTCAACGATGCTCACAAAGAAGAGTCTTATTTATGAGATTTTGTTTCTGAACTAGCGACAAGACTTGAGTTTTCTTAGAATTTTACTGACTTGGTCCTCTTCTATATCATAGTAAAGAGGATCAAAATGGATTAATCTTCTGTGGTCACTGGTAGTAGCATATTCTCATCATTTTGGCTGCTCTCCTCAATTGCCTCCTCAACAGATTCAGATGGAACCCTTGTTCTCTACTTCATATCAACATCATCCCCTTCATAGTCTATATACTTCTTATTTTTCATTTACACAATCTCTTTCCTGCTCACATCCCATGATCCACAAATTCATTATTAAATTGTTAATTTTAGTTAACAATGGTATGTTCTATGCTCAGCACAATTTACTTCAATGTTCCTTTAGTAGCCCAATAACAATTTCCAATTTACAATAGCAATCACAATAATCACATTGACAATAAAGGCATAGAACATAAAATAAATTGCAGAAGACAAGCCAAGACAAGAGTACACCAGATTTGGCGGATGTCAGGGAAAATACCCAATGTGGGGAAAACCTTTTGATCAATTCTTCTTATTATTAAATAAAAAATTCAATAGAGAGAGAGAGTACAAAAGTCAAACAGACTTGGCAAATACAAAGTCAAAACAACCTTGTAAATTTTTGCAGTCAACAATAGTCAACTTCAGCCCTAACCAGAAAGTTAACGCTGGTCAAAACCAGTGAAACAGGAATCGCCGTTTAATCGGCAAAATCGCGAGTTTAAATCGGCTCGGCGGCTAAACGATCCGATCCAAAACATTCCGAGTCAACTCGCGTTGACCGATTTTGAATCGTGGTCAACGCGAGTTTGACTCGCGATTCTGAAAAAATCGCCGGTTCTGCGTTTTTTTGGCGAGTCCCACCAGTTTTATTTTTTTTCGGGTTTCGGATTATGGCGGGTAAATCGTATTTCGGGTTTCGGATTAGTATCGGGGCTGAGGTATTTCGGGTTTCACAGTTTCGCTATCGACGCGAGGTATTTCGGGTTTCACAGTTTCGCTATCGACGCAGAGATTCAGTCTTCGACGCCGCCGGAGATTACGTGAGTTTCACTATCGAGTATTGACGCAGAGATTCGACGGATTGCTGAACCTGCGTGAGCCCGAGCCGCCTTCAGCCTTGAAGACGAGGTAACCTGCGTGAGCCCGAGCCGCTGCATTCCTGTACCAACATATATAGTTACCAAACTGTGTTGCAGCGTTGCTGCATTCCGTCATTGAGATTGATCACAGTAGTTGAGGCATCGTTGTCTGAGTTGGCATGTGATCCCTTATACATGTTTGTTGTAACGACATACATATGCTGTTTTAAGTATTTTTGCTAAGTTACTGTATCTGTTTGGGTAGGTTCCAGGATCTGCAGATGCAGATATGCCTAGGATCCAACTAGTAATACGGATCTGTAACTGGATCCATCTAGGATCCAGCTAGGGCACAGTTTGGATCCAGCTATGATAGAGATTCATATCCAGATCTGACATGAGATCATTTAGTCTGCCATTGCGTCTGAGAATTTCTTGTCATTTCCACCTTAAGTCAACTAAGTTATCATTGTCACGTCAGGCATACGATGTTCATAATGATAGACTGCCTAAATCCAGTAGCTAATCTCATGCATTAATAATCTGTTGCTAAAGAGTTAGTGATGCTTCCAGATTCAACGACCTTAGATTTTCAGCCTTGCTAGTTTGTTTCTGCAGAATGCCTGTAACTTCTGGATTTGGTCTCATGTCAGTGTGCAGTTGCACTAATCATGGTTGAAATAATACTAATCCAGCAATTATGCACTAACATGGCTTCAGTTTTAATAAAGGCTGAGACATAGTTCCTGCTGTATTTCTTACTGCAGAGCTGCCATACAGGTCTAGCTGAGGCCAAACTTTCATGGAACACACATATACAGTGGAAGGAGATATTCCTACAGATTGGAGTACAGTACTAGCCCTATCATCTTGTGTTATGATTTGTTGAAGGAGATATTCCAACTTTACAGACTGGCTAGGCTATATTATTATGCCCTTGCAGAGTGTATATGGAAAATGTTTTCGAATCAGAACTTAGAAGTGAATTAATATGTATGTTTTTGGCACATGTTTTAATATTTTAAGTTTTTGGATGATTTTTAAATTTGATTTTTTGTTGTCTTTCACAGGAGCCACAAATTAAATAGAAGCCGGACTCCAAATCTTAACAGAAGCCACAAATTAAACACAAGTTCAAAGCAACAACAATGCCGAGAGAGTGGGACTTTGCTTGGGCTTATTGTGACAAGATTCCGGAAAATCCACGCTCCTTTGTAAATTTTGCAAAAAGGAATGCAGTGGAGGCATTTATAGATTCAAGTTCCACCTTGCAAAAATACCTGGCCATGATATAGGTATTTGCGGCACCGTTGACGAGAATGTCCAATACCAAGCAGCCTTGGCCCTTGAAATGTTAGAGCAGCATAATGCCAAGAAAGCAAAGCAAACTGCTGAAATAGGAAATGTTGGAGTTGATACTTTTTCTGTCACTAGCCCCATGTCACCTCAATCTGTTGAATCCTCAATGCCGTTCCCAAGTTTTCCACACATGCCTCCAAGGCCAAGTCAAACTCAAAGCCATGCCAGTCCTTCAACTCCTTCCTTGAACACTGGAGGTGGAAACATAAACGCCTTTTTTGCTCCCCGCACAAAACCCGGTTCCCAACCTACCTTGGATGGCACTGGTTGGAAAAAAAATATCTATAGTCAGGCAAGGAAGGCCATTGCTAACTTTTGGTACTATTCTGACATACCTTTCCACTGTGCCAGAAGTCCTTATTGGCAAGCTATGATTGATGCAATTGCTGCTGCAGGTCCAGGGTTCAAAGCCCCTACATCAGAGAGCCTTAGGACAGATATGTTGTTAGAGAGTGTTGAAGATGTCATGCTTGTGCTAGCTGAGTTTCGTTCATCATGGGTAGAAACAGGGTGCACCATCATGAGTGATGGATGGACAGATCAGAGGAATAGAACTTTAATAAATTTCCTTGTATCTTGTCCCGCAGGCACAATGTTTCTCAAGTCAGTGAATGCTTCAGATAAGGTTAAGACTGCCCAACTTATCTGTGAAATGATGGAGGAAGTCGTTCAAGAAGTGGGAGAAGAAAATGTTGTACAAATTGTCACCGATAATGCAGCGAATTATATGGCTGCTGGTAGACTTTTTGAGATGAGGCACCCCACTATTTTTTGGACCTCTTGTGCTGCCCATTGCATAGATTTAATGCTTGAGGACATTGGTAAGCTTCATTGGATACATGAGGTTGTGGAGAAGGCAAAATCCATAACCAAATACCTATACAACCACACTATTGTCCTAAACACTATGAGAATATACACTGAAGGTAAAGAAATTGTTCGACCTGCAGTGACTAGATTTGCAACAAATTTCATATCTTTGCAATCTGTGGTTGAGCAAAAGATAAATCTGAAGAGGATGTTCTTGGGACCTGAGTGGATGGGATCTAAACATTCCAAGACCCCTGAAGGCATCGAAATTGCTGCACTTGTGTTTAATGATGGCTTCTGGAAAGATGCTGAAGAGATTATTGCTGTGACGGAGTCCCTTGTTAGAGTTCTCAGGTACTTTTAGTCTTTTAACTTTTTCATTTTTTAAATTTCATTTCAAGCTTCTTTTTATTTACAATGTTTCATATTTCTTTAAATTTGAATGCTTGAACTTTCAGGATGGTTGATGGTGACAAACCCGCTATGGGTTACATTTATGAGGCGATGGATCTCGCAAAGGAGGCCATCAAAAGAAGATATGGGGATGATGAGACAAAGTATATGCCTCTTTGGGACATTATAGATGCACGTTGGAATAGGCAATTGCATTCCCCCTTACATGCTGCTGGGTACTTCTTAAACCCACAATATTTTTATGATAAGAGCAAATTTAATGAGGATGGGGAGGTTGGCAGAGGACTTATGACATGCTTGGAAAGGTGCTTCCCTGATCCAAAACAACAAAGTCGTGTCTTTTCCCAACTACAAGATTATAGGACACCATCTAAATTGTTTGCCTATACCAGTGCTATAAGACAAAGGTCAAAGATGTTGCTAGGTACCCAGCTTGAAGGCTTCATCAATTCATTAAATTTGTTTAAAGTTTAAACTTTATTTTGTATGTTAAATGTTTTATTAAATTTTCTCTTCTTTTTAAGTTTTTACTATTTACTAATTTGGTACTTCTAGTCTTCTATTCACAAACCCTTACCACTTGCTAGGTCTTTGGTGGCAAAACTTTGGTAGTGATACGCCAGATTTGAAGAGATTTGCCATTCGAATCTTAAACCAAGCATGCAGTGCTTCAGGTTGTGAACGCAACTGGAGCATGTTTGAGAAAATACATTCTAAGAAGCGCAACCGATTGACACAAAAGCGCTTGAATGACCTTGTATTTGTCCATTACAATCTACGACTTCGCAACAAACAAATACAAGGTGAGATTCGAGAGCTTGAATTTGAAGGTTTCATAATCTAGTTCGTACTTTAAAAGTTTAAAGTTCAAACTTCAAAGTGAAATTTTAATTCACATTTCAATGTCTCATGATAATTGACAGGTATTGATCATTCACCAATCGACCTTGAAGAGTTAGATTTGCAAGCTACAAATGCGGCAGAATGGGTTCAATTAGATGAGCCTCCTCTTTTCAGCCTTCATGACTTGGAGAACTTTGAGAGTCAAGCAAGCGAAGGAGCGGGAGGAATCGCTTCTAGTTCTCACTCTTAAGAGTCTTAGACTCTTAGTTGCTGATTTTTTCCTGATTAGTATGCAGTTTTTAACTTTTTTGTAAACTTTTAGAAGCATATGCTTCTAAGGACTCAAGACTCAGTGCTTTGGATCATGTGTGGACTCATAACATATATGAGATACTTATTTATTCATGATATTTTGGACATCTATTGATATTATGCATTGTTTGGACATACCTTTACCCAATATTAATGAAAAATGGTTTTTTTAATTCAATATATGTGTATATTTTTATTTAAAGAATTTGCCGATTTTTTCCCGATTTTTTCCCGATCCGATTAAAACTTTCGCTCTTTTGCCTCGCCGATTTATTGCTGATTCCGTGTCTGGTAACATTGGTCAAAACAACAACAAATCTTCCTCAAAGCAGCTTGGTCTTCCTTGGTCAAACTCAGCGTGATCAGGAGGATAAATTCAACCCAAAACAACTCGGTCAAAAGAGAGAAGATTGTTGTAATTTTTGTGGTCAAACAATAGTCAACTCTGAAGTCAATGCAGTTCAACCAGCCAAGAAATCCTCGGTTTTTGTGCCCAACAATGTAGCCTGGAAAAATAAATTTTTTGACACAAAAATCAAAGTCAAACTCAGGCAAGAATGCCTTGGTCAAAGCTAGTCAAACCTATCTTGAAGTTTGAAATTCGGCTTGTAATTTCTGCCCAGAAATTCTGTCGTCCTAGCCGCACATGTGTGAGATAGAAGGCTGCGCAAGCTGTACGAACCAATTTGATGAAGAGAGAGAGAAGAATGTGTGAGTGACGGATGTCCAAATGAGGTGTGAGGTCTCTTGTATCTATACACTTTGTTGTGGGTGAAGAGACACATCCATTAGGTTTTTTGAGCCTACATAATGATGAAGTCGACTTGATCAATTTGCACATGTGAGGGCATAAATTCAAAATCATGCTTCTGCTTGTCCGAATGAGATGATCTTTATATCAATCTTGGACCTCTCGAAAAGAGGAATCCAATGCAATCATCATCTCCATCAAATGAGCTGTCCCAAGGTGAAATTTGGCCCTAGTTGCCAATTTTAACACTCCCTCTCAACTAGGGAGAATTCCACCTGCCAATCCATCTGTTGTCATCATGCCATCTTGTCGTCATGTACCATTTCTTTCATCTCTGCTTTGCTCTATTGAACCATGAAGTAATAATGAAGAAGAATTGATCGAGAGTGAGTCACAAGACCTTACCACTCTCCACTGACAAAAGTCAGTCCAGAGGTAGAACCTCAAATGATCCCAGATCAAGTTGTTGAACACCATGCATCCTAGACAGGGAGTACGACAATACACAATGCGTCCATCGGTAGTGTTATGGTCCCTATCCATGTTTCCTAGCTCATTGGCTAGATGAGAAGTACTTCCCATGAGTCCTGGACTACATGGGTAGGATGTATGCTGGGGCATCAACAGAAGAAGGTGAACCACTCATCCTACTCATTTGCCATAGGAGAAGGTGAATCACTCATCCTATGCATATGTCAATTGTAGGGGAAGGTGAACCACTCACCCTACACCCTGTGTCTAGTAGGGGAAGGTGAATCACTCACCCTACACACATGTCACCATGTGGTATCACAGGGGAAGGTGAACCACTCACCTTGTACACAACACACCTCATAGGGGAAGGTGAACCACTCACCCTATGGTCGCTTATAGCTCCAAGAAGTACCCCAAGCCCTCAGGAGCCCCTAGAGCTCAGTGGCCAACTCAAGTAGGACCTTCATGGGAGGGTCTTTCCACGACTCCAAGTCTCTAACGAAAGGCTAAGAATTTGACCTTCCCCGAAGGCTTCGTGAGGATATCTGTGACTTGCTCATCAGTCCTTATGTGTTGGATCCTTATTGCTTCTCGTTGTACCATATCTCAGATAAAGTGGTACCTGATATCAATGTGCTTGGAGCGGTTGTGGAACATGGGATTCATTGAAAGGTGAATCCCATTTTGGTTGTCGTAGAAGATCACGGTGGTATCCAATATGTGCTCAAATAGCTCACTGAAGAGCTTCCTCAACCAAACAACTTCACAATAGGCCATACTAGCTGCAATGTATTCAACCTCGGCTGTGCTTAGTGCAACCAATTTCTTCTTCCTGCTCATCCAAGAAATTGAAGCATACCCCATAGAGAAACAACATCCATACATGCTCTTACGATCCACCAAACTGCCAGCCTAGTCAACATCTGTGTATTCATGCAGCCTCAAATTTTCAATAGTGTATCTCAGTCCATAATAGATTGTGCCCCGGAGATATCTCAATAGATTCTTAGCAACAATCCAATGTATGTGATGAGGCTCGACCATAAATTGACTCAATGTGTTCATAGCGAAGCATATGTTAGAATGAGAGTTTACCAAGAACATCATGGCCCCCATAAGTTGTCTATGTTCTAAAGGGTTCGCCAATTTAGGCCTAGCAACACTTCCACATAACTTCTTGAAGTTGAGTTCCATCGGAGTAGATAGGGACTTTCAATCCACCATCTCACATCTCTCAAGTAGCTTCACAATGTATCTCAGTCCATAATAGATTGTGCCCCGGAGATATATCAATAGATTCTTAGCAACAATCCAATGTATGTGATGAGGCTCGACCATAAATTGACTCAATGTGTTCATAGCGAAGCATATGTTAGAATGAGAGTTTACCAAGAACATCATGGCCCCCATAAGTTGTCTATGTTCGAAAGGGTTCGCCAATTTAGGCCTAGCAACACTTCCACATAACTTCTTGAAGTTGAGTTCCACCGGAGTAGACAGGGACTTTCAATCCACCATCTCACATCTCTCAAGTAGCTTCACAATGTATTTTCCCTAAGAAAGGAAAATCTCACCTGGCTTTTGCTAGACCTCCAGGCCTAGGAAGTAATGCATTAGTGTTAGGTCCTTCATCTCGAACTCGGAAGCCAACTCCCTCTTGCATTGATAAATGAGAGGGTCCGCGCCTGTCAGGAAGAGATCATCCACATAAAGGACCAGAATGAGAGGCTTGTCATTCTCAACCTTGAAATATAGGTTAGGGTCAACATCGCTCTTTGTAAATCCCAACTTCATAAGATAGCTATCAATCCTCTCATACCAAGCCTTAGGGGCTTGCTTCAACCCATAGAGGGCTTTCTTCAACCTGCATACGTGTGTCCTTCTATCCTGTACTTCAAACCCCTCAGGTTGTTCCAAGTAGACTTCCTCCTTAAGTGAGCCATGCAAGAAAGTAATCTTAACATCCATTTGGTGTAGGCTCCATCCTTGAGAGGCAGTAAGAGCTATAATCAAACGGATAGTGGTATATTGGGCAACTGTTGCAAATATTTCATCATAGTCCACCCCTTCCTTTTGAGAGAAGCCTCGAGCAACGAACCTGGCTTGTATTTTTCAACACTCCCATCAACTTCATGTTTGATTTTGTAAAGCCATTTATACATGACCACAAACTTGTCCTTGGGTCTAGGAACCACATCACAAACATCATTTTTCATGACGTATTCGTACTCCTTATTCATCGCATCCTTCCACATTTGGTGTTTCACGACTTCTTTGAACGTACAAGGCTTAGATTGAATAATGGTACTCGTGGTAGCAAGGTATCCTTGATACCTAGTGGGCTTCTTACTTTCACGAAATGCCCCTCTTGGAGCAATATGCTTCTTAGCATCTTCGAGAGTGTCTTTGAGCCACAACGATCTTTTCCTTGAGGTAGAGGGATCACTAGGAGGTGGATCAATGGGATCCATTCAACCTTCAACAATGGGCATATGCTCATTGGACGAAGGTTCTTCTTGCTTTCCTGTACAATCATCATTTTCTTTTCCTATAATGGGGAGATCTCTGGCTTTCCCAAGAGGAGTGCCTTTATCGAATGTAACATCATGGCTTACTTCCACATCTCGTTGACCAGGGACATAGATTCTATATGCCTTTGAGTTTTCATTGTAGCCCACAAAAGTTCCTTTCTTCTCACATGCTCCCAACTTATTTCTCTTCTCTTTAGGCACATGAAAATATATGAGACAACCAAATATTCTAAAATGAGAAACATCAGGTTTCTTACCAGTGAAAACTTCTTCGGGTGTCTTGAAATTCAATGCTTGATGTGGACACCTGTTTTGAATATATATGACGGTATTTGCAGCTTCTCCTCATAAGAACTTTGGTAGACTTAGATTATGAAGCATGGCACGGATGGCTTCCATGATCGTTCGATTCTTTCTTTCAACAACTCCATTTTGCTCAGGAGTGTATGCAACAATTGTCTCCCTCTTAATGGCAACTTCTCTACAATAGTCATTGAATTCATTTGATTCATATTTGGTCCCATTGTCGGTCCTCAATATTTTGATCTTCTTCTTTGTTTGATTCTCCAACAAGGCTTTGAAAGCACGAAACCATTTGAATACTTCATCCTTCTTCTTTAAGAAATAGATCCATGTTTTGCAAGAGAAGTCATCCACAAAAATAACATAATATAAGTATCCTCCTAATGATGTTACATGCAACATACCAGATAGGTCAGAATGGACCAGTTGAAGAATATCAGAAGTTTGACTTTTGCTTGAGGGGAATGGTCCCCTTGTAAGTTTCCCAGTTGCACAACCCTGACAAACACCTTCATGATTCATGTTGAAATCAAGCATACCGATGACCATCTTCCTTACCCTAGGTAAGGCTTTGTAATGAAGGTGGGAAAATCCAGTGCCACAATTCAGATTGAAGAGAAGTGTCGCAAGACATGGCTCCCAAAGGAATTCCTCCAACTTGATAAAGACCATCAACCCCAAATCCAAGTGTGAATGCATCTTTAGGGTTTCCTTGCGAAAGACGTATCTTTACATCAACAAATGCTACCTTGAAGCCTTTATCTTCCATCGTAGAAATAGATACCAGATTCTTCTTCAAATTGAGCACATACAATACTTTATGTAGATGGATGGTTTGACCTTGATTTAAGTGAAGAAGAGCAATGGTACCTATTCCTTTCACGAGATAGGTGGCATTATCTCCAAGCATGATTTGCAAGTTAGTCTTCTTTTCAACCAAATTTGAGAGGGCCTCTTTGTACCAAGTGAAGTGCCTTGAGGCTCCACTATCAATCAACGAATGATCCAATGTATCCGGAGGAGAGGCAGTAGATAAAGCGGAAATAAGATAAAATTCATTTTGTTTTTCTACAACATTACTTTCCTCATACCTGGAATTTCTTGATCTTTTGGGAGGACGACCATTTCCATATTGAGCAGCGGGAGCATTTCTTTTTCCTTTGTTGTTGAACTTGTTGTTCCTTTGATTGCCATTGCCTTTGTAGTTGTTGTGGTTGTTGTTGTCATCATCCCTTGGAGTATCCTTCTTGTGAGGACACTCTCTAGCATAGTGGCCAAACCTGTTGCAATTGTAGCATCTTCCTTTTCTTCCTTCTTTGAATCTTGACTTAAATCCTTGACCTTGTCTTCTTGGACCAACATTGTTCTTCCTTTTAGCATGAGTGGAGAAAGCGGTAGGATTATTTCCATTTGAGGGCTTATCTCTTTCCATCATCCTTATTTCTTCTTGAGTGCATCTAGCCAATAATTCATCAAAACCCGAAATCCTGTCATTGTTGAGGATGGTGGTGTTAAACACATCCCATTCTCTTGTAAGACCTCCAAGTGCAATGAGAGTGACCTCTCTGTCACCAACAACTTCTCCAATAGATAGAAGATCATTCTTGATTTCGGTAATCCTCATGAAGTAGGATTGAATGTCCTCTCCTCTATCCATCTTGATGTCTTTCAACTTGTTCTTGAGAAGGAGAACTTGATTTGCATTGTTTACTTTGAACATCCCAACCAGCTTGTCATACATCTCATTAGATGTTTCTAAATCAGAAATATAGGCAACCAATGGCTTGTGAATGGAATCTACAATAATTTTCTTAGCTTTGACCTCACCTTTTTTGTACTTTGTTTTTGCAGCAATGAGTGCATTTGAAGGACGCTCCACCATTCTTCCCTTTACATTGTCCATAGCATCATTCTCTTCCAAAGTCAAATCCAATGACATCTTCCATGCATGATAGTTGGATTTGTCCTTAAGCTTATCCTCGGATTTGAAGTATGATGTAGTTGTCATTGAAACTAGCCCAAAATTCTTGTCCAACAACTTTCCTTAGTGATTGCTTTTCTCACTCTTGCTTGGGATTTGTCTTCACTTGGGCTCTGATACCATGTTAATTTTAGTTAACAATGGTATGTTCTATGTGTAGCACAATTTAATTCAATGTTCCTTTAGTAGCCCAATAACAGTTTCCAATATCCAATAGCAATCACAATAATCACATTGACAGTAAAGGCAGATAGAACATAAAATAAACTGCAAAAGACAAGCCAAGACAAGAGGATGCCAGAATTTGCGGATGCCAGGGAAAGCCCCCAATGTGGGGAAAACCCTTTGACCAATTCTTCTTATTATTAAATGAAAAGTTTAGCAGAGAGAGAGAGAGAGTACAAAAGTCAAATAGACTTTGCCCAATACAAAGTCAAATAGACTTTGCCCAGTACAAATCAAATAGACTTTGCCCAATACAAAGTCAAAACAACCCTGTAAATTTCTGCAGTCAACTGTAGTCAAACTTCAGCACCAACTAGAAAGTCAACACTGGTAAAAACAACAACAAATCTTCCTCAAAGCAGCGCGGTCTTCCTTGGTCAAACTCAACTTGATTAGGAGGATAAATTCAGCCCAAAACAACTCTGTCAAACTTGGTCAAAGGAGAGAGAAGACTGCTGTAATTTTTTGTGGTCAAACATTAGTCAACACAGGTCAACCAACCCAGAAATCCTCAGTTTTTGTGCCCAGCAATGCGGCCTGGAAAAATCAAATCTTTGACCCAAAAATCAAAGTCAAACTCAGTCAACAATGCTTTGGTCAACACTGGTCAAACCTGTATTGACGTCTGAAAATCGACCTGTAATTTTTGCCTAGAAATTCTGTCATCCTAGCTGCATGTGAGAGAGAGAGAGGCTGCCCAAGCTGTATGAACCAATCTAATGAAGATAGAGAGAAGAATGTGTGAGTGATGGATGTGCAAATGAGGTGTGAGGTCTCTTATATTTATACACTTTGTTGTGGGTAAAGAGACACATCCATTGGGCTTGTTGAGCCTACATAATGATGAAACTGACCTGATCAATTTGCATATGTGAGGGCATAAATTCAAAATCACACTTCTGCTTGTTCGAGTGAGATGATCTTTATATCAATCTTGGATCTCTTGAAAAGGGGAATCCAATGCAATCATCATGTCCACCAAATGCGCTGTCTCAAGGTAGAATTTGGCCCTAGTTGCCAATTTTAACATAAATCCATTTGTTATTGTCTTTATTTCCATGCAAGGGGCAGCTTAACCAATCTTCCCATGAGGCTGTGTGCCCCCAAATGATTTAAAAACATTATCAGCTAGCACTTTAATCTCGATAGGTTTTATGGTTGCAAGCGAGTTCATAGGATGGTTAGCAATTTGCTTGTTCTCAATGTTGAAGCCTTTTTCTACATTGTCAAGACTATGGTTTATGTCTTCCAATACAACATCATGAGGTACATTCAATCCTATCAAAATACGATTCTTGAGCCATTGTTTCTCTTTAACAAAAGTTTCAAGTCCAATTTAGCTTCAGAAGGAATCATGGAATGTTTGAATAGAAAAACTGTCTAAACAGATTTCACAATTAACAGTGTTGGAAACCAACTTCACAATGACTTCCACTTGAGGGTTCTTTTGAGGAGCTAACTTTTTGTTCTGATTCTTCACTACTTTGTTTCACTCACACTGCTTCGTTGTAGATGTGGTGGGGATTCTATTGGTTTGCTCTATTCAATCACTTTCTGAAGTCTTCAGAACTGTACACATTGAGGTTCTTTGTTTGACAAAAGGACCTCATCTTGTAGAGGAGAACTCCAGTAAGTAAATTCTGTGTAAGTATATAAGTAATTGTATTATTGATGGAAAATATGAATGGTGAGCTACATCCCCTCGCACAGTGTACCTAAATAGGCATTGAATAGTCACGAGGGTTTGATTGGTCATGCCTTTTGACCTTTCGTTTACATAATTAATTTTTATTAATGTTAATTAACTAATTAATTAATTAATTAATTATTATATATATATTTTTATGAATTATTTATTCATAACAATGCCACCCCCTTTAGAGATGCTTTGTCCTCAAAGTTTTCTCTAGTTGAACATGTTGCTATGTAGTATGGAGTGACATCTTTATGTTGGCTGGTGACATCTTTATGTTGGTTGGTCTTCATCTTCCTTGAATGATGACATTCTGAACTTATGTTTTTTCTCAATAATCTTTGCAGCATGTCTACCTTCTTCAATAGTTTTAGGTTTGTATAATTTCAACTCTCCACATATATACTCCTTAAGTCCACATTTATACATTTTTAACAGTTCTTCATTCGTAAATCCTCTTTGTCTTATAGCTTATACTTCCCATTCGTGGGTGTATTCGCTTAAAAACCCTTTTTGTTTGAGATGAACAAATTTTTCGTAGATATCATTTTCTTCTTCGTCATGAAACCTTTTTAGCAAGACATCTACAATTTTTTTTCCAAAGGATTGAACGAGCTTCACATTTGTTGGACCACCATAGGAACCAATCATATGCCTCAACTCCCAAATTGTTGGATGCAGTCATGATCTTTTCTTGTTCACCTATTGGCTGGTTTGACTAAAAAATGGCCTCCATTTTATTAACCCAAACAATAACGCCTCTATGATCTTTACCATCGTATTTTGGGAGCTCCCTCTTAATTCGCTGATAGTCTTTTTTTGGAAATTTTGTATAGTACTGACTACCTGAGAAGTGTATTTGCGGCATTTGCAGAATTTCATCATTTGGGAAATCTTCACTTTCTGGAGTCTTTGGACTTTGTGTTGGTTCTTGAGCAATTAAAGGATTAAAAACTGAATTAAACCCTCCCATTAACTGGCTCTGCATTCCTAGCAACATTCTCTCAACGTTATCTATTTTTTTAATATCACTTGCCATTTTCTCTTGAGTTACAATTATCCTATCTTGACCTTCTCCTAACTCTACTTGCTTCTTTTTGACATTATCGAGGTGCCATCGTACTTTATCGAGGAGTTCTTGAATATTTGTTTAAATTGGCATTGTCATTATTACTTCCCATGTTGTTTTTCTTTTTCTATTTTGGAGAAACAATATTTTGTATTTTGTATTTTTTTAAATTATATAATTAAATTAATTATATAATTATACAACTATATAAGATAATTATATAATTAAAAAGTTATATAATAATTAACTTTATAATAAGTATTATATAACTCTAATGTGTATATATATATAATTTTTAGAAACTACTCTATGTAATGGTACGATAGGAAAATGATTCCACCGATTCCAATGTACACGACCTTTGACCCCGGCGACTCAATTTAACGAAATTAAGTTAAAAAAAAAGTGATGGGCAGTCAGGGGCTAATGGTCAGGATAGACGACAGTTGACTGGATGGAATAGATGGTGGCTTGTTGGGAGACTACAAAACAAGAACATGTTGGAATTGTCGTACTCTGGGATGCGCTGTATATGATGTTTGGGGTGGAGAAAACGTGACGATCAAGACAGAACACTATCGGCAACGGATTACAGGGTTTGGTCGCAGACAGGGCAATGATCTTGGTTTTTTAGTGGGGAATAGACGTAGACAGGACCATAGAGAAACGATGCTGGGCAGATGATGATTCACGACGGTTGGGAGAATATGGTTGACGACGGAAAGAAAAAAAAGTGGACCACGCAAAACAATGAGTCAGTGATGGACTGAGAGAAATACAGTGGATGCATAAGCAACGGAACACGGTGTCAGCACGAATGAACTGACAGGGAGGTAGCAAAAGACATTCTTCAGAGGACCGAAGGCTCCAATACCATTGTAGAGGAGAACAAAAGTAAGTAAATTATGTGTAAGTATGTAAGTAATTGTATTATTGATGAAAAATATGAATGGTGAGTTACATCCCCTCAGGCGGTGTGCCTAAATAGGCATTGACTAGTCACGAGGGTTTGATTGATCATGCCTCTTGACCTTTCATTTACATAATTATTTTTTATTAATGTTAATTAACTAATTAATTAATTAATTATTATATTATTTTTTTATGAAATATTTATTCATAACATATTTCAGTAACATAACTAACAACTTCATCTTCTTTAGAGTTGCAACAACATTCACCCAAGTTATTGCCTCTTGTTCAAGTCATATAACCCTGTTTATTCAACTCAATACCTTCACTTGCATCTGTGCCTTGGATTTCCAATCTCAATGGTTGTAACTTCCTTCTTTTGCAACTGAATGTTGCCTCGCTATTGGTTGTAGAAACCTTTAGCTGTGAAAACTCATCTTTTGTAAACCAAAGTGGTGTTCCAAATGTATGTTGAAATATGTAGCTAGGTTCGGTCTTCATAATGTCTCTTATAATATTGATTTTATGTATTTGATGTAAAGAGAAAAGAAAAATTTATTATTGTTATTTTATAGCATGAGTTTCATGCTCAAGGTCAATTTATTTATAGGTCAAGCACCCATTGTGTGCTTCTAGGGTTTGTCATAGAGTCAAGAAGTCAATAGAGTCATTGTCATATGTAAAAGACCCCATTGGGCATCTTGTAACAAGTCAAAAGAATTTATTTGAGTCAAAATTGTGTCAAAAGACCCTCCAAGATCAAGTTAGCCTACAAAAGGTCAAGTCAACCTCATGAAGGCAATTCGTACCCCTTGGAAGCCTATATATAAGTGCATTCGACCTCATTTGAATCATACATCCAAGACATCCGATCAAGCAAGAGAAGTTCAATCACAAGAAGGAAGAAATAAAAGAAGGACGAAGAGGAAGAAGAAGGAAGTTGAAATCGAAGTTTTTGTGTCTCTATCTCTCTCACATGTGTAAAGGAGAACTAGGGTTTCTGAAGCTGCTAGGTTGAAGTTGTGACGCTGCTAGGTCGAAGTTGTGAAGCTACTAGGTCGAAGTTGTGAAGTTGCTAGATCAAAGCTGCCAAGTCGAAGTTGTTGGTGACGCTGGTAGGTCGAAGTTGCTGAAGCTGCTAGGTCGAAGTTGCAGAAATTGTTGCTGGAGGTCGATGTTGCTGGAAGGTCGAAGTTTGTTGTTGGAAGCTGTGTAAGGAAAACTTATCAAGAAGGAAGGTTGACCTGGCCTTGGAGGGGTCTCTGTCTTTGGTCTAAGGTCTCAGAATTCGTCATTTGAAGATTCTATAAGAAGAGAATAATTACTTGTCGATTTTCCTCTCTAGGAGAGGTTTTGGCCCTGGCTAGTAGCCTATATCCTGTGTCCATTTGTGTTATTGATCTTCATAGTTTGGTAGCTATTTGATGATAAGAACACTATAATAATGAAAAGAAGAAGAAGCTAATTATAAGTACAAGAAGTTTAAGTAAAATAACATCACAAGCAGTTATCAAAGATAAGAGAAATCACCCTAATCTAGTTGCCCTTGATTTCTCAACAATGTAGAGGGTAGCATATCCTGATATCTATCATCAATATCTCCTTCAAATGGCTTTCCATGTTTTGTTCCTAAATAGGGATTTTGTTGTATTGTCGTTGGAATGATAGCCAAATTGAGTGGAGCCACAAGAAGTAGACCTCTACAACTATTTGTTTCAAAATATAAACCAAAGCGAGTTACAAGATTTGATTTTGCAACCCCGCTGGTGGACTCCATTAACCTGCAACCATTGTACAAAATTGTCTAGATGTCCCTTTCTTCAACGGTCTTAGAGCAATCAACCTTGCATGTACTTGAAGAAGCCTTCATCGACAATTTAGTACTGTCTTAAGCATTCAAATCCATTTTTGGTTCTTCTTGTTCTCTTCTCCAAACCTTGGTGTATTTTTCTTTATGCCTGGTAGAAATATCTTCTTATTTGGTTTGTTTAGGAAACCATCTCATGCTACTTCTATAGTCACGTGCTATATGCCTAAAATTGTTGCATTTGTAACACTCTATACTATACTTGGATAATGGAGCAAATGAATTATTATTTTTGTTATTGAAGACAAAATTATCTCTGATTCTATTGTTTGCAAGCTTATTCCTGGGGGTTTGGTGAGAACATTTGTCATAATCATTATAAGCTCTACACTCCTTTGCTTGATGTCCAAAATTTTTGCATAAGAAATAGTCACCAGGAAAAATTGTTTGATACTTGGCTATGTATAATTGCCTTAATGGAACGGTTCTTCTTGAGTTGATCTGCTTCGGAGAAGATTGTTGGTCCTTGCTCCTTATTGTATTGCTACTTGCATTGTGAATGGACTTCTTGAGAGAATCAACATAGGTTTTTGGTGTAGCAATGTTTCCAAACTCAAAATAGGTCGACTTCCCAGCTGGCAGGCTGACTTGGTCTTGAACAGTGTTTTGACACTTTTAATGACAAAAATAATTTTCTTTACAAGTTGCAATGTGCTCGATGGGGTCTTCAACTTATGACAATGATTCTTTTGACTTCTTGACCTAGGACAAACCTTAGAAGCACTCAATGGGTGCTTGACCTATAAAATAAAAGACCTTGAGCATGAAACCCATGCTCCAAAAATAATAATAATAATTTTTCTTTCATTTTACAATATACAAGAATCAAAAGTACATTTCATATTTATGAAGACTGAACCTAGTTACACTTTTTTCAACACTCCCTCTTAACTAGGGAGGTATTCATAAATAGTACATGGACATTCTCAATCTGAAGAGATCTCGTAAGAAGAGTCGGATTGGTAACCTATCTGTTTAGCATCATATCAACCAACATTGTCACATAGCAAGGCCTTGACTAACAACTCTATCTCTCCACAAGATCAGAGCACAATGCTGGCGAGACTAATGATTTATAGACACCATCATTATTATCTCTCAAGGTACATACTCCACCGGGGTGTTCACAGAGTATGTCCTTCCTTGGACTATTCCTATCTTGGATAGCTAGTCCTCAAAGAATATCGATCCTCAACTACTCTTATCTTGGATACCCTACCTCATCCTCGAAGCGTATTAGATGCCAGGTGCTCACCCAATCCTCCATTTTGTCTTTCCAAGTGAAGACAAGAATGGTGTGTCTATCTCTCCCTCTTAACCAGGGAGGATATATCAGCCAAACCAAGCTTGTCTATCAAATACACAGGCTTCTTATTAGGAGGAGATTTTGTCAATATGTCAGCGACCTGTTCATCGATGGAGATACATTGTAGCTACAACATACCATCTTGTACTAGCTTCTAAATGTAGTGATATTGTTGTTGATATGCTTTGTCTTTCCATGAAACACCGGGTCTTCACTATTCAAACAATATTATACCACTGGTGTTATCACAATGTATCACTGTAGGGTCCATTGGTCCTTCAAATAAGTTGTACAACAACTTCCTCAACTAGACAACTTCTCTGCTTACTTCACACGCTGCAATATACTCAGCCTCAACACTACTCAAAGCAATCGTATCTTGCTTTCTGCTCATCCATGAGATCATGGAGGATCCCAAACTAAAACATCCTCCTGTAGTGCTTCTTCCATCTTGCTTATTGCCTCCCTAGTCGGAATCTGTATATCCAATCAAGTGGACATCATTCCTCCTATCATATTTCAGGCAGTAGTGGATTGTTCCTTGCAGATATCTCAATATGTGCTTGGCTTCTATCCGATGATCATGCTTCGGCTGCATTTGGAACTGACTGAGAACATTCATTGCAAAATATATGACTAGGCGAGTATTCACTAGGTATGTCCGTGAGCCAATCAAATGTCTATACCTGGTAGGATCCACTGGGCTAGATTTATAACTCCTTAGTCTCTTCAAGTTTGTGATCATCGGGGTTGTCATTGGTTTGCAATCCATCATGTCAAACCTCTTCAACATCTCGATCACATACTTCCCTTGACCTAGGTAGATCTCATCAAGTCCCTGCCAGACTTCTAGTCCCAAATAATAGTGCATCAACCCAAGATCCTTCATATCGAATTCTGCTGCTAGTTGCTTCTTGCATTCTTCAATTCGACCTTCCACACCTGTCAAGAGAAGATCATCCACATACAAAATAATGATTACAAGCTCACCCTTTACAACCTTGAAGTAAAGGTTCAGATCAACAAAACTTTTTGTGAAGTCCAATCTTTGAAGGTATGCATCCATCCTTGCATACCATGCCCTTGGTGCCTTCTTAAGGCCATATAAATCCTTCTTCAATTTGCAAACATATGCCTCTCTATCTTTGACTTCAAATCCCAAGGGTTGCTCTATATAGACTTCCTCATCATTTGTGCCATTCAGGGATGTAGTTTTAACATTCATTTGATGTTTATCCCCTCCCATCGGTGCTTCCAAAGAGACCAATGATCGAATAGTTGTATATCTTGCTGTTGGAGCAAATGTTGTTGAAGAATCGAGGGCAAAGTAGTGTAGTGTGATTCTTTGTTACTTGATAACAATTTGTGGTGTCATTTTACTTTTTCTAGTTAGCTTAATCTTCTTCTTCTTCTTATTAATGCATGTGTGTGTACTTCATCAGACTGCTACCAAAACATAATAACAAGAACACAAGATGTTGGCTCTCTACCAGGGCCAAAACCTCTCTTCTCTTGAGAGGAAAACCCTTTGATGAATTTCTCTTATTGAAGCTTCTATTGATCAATGCCAAACCCTAGACCCTTGACAAGAGTATCCTCCAAGCAAAAGTCAAGTCCTTCCTTCTTTCTGCACCTTATTTCCCGACACTTCTTCCAACACTTTGTTCTCCGACACTTCGTCCTCTTTCTTCCGGTACTTCGTTCTCTTATTATGAATCTTATTCTTCTTCTTTGAGTCTTCTAGATGAGATGTTCCTCTTCTATCCCTTGCTCAAGTATACTTCAACTTTGACCAACCGAAATCCTTCTTGAGTGTATGACTGTTATGTTGTTCTGCTACCCTAGTTTCTCGCACGTGTGGAGAGTATTGCTAGGTGGTGTATGCCCTTCTCCTTCGCTTGAGTGTCTTTCTTCCACACTGGAGGAGGAGGCCTTGTAGGCCTAGTTTCAGCCCAAACGAAGGTAGGTGAGTGTCTATAGGTTGCTGCTGTCCTAGCCGCAGGGACAACCCTCAGATTTCCTCGCACGTGTGACTGTAGCAGCCCCAAAACAGACTTCTAGCCTTCGGTGGTGTACCCTTTCTCTTCGCTGCCTTTGGAGACCCTCTTACTTCGTTCTTTCTTGCCTTTCCCTTCGCAGATTTCAAAGCTCAGTTGATGCATTCTATTTGGAGTGGACAACCTCTATAAATAGAGGATTGTCCCTCCATTTAGGCCGACTAGTCAACTATTTGTAGGCCGACTTTGAGGGCAGATTGTAGGCTGATTTGTTGAGCAGTTTGCGGATAGCTTCCATGGTGGTGTAGCATGCTTGAAGGAGCTTCTTGAAGGTGCCATGTCATAGGAGTAGACTTGACTTTGCTTGGAGGTTTTCCCTTTGACTTTAATATATATTTATACATGGTATAACATGCCCTTAAGGCCTTCAATATTTTATCTTGACTATTTGACTCACCTATAACACTTTGACATGTTCTAGACCTACTTCAATTTCTTTTCTTGAATAAGTACAAATATCAAAAGTACATTTATGAAGACCGAAGCTAGTTACACTTCCTTCAACAAATGTCTCTTTATAATTGATGCCTTCTTGTTGAGAGAAGCCCCTAGCCACAAATCTTGCTTTATACTTGTTAATACTTCCATTAGTTGCATGTTTAATCTTGTACAACCACTTGGAAGTTACCACAGACTTGTCTTTAGGCCTAGGTACGATCTCCCATACTCCATTCTTCATTATCGATTGGTATTCTTCGTTCATAGCATCTTTTCATTCTTGATGATTGACAACTTCTTCAAAAGTGGATGGTTCTGCTTCTATTAATTTTGACATATATGCTGCATACCCTAAATACCTTTTTGGTTTCTTGCTTTCTCTGAATGTGCCCTTAGCAGCTCCATGTCTCTCTACATCCAATAGAGTAGATTTTAACCAGTTAGGTCTCTTTCTAGTCTCAGGGATTACCACAAGTTGTATAGGTTCACTGGGACCTTCATCTTCATGGTTTGATTCTTCTTCCTCCCTAGTGACTTCTTCAAATATCGGAAGTTCTTCATCATCAGAGTCCATAGGGAGATCCATTGATTTCTTGAATGCAATACTTCCACCAAATATTACATCTTGATTGACTTCTATTCGATGTCCTTCTTTTATGTATATCCTATAGGCCTTAGAAGAATTACTGTAGCCAACAAAAGTTCCCTTCATGCTTGATGGATCCAACTTCTTTCTCTTATCCTTTGGTATATGAATATAAACAGGGCATCCAAAAATTCGGAGATGATCTATGCCTAGTTTCTTCCCAGTGAATACTTTTTCAGGAGTCAAGTTATCTAGTGACCTGTGGGGACGTCGATTTTGTATGTATACAACTGTTTTTGTTGCTTCACCCCATAGGAATTTCGACAAATCTTGATCATGTAGCATTGCTTTCACACTTTCTTCAATGGACCAATTCTTTCGCTTTGCAACTCCATCTTGCTCGAGATTATATGGGACTATTGTTAAAATTGGCAACTAGGGCCAAATTCCACTCTGAACAGCTCCTTTGGGAAAGATTATTACAACATTGAATTCCTCTTTTTGAGAGGACCAAAATCAATTTGAAGATTGTCAAATTTGGATAAGGAAAAGTGGGTTTTTGAATTTTTGTTTCTCTCATGTAAATTAACAAGGTCAGCCTCACCTATGTGTCAGCGTAAGAAGCTCAAAATTCACGTCCCTTCATCTCCACCAATTTGTATATATAGAGGAGCCTTCTCCCTCATTTGAGACACATCAAAAGGCAAGGATATCTCTAAGGCAACGAGGCTTAAGGAGGACGAATTTGAGTGGGACTGTTTTGGTTAGGGTTCTGGTCTCAACAGATCCGAGTTCAGGAGCAAAACTGCGCTTTGGTCTCATGTTAAAATTGACAACTAGGGCCAAACTCCATGTGGGTCTACTTATTCATGGCAACTGATATTTTTCTTGGATTCCTTTCATCGAGAGGTGTAGGATTGATCTAAAGATCATCTGATTCCGACATGTATTCATGGAGATATGAATTTATTTGTGTGATGAGACAATTCGTCATGGTCGGCCAACAACCAAGTTGCCCCCACTTGTGCTCAACGTTTTAGTATAAAAATAGGTGGCTTGTTAGTCATTTGGACACACTCTTCTTATGATCTCTTCCTCTCCACTTGTCTTTAGATTTTGGTGGAAGGAGGAGTCACTAAGAGGATACGCTGCCCTAAGAGGAGTTACCCTAGCCCCACTTACAGTCAAAAGGAGAAGGCATCTACGCTATCTTATATGCAGTCAAAATGAGGGTTTCCTAGCAGCAAGGAGGGAGTTTCTAGCAAGCCTTAAACGTTGTCCAAAAGAAGTTTATACACTGTCATGAGGTGGTGTTCTAAATTCTAGCAAGCCTTAAACGCCATCCAAAAGAAATCTATACGATGTCCTAAACACAGTGTCCAAGCCACAATCAATAAGGGTTTATACGCTGTCATGAGATGGTGTTCTAGCAAGCCTTAAATGCTGTCAAGAGAAGGTTTTCCATATGATGCATAAAGGAACTTCAACGCAGAGCAAGGGGATAGCAAGTCCTAGTGCTAACAAATGTGTTATGCTGCTGTTCTAATTGAAACACAGTCATGAAGGATAGATGCTAAACGTTGTCATGGAAGATCTATCCTACCCGCAGTGAAGAAGTAATTTCAGTCTCCTAGATGTAACACTTAAGGCAGCAAGAAGGGACACTTATATATACAACCATTATTCGCTATCCTTAAGTATCATGAAGAGTGTAACTATAGCCTAGCTGCTTTGCTAGGCTACAAGCCATAGCAAGCAGCTAAGGCTGGTAAGATACAATATTGCAGTGCAATGATGGTGCAGTGAGGTGCATGGAGCAACATGGTGTAGTAAGGTGCATGGAGCAGCATGGTGCAGTAAGGTGCATGGGCAACATGGTGCAGTAGGCTTCATGAAGCAACATGATGAATGGTGCAGCATAGTGCACAGTGACAGTGGTGCAACACAATGATGCATAGTGCAATGTAATGCATAGTGCAACATGATGATGAAGAGCAACACATGATGAGGTACAACTCAGTGATGGTGCAACATCATGCAACACAGTGATGATGGACATGGTATGATGGTGCAGCATGGTGCAACATAGTGATGATGGAGATGGTGATGGTGTAGCATGGCGCAACACAGTGATGATGGACATGCTATGATGGTGCAACATGGTGCAGCTTGGTGCAACACAATGATGATGGACATGGTGATCGTGCAGCATGGTGCAACACAGTGGTGATGGACATGGTGATGGTGCAACATGGTGCAACACAGTGATGATGGACATGGTATGATGGTGCAGCATGGTGCAACACAGTGATAGGTACAACAAGGTGATGGAATCACCTGTGTTCAGATCAACTACCTCATGTGACATCTTCTTAGAGAAGATCTCTGCTCTTATTTTGACAAGTCAAAGTGTTGACTTCTAATGTATATGTACTATCTCTCTCTCTCTCTTTGCTGAACTATTGAAGAACATAAGAAGAATTGATCAAGGGTTTCCCCACATTGGGGTTTGTCCCTGGCTGGCGCCACATCTTGTGTCCTCTTGTCTTGGCTTGTTTTCTGCGATTTATGTTTATGTTCTATCTGCATTTTACTATCATGCTAAATGTGATTGCTAATCTGGAATTGATATTGAGATAATATGGAAAATTGAAGTAAATTTGCTCTCAACATAGAACATACCTAAAACTTAATATGGTATCAGAGGTGAGGTGAAGACAAAGCCCAAGCAAGAGTGAAAGAGCAATCACCAAAGACAGTTGGAAAGGATAAAAGGGTCAATGGGTTCCACATCCCACTTCAAATTCACCAAGGGTGAAGTCAAAGTAGAGAATATTATCTGTGTGGCGCAGCGGAAGCATCTGGTGGCCTACCTACGGGTCACTTCAATGGGAAGTCCGGATCTAAGGATGGAAGGAAAGACAAATGCCTTGCTTGCAATAAGTTTGGCCATTATGCGAAGGAGTGTCCGAATAGAAGGGACACATCACTTGATGACGACAACAATTATTCCAGGGACATCTTCAAGGAATGATAGGTACAATGGCAAAGGAAAAAGGAATGCAGGTCATCAAGGAAATGGCCGACTCTTCAAGAAAGCAAGGAACTCCAGGTATGAAGAATCAAATGTTGCTTCTGAGTATTATCTTATGTCGGCCCTCTCCAGACTCTTTGGGAATCTAGCTTATTGATGGTAGTGCTTCAAGGCACTTCATCGGATAGAAGGAACTCTTCCTAATTTGATAGAGAAGGAAACAATCGTGAAGATTATACTTGGAGTCAATGCCACTTATCCCGGAAAGGGTGTAGGGAATGTTACCCCTCAATAGAATGAGGGTAACACGATTCATTTACAAGAAGTTCTTTATGTACTTGATCCCAAAAGGAACTTGGTGTCCATTTCGGCAATAGAAGTCAAAGGTTTCAAGGTAGCATACATCGATGGAAAGGTACGTGTTTGAGAAAGGAATTTTTCACGAAATTCTTATTCTTGGGTTCAGGGTTAAGCAATTTGTATCAAGTTGCAGGAAGTCCATTGGGGACCATGTCAGTTGACACATCTCTTCTATAGCACTGAAGGTCTGCTTATTATGGGGCCCTACCCGATGTGAGTCAGATGGTGATAGGGTTGCTTGAATTGAAGAAGAGCATGGAGGTACATGTCCGAGATGTATCGAAGGAAAACTTACAAGGGGACCATTCCCCTCATGTAGCAAGTCCACAGATTTGGAACAAACTGAGGGGTTTGAGATTCATGATCGGGAATCTCATGTATGCAGGTGCAAGAAAGCCCTCTATGGCTTGAAGCAAACACCCCGGGCTTGGTATGAAAGGATAAACAACTATCTGATGAAGTTGAGATTCACTAGGAGTGAAGCTGATCCAAACCATTGTGTTAAGGTTGTGGATGATAAACCTCTCATACTGGTACCTTATGAGGACGACCTCTTTCTAACAGGTGCAAACCCTCTCATTTGCAAAAGTAAGAGGGAGTTGGATTTCAGATTTGGAATGGTAAACTGCAAGCCTGTGACTACCTCGATGGAGCTTAACTTTCAGAAGCTATGTGGTAGTGATGCCATACCTGATTTGAGAAATGCCTCTGAGTTTCATAAACTCATTCTAGCATTGATGTTCTTCATGAACTCCCATCTGGATATATGTTTTGCAGTTAGCATGTTGAGCTCATATGGTTGAGCTTCATAGGATTGGTGCCAAGAATCTTTTGATATCTTCAGGGCACAATCTCTCATGGATTGAGATACGCTGCCGGAAATGTGAAACTAGATGATTATTCTAATGCTGATTAGGCAGGTAGTGTGGAGGATCGCAAGAGCACTTCTGGGTGCTAGTTCTCTTTGGGTTATGCTTCGATATCCTGGATGAGTAGGAAGCAGAAGTCAGTTGCTTTGAGCACCGATGAGGCCATAACTGTGAGTATGGCCTCCTGTGAAGCTGTCTGGTTGTGGAAGCTCTTCAGTGAGCTATTTGGACACGTGCTGGATACCATCGTGATCTTCTGTGACAACCAGAGGGGGATTCGATTGTTGAGGAATCCCGTGTTCTATGATCGCTCCAAGCATATAGACATCAGGTACCACTTTATCTGGGATATGGTACATTGAGGAGCAAGAAGGCTCCATCGCATTGGGACTGATGTGCAGGTCGCCGATATTTTGTCGAAGCCCCTGGGACAAGTCAAATTCTTGACTTTCCGAGAATGACTAGGAGTCTTAGAGAGACTCTCTCCCAAGGGTCCTGTATGATATGGACATTTGAGCTCTGGGAGCTCCAGAGGGCTTGGGGGTGCATCGTGGAGTGATGAGCAACCATATGGTGAGTGGTTCAACCTTCCCCTAGTTGTCTGCTATGTAGGCAAGATGAGTGGTTCATCCCTCTCCTATCGAGACATAGTGATAGGGTGAGTGTTTTAGCCTTCCCCTAGTGATTTGTTGTGTACAGGGTAAGTGGTTCAGCCTTCCCCTAGTGATTTGTTGTGTACAGGGTGAGTGGTTCAGCCTTCCCCTAGGATACCCCTAGCGACATGTAGGCAGGATGAGTGTTTCATCCTTCTCCTGTTGAGACATCCTACCCATGCAGTCTGGGACTCATGGGAAGTTCCTCTCATCTGGCCAATGAGTAGGGAAATGAGGATAGGGACCATAGTAGTATCAATGGACACATCATGTTACTATTGTAATCCCTATGTTAGGATGATATTGTCTGGGATCAATTGGAACTGATTTCGGATCAGTAAGAGTGATATAACTCACTCTCTTTTGGAACTGACTTCAGGTCAGTAAGAGTGGTATGAGACACTCTCTGTTATATGGGACTGACTTCGGGTCAGTAAGGGATGGTATGAAACATTCTCGATCACTTCTTCGTCTTCATAGTTCGACAGAGCAGTGCAGTGCAGGGCACTGATGGCAGAGATAGTACAGTTTGGTAGATGGAGTTCTCCCTAGTTGAGAGGGAGTGTTAAAATTGGAAACTAGGGCCAAACTCCATGTGGATCTACTTATTCATGGCAGCTGATAATTTTCTTGGATTCCTCTTGTCGAGAGGTGTAGGATTGATCTAAAGATCATGCGATTTTGACATGTATTCATGGAGATATGAATTTATTTGTGTTATGGGACAATTCGTCATGGTCGGCCAGCAACCAAATTGCCCCCACTTGTGCTCAACGTTTTTGTATAAAAAGAGGTGGCTTGCTAGTCATTTGGACACACTCCTCTTATGATATCTTCCTCTCCACTTGTCTTTGGGTTTTGGTGGAAGGAGGAGTCACTAATAGGATACGCTGCCCCAAGAGGAGTTACCCTAGCGCTACTTACGGTCAAAAGGAGAAGGCATCTATGCTGTCTTATATGCAGTCAAAATGAAGGTCTCCTAGCAACAAGGAGGGAGTTTCTAGCAAGCCTTAAACACTGTCCAAAAGAAGTTTATACGCTGTCATGAGATGGTGTTCTAGCAAGCCTTAAACCCTGTCCAAAAGAAGTCTATACGCTGTCCTAAACACAGTCTCCAAGCCGCAGTCAATAAGGGTTTATACGCTGTCATGAGATGGTGTTGTAGCAAGCCTTAAACGTTGTCAAGAGAAGGTTTTCCATACGCTGCATAAAAGAACTTCAACGTAGAGCAAGGGGATAACAAATCCTAGTGCTAAGAAGTGTTTTATGTCGCTGTTCTAATTGAAACGCAGTCATGAAGGATAGATGCTAAACGTTGTCATGGAAGATTTATCCTACCCATAGTAAGGAAGTAATCTCAGTCTGCTAGCCGTAGCACTTAAGGCAACAAGAAGGGACACTTATATATACAGCCATTATTCGTTGTCCGTAAGTATCATGAAGAGTGTAACTATAACCTAGTTGCTTTGCTAGGCTGCAAGCCATAGCAAGCAGCTAAGGCTGGTAAGATACAATATTGCAGTGCAGTGATGGTGCAATAAGGTGCATGGAGCAGCATGGTGCAGTAAGGTGTATGGAGCAGCATGGTGCAGTTAGGTGCATGAAGCAGCATGAGAATGGTGCAGCATAGTGCACAGTGACAGTGGTGCAACACAGTGATGCATAGAGTAGCGTGATGATGAAGAGCAGCATGATGAAGTACAACGCAATGATGGTGCAGCACAATGATGATGGATATGGTGTGATGGTGCAACATAGTGATGATGGACATGGTGATGGTGCAACATGGTGCAGCAGAATGATGATGGACATGGTGATGGTGCAACACAGTGATGATGGACATGGTATGATGGTGTAGCATGGTGCAGCACGATGATAGGTACAAGAAGGTGATGGAATCACCCGTGTTCAAATCAACTACCTCATGTGACATCTTCTTAGATAAGAACTCTGCTGATATTTTGACAGGTCAAAGTGTTGACTTCTGATGTATATGTACTATCTCTCTCTCTGTTGAACTATTGAAGAACATAAGAAGAATTGATCAAGGGTTTCCCCACATTGGGGTTTGTCCCTGGCTGGCGCCACATCTTGTGTCCTCTTGTCTTGGCTTGTTTTCTGCGATTTATGTTTATGTTCTATCTGCATTTTACTATCATGCTAAATGTGATTGCTAATCTGGAATTGATATTGAGCTAATATGGAAAATTGAAGTAAATTTGCACTCAGCATAGAACATACCTAAAACTTAACATCTCAAGCATGTTTGTGAATGGGTTATGACTTGTTTTGCATGGGCTTCTCTCTCAACTAGAAGGCCGCAACTAGGAGACCCTCTTACAGTTGGGCCACAGGTCTAGAATGTTGAAGAAAGTGTAACTAGTTTTGGTCTTCATAATGACATGATCTTTGTATTTGATGTAATAAAAGGAAATAATTTATGTTTGTAATCTTGCTACACGGGTTTCATGAGCAAGAAGTGTCTCTAGATAAAACACTTCTTCTTGATGTCTTTAGGATTTATTTAAATGTCAAAGAGTCATGTCATGTGTATAGAAACTCTTTATGAGTTCATGTAAATATGTACAAGTCTTCAAGTTGTGTATCAGCCCTCCAAGACCAAGATCAATGCCTCAAACAAGCCTATCAAAGTCTGCAAGCAAAACGACAAGGATATAATTATGTCGGCTCCAAATAAATTAAATAAATACATGTCATGTCGGCTTGAAGAAATAGACATGTCGGTTCATTAACATACATCGGCTCATAAACATATGTCGGCTCATATATATGCTCACCACTATAAATACCCACTAGGGGTCAGCAAAAGACGGTCAAGGAATCTCGCATTTTTGTCTCTGAAATGTCGGGTGATGGAGCAGAAGATCTGTATTACAGTGGGCTAGGGTATCCACAAATGGCAGGCAAGTATATCGTTTTCTTTTGTGTGAATATTTGAGCAGATCCGCACTACAGGAAGGAGGGTACAGTCCTCGGATAGGGTGCAGGAAGGTGTGCTTCAGAGCCACAGTCAAGGAGGCAGAGAACACCCAAGAAAAATCTCGCATGAAGAAACAGAGTCTGACTGCACCTTGGCTAGGGTATTAGGTGCAGTCATGACCAATCCTGAAAATATAAAATGGACACAGATCTGATCTATATATACTACCTGTGAAACAGTGCTCGATGGACGAGGAAATAAAGGTCTCGGATGAGGGTATTGCAGTGAGGTCTAAACTGTATAGAGACCTAACCCTTACAGTGACAGTCTTCGCATCATATGGGAAAATATGACAAAGAGAAGTCATGGTATTCCTGTAGGATACTAGGTACAAGGATGAGCAGTAATGGATCTACTCTATAGAATCCACGAAGATCACATCTCTGCCTCATATATTACAGTCGCAGCATGACCAAAATGATGAAGTAAGGTCTCGGTGATGACAATAGTATTCGACATTCCTGCAGAAGGAGATATATGATCTCTACTCAGATCTAGTGATCTCCATGTTAATATGATCTCAGAGACAAATAAGGGAAAAAGGTATTTGCAAAGGAGTAGTACAGTGAAATGTTGTCATAGTCTTCATAGGGCAGAGATCCTAAAGACAACCATGGTGCAGCAATGATAAATGAAGTGAAATTGCTACAGCAATGAAGTTCTCAGAAGTGCAACTTTGAGGACATCAGTGAAAGCAACAGTGATGATGATGATCTCAGCAATGGCAAGGAAGAAGGTTGATGTCTTGGTCTTGGAGAGGCAGATTGTGTCAAGGGTCTTGGTCTTGGTATTCGTCAATGGAATCTCTATAAGAAGAATTTATGCATGGGTTTTCCTCTCCAAGAGGGAGAGGTTTTGGCCCTGGCAGATAGCCAACCATTTGTGTTCTTGTCTCTTGTTGTTTGATAGCAGTTTGATGAAGTTAAACTTACACATGCTAATAATGAAGTAAACAATCAAGTTAAGATAAATTTGCATTAACACTTCACAAATTGTTATCATGTATTGAGGAATCACTCTAAATATGCATGCCCTAGGTTCTTCAACATAGAAACACCTGCTCAGGAGGCCGAGCTGCTGTATTAGCCGCAGACATAACATTCTTGTAATTTGGTCACTGTTAGAAGTGATTTGGATACCTTAAAGGCGGCCCGTATAGCAGCTAAGTATAGTGACCTTGTTTAGAGTTCAAGCCGCATTGTTTGAAGGCCTTCAAGTACTAAAGAAAGGCTGTAGCAGCATAACACTGAAGCCCTATCCAAGATCCGCTGAGATAAGGACAACAATGGCTTTAATATGGGCATCAAAGGACAACATCATGAGAAATAAGGAAGGCCATAGTTGAAAGAATGAATTTTGATCCTTGACTACAATTATCAGCGGTTTCCCTAATCATATCCACCTTCTTCTATGATCTGCAGTTGCCCTTACCACAAGATTGATTGGGTCTTAGAGCAGTGTTATATTGGCAAGTCATTCTGACTCTAAATCATTGTACTCTCTCTCTCTCTCTGCTGAACATTTGATGATTTATAATAAGAATTGATCAAGGGTTTTCCCCATCTTGGGGCTTTTTCCCTGGCTTTGAGCCATATCCATTTGTACTCTTGTCATGGCTTGTCTTCTACCTTTTTTGTCTATGTTCTTTCTTCAGTTACTGCCAACATAATAATGGCTTATGTGATTGCAATAAAATGGTGAATTGGGCCTATATGACTCACTGAAGTAACTGACCTAAGCAAAGAACATGTTAGCCTAAAAATTAACATGGTATTAGAGCTTAGGTGAGGACAAGCCCAAGCAAGAGAGAAAGCAATCACTAAGAAACACTGACAAGTCTCCATGGTCTCCTTCCTCCTCAAAGATCAGACAGCATGGAGTATTAAATTATGAAGGTTTCTAATTCATGGGTTATATGCAGTGTTGCACGAAGCGCCCCCCCCGGTTCCAAGCCCCGAAGCGCGTCCCGTACGGAAGGGCCTAGGAAGCTTGGCCGGAAGCGGCGCTTCCGAATTCGGAAGCGCCGCTTCCTGGAAATTTGGAAGCGTTGTACGGAAGTACGCTTCCATACGCTTCCAGAAAAGCTTCCGGAAAAGCGTTTAGAAAATCGTTTTTTTTTCAATTTTTTTTTTAATTTTAGGTGAGTTTGCTTGTTGGGGGTGGGTCCACCTTGAGTTAGGGTGACGAATGAAGGCAAAAAAAATATAAATATAGCAGATGCTCCCTCATGGTAATGTTAAATTCTTAAACATTACCATGAAATGACTCAGGATGTTTGAGAGTGGTTCCAGCCTCATTGGACTTCATATGGAGAAAATAGAATTTCATATCCTATTCAAAATTCAGCAGACTTAACAGTTTTCAGGAATTCAGGATCAATGGGATTGTGGCATTTCATTAGATTATATCAAGTATGAAGGTATGCGATTAGCATTTAATCAAGAGCACCAAGCCCTATATGTACCCTAGTGTTGGTGGTGTTAATTGTTGAACTCCTTTGTCACGCGGCACGCCCTTAGCAAAAAATTACCTTTCAATCAAGTCAAAATCATCGATCAAACATGTTAAGCTTTTTCTACCATATTTTAAGTCTTGAATTAGGTAGTTTGATCAAAATTGGGCAATGTTGACTAATATCCCTAGACAATCGAGGTAGAGGCAAAGGCTAGACAAGAGGAGAAGAATCTAGATTCTAGATCATTAATGTAAAATGGATGTTATATCTATCTTGATTTATGCAAAAATATGCATGTTTTCATGTATTCTACAATTAATTTGGTATTTGGGATGTTTGTTTTGAGTATAAATGCAAAAAAATATAAAAATATATATATATATATATAGCAGACACTTCCGCGGACGCTTTGCTTCCTAGATTTTTGGAAAATGACGCTTCGGTGTCCCCGCTTCCAAAAACGCTTCCGCTTCGTGCAACATTGGTTATATGGTTTCGCTGGAATTTCCATTTATTGCAGAAGAGCGAGATTTGAAGGTTGAAGGAACAGCTAATTCGACCCTCATTAGGGAATCTCTTTTCAGAAGCTCTAAGGGTTGCAGTTCTGTGAATTTCCTTGTTCTAAAAAATCTAGGGTTTAGGGCACCTTTTTTGAAGCTCAATAAGATAAGTGAATAGTTGCAAGATTACGGACTGTGGTGCACAAAGTATATGAATCTGTTTGGCCTTATTTAAAGAACCCTATGTGAAGTCGACCTGTTACAATGATGAAAAAGACTATTTAAGTTCTATTGGAGTTTCAGAGCTACTTCACATTACAACTGTCATTAAGGTCTGCAGAATTATGGCCACAGTTTTGGGAATCTTGAATCTCTGACTACAGTGGCACTCTTTTGCATCATTTATCCAGATGACAAAGATCAGTGTTGTGATATTTTAGTGAATCTGTGAAAAGCCTGGCATCTTCTGCAGCAATAGTATCATCAAGGCCTTTTGTCATTGCCTCAAGAACATTGTGCTGACAAGGACTTTGGAACCTCGGCATCAAACCATCCTGTAGCTAGAGAAGGCTATCTCTGTGGTGGCTCTCCAGTCTGTTGAAGGTATGATTCGACCCTTAAATTGGGCTGACATACATACATGCTCTATGGTGACATGGCAGAGTCGCAGACATACATAGATGATATACATGACAGACATATATACTTGATCTTCTGTGATGATACTTATCCGATGTTCTTAAATCCCCTAACACTCATTCGATTGATCCGTCGCTAAAGCAAGTATTTGGAACTTACTTCTTGAGACTAATTCAAGAATACAAGTCTGATCGGCGATGCCCTAACAAGATTCTCAAACCGAGACACATCTGTGGATGATCTTTTGAAGCATAAATTCTGAGAACTTTGAGATACCGTGAAGAACCTTGATTTATCAAGGCATGTTTCAAGAAACATCAATCCCTGCAGTTCATAAGGGTTTTATGTCCCAAATTCACAGGTGCTGTAATTCTCCAGAAGATAGTGGCAAGAAACAAGTTCTTAAGCTTTATGGTTGGATGGAACCATTGTTGTTTGGCTTGAATACTTTAATGGTTTAAGGATACTGGTTTGGTATCTGTGGTTTCGCTCTTATGTGAAGTCAACCTTGTACATCAGTTAACTGATCTGGCATCTACACAAGTCTCTGACTGAATAAAGGTAAGAGGTCTTCAAGCTCAAGGATCCATTTTCAACAATTTAGGCAGAAGTATCAGTTTTTGAAAGTTAAATGCTCATCACTTTCATCTAAATAGAACAAGCTTCTAAGGAGGTCATCCTCAAGTATCTCTAGTCACAAATTACAATAGCACTTCAACTCACATAAGGTATGACTTCTGCATGAGGAAGGAATGACATCATATTTAGAGGCAGACCTATATCGGCATCATCATACACACATTTATATAGTAAGCATTAGAAAAAGGTAATTGGTATGTGTCTGGCATCCTTGCAAGTCATTGAAATTCTAATCTAAGTTGGATCAAGTCATGACCTTGGACATTTACCTCTCTGTTGAATTTCTAGCCCCTCTTCAAAATCCTCATCATACAAATAAAGTCTAGGAAAGAAGAGGCACAGTTCTCCTATTATTCTAGGCATCTCTAAAGTAAAAGGTGTTGAGTCTTCTATGTGTAAAGGAGACCTTGGACGTTAGTAAAAGCTTATCGCCTTGCTTTTCAGTGTTTGGACAGTAGCTCAAAAGGTAAATACATCTGTTCATTCTACCGAGATAAATGATGATAATTTATGTTTCTGTTTGAGATCCATGACTTGCACAATTGACATAAGAAAGCTCAATATTAGTTGAGCCATCTTGTGGAGACCTTCAGTTTTACAGTAGCTTCAGGCGTCAAGAAGTCAAAGCTTCTGAAAGCATTCGATTCTAGTTTTGAAAAGAAAAAAAAATATGAAAACTTCTGTACTGTCATAGGAATCTTCAGCAGCAGAGCAAAAACTTTGTTGAAGACAGGTCTCTAGGATAAGGTATTGAATCTTTAAAGGAGGAATAGTCTACCTGAAATGGAAACCTGAAGCTACCAGTCAAGGACAGAACCATGGCCAGTAAAGATTCTTGATTTCTTCATCATATATGGCATCAGTTCTGCTATGTGTGGCTCTATCCTATGTATGACTTCTCTGCTTATACAACTCAACATCTTCTATAGTCTCTTTTCTGTCCTGCATTATGTATAATATCATTACAGTTCAATAGCCATGATGATAAGATGTAACGATTGATGATCTTGTTCACAATCGAAGTTGTAAACAGGACATATGTGAATTTTGATAGCTTATCTTTTGAAAGGTCATTTACTATAAAGAAGCTACAGGGATCTGCCAGTAAAAGAATTTGCAACATCTTTTGGCTTTGATAAAAGGTGCAGCTCATGCAAAGCTTTTATTCTTGAAGAAGAACTAGACGAAGAAGTGCATGGCACTTTCGATCAAGTTCTCTGTTTCAGTTCTTATCAACAATGAAAATAGAGGTACTCGGAAGAAATTGCATATCAGATTCTATACCTTGACAAGCACGACAAGCAGAAGACCCTGAGTTCGATATCCTATTTGCAATCTCATGTAGAATGATTCTATAGGTATGAATACCCGAATGAGAAAGACTCCTCCTCTTTATGGATTGAGTAATTTGATGCGTTGGTAGTTGTCATCTAGCAATGAAGGATCATACAATTGTGTTGAGATAATCTCATGAGAAGATTTCTTCTTCTTGGTTGAAGAAGGACCATAATCAATCTACAACAAGACTTCAGAAGGAGGTATAAAATCCCTGATAACTTTGCTTGTCTGATTTTTTGATGAAAGCAAGTCATGACAGTTGAGTTTAATGACTCTGATGAACTGCATATAAGTTGCATAATTATGATTGGATAATTCTAGCACATGGACCAAAGGATTTATAGCAGGTTGCAAATGACTTGATGGTTATGGGCAAGCTTGCTTTCCCAATATTCAGAGGGAGATGTGATGTTTTAATGATTCTGATTCTCTAATTTATCGTTATAAGATCAAGATTATCTTTCTTCAGAAAGAGATTGAGAGTCATGGATAGACCCTACTATGAGGATCCCGACTATACATTGAGCTCTGGTAGACCTGGGGTACTTATTGAGATATGAGCAACCATATGGTGAGTGGTTCACCTTCCCCTATAGGTGCGCAATGTACAGGGTGAGTGGTTCACCTTCCCCTGTGATACCCCATGATGGTTGACATGTGTGTAGGGTGAGTGGTTCACCTTCCCCTACGATTGCGGACATGTGTGTAGGGTGAGTGGTTCACCTTCCCCTACTATTGATGACATATGCATAGGATGAGTGGTGCACCTTCTCCTATGGCATATGAGCTGGATGAGTGGTTCACCTTCTCTTGCGGATACACCAGTGAGAGATGCATTCAGGCATCTGCTTGTGGACACGTCGGTGGGATGTGGTTCATCCTTTCCCCACTTGTAGGATGCTTATTCCCTAGGATCTGTGGTTGACATGTCAGTAGGATGTGGTTCATCCTTTCCCCACGTATAGGATCCTTCCTACTATTGCTGGTTGGCATGCATGTAGGATGTGGTTCATCCTTTCCCTACTCGGTGATTTGCGTGCATGTAGGATGTGGTTCATCCTTTCCCTACGATGGATGTGATGTGCTTGTAGGATGTGGTTCATCCTTTCCCTACGTATGGTTATGACATGTGTTTGTAGGATGTGGTTTTTCCTTTCCCTACGTGTGATTGTGAGTAGGATGTGATATATTATTTCCCTGTTGATGTTCTTGCATCATCCTACCCATGTAGTCTGGGACACATGGGAAGTACCTCTCATCTGGCCAATGAGTTGGGAAAAGTGGATAGGGACCATAGCACTACTGATGGACGCATCGCGTATTGTCGTACTCCCTATGTCTAGGATGAATGATGTTTCTTCAACTTGATCACTTGGGATCAAGTCCGATTGGAGTTCACCCTTTGGTTATATGGACTGACTTTTGTCAGTGGAGAGTGGCAAGGTTTTGTGACTCACTCCCGATCAATTCTTCTTCATTATTACATCATGGTTCAACAACGCAGAGTACAAATGACGAAGATGATACATGTCGCCAGGATGGTATGATGGTTGATGATGGATTGGTAGGTGGAATTCTCCCTAGTTGAGAGGGTGTGTTAAAATTGGTAACTCGGGCCAAATTCCACTTTGAACAGTTCCGTTGGGAAAGATTATTACAACATTGAATTCCTCTTTTCGAGAGGACCAAAATCATTCTAAAGATTGTCAAATTTGGATAAGGAAAAGTGGGGTTTTGAATTTATGTTTCTCTCATGTAAATTAACAAGGTCAACCTCAACTATATGTCGACTTAAGAAGCTCAAAATTCATGTCCCTTCATCTCCACCGAATTGTATATATAGAGGAGCATTCTCCCTCATTTGGACACATCAAAAGGCAAGGATATCTCTGAGGCAACGAGGCTTAAGAAGGACGAATTTGAGTGGGACTATTTTGGTTAGGGTTCTGGTCTCAACAAATCTGAGTTCAGAAGTAGAACTGCACTTTGGTCTCAGGCATGTTTGTGAATGGGTTATGACTTGTTTTGCATGAGCTTCTCTGTCAACAAGAAGGCCGCAACTAGGAGACCTTCTTACAGTTGGGCTGCAGGTCTAGAAACACCTGCTCAGGAGGCTGAGCTGCTGCAGACATAACATTCTTGTAATCTGGTCGCTGTTAGAGGTGATTTGGATACCTTAAAGGAGGCTTGTATAGCAGTGAAGTATAGTGATCTTGTGTTAATTTTAGATAACAATGGTATGCTCTATGCTTTAACACAATTTACTTCAATGTTCCTTATGCAGCCCAACGACAATTTCCAATTATATCTAGTAGCAATCACATTAACTTAAACACATTGATAGTAAATGCAGACAGAACATAAAAACAAGTGCAGAAGACAAGCCAAGACAAGAGGACACAATATGTGGCGGATGCCAGGGACAAACCCCAATGTGGGGAAACCCTTTGATCAAATCTTCTTATTATTCTTCAATAGTTCAACAGAGAGAGAGAGTACAAATATCAAAATTACATGCCCAAAACAGTCCTGCCAAATTAGCAGTCAATGCAACCCTAACCAGAAAGTCAATGGTGGTCAAAGTTGCCCCAAAATGTCCTCCAAGTAGCTTGGTCAACAACAGAAGAATGTGGCCTGCCAAGGGAGTCAAAGTCAACCCAAAATCAGCTCGGTCAACCCAGTCAAAGTCTGTTGTAATTATGCGGTCAAACCAAAAAGTCATACGAGACCCTCATAGGAGGGTCGTTCCACGACTTCAAGTCGCTCTTGGAAGGATAAGAATTTGACCTTCCCCAAAGGCTTCGTAAGAATGTCTGCGACCTGCTTATCGGTCTTGATGTTTTGGAGCCTAACTGCTCCTTGTTGTACCATATCCCGGATAAAGTATTACCTAATATCAATGTGCTTGGAGTGGTCGTGGAACACGAGATTCTCTGATAGGCGAATCCCACTCTGGTTGTCACAGAAGAACACGATGGTATCTAACACGTGCTTAAATAGCTCACTGAAGAGCTTCCTCAACCAAACAATAGGCCATACTAGCAGCAATGTATTCGGCCTCGTTGGTGCTTAGTGCAACCGATTTCTGCTTCCTTCTTATCCAAGATATAGAAGCAAACCCCAAAGAGAGGCAACACCCAGACGTGCTCTTACGATCCACCACACTGCCAGCCCAGTCAGCATTTGTATATCCATGTAGCCTCAAACATCCGACAGTGTATCTCAGTCCATAGTGGATTGTGCCCCGGAGATATCTCAAGAGATTCTTAGCAGCAATCCAATGAATGTGATGAGGCTCGACCATATATTGACTCAACGTGTTCACAACGAAGCATATGTCAGGACAGGAGTTGACCAAAAACATTAGGGCCCACACAAGTTGATGATACTCGGAAGTTTTCACCAATCCGGGCCCAACAACACTTCCACATAACTTCTTAAAGTTGAGTTCCATCGAAGTAGTCATGGATTTGTAGTCCACCATCCCACATCTCTCAAGTAGCTTCACAATGTATTTTCCTTGAGAAAGGAAAATCTCACCCGAATTTTGCCAGACCTCCAACCCTAGGAAATAATGCATCAATCTTGGGTCCTTCATCTCGAACTCGAAAGCCAACTCCCTCTTTCATTGATGAATGAGAGGGTCATCACCTGTCAGAAAGAGATCATCCACATAAAGGATTAGAATGAGAGGTTTGTTCTTTTCAACCTTGAAGTATAGGTTCATGACAACATCGCTCCTTGTAAATCCCAACTTCATAAGATAGCTATCGATCCTTTCATACCAAGCCCTAGGGGTTTGCTTCAACCCATAAAGGGATTTCTTCAACCTGCATACATGTGTCTGATGATCTTGAATCTCGAACCCCTCGGGTTGTTCAACATAGACTTTCTCTTTAAGCGAACCATGCAAGAAGGTAGTTTTGACATCCATCTGATGTAAGCTCCATCCTTGCGAGGCAGCAAGGGCTATGATTGAACATATGGTGGTATATTGGGCAACCGGTGCAAATATCTCATCATAGTCTACTCCTACCATTTTAGAGAAGCCTCGAGCTCCAAATTTGGCCTTGAATTTCTTAGCACTCCCATCAGCGCCATTTTGAAGTGACCACTGACTTGTCCTTGGGTCTAGGACCCACATCCCATACATCATTCTTCATGATCGACTCATACTTCTCATTCATTGCATCCTTCCAAACTTGTTGCTTCATTCATCGCATCCTTCCAAAATTGTTGCTTTCATGGGGTGGTATATGTACCTTCCTGTCAATAAATGTCACCTTAAAACCTTTGTCTTCCATCACAGAAATAGAAACCAAGTTCTTTTTCAGATCAGGTACATATAACACTTCTTGTAAGTGGAGGGTTTGACCTTGATTTAAGTGAAGAGTAACAATCCCAATTCCTTTCACGAGATAAGTGGCATTATCCCCAAGTATAATCTCCATATTTGTTTACTTTTCAACCAAGTTTGAGAGAGCTTCTTTGTACCTAGTGAAGTGCCTTGAGGCACCACTATCAATCAACCAATGATCCAATGTATCCATAGGAGAGGCGGTGGAGAGGGCAGAAATAAGATAAAATTATTTTTGCTTTACAACATTAACTTCTTCATACCTCGAGTTTCTTGACTTCTTGGGAGGACGACCATTTCCATTTCGAGCAGTGGGAACATTCCTCTTTCCTTTGTTATTGAACCTGTTGTTCCTTTGATTGCCATTGCCCTTGAAGATGTTGTTATTGTTGCCATCATCTGTTCGAGTATCCTTCTTGTTAGGACACTCTCTAGCGAAGTGGCCAAAGCTGTTACAATTGAAGCATCTTCCTTTTCTTCCTTCTTTGAATCCTGGCTTGAACCCTTGTCCTTGATTTCTTGGACCAGCATTGTTCCTTCTCTTAGAATGAGCGGCGAAGGAGGTAGGATTGTTTCCATTTGAGGGCTTGTCTCTTTCCATCATCCTTATTTCTTCTTGAGTGCATCTAGCCAATAATTCATCAAATCCCGAAATCTTGTCATTGTTGAGGATGGTAGTGTTAAACACATCCCAATCTCTTGTAAGGCCTCCAAGTGCAATAAGTGTGAGCTCCCTGTCACCAATGACTTCTCCAATAGATAGGAGATCATTCTTGATCTCGGTAATCCTCATGAAGTAGGATTGGATGGATTCTCCTCTGTCCATCTTGATGTCTTTCAACTTGTTCTTGAGAAAGAGAACTTGATTTGCATTATTTACTTTGAACATCCCAACCAGATTTTCATACATCTCTTTAGATGTTTCCAAATCAGAAATATAGGCAACCAAAGGCTTATGAATAGAATCAACAATAATCTTCTTAGCTTTTACCTAACCTTTCTTGTACTTTGTTTTTGCAGCAGCGGGTGCATTTGAAGGGATTTTTTCCACTCTTCCTTTGACATAGTCCATAGTATCATTTTCTTCCAAAGTTGAATCCAGAGACATCTTCCATGCATGATAGTCGGATTTGTCTTTAAGTTTGTCCTCGGATTTGGTATGTTCTATGCTTTAGCACAATTTACTTCAATGTTCCTTATGCATCGCAATCATAGTTTCCAATTATATTCAATAGCAATCACATTAACTTAAACACATTGATAGTAAATGCAGATAGAACATAAAAACAAGTGTAGAAGACAAGCCATGACAAGAGGACACAAGATGTGGCAGATGCTAGGGATAAACCCCAATGTGGGGAAACCCTTTGATCAAATATTCTTATTATTCTTCAATAGTTCAACACAGAGAGAGAGTACAAATATCAAAATTACATGCCCAAAACAATCCTGCCAAATTAGCAGTCAATGCTGCCCTAATCAAAAAGTCAACTATGGTCAAAGTTGCCCCAAAATGTCCTCCATGTGATGCAGGAAAGTGTTCCCTCTGTGGACAGAGGCAACCCCTCTAGCCCTAGAGTGGGTTTAGTCACAACAAGGACAGATCAACAATAGATTTCCTTAAACAGTCATAGTTGGAGGCCTACCTCAACCGGTGGTCGATGGAGTTCCGTTGCGCTGCTCCAGCTTCCGCTTCCTTCTCCTCAATGAGTGATAAACCTGAAACAATGCAAAGGAAATACAACAAAGCATGTAACCGGAAAACAACAATGATCTATTTACTCACAAAATCAAGAAGTCATGAGCTATCAAGTAAATTACATACAAGACATAGGAAAACATTATTGATTGTATTAATAATGAAATAAGAGCAAGCTTACAACCAAAGTCTTGACGTCGCAAGCCTTCTCAGAGGGTCCAACCAGTGTATTTCTCAAGCATTCACTCTTTGGAGATGGATCTCCCAACATACAAAGTTCTCTTTCACTCATAAGTTTTAGCAGAAGGTTAATGGCACTTCACAACCTTCCATAAGCTATCAACAATCCCACACTTGTCACACCCACACCAGCTATCTAGCAAACTCACAAACACTAACAGCACTGCTCAATCCAAGAATTTACCAACTAGCTAATCATAGCAATGGTGAGTGTTTAAATAGGAGGAGTCTCCATAAAAGGTGGAAGATGAGCTTATCCCCAAGGAAGGTAGCACAAATGATGGAACTGCCATACCAGAGGAGGAAGGGCGACACAAACTATGCCAACAACCAGGTCTGGAGACATCCAGAAGGCCGACTGTTGGAACAAATTCGCCCAATCTGGATCATCGCGATCTTATAACTAATCTTTAGCGCTGACATCGCTAGCAGACAACGTAGCCAGTCAGATCATCGCTAAAGATAGCAAGTAGCCTCGCGCCGGAGCATGAAATTGCATCGTCGCGGGAAACAGATGTACTTCCGTGTTGGAAGCGCGGCCTGATTATTTACAACCGCTGTTCATTGCCTATATTAAGCCCAGAGTCGCGATGAGGCATAAAACTTAGGAAAAGTAGGTCACTTGGCAACATCAGAGAGCATTTGTTCAGTATGAGCATATTTCATTGGGACACATGACACAACAGAAAGATTGGGGTGAAAGCAGTGACAAATTACTGTGTAACTGATACCCCCTAAAGTATGAAGCCTGAGAGTGGGAGGGGTGAAATGCTTTACGAAACTCACTGAGTTGGAACACCATCTGGAAGAAATTTGCAGGCGCAAGTACAACTGATATCTCTGCTAGTGAAATACATGTAGTCTAGGCATGGGTGCAGCCATCCAAAAGACATACGAACTAGGTCTGTGGTATGGACGCAGCCAACCAGCTAATAAGACCATGATAGTGATAAAGGTATGGTCGCAGCCATCCAAGAAGACTTAGGTATGGTCGCAGCCATCCATCAATGAGTCATGTAATCACGAACCAATCTACGCAGCCCGAACATGTGTAATCTGAATTCGGGTTCTTGAACTCAACCGATCATAGTACAAATTCTAGCATGCGAATAGATGTGCTAGAGTCTAGCATGATAGAAAGTCGCTTGATTACCGGTCAATGATGAAAACCGTTAACAAGCGCGAGAGAAACCACTAATAATGCCAATGGTTCTCAAGGTACTGTCTAGTACAATCCATGAAGTGTGAAAAATGAGCTGGAGTCGAACACTCGCAGAATCACCGAATCGACGACCAATGATGAAAGTTGACCGTCAGGTGCGAAGAACTTGCCATTGAGGCATGCAAGCTCTAAGGTACCAAAGGGGATCTCTAGATCAATCTCCTGGATAATGAGCTGATGTCAACAGGAGACGATCCGTTGCAGGAGGGCCATAATGTTTCCCCATCAACGACGCGAGATAAGGAACAAGCAATAGATGGTGAAACAGAGTATCAAAGGAGGAGGCAAGGATGTAAACTGCAGAAGGATTATACTCTTGAACATGTCGGCGACACGACTTTGGAGGGTGGCAGCATTCAGGTACCAAGGGATCAGAGGCTTTGATGGAAACAGCATGGATCAGATGGAATGAGGCTAAATGGCAACTCAAACCCACGGAAGGCCAAATGACGATGTATGGATATCCCAACCCGACAATAAGAAAAAGTGTCGATGTTCAAGAGTGATTAGCTGCCATGATGATTTTCAAATTTCCCCCACCATTGCTGGCGAGTACCCCAATTATTTTTGAAAACAAGCTTGAAGGGGATAGCATATGCTTGTAATATAAGTTCGATCTTCGGTCGAATCCAACCTAGTAATAGTTTAACGAGCCCTAGGGAGGAGAAGCTCGAGTCTCGTCATGGTGATGAGTCTAATGTCGTCAAGGTTTAACGAGTCCGACATAGGTAAAACTCGGAGTCTTTTTCATGTTTAGAGAGTTTGAAAAAGACATGGAAAAGAAAACTCCAGGGGGGGTCCTTTTTCGTAAATTTGTGTCTCTCGAGCCCGAAAAAGTATAAAACGATACTCGAAAGAACCGCTTGACCATTACGATCAAGGAGTACTTTTCATGATTAGTGATCTTGACTCGAAAGAGTAGAAAAGCGATCGAAATCACGTCGTTTCGTAACCAATAACGAGCTTGAAACGACAAAAGCTCGGCAATCTTTTTCGTGTTTACACGGTCGGAAAAGAGCTTAAAGCAGACCGCCTCTTATTTCGTTTAATGAGTCAAAAGGGATAACTCGGCTATCTTTTCGTCTTTTAAGTCGGAAAAGAGCGTTAAAGAAGACTTTACGGATCAAGTGTACACGAAGCATGACATAACCTCACTACCTGTTATTTTGCACAAGACACGTCAAACGTAAAACTCATTAGAGATAAAATGATCAATTTATACAGAGACATAGTTAAAAAGCCAAATCTTAATTAACCATGTGATAAAAATGAGAAAAAACCCACATTTTTTTTAAATATAACTTTTTAATTTTAAAAAATTACTATAAAAGGGGTGGGGTAATTCATTTGTTTTTACCATTTGCACTGTTCATTTTACCATTGGAGCGTTGGAGCACCAACCTGAGCAAAGTTCCCAAGCTGATTCCGGCCTCATCCGTCCACGGTTCGTCCTGAAACCTTCGCCAAGTACATTTCGCTGTGCGCTGCATTTTAGTAGTTTTCTTCACGTAATTTGGTGCTAGGTAAATGAATTTAGACGGCTTTTTGAAACGACGTCCGCCTTTCGGTCATCGCGGGAAAATCGCTCGGGTCCGCGATGACCGAGCGTATTTTACACGTAGCACTTTCGGATCATCGCAAGAAACTGGTGTATTCTCGTGCTGATCGCAAGAAAAACGAACTATGAACTGAGCGTCGACGTAAAATTAAATTTTTGCGTAAATTATAAATTTAAATTTACAGAAGTTCTAAGTCATTTTTTCTTGTCATGCAGGGCATCATGGCATTTGTTTGGCAGGAACGAACTCATGATGTCAACGATGAGGAAGCTTTTGCTGATGCTGGGTGCCGAAATGCTTTACGTGCGTGCGGGTTGCTAAAATTCTTCCTTACTCCGCACCTTCGGGCCCAACCCGATTTGTTAGAGCTGTTGATTCGTGCCTGGAACCCAACAGATGGAAAATTCATCATCCGTGGCAGAGACATTGAGTTTGATGCTACAGACATATATTTCCTGACTGGATTGTCCCATCGCAGCGAGAGGCCGATTCTAGAGGGCCAACGGACTGGGAGCGAATCACTAGAGATGCTGATGGCACGAGTGTGCCCACGAGCACGCAAAACGAGAAGCGGGAAGGTGGCAATTCCGACGGTGGAAGACTTGGTTCTTCGTGCAGTTCTATTCATGGTGACGAGGGCAGCGAGCTCCCAAGCCCAACACGAGGCATCAAAGACCCAACTCCGGTTGGCTCTTGAATGCCTCAACCCGACCATGTTCAACTGGGTGGAAACAGTGATGGCAAACATGAAGAGACAGCTTACCAACTGTCATCGTGGGGAGACGAAACAATTCGGCTATGGGTCTATCTTGATCCCGCTCATGCTGGAGTGGGTGCCGGCGCTGCAGTTGCAGGACATGGACTTGGATTTGCCCAGACCACGGGAGACCAAGATCACACAGTGGGCACATGTTATGCCACGAGGAGGTGGCGGACGACCAGTGTCGTGGGGGACACTATTCCGTGAGTGGCTGGATCGCCAGACGATCTTCGTCGAGGACTGGCCATATGCTGGTATGGACTTTCGTGGAGACCCCGACATGCAGCTGCCCGCTGGCGAGCAGTGGGACGATGGTGGTAAGACACTTGATCACATTATTTTTGCATTTTATCTTTTATGATGTTTTTTAGATTTTTTCATGTATATGTCCTAATGATGTACTCTATGGTATTTGCAGATGTGGGACCAGTGAGCCCTGTATGACTGGCTCCAGAGGCACAGAGGGACCCACAGGGCATCAAAGAGCTGGCCTTGGCTCCCCCAGCTGGTGATCCGGTGGAGATAGTGGCCCAAAATCTTGAGGGCTTGACGGCGGGGATCCCTGATTACATGGGGGTCGAGGAGGTCCCCATAGAGTTCCAAATACATACAGTAGGAGTGATACCCAGGGTGCACCGCCTGTTGAGGCAAGTGGCATGAGCGGTGGTGTGCTATAGGGAGCATAACCCACCGCAGTAGATGCCTAGGTTTTATTTCCTGCTGATTTTTTGAGAGACATGTGTCTCGGATGTATGGAGAACACAGACTCTATTTGGACATATACACTTATTTTTTGAGCGCCTCGGTGCGCCACACAAGATATATATCTATATATATATATATATATATATATATATATATATATACATATTCCTATGGTTCATTATTGTGTTTTGAATGCTTCTATATGCTGTTTTGATTACATGTTACACAAATGTTTGTCTAATACATGGTTTGCTAATGCATCAGTTAATGTGTTTAATCTTATGGGAATGTGCTGATATGTAATAAAATCAAAATTCCTTTCTAACAATTTAACACGTAAATACAACTTTAAAATCCGATGGTCTCTGACGGAATAACGCCCATTAAGCTGGTGGACAACAAGCTAAGAATCCAGATTCACGACCAATGTACGAATACCGAGGTTGATAGCTTCGGTCAGTAACTCAATAACAACACTATATTCAGCGACATTGTTTATGGTACAACCCAGACAAACACCTTGAAGGTTTACCAACTCACCGTGAGGATTGTAGATCACCCATGCCGCAGAAGAAAGGTTGCGGGTACTGCGACAGGCACCATTAGCGAAACCAACGTAAGGTGTACCAGACATCTGCACAAGAAGCAAAAGACACAATAAGTGGCAATTATGCCTACACACCAAGCCAAACATGAAAACACACACACAACACACCTGCTGAAAACACACGTATGTACAAATCAGAGTGCATGGAGTTCACGCATAATATTTTTTCAAGTAAAGCCCATTTCAAGGCTTATCTAGAGGGTTCCCTTCATAATCAATCAACTCATAGGCCCCTTTTTACAAAACTCACTTTACAATATAAGGCCCGTGCCACATGGGCTCGAATTTGCCTGCCCCCAGCTTATCATTTGCTTGATCATAGAGCAGGACTAAATCTCCTTCAACGAAAGAACGAGGATGGACAGTATGATCGAAGTGAGTTTTCACTCTCTTCTTCTGTGCTTCAATAGCTAGAGAGGCTAGTCGACGAGTCTCGTCCAGCCGCTCTAGGTAGAGAAGACGTTCTTCTACCGGAGTAGTGTTGGGGAGTAATTCGACGGCTAATTTCAGAGAAGGGATCTCACACTCAATCGGAAGGGTAGCCTCCAGCCCGTAAACCAATTGGAACGGGGTGAACCTGGTGGCATCCTTCACAGAAGTTCAGTAGGCCCATAAGGCGGAGAACAACATCAAGTGCCAGTTGGACTTGTGCATGCCAATGGTGCGTTGAAGCATCGTAACTAGAACTTTGTTGACGACTTCTACTTGGCCATTGGCCTGAGGATAGTATGGTGTCGAGCTATCATGCCGCAAGCCTAGCTGGGTTGTTAACTCAGTCATCATATGATTATGGAAATGTTTGCCGTGATCAGTGACGATAGCCTGAGGGACTCCGAACCGTGAGATAACATGATTAAATAAAAATTGCGCCGCTGTGTGACTGTCTTCAGATAGTGTAGGCATCGCCTCGGCCCATTTTGTGAAATAATCAACAGCAACGATGATATACCCATGCCCCCCGGCCGAGCGAGGGTTACAAGTCATATAATCAATGCCCCATTTGGCAAAAGGGCCGACGGTAATGACAGGGTGCAATGGAGTGGGAGGCGCGCGCATCTTCCGTTGGTAGATTTGGCACTCATGACAAGAGCGGATGGCAAGAATGCAATCCTTGAAGATGGAGGGCCAAAAGTAACCAGCACGGAGGATCTTCTGAGCAGTAGCATACCCGGACATGTGACCACCACAGGCGCCAGAATGGCAGTCATTTAGAACTCGTTCGACTTCCTCGAATGTTAAGCATCGGCGGAGAATAGAGTCGGCGCCGAGATGGTATAGGGTGTCCCCAATAATATGATAGGGTTGAGAATGATGGCGAATTCGTCGCCGAGCATCCTTGGACAAATCGGGATGAAAAGAGGACGTCTGAAGATAGACAATGATATCCCCATACCAAGGATCGAGGGTGCTAATTAAGAATAGAGTTTCATCCGGAATATGGTCCTCTAACCGAGAGGGCACGGTAAGAGATGGCAGAGAGCAAAGCAACTCAACAAAGACGAGGGACTTCTTAGACTTGGCAGTGGTGAACTCTTGGAGGATGACAATCCACTTTGAGTATTTGCCCCCCAGTAACTGACGTGACAGAATGTACATCATTGGGTTGCAATCAGAAACCACCGTCGTGGTGCGCAATAAAATATAGTGGCGGAAATGTTGGACGGCACAAACGGCGGCCAATGCCAACTTCTCGACATAAGCGTATCGAGTTTTCGTATCTAGTAAATTGCGGCTGAGATAGTAAACGACATGCTCAGTGCCATCATCATCATCTTGAACTAGAACCATGCCAATAGTGGTATCGGCAGCGGCTAAATACAGAGTGTAGTCACGATGATAATCAGGAGGACGCAACAACGGAGCAGAAACAAGGAGGGCCTTGAGGTGCTCAAATGACTCTTGTGCAGCGGCATCCCAAAGAAAAGGGGTATCCCGCTTTAATAACCGCGTATAGCCTTTGGCCACTTCGGCATAGTTCGGAATGAATCGTCGTAAAAAATTCGCTTTACCCTGCAAACTCTGCAATTGCTGCAAAGAAGCAGGGGGAGGGAGATTCAGGATGGCTTCGACTTTAAGGGGATCCAGACGGATACCCTCTCGGGAGACGATGAACCCGAGAAGTCTGCCTGACTCAACGCAGAAGACACACTTATGTGGATTAAGCTGGATACGATAGTGTCGACAGCGGAGGAAAATTTCACGAAGGTGAGCTGGATGGTCCTAGTGCTTTGCTGAATGAGCCGGCAGATCATCCAGGTAAGGCTGCACAATGTGTCGAATATCATGGAATGCATAAGACATTGCGCGCTGGAAGGTGGCACCGGCATTTTTTAAACCGAAGGGGAGCTTTTTATAAGCAAAAGTGCCCCACGGACAGATAAAGGCAGTCTTGTGTTGATCCGCAGGCGAAATATTAATCTGGTTATAACCAGAAAAGCCATCCATGAATGAGTACATTTCACTCCCGGCACACTCATCAATGAGCTGGTCAATGAAGGGTGTAGGGTAGTTATCTTTGGGACAGGCCCGATTAATATCACGATAATCAACACATACCCTGATAGTGCCTTGTTTTTTAGTCACAGGGACAATATTAGAGACCCAATCTGTGAGTGGGATGGGGTAAATAAAACTAGCCTTAAGAAGCTTTTCAACTTCCGCTTTAATAGTTGCAGCCTTTCGGGGGTGCACAGGGTGTAAATGCTGCCGAACAGGTTTAGCACCCGGATATGTAGGTATCTCATGCACCACGATGCTAGGATCGATGCTGGGCATCTCTTCGTAAGACCAAGCAAACACATCACGGAATTTGCGAAAAAGATCAGTATAAAGCTGAATCTCCTCCAGAGTACAAGTTACTCCAACATGGATGTGCTCGACAATCCCTGGTTTAACAGAGATGTCGATTGGCTGAGTTTGCGTGATGTTTCCCATGTTCCCTTCAGAAGACACTTGATGAACTTGGATGGGTGTCTGAAGGGGTTGGGATGGGAGACAAGGAGCAAACCGCTCAAGACAAGTAAGCATTTCTCGGTGGGCAGGGAGAAACGAGGAACGATGGTGATGATCGGACCAAGGGGGTTCCTTGAAAGACATGGTCTCAATAATGGCTTCATCAGAAGGAAAAATTTCCTTTAAAGGGTCCGAAGAAGTGGCATCTCCAAGCCAAGGGGATTGAACGTACGAGTCAAGAGCTCTGCTCGAAGGAGTAGATTCAGAGGAGGGAGCTGATGCGGAAACAATTTTGACGTAGTTGAGCTCGGCGGGACTCAACGGCATCTCATCGCCCCAGGATTCTATCTGATCAGCGGGGGGAAGAACCCAAGGATCAGAGCGAACAAAAATCATATTAATGGGAGCGACGTTGGGAGGCGGGAGTGAAAAAACACCCATAAGGGCAGGATCTTTAAAGAGTCCAGCTCCCACACTCTCACATGGAACGAAGGTATGCTCCACAAAAGGCACGTTGCCATCGGAAGAGGAGGCGAAGAAGGACAACTGGTCTACGGTGACGATCTTCGCCTGATGAGGAAAACGAATGACACGAAATAGAGATGAAGCCACGGCTCGCATGGCATATGTCCAGCTTCGTTCCAAAAGAAGGTTGTAAGTTAAATTAGCATCAACAACTTCAACCTGCACTTCGATCGTCTTCCCTTCCAAAGTAATAGGCAAGCGTTGGAGTATACCATAAAGAGGAGACTCTCTCCCATCAAAGGCTTCCAAGGTCGTAGGAGACTAGCTCAGAGTCAGAGAACCAATAGGCTTCCAACAAGCAACAAAGATTATGCAAGTAGAAGCGCCTTCATCAATGACGGTACGATGAATCGTTTTAGAATTGATGATGACCTGGATAAGGAAGGCAATTTGGTGAGGTAGTCTCGGTATATGGCTGTCTAAGTCAAAAGTAATCAAATCCGAGTCGATCGGGTCAATGCCACAGATGGCCGATATCAAGGACTTCCTCTGAGAGGGGCAGCTCTGGAGAACTTCTAAAGCAGACATAGCTGACGGAGCCTGGGCTAAGTCCTCAACGATGTTATAGTGCTGAGCAGCACGAGCATTAGGGTTGTAAGAAGACTTCCGGAGTACCCCTTTAGGAGGGGGTCGGATGGTCGCTTCAGTGCTACGTCTCTCGATATGGAGGGGACCAAAACTGGACGGAGGAGCGTTAGAGGGGACCTCAGGATCTTTCCCGGTAGGCGACGGATACTCTTTTGGCCGGGTACTAATGTGGACAAGAATCGTCCTAGCCATAAATACCTGAGAACCAAAGGGAGAAGAGGATTGAGATGGATCAGCCACCATTTGCGTTTGCTGCGAGGGAAAAGGCTCTTTGAGCACGGCAGGAGTCCCGGGGGCACCTTTCAACAAACGACTAACTTCAGACCGCCTCGGGCAGTCTTTGGTATAGTGATCCTCGTCACAGATAAGGCAAGGATACTTAGGCTTGCGCTTGGTACCTTCCTCGGGTGGAGGTTTAGGGGAATCCTGCTTCGGTTGATCAGCTTTATTCTTTCCTTTTCCCTTCTTCTTTCCTTTCGAGGCTTTGTCCGCTGTGGTGGACTGGACGACGTTAACCTCGGAAGTATTACCGGAATTGGATACAGCCTGAGAAGTGTTTTCATTCGGAGCATTCGACTTTTGCTTCCCAGGGTTCGCGGAAGATTTCTTAGAGGACGGATTAACAGAACCAATGACGCCGTCAACAGATGGTGTTGGCGGGGCTTTGGAAGTTCCGGGCCTCGGAGCATCAGGCAAATAATCATATAGTGTACCAGACTGGGAGTAAACCAAGTCAAGGTACTGAGCACGCGCAATAGCCTACTCTTCAGTTACACATGCCCCCATAGCAATGTCCCGCGCTATCGGACCGACAAATGAGGTCGTGAACTAGTCGGTCAGAAGCTGATCGGGAATCCAAAACTTAATCAAACGGCGACGCCGTCTCCATTCATGGATATGATCGGAGATATGCGTAGCCGTTGTTTGTTTTAAGGATGTCAGGAGATGTGTGCCCATCTCATATCGAATCAGCAACTGAAAATGAGTTAAAAATGCCATAGCCAACGAGTTAAAGTCCTGAAAAGATCCGCGAGCTAACTCAATATACCATTTAGCAGCAGAGCCAGTGAGGGTCTGTTGAAAAAGGCGGAGCCGGATTGAATCATCAAGCCACGAATTTGACAAACACCATAGATGATAAGTCATGACGTGGGCTTGGGGATCTTCTCCAGCTTTACTGTCAAACTTGGGACAATCACCGGGAATCTTAGTTGGAACCGATGGCCAATACGGATTATGAAGAATAGGATCATTTGTCAGTTTGGACACATCCGGTAACTCCAACGTTGCTAAAAAGGGTAATTGAGGGTTAAAGGACATCTGAGGCCGCGGGTAAGAGGTAGCACCAGAGTTCCAACCAGCTGCTTGTTGCCCCCATTGATTTTGTCTGGACGGATTTGGCCCAGAAGGGTTCTGTTCGTAGGGATTTTGTCCATAGGGGTTATAGCTGTAACTGGACAGTTGGCCCTGGATTTGCCCCCCAACATTCCATTGATTACCAACTTGGTCCGCAGGAGCAACATATGGTTGTTGGTAATTTTGATAAGGACTCACCTACAGTTGTTGATAATTTTGATACGGGGCAAATTGGGTTTGCCCTTGGGATTGCTAGAAACCATAAAGCGGCTGGACTCCGAACTGACCCTGGGAGCCAGGCTGCGTTTGATAAGCAGGTTGAGGTTGAGACCCAACCTGCATTTGAGGACTGGATTGGGTCTGGAGCCCAGACTGGGGCTGAAAACCAGGTGGAGCTTGAGAAGCAACAATCATTTGAGTGCCCGGTTGAGTAGGTCTAGATGGATGTCCTTGAGAGAACTGAGGCTGAGTCATCTGGCTAGAAGGTTGACCTAGTTGAGATTGAGGGTGACCCATTTGCCTAGAAGGTTGAGTTCGCTGAGTATTGGGTTGTCCTTGCACAATTGAGGGTTGTCCTGATTGGCCAGATGGCTGAGCAGACTGGACAGTTGGTTGGCCTGGTTGGATTTGAGGCTGACCAATTTGTCCAGATGGTTGACTAGACTGGACAGTGGGTTGGCCTTGCTGAACGTAAGGCTGACCAACTTGCCCAGAAGGGTAGCCTTGCTGGACACCAGGTTGGCCTTGTTGTATGTAAGGTTGTCTCAGATTACCAGAAGGTTGCCCGAAATAGGTAAAAGATGAACCACCAGAGGCCGAAGGTTGTCCCTGGAAGGGTTGTCCTTGTGGGCCTCCAGGTTGCCCTAGATAAGGTTGTCCGTAATACTGCTGTCCATTGGAGGGTTGTGCGTAAGACGACTGACCTTGATAGGGTGGTCCTTGAAAATTGGCAGGGGGTACTTGGCCACCATGATAAGCGGTGGTACCCCAAGCAACGGATAATGGAACCGAGACCTCAACTGCAGGTTGAGATGGCAAAGGTCCAGGGTAATAAATATGAGCTCCTCGAGAATCGTAATAATGATACGGATCTTGGGGATCCGAATTCTGAAGAGCTTGTAAATATTGATCGTATGCCCCCCTTCTGGAATGGAACCAGAAGAAGGTGGGGCATTTAGTGTAGGATCAACAACTCCGGATGTAGATGCCGATGGGCCACTATTCGCAGATCCGGATGAAGGTCCAACAATAGTGGTCACAACTGAGGATTCAGTGACGGCACTAACAATAGGGGCTGAAGAAGCCACACAAACAGTTGGAATAGTCGGAATTGAGGTGACAAACACATTGTGAATTTGAGGGTTAAAAGGCTCCGAAGTCGGAGTGACGGTACGAGACCACATGGAACTCGTAAGGGGAGTTTTAGAACCCATAATATCCTTCAAAGCCCTATAGCGTAAAGGCAATGTGACACCAAGAGGGGTGACACGGAAGGGTGAAGTTTCCGTTGGGATAGGAATTTCACCGCTCGTCACAAAGGATTCTTCACTCGTGACGGGGGATGTGTCATCCATGTCAGAAGAAGACATTGGGACCGAGACACTAGGAGAAGTAACGGGAATGTCTTCTTCGAAAGGCTCCCAAACGGGGTTCCAATGAATATCGTAAGACTTGTCTTCTGGGGTGCGAGAGTTAAGCGGTTGGATACTCGGAATAACAGGGAGAGTATCACTAACAATCGGTGCCTCAGGAGCAACAAAAGATGGAGACCCTTGGTCACTTGCAAAACTTAACGAGAAAGAACCCTACACAAGCTAAAACGCAAACAAGATCTAACAGGGTAAATGTGAACGTGGCCGAATAAATTTTAAGACACAGGAACAGAACTTGACCTTTTCATCTTTAAAGAGTTGAGAAAAGGACGAAAAGATGACTCTAGTCGCCTTCGAATATTTAATGAGCCTGAAGTGACAAGTGCTCAGATGGACCTTTTCTTTTAGGGAGTCCAAAAAGGAACGAAAGTGACTATTCTGGAGAACTAGGCAAAAGGTTTACCAAACAACCCGTGAAATTGCATATACACCTTGGCAGTCGTATGAAAACCAAGGACTTTCCGTACGGCAGTCAATCTTCCCGAATGCTGTGTTCGGTGCGTTACGGTTTGCAAGGTGGCAGACTCGACTTCCTAAGGATAAAGGATGATAACCTAGTGGGGTTTCCTAGCATATACTTGACGGTACATGGAAGCACAATTCCGTACTAGACCGCTATTGAGTCACAGAAGGAGGAATCACCCAACCTTGAGTGAAAACAATAGTGACTAGGTTTAACGACACCGGAGCACATCTCTAGCCTAGACCTCTAAATAGTGTGTGTTATGTTCCAATGCGTTGTTAGGTTTATTCAGTTCATTTTAGAGTTGATCTTGAATTATGTTTCAGTTTTCAGGTCTTACCATATGTATACAACAAATCTTAGGATGCAGCTACAATGAGCAAAATATCCTTTTACTTCAATGAAAACCTACCTACAGGAGGGTAGAGAGGTCATTCCCAAACCAAGGAAACCAAGATAAACAAAGACAGTCACTCAATGCATACAGAGATCAATTCCTAAAGTGCACGAGTACTACTAATGAGAGATTTTATCATTCGCTTCCCAATATGCAAACTTGAAATGCAAATTCACTTTCACTTTCGTATACTAAATGAATGCAATCTTTTGATTTTGATGTCTTTAAATCTAGAAGAAACAAATAAGCAAATAAGCAAGTATGGAAAAAGCTCGGTTGATCCAAACAATCGTGATCTATGTTTGGTAGTGAAAAGAAATTGAATCAATACCAAACACTGGTTCAATAATTGCCACTAAAAATCAACCAGAGACAAGCAATGGGGAAGGTTTAATCAAACCAACAAGAAAGTTGCAAACGAACCTTGGGCAACCAGCAACCAAGCCAATTGATTTCAAAAACTTAAAAGAACGAATTAGTTCACACGGGTAAAAAATGCAAGATTCATTCAATAAAGCCAACGAAAGGGTGCCTTAACCATAAACAGTCAAAAACAAGCTACTGAGCAAGAGGAAAAAGCCAGGGATCAACAGGATGGGTGAATTCAGGAGGCAGAATTGAAAAAATCAATTCTACAGGAATCGTCGCGAGTACAACACAAGCAACTAGCGCTGATCAGCAACTAACTGCAGCAACAGAGCGATGTCGTCGCGGAAGTACACGACTTTAACGCGACGTACCGATTTTCACAGTCGTCGCGACTGTGTGACGTTTTTCAGCGACGCACAGGATTTTACAAAGAGTGAACGCGACGTTAGTGCGACTGTTAAACTATTATCCGCGATGATGTTCAAAAACAATGGCAGGTGAACAAAAACTCCCAAACCAAAACCAGTCAATCCTTCAATCAAATAGAGGTATTTCCCAGATCAACCCAGGAAACTCAAAACACTGATAGTTAATCCCCAAACTTCAAGAGAGACCAAATCAAAATCAAAACAAGAGCAAACAAGAGAAAAACATAGGCCAAAATCTCCCCAGCGGAGTCGCCAACTTGTGATGCAGGAAAGTGTTCCCTCTGTGGATAGAGGCAACCCCTCTAGCCCTAAAGTGGGTCTAGTCACAGCAAGGACAGATCAACAATAGATTTCCTTAAACAGTCATAGTTGGAGGCTTACCTCAACCGGTGGTCGATGGAGTTCCATTGCGCTACTCTAGCTTTCGCTTCCTTCTCCTCAATGAGTGATAAACCTGAAACAATGCATAGGAAATACACCAAAGCACGTAACCGGAAAACAACATGATCTATTTACTCACAAAGTCAAGAAGTCATGAGCTATCAAGTAAATTACATACAAGACATAGGAAAACATCATTGATTGTATTAATAATGAAATAAGAGCAAGCTTACAACCAAAGTCTTGACGTCGCAAGCCTTCTTAGAGGGTCCAACCAGTGTATTTTTCAAGCATTCACTCTTTGAAGATGGATCTCCCAACATACAAAGTTCTCTCTCACTCATAAGTTTTAGCACAAGGTTAATGGCACTTCACAACCTTCCATAAGCTATCAAAAATCCCACACTTGTCACACCCACACCAGCTATCTAGCAAACTCACAAACACTAACAGCACTGCTCAATCCAAGAATTTACCAACTAGCTGATCATAGCAATGGTGAGTGTTTAAATAGGAGAAGGCGTCTCCATAAAAGGTGGAAGAGTGAGCTTATCCCTAACGAAGGTAGCACAAATGATGGAACTGCCATACCAGAGGAGGAAGGGCGATACAAACTATGCCAACAACCAGGTCTGGAGACATCCAGAAGGCTGACTGTTGGAACGAACTCGCCTAATCTGGATCATCGCGATCTTATAACTAATCTTTGGCGCTGACATCGCTAGTAGACAATGTAGCCAGTCAGACCGTCGCTAAAGATAGCAAGTAGCCTCGCGCTGGAGAATGAAATCGCACCGTCGCGGGAAACAGATGTACTTCCGCGCTGGAAGCACGGCCGAACTATTTACAACCGTTGTTCATCGCGTATATTAAGCCCAGAGTCGCGATGAGGCATAAAACTTAGGAAAAGTAGGTCACTTGGCAACATCAGACAACATTTGTTCAGTATGAGCATATTTCATTGGGACACATGACACAGCAGAAAGATTGGGGTGAAAGCAGTGACAAATTACTGTGTAACACTCCAAGTAGCTTGGTCAACAATAGAAGAATGCGGCCTGCCAAGGGAGTCAAAGTCAACCCAAAATTAGCTCGGTCAACCCAGTCAAAGTCTGTTGTAATTATGCGGTCAAACCAAAAAGTCAATGCAGCAGTCAACTTGGTCAAACAGTGCCCAAACTCCTTGAAAATCATGCCAAAGAATGCGGCCTGTAGAAATCAGAATTTTGCCCACAAAACCAAAGTCAACGCTAGTCAAATACTCTAAGTCAACGCTGGTCAACGCATGCCCTAATCTCTGAAATTTTCGGCCTCCAAAACTAGTCTAGAAATCTGTCCTCTTCCACGTGTGCGAAGTAGATGTTGAAGAATCAAGGGAAATTAGGTGCAGTGTGATTCTTCTTGACTTGATAACAATTTGTGGAGTCTTTTTACTTTGTCTTTTTAGCTTAATCTTCTTTTTCTTCTTATTAATGCATGTGTGCGTACTTCATCAAATTGCTAATAAAAACATAAGAACAGGGACACAAAGTGTTGGCTCTTTGCCAGGGTCAAAACCTCTCTTCTCTTGAGAGGAAAACCCTACGGTAAATTTCTCTTATTGAAGATTCTTATTGATCAATGCCAAACCCTAGACCCCTGGCTAGAATATCCTCCAAGAACAAGTCAAGTCCTTCCTCCTTCCTGCCCTTTGTTCCCTGACACTTAGTCTTCCTCCTCTCGGCACTTCGTCCTCCTTCCAACTGTTGTTGGATCTTGTTGCACTTTCTCTAGAAGAGATGCCTTTGATGAGACCCTTTCCTTATGATGATCCCTTCCTTCTTTTCACCAACCAACGAACTTGTATGACTGTAATGACAGCAGAGACAACCTCCTCCTTGCATGTGTGACTGTAATAGGCTTTTAGAACAACCCTATTACCTTCGCTTTTCTTCCTTGTTTCTTCGCTTGAGTGGGAGGCCCTTTAGGCCTATGTCTTTAGCCCAAATGATGAGATATGTTTGACTGTGAGTCTCTGCTGTTATGACTGCAGGCAACCTTCCTTTTTCCTCGCACGTGTGACTGCAGCTGCCCTAGAAACGATCCTCTTAGATTCGGTTGTGTACCCTTCTTCTTCGCTACAATTGGAGAACCCTTCTTCGTCCTTCGTTCACCCTTTTCTTGGCTTCTACCTTCACTGATTTCAGAGATGGATTGCGTTATCTTTACAGGAGTGGACAACCTCTATATATAGAGGACTGTCCCTCCTTTAGGCCAACTTGAGGCCGACTAGAGGACAGTAGGCCAACTTGACATATATAATTCAGTTTGCTTCTTTTGATGGTGCTACATGCTTGGAGGTGTCTTCTTTGACTCTAATACATAATTATACCTAGTGTAACATGTCCTTAAGGTCTTCAACATAATTCTTTTGACTCTTTGATCCACCTATAAAACTTTGACATGTGTTAGACCTATTTCAATGAGCAAGAAACTCATTGACAGATATTATAAAAATAATATTTATTTTCTTGAATAAATATAAATATAAAAAGTAAATTTATGAAGATCGAACCTAGTTACATTTCCTTCAACAGTAGAGAGCCTCCAAGTTGTATGAACCAATCAAGAGAGGAGAGAGAAGATGATGTGATGAGTTGAGATGATGTCCAAATGAGAGAAGGGTCACTTCTATTTATACACTTCGATGGGGGTGAGGAGACACATCCATTGGGCTTCATGAGCCTACATTTGACTGAGGTTGACCTTGACAATTTGTCCATGAGAAAGAATAAATTCAAAATTCCATTTCTGCTTGTTAGAATGAGATGATCTTTATATCAAAATTGTACCTCTCGAAAAGAGGAATCCAATGCAATAATCATCTCCATCATATGAGCTGTCCTAAGGTGGAAGTTGGCCCTAGTTGCCAATTTTAACAGTTTAGAGTGCAAGACGCATTGTTTGAAGACCTTCAAGTACTAAAGAAAGGTTGTAGCAACATAACACTGAAGCCCTATCCAAGATCCGTTGAGATAAAGACAATAATGGCTTTAATATGGTCATTGACTATCTTCTAGAGCTTGCAAAGGACAACATCATGATGAATAAGTAAGGCCACAGTTGAAAGAATGAATTTGGATCCTTGACTATAGTGATCAGTGGTTGCCCTAATCTGATCCACCTTCTTCTATGACCTGCAGTTGCCCTTACCACATGATTGATTGGGTCTTAGAGCAGTGTTATCGAACCTTTACATTGGCAAGTCATTCTGACTCTAAATCATTGTACTCTCTCTGCTGAACATTTGATGATGTATAATAAGAGGAATTGATCAAGGGTTTTCCCCGTCTTGGGGTTTTTTCCTTGGATTGAGCCATATCCATGTGTACTCTTGTCATGGCTTGTCTTCTGCATCTTTTGTCTATGTTCTTTCTTCAGTTACTGTCAACATAATAATGGCTTATGTGATTGCAATAAAATGATGAATTGGGCCTATATGACTCACTGAAGTAACGAACCTAAGCAAAGAACATGTTAACCTAAAAATTAACAACTATCAGCTCCCTCTTAATCCTAGACTCCTTACAGAAGGCTATAAGATCTTGTGAAGTATATTCTCCTCCATTATCAAATCTTAATATCTTGATTCTCCTTTTTGTAAGGTTCTCTACTTCAGCTTTGAATTTTTAAAATTTGGTAAAGACTTCATCTTTGGATATCATTAAGTAAACCCAAGTTTTCCTTGAATGGTCATTTATGAATGTGACATAGTATAGATGGCTTCCAAGAGATTTTAGAGTCATAAGACCACAAACATCATAATGGATAAGATCCAAGATCTCATTTGACCTTGAAGCACTGCTTCCAAATCATTTCTTGGTGTTCTTACCCAATGCATCCTTGCAACCTCCTTCATGATCTTCTTTCAATTCGGGGATGCCATTTACTATGGTGTTTAGGGTTGGAAGGATTTTGTAGTGGAGATGACCAAATCTTCTATGCCAAAGTTCACATGGGCTAACTTCAATGTGAACCAAAGCTTGAGCGAGGGGAGTTATCAATCTATAGAGTCTTCCTTCACGGATCCCAATCATTGTAGCATGTACTATGCTTGAGTTTTTATCCCATGCTACAACCTTTCCATCAATGAATGCAACTCTATCACCTTTTTCTTCTAAGCATGAAATGGAAAGTAAATTTTTGTGCAAACCTTGAACAAATAAGATATTTTTGAGATGAATGTTTCCTCCATTTTCCAACTCAATCGAAGTTGATCCAATTCCTCTCACAGGGTAGCTTTTATTATTACCAAGTTCTATGGAGTAAGAGGACTTCCCTTTTGATAATGTCTTCAATTGCTTATGTTGACCAGTCATATGCCTTGATGCTCCACTGTCAATCACCCAAATATTCTCGTCTTGAAATATGCTAGTGAGTGTTGAGAATAATCCTTCATCCTTTGTAAATGTCTTGGTCACTTTCTTCTTAGAGAAAAATAGGAGATCCCATACTTCTTTGATGCCCTTCTTGAGTTGACTTGCCACCTTTGAACATTTTAGGAACTTCTTCATTGTAGAGGAGATCTTCATTATGCCCTTAGCCAACCATAGGTCTTGTTCCATGTTGAGAAATCTATAGGGAAATAGTTAGGATGATTTCTCTTTTCTTGATCACTGCTTGTGATGTCTTTTTACTTTTTCTTACTTAGTAGCTTCTTCACTTATTATTATGTGTGTGTATCATCAAATACCTACCAAAACAAGATCAATAGTAGACAAGAACACAGAATGTAGGCTGCAAGCCAAGGCCAAAACCTTTCCACTTGAGAGGAAAACCTACAAATCTCTTCTCTTCTTATAGATTCTTCAATTGACAAATTCCAAGACCTCTAGACCAAGACCAATAACCTCCAAGACCAAGTCCAACGCTTCCAGATGATGTGCTTCCTTTGTCCACGTGAAACCCAATGAAATGTCTTCCAGTAGCACAACTTCGACCCCCAACTTCAAAATTTTGGCATCTACTGCAGGTCTAAAATATTTGTCCTTCCCAGCAGCAGTTGCTGCCACACGTGTGAGATTATTCTGGCTTCCCAAGGCTTCTTCATGCCTTCGCTTGGCTTTCTCATTCTTGTGGTGCTTGAGGATGACCTAATGTGACTTTCGCTGACTTGCTTTCTCTTCTTTCTTCAAGATTGAACCCGCAAAAGAAAAACCTAGTCCAACAGCAAAAACCCTAGCTTTCCTTCGTACGTGTGAGAAAAATACCCTAGAAACAAGTCGTCTTCGTCTTCTTCCTTCTTTGCTACCTTCTTGCTCTTCTTCTTCACTTGGATGAGTGAGTGAATGAATATCTTCCAAGGAGGTCGAGTTCCCTCCTTTATATAGGCTTCTAAAGGTGGAGATGGCTCCTCAAAGTAGGTCGACTTCCCAGCTGCCTGGCTGACTTGGGCTTGAAGGGTATTTTGACACTTATAATGACAAAAATAATTTTCTTTAGAAGTTACAATGTGCCCGATGGGGTCTTCAACTTATGACAATGACTCTTTTGACTTCTTGACCTAGGACAAAGCCTAGAAGCACTCAATGGGTGCTTGAACTATAAAATAAAAAACCTTGAGCATGAAACACATGCTCCAAAAATAATAATAATAATACTTTTTCTTTCATTCTACAATATACAAGAATCAAAAGTACATTTCATATTTATGAAGACCGAATCTAGTTACACATTTTTCAACAGAGAAGACATCCCATCATCATGTGTGAAAAGATGTGCAAAAGGATAGATCCAAGGAACAAGGAGTTAATCAACTAATTCATGGCATCAATACTTGTGCAAAGGTGGTTAAATGTCCTAACTTAATGAGAGGTGCATCCTAAAGGAATGATTTAAAGTTAGGCCTCCTTTGTAGATGTGCATGGTTCCATGGCCACCTCCTTTAAAGGAAGGTAGGCCTCCTTAATAGATGTGCAAAGGAGGTGGACATGGGACCATGTTGAACATGTCAAATAGAAAGGTGGTTATGCTGTCTGTCTTCATTACTTGGAATTAGTGGACACCTCATCTTTGTGGAGCGCTCTTCTTTGCGACGAAATCCACCATAAAATAATGATAAGTGCTCCACTGCTTAGTGCCTAGGTTAATCACATGCCTGGTCAATATTTCATCTGCTCCTTGTCTCTTATTCAATGTTTTATATCATGTGGGTATGCACTACTGAAAGGGGGTCTTGACTCTTGCTTGTTGGTGTTCTTTTTCATTGCTACAACCTTGACACCAACAGTTATACATTCTGACTGCTAGAAAACTTGCACTCGATAGGTGTTGATAGTGTTATGCTAGGGTGTTACAAGAAATGTGACCGCAAGTAATTGTCTCTCCAAGGCTATGTCAAGAAAGTGTTGAGAGCATTAATCTTACTATCCCTAGTTTGTCTGCAAGGTGTCATACACAATTTTAGTTTAGTCCAATTCGATTGAGTTCTAGTTGAGTTCTAGTTGAGTCCCAGTTAAGTTATTAATTACTGTTGTCTCATATGTAATCTATTTAGTTGTTTGAGAATATTAAGAAGGGAACTTTGCTCCACATTTTCAATCTTTAACATGGTATCAAACTTTCAAAGCGCAACATGCATAAGACTCTTTGAGAGAGCAACAAAGAATGCGTGAGCAAACTGACCACGCCCAAGAAAGCTAAGGAGAAGTTGCTATCTCTCTTGAAAGCTAAGAGGATCATTTAGTAAAAAAAATGCTGGCACAAAGTATATGTGGAAACATGGATGCAGATCCAAATTGTGGATTCGCAGCGAGATTGGTGAGCTCGAAGAAGCCGACTCTGGTAATGTAACATTTGATCTAACAATAGCAACCCATTCACATGAGAAGAGAGCATGAGAAGCACACCATTAAGAAAAGACCCCAGTAACACACCCTAGTAGTTGTACTAGCTGCATTATACGACAGACACTGATGGTTGACCGTTTTTCAGAACATCAATGCAATCTCTGTTCATCCATGGGAGTGTTAGCGCACAGAGTCAAGGCCAAGCATGTTCAAGGTTCCATTCCCATCCATCGTTCATTTCTCTCACGTGAAAGGTCCAAAGGTATTTATGCATGTGAAAAGCCAATTAATGGAATAAGGTGAAAAGTCGCATTCATAACGTGAAAGTCAATTAATGGCATAAGTTTTTGGAAAAAAAGGGGGTTTCCATCTTCATATATTAAGATGTTTTATAAAAGGGTTTATTTGAAGGCTTCGTTGTTCATATTTGGAAGTCTTATATAATTTTTTTTTAACATTAAAAAGTTTTATTTTGAAAGGGATGTTGTGACCAAAAAAAAAGGGGTGCATTGTTCATATTTTAAAGTTCTTTTTATTAAAAAAAAGGCTTTGTTTGAAAATATTTTTCCAAAAAGACATTATTAAAAATGAAAAAGGGTTTGTGAAAACATTACCCTTGTAGAGGTTTTTGTGAAGCCACTGCAAAGGCATTTTCATTGAAGGCAACTGCTAGGTCTGCAAATCGGTTTGCTTGTTGAGCCATAGTCAGCCAATGCTCAACAAATGGGAAAGGCCAAGGAGCCTGAGACAGTCAACGCAACAACAAGAGTTGTTTAAGGTCTATTTGAACGAGTTGGAAGACAAAATACAAAAGAATGCCAATGCATTGAAATGCATAGGTGACAACATTCTTCCCCTCATTGCAGATGCAAAGTCAGCCAAGGAGGCTTGGGAAACCCTTGAGAGGAGTTTTGGTCTAAGGGAGAGTAATCATGTTGAAGATGAAAAGCAAGGTGGATCTATAGCAACAGATCTATAGAAAGATAAAGACTTTGGTGAATCCCACTTGAAAGTGGATTGACAATTATGATTGTGAAGAATCTGTAGAAGCAACAGAGAAGGAGCACACAGATGCGCATGAATCCCACTGTGCTCAGCCACAAGTGGATGACGATTTAGTGAATGTAGTAATAGAGTTTGCTGATGATGGAGACACTGCCATTAGAGCAGCCAGCGGTATGGTTAATCCAGTAATTAAATTTGCTAATATTAGCTTTGATGAAGAACAATTAACCAGGGATGAGTGGTTACACATGATGCAATAGAAAATATCATAGATATGATGTTATTTGGTGAGAGAAGCCCACTTGGGTCTGAAAACCAAGTGGAAGACAACTTATTTGCAGTAGCAGAGGAAATGACAGAAACAGAAAAGGAAGTGCAAGAGTAGAAAGCTCTCATTGCAGAGCATAAAGAACAGAATCAATGTGATTTTGCAGATGTGTTTTAACTTCATTGATTTTGAATGTTCAGATGTTAGCAGTGACCAGAAAGAAGCAACAAATTTTGAAGAAGAATTAAAGTTCCTTGAAGCATGGCTTCCGACACCATGTTTTGATGAAGTCTGCATAAAAGTTGCAGCAATGAATGTTGAAGACAGCATGAACGATGAAAATGTTAATGAAATTTTCATGTATTGATGTCCCGAAGAGATAAAATTTTATTCTCATCTTATGTTGCAGCGAATTGATGATCAAAAGACTGATGATGAAGAGTAAACTATAGAAGAAGACATGTGACAACAATCCACATACAAGAAGATTTTTGAAGAAATAGAGGACATGCATGGACAGCCTGAAAAAACAATGGACCTGCTACACCAACAAATGAAGAAACTAAAGTTTGAAGCCTACAACAAAAAGACAAAGCTAAAGCAATTCAGAGGCTACAGGATCTGGAAGAAAAAAAAAAAAAGAAATCCAGCCTAGCTCATGTCAAAGTTTGAGTCAATTTTTTTTGTAAGCCTAGATGAGACTCAGATCAGCAGACAACTTAGTTTAAATTTTTGTAACAGTTGAGATTAGGAGGGGGTGTTGACTCTTGAGAGCATTAATCTCATTGTTCCTAGTTTGTTTGCTAGATGTCATAGACAGTTTTAGTTTAGTCAAGTTCGGTTGAGTTCTAGTTGAGTTCCAAAAAAAAATTATTTACCGCCGTGTCCTATGTGTCTCCCATGTAATCTATTTAGCTGTTTGAGAATATTGAGAAGGGCACTTTGCTCAACATTTTGAATCTTTAACAGAAACAAAAATTAGGATGGAGACACTTTCATGGGTGTTTCTTTGCTCATGACACCATTTTTGAAAAGCAACCATGAAAGAAAAAGAAGACAATTGTGATGTGGATGAACTTTGATTTATAACATTGATACATTGCATTCGAGTATATTACTCTTGAGTTTTCAAACCTATTTCTTGTGTGCATAATATGCATAATGCATGGGGTAGGGGAGACTTTCTTATATACTGAAATCCTGAAGTCTTTGTTTCTGGTTCTGTTGTCCTTTCTCATTTCCTTTCCAAGTTCTAGTTTCTGGTTACATAGGTGTAAGCTGTGCTATGATTGCCTGGCATTAGATGTTATCTGCTCATATTGCAACTGTTTTAGATTAGCCTTGTGGGCGTGCTTATAGAATGTATATCGGATTATATTACTAATGATTAGGTTCTACTGTTGAGTGATGATTTTTAGGTGACTATTAGTATTGTTACAATCTCTGTTCAATGGTCTTTGATCATTACAGAATTTGTGATATAAAGTAAATGTTGTATCAAGTCTGTAAGGTCTATGCGCCACACTCTCTTCTATAAATATACATGGATGACTAATCAACAATTGTAAGAGTAAATGAAAAGGATCGAGTTGATTCCTTGAATGATGAAGCATCTATCCTCTATTTTCAAGCACAACCAACAGTGCGTACACAACCTTTTTGTATATTATTTCATGATAGAAGTTTTGTTTTTGATGTGCGTTTTTGGTTTCCCTTAGTATAGTTTATCTGAAGGAGCTGGAATTGTTCTGTATGTGTGCAGGATCATGTAGTTGAAGTGCAGAAGGCTATATTTAGAACATTTTCGGAGTTCGAGGGTAATTTAGAAAATGAAGATGACCTTGAAGACCTAATTGAAAGTCAGTTCAATGCGTTGCAAAAAGCATTCAAAATTCCTGTTAATTCTGGTGAAGTTGGACGGAATAAAGTTTCCAAGAAGTTATTACAACTTTTCAGGACAGGCAAACTTGGTCATTATATATTAGATTCACTTCCAAAATGTGTATCATAAATATACGGCAGTCCTCAAGATGGTTGTTATCATTATTCACTGCGTTGCTGTTAGGAACACGAGGTAATTTACCCTGTACATGTCCATACTTCTCCAGGATAATTTCCTTGTTTGTGATATGCTCGTGATTTTATCATATGCTACATGGTATTTTGTGAAGAGATCCATGTCTCCTTTTCAGAAAGGCATTGCAATAGTCTTAGGTTCCTTGCATATGTGAGCATATCCACTAATGTTTGGATGCATCTTTTCAGAGCACCTTATATTGTTTAAGCATTACTCAAAAAGCAATATTCTTACAGGAAGAATTTTGACACCACTTTTTTCGCTCCGTGGACGGGTTTCTGAATATTGCAAAAGTTTTCTTCTATTAATGCAGTGATGAATACTCTTGCAGACTGAGTTCGTGATGAGAGATACAAACTGCTTTTACAGTGTTGCTACAGGATTAATTTTTTTTAAATTAGAAGAGTTCTTCTATACTCTGCACAATGACATGCACACTGAGTCTGCAGGAAGTGTAAACGGTACTGCCATATTGAAATCATTTTACAAGGAAAAAGTGCGATTAATCTATGTATTTAACCGTAGAGGTGACGGTGGTCACATATCAAGTGAATAAATTTTATAAGAATCTGCATGGCAGGGTTGTCAATTTTCAAACAATCTCGATTTCGCACATCTTAGATATAGACATGTTAATTTGAAATCTGTTAATTCCTCAAAGATAGCCATGTTGACATGCTTTAGTTTTGTTAACTCTCATTTGAGTTGCAAGGGAAATGACATTCGAAAGAACTTGTTTAAAACAGAACATCGCCCTGAGAAAGAGACGTCAATAATTTTTCTATAAAAGTGCATAAACATGCATATATTTATATTGAGTTCACTTTAATTATCTGGTTCTGGTCACTTAGGTAATATTGATTTCACTTTAAATTTCAGGTTCTGGTCACTTGGGTGATGCAGCAAAATTTATTCAATTATGAGTAATTAAAACTGCCTTTGTAGGTGATGTTGAAGGAAGGTTCAATTTGTGATCAAAATTTTAGTATAAGGTTATTTAATTTAGAGTTATATTCTTTTGGGCCTATTGACCACTGCCGGTCAACTACCCATGCGGTACACCCCCTCTTTTCTTGGCAGAAAGGGGTAGCACCTGATCGACGTGTCCGTGCCAGCCTGTAGTCATCAGCAGCGTGATCAATTTAATTGTAAACCCAGTCTGCATTTATGAATTGTAAATAATCTTAGCAGATATGAGTCGTTTATGTAAAATTGCCTAGGTGGACCTAACTTTTTAATGATAATCTACGCCCCGAAAGGTTTTTCGTCTCACCGATCCATGATCGGCAGAGTTTTCCTTCAGCCTGACCCCAAAGCCGGGATGGATTTTGTCATTCGAATTTTAGGAGAATCCTAGTATGTTAATCTGCTAGATTATAGTTGTGTCGCAGAACTGGGTGGTTTATGAGGGTCTATGATAAAGGGGTTTTCCCCCTTAAGATGTAAATTGTAAAAGTCATGATGTAATGTGTCTTGAGGGTTGGAAATTTTTTTAAATCCCCTCATGAGTCCTAAGTCCTAGGTCCTAGGTGATGTTTCCAAAGGCTCAGTTCGATGATCCATTTAAAAAAATAAATAAAATAATAAAATAATAAAATAAATAAAAATTAAAAAATAAAAAAAAATGAAATAAATAAAAAATTATAAAAAATTATAAAATAAAACAAAAACCCTAAATAATAAAATAATAATATTTTGAGTGAATGCATGCAAAATATTATTTTTAATAATAAGTTAACAATTTCGACGGATGAGATTAAGAGATGTCTTGATCCTCATCGACGGTCGAGATCATTTCAACATGGATCACTCGAACTAGCTGTTGGGATCATTTCCTTTAAATAGGGTGTTAGGGGTCATTTCAGATAATCGGATCTGTGAGTCTCATACTGAAGAAGCTCTCTTGTAATATGTTTCTGGTTAATAAAAGAAGACTTTGGGGTCCAAATCTAGCTGGTGTTACTCTCTGGAAATGCTGTGAGATTGTTTAAATTTTCTGCATATTTTATTTTTCAGCCATTAATAATAGCTTATTGTAGAGTATTGTGAGCACAGGTATCTTGTTCACTTGCTAGGGTTTAAGCGCTGTTAGGGTTTCTGAAGTAATGGCAGGTATCTCCATTACTTTTTGAGATTTAGCAGCATTTTTGCCCTCTTTACTGATGGTTGAAGTGAGCTGTGCAGGAAAACTCTTACTGAAGAAGATTGTCAGGCGTTAGGAGAAGCTCTCGGCTGAACCAACCAGCTCCCGCAAGCATTTTTTGCTGAGACCAGTTGGATTTGATCCTGGGTCTATCATTCAGTTTATTTTTCTAATTTGCATGAGAGATTTTCTGAAGTTCTTCACACTGAAAACTTGAAACTTTTATTCTTTAAAATATTTCTGTGCTTATTGCCGAATCTGGCTGTTAAAGGGGCCAAAATCTGTAAATTAATCAGCTTTTTTGGGGTTTTAATTTTTGCTCTATATACAGGTTTAAAATTAGGGTTTTATTCTTTTTTTTTCCTTTTTTATTTGTTTTGCAGCTGCTCAGCCAGCAAATCCAAGCCACAGGAAAATACCCAGCACTGAGCCAACTTGCAGTGAAAACACGCATTTAAAAATGCGGTGATCGTTTTCTTTCCATCCTTCGAATTGCATTAGAAGTCCGTGAAGCAAAGTCTGATCCAGCGAAAGGATAAATCGAAATTGTTCAATGAGTGAATAGCAAAGCCAATTTTAAATCAAAATTTATCAGCGCGGATTGCTCAAATGATTTGCCTAAACGCTGTCGTTTTCTGCCAAGAACTTGCGTATGACAAATCACTATCCATTCCACGCGTTTTTTCTCACCACAATCTGGTTGCTGGAGGCTGAATGCACGTGCTGAGGTCTTCCGGGCAAATCGTTTCATATATCAGTGCGTCGGCTGGATATTTTGCTCTTCAAAGCTGTCTATAGAAAGAATTGCTCTCTGCGACGACTTACCCAGGCGTGACTATAATTTTCCTCACGATTTTGCTGCGTATTCGGTTTGGCAAGGGATTAACAGTGTTTATAGTCCCATTTACAAACGCGCCGACAGAGGCGCTCAGCGTGAGAGGTTTCAAGCGAAGAGTGGCTGGCCACTGAAGCTTCGGATTAATCAGCCATTCAGGGTTACGATTCTGCCTTCTCAGTCGCCGTTTTGGCATAGCGTTGGCCTGTCAACACGCCAGCAAAAGACAAGAATCGAAAAATCTGTGCATGGGTAAGAGAACAGTAAGTCACATTTTGAGCTGTTAGAATGGTATACGAGCTTCATTTTTTCGATACAGCTAGGAATTACGCGTTGGTACAATGTCATTAGGGTTAATCCATATACGTTTCATCTTTTTGGTTTTTCGTTGTTTTAGTTCCAGCTTAACGATATATGATTAGCATAGTTTAGGATTTATTTATTAAATTTTAGTTTTAGGTTTATTTAATCTTTAGATTTAATCTAAAAATTCATAAAGCTTTTCGTAATTTTTTTTTTTTAGTTTTTCCTTTTAGTTAGAAATTTAGCTTTTATTTTTTTTATTTATGTTATAGTTTAGGAATTAAGCTTTATTTTAGCTTAGTTTAATAAATTTAGATTTTAGTTTATTTTAAATAGTTTCATTTTTTTTTAAGATTTTATTATAAAAAAAAATATATATATAAATAAAAAAATAAAAAGATTCATAGGTTGTAGGCTTAGTTTTAAATTTTTATAGTTAAGTTTTAGATTAAATTTAAATTTAGATTTTTTTAATTTTTTAGGTTTTGTTTAAAAATAAAAATTCATAAAAAAAAGGGCTTTAGAGTATTAGTTTTAGATTTAGATTTTAAATTTTGTTTTAGTATAGATATTTTTAGTTTTAAAGTTTTATTTTTGTTTAAAAAAAAAAAAAAAAAATTGCCAGATCCAGCTGTTTTCAAGAAATTATCATGCTGAGAATTCAAATTTATCGATGCGGAATGAATGTTTATCTGTACATGAATGATCATCTTTAAAAATTTTTAGCTGCATAAATGTGATATCTGGTTAGCGTTTAAAATCAAATCTTATCTTTTGAAGCTTTAATCGCTGGATCATCGTTTAAGCATCTTCTCTCGTTTTGGTTTTTCAATCAATATCTTTCGTCGTTCTAGCTTTCATGATAGGTGCTTGCTCTGCATGGTTTACATTGTTGCAGCATCTGATAATTAAACGATAAAAAATTTACTCCATAAGGCACTGGTCTTTTCATTTCTAAATCCATCTAGTGCTTATCATATCGTGTCTCCCAACCAGCTGGTCGACAGTTGGTCTTCGTCATATCATAGGGTCTACCCCCCTTAGCCGCGGGAGACAGGTTTAAACGGAGGGATCGGGGATCAGGGTGACAGCCCCCGGTCTGAGCGTTGTCGTGTCAATCTGCGCGACAACATTTTTTGGCGCCGTTGCCGGGGAAATTGTTTTCTCGGCATTTCAACGACAATCATCCTTCTCATTTCTTATCTTTTCATCTGGCCCGGCAACGCTAATATTTTTTGCGCCGTTGTCGGGGACAGAGTTTTTCTGTTCCTGGAGTTTCATCGACATTCATCTTCTCATCTTTCTCATCTCTCATTTGAGCTGGCAGATTCGACCTTTGGGGTTATCATTTGGATCTTTCATTGCCTTATTTTTCGTCATATCATCAACATCTCTTCGGTGTGTTTCTTGTTTGGGTGGCGACTCTATTTTCTCATTTTTTCCCAGACAAGAAGTTTTCATCATATCTTCTTGTGGTTACTTTTTGGATCCTAGAATCAGATTCATTGTTCAAGTGGCGACTCCACTTCTGTCATCTCTTAATTCTCTTGAGCAGAAATCTCTTTCTATCATCCATTTGATCCCTTATTGTTCATCATGGATTATTCATTTAAACCATGTCATTTTACTGATAATCTCCATGATCTTCCGAAAGAGGCCATTTCTAAATTATTTAAGTTCTCGGGTGGTGATTCGGTCGCTGTTAGATAGCATTTAAACAGGTTTACTTGTGTAATGATCATATATTGTAGACTTCCTCAATATAATCATGAAGATTTCAAGATGCGTCTATTTGTCCATTCTTTATAGGGTGATGCCTTGAATTGGTTTAATAATTTTTCTAATGATTTTTTCACTTCTTTACAAGACATTCTCAATGCTTTTAAAGATAGATATGATAGTCCAAACAGCTTGCCTTCTACCTCTAAAATTGTGCAAAAGGAAGAAAGTAATCATATTAAAGGTCCAGCTGTTGAAGAAAGATTTCAAGGTCAGAATGTGTCATCCATCAGTACTAATGCAGATCAAGTCCATGATAGTGGAAAATCAGGGACAAATGACAATGAAAAGGAAGAGCAAAAGCGAATTATACAAGAACTAATGATGCTGGTAAAAAATATGGAGGCTAATCAAACTAATTATGTCAATGACGTGAGAACTTTGTGCACCCACCTTGAAAAACGTAATAGGGAGATAGAGATTATGCAAAATCAACGTGCTAAAGAAATTGAGGCCATGAAGACTAATCATGAAACAGAAATTAGATTCATGCAAAGCAAGATGTCAGGCTTAGAAGAAAATGTGGCGACCATGAAAACTGATCATGATAGGGAAATTTATTCTATGCAAAACAAGTTATTAATTATGGATGAAGAAATGACTATCATGACGTTTGATCATAATAAACAGTTGGCCACCATGCAAGCAAATCATAAAGAAGAAATAAACTCTATGCAGTATTTCTTGATGAACTTAAAGGAAAAGACCAATAAAGTAATAAAAGATATGGAAGAAGACCATGCCAGGCAAATCAGTGATTTAAAGGTTGAACACTCTAGTCAGATGGATGCCATTAAAATACAGGTTCAAAAGTTTCAACAATGGTCAAAGGATGAGAGAGACCAGGGGACATCAACAGATCAGGAGCCTTCTTATTTGTTGCAACAAGTTCCATCTTATTATGAGAGGGTCATTGGTTCGATTGAAAGATGGTTAATTGAAGGTGATCCAGATAGACTTGAAAATGATAAAGATCAGATGCAAGATAAAGGAAGACATGTCACGCATATCTTACATACTTCATCTGATAGCTTTGAAACAGAAAGTTCCATGTCATCAGTGATACAACCTGCCACACAGAGAAAGCGTAAGAGAAAGAGAATGAGACGAAGATTTGATGCATCAGACGGCCGCGAGCAGCTTGATTTTCGGATAGGAAAAAGTCCTACCTTATGCAAAATTGGACATGGCACATCTGACAAGCAGCCGACAGATTTGCCTGAAAGCAGGCAAATGCTCAGTATGCACTATATTGAACACATCTGATGCCATGGGGCATCCTTTGTATCGTATTTTTAACCCTACTCCTTGCTTTTTCCGCATTTTTTAGGATTAGATTTACTTTTCTAGATAGTTAATAAATGAATAGCTTTTATCTTTCCTGTGCTTAATGTTATATGATGATTTTTGGACGGACGCTACTTATATTTTATTGTGTGTTGCGTGGATGCAGATTCTGGATTTTCACATTCCTATAGTGCAGCAACGTGTCCCCAAGTAGAGCCAGATGTTGACCACTACCGGTCAACTACCCATGCGGTACACCCCCTCTTCTCTTGGCAGAAAGGGGTAGCACCTGATCGACGTGTCCGTGCCAGCCTGCAGTCATCAGCAACTTGATCAGTTTAATTGTAAACCCAGTCTGCATGTATGAATTGTAAATAATCTTAGCAGATATGAGTTGTTTATGTAAAATTGCCTAGGTGGACCTAACTTTCTAATGATAATCTACGTCCTGGAAGGTTTTTCGTCTCACCGATCCACGATCGGCAGAGTTTTCCTTCAGCCTGACCCGAAAGCCGGGATGGATTTTGTCATTCGAATTTTAGGAGAATCCTAGTATGTTAATCTGCTAGATTATAGTTGTGTCGCAGAACTGGGTGGTTTATGAGGGTCTATGATAAAGGGGTTTTCCCCCTTGAGATGTAAATTGTAAAAGTCATGATGTAATGTGTCTTGAGGGTTGGAGATTTTTTTAAATCCCTTCATGAGTTCTAAGTCCTAGGTCCTAGGTGATGTTTCCAAAGGCTCAGTTCGATGATCCATTTAAGAAAATAAATAAAATAATAAAATAATAAAATAAATAAAAATTAAAAAATTAAAAAAAAAATGAAATAAATAAAAAATTATAAAATAAAACAAAAACCCTAAATAATAAAATAATAATATTTTGAGTGAATGCATGCAAAATATTATTTTTAATAATAAGTTAACAATTTCGACGGATGAGATTAAGAGATGTCTTGATCCTCATCGACGGTCGAGATCATTTCAACATGGATCACTCGAACTAGCCGTTGGGATCATTTCCTTTAAATAGGGTGTTAGGGGTCATTTCAGATAATCGGATCTGTGAGTCTGGTACTGAAGGAGCTCTCTTGTAATCTGTTTCTGGTTAATAAAAGAAGACTTTGGGGTCCAAATCTAGTTGATGTTACTCTCTGGAAATGCTGTGAGATTGTTTAAATTTTCTGCATATTTTATTTTTCAGCCATTAATAATAACTTATTGTAGAGTATTGTGAGCACAGGTATCTTGTTCACTTGCTAGGGTTTAAGTGCTGTTAGGGTTTCTGAAGTAATGGCAGATATCTCCATTACTTTTTGAGATTTAGCAGCATTTTTGCCCTCTTTACTGATGGTTGAAGTGAGCTGTGCAGGAAAACTCTTACTGAAGAAGATTGTCGGGCGTTAGGGGAAGTTCTCGGCTGAACCAGCGAACTCCCGCAAGCATTTTTTGCTGAGCCCAGTTGGATTTGATCCTGGGTCTATCATTCAGTTTATTTTTCTAATTTGCATGAGAGATTTTCTGAAGTTATTCACAGTGAAAACTTGAAACTTTTATTCTTTACAATATTTCTGTGTTTATTGCCGAATCTGGCTGTTAAAGGGGCCAAAATCTGTAAATTAATCAGCGTTTTTGGGGTTTTAATTTTTGCTCTATATACAGGTTTAAGATTAGGGTTTTATTCTTTTTTTCCTTTTTTATTTGTTTTGCAGCTGCTCAGCCAGCAAATCCAAGCCACAGGAAAATACCCAGCGCTGAGCCAACTTGCAGTGAAAACACGCATTTAAAAATGTGGTGATCGTTTTCTTTCCATCCTTCGAATTGCATCAGAAGTCCGTGAAGCAAAGTCTGATCCAGCGTAAGGATAAATCGAAATTGTTCAATGAGTGAATAGCAAAGCCAGTTTTAAATCAAAATTTATCAGCGCGGATTGCTCAGATGATTTGCCTAAACGCTGCCGTTTTCTGCCAAGGACCTGCGTATGACAGATCACTATCCATTCCACGCATTTTTTCTCACCACAATCTGGTTGCTGGAGGCTGAACGCACGCGCTGAGGTCTTCCGGGCAAATCGTTTCATATATCAATGCGTCGGCTGTATATTTTGCTCTTCAAAGCTGTCTATAGAAAGAATTGCTCTCTGCGACGACTTACCCAGGCGTGACTATAATTTTCCTCACGATTTTGCTGCGTATTCGGTTTGGCAAGGGATTAACAGTGTTTATAGTCCCATTTACAAACGCGCCGACAGAGGCGCTCAGCGTGAGAGGTTTCAAGCGAAGAGCGGCTGGCCACTGAAGCTTCGGATTAATCAGCCATTTAGGGTTACGATTCTGCCTTCTCAGTGGCCGTTTTGGCATAGCGTCGGCCTGTCAACACGCCAGCAAAAGACAAGAATCGAAAAATCTGTGCATGGGTAAGAGAACAGTAAGTCACGTTTTGAGCTGTTAGAATGGTATACGAGCTTCATTTTTTCGATACAACTAGGAATTACGCGTTGGTACAGCGTCATTAGGGTTAATCCATATACGTTTCATCTTTTTGGTTTTTCGTTGTTTTAGTTTCAGCTTAACGATATATGATTAGCATAGTTTAGGATTTATTTATTAAATTTTAGTTTTAGGTTTATTTAATCTTTAGATTTAATCTAAAAATTCATAAAGCTTTTCGTAATTTTTTTTTTTTTTTAGTTTTTCCTTTTAGTTAGAAATTTAGCTTTTATTTTTTTTAGTTATGTTATAGTTTAGGAATTAAACTTTATTTTAGCTTAGTTTAATAAATTTAGATTTTAGTTTATAGTTAAGTTTTAGATTAAATTTAAATTTAGATTTTTTATTTTTATTTTTTAGGTTTTGTTTAAAAATAAAAATTCATGAAAAAAGGGCTTTTAGAGTATTAGTTTTAGATTTAGATTTTAAATTTTGTTTTAGTATAGATATTTTTAGTTTTAAAGTTTTATTTTTGTTTTAAAAAAAAAAAAAAATTGCCAGATCCAGCTGTTTTCAAGAAATTATTACGCTGAGAATTCAAATTTATTGATGCGGAATGAATGTTTATCTGTACATGAATGATCATCTTTAAAAAATTTTAGCTGCATAAATGTGATATCTGGTTAGCGTTTAAAATCAAATCTTATCTTTTGAAGCTTTAATCGCTGGATCATCGTTTAAGCATCTTTTCTCGTTTTGTTTTTTCAATCAATATCTTTCGTCATTCTAGCTTTCATGATAGGGGCTTGCTCTGCATGGTTTATATTGTTGCAACATCTGATAATTAAACGATCAAAAATTTACTCCATAAGGCACTGGTCTTTTCATTTCTAAATCCATCTAGTGCTTATCATATCGTGTCTCCCAACCAGCTGGTCGACAGTTGGTCTTCGTCATATCATAGGGTCTAGCCCCCTTAGCCGCGGGAGACAGTGTTAAACGGAGGGATCGGGGATCAGGGTGACAGCCCCCGGTCTGAGCGTTGTCGTGTCAATCTGCGCGACAACATTTTTTGGCGCCGTTGCCGGGGAAATTGTTTTCTCGGCGTTTCAACGACAATCATCCTTCTCATTTCTTATCTTTTCATCTGGCCCGGCAACGCCAACATTTTTTGGCGCCGTTGCCGGGGACAGAGTTTTTCTGTTCCTGGAGTTTCATCGACATTCATCTTCTCATCTTTCTCATCTCTCATTTGAGCTGGCAGATTCGACCTTTGGGGTTATCATTTGGATCTTTCATTGCCTTATTTTTCGTCATATCATCAGCATCTCTTCGGTGTGTTTCTTGTTTGGGTGGCGACTCCATTTTCTCATTTTTTCCCAGACAAGAAGGTTTCCTCATATCTTCTTGTGGTTACTTTTTGGATCCTAGAATCAGATTCATTGTTCAAGTGGCGACTCCACTTCTCTCATCTCTTAATTCTCTTGAGCAGAAATCTCTTTCTATCATCCATTTGATCCCTTATTGTTCATCATGGATTATTCATTTAAACCATGTCATTTTACTGATAATCTCCATGATCTTCTGAAAGAGGCCATTTCTAAATTATTTAAGTTCTCGGGTGGTGATTCGGTCGCTGTTAGACAACATTTAAACAGGTTTACTTGTGTAATGATCATATATTGTAGACTTCCTCAATATAATCATGAAGATTTCAAGATGCGTCTATTTGTCCATTCTTTAGAGGGTGATGCCTTGAATTGGTTTAATAATTTTTCTAATGATTTTTTCACTTCTTTACAAGACATTCTCAATGCTTTTAAAGATAGATATGATAGTCCAAACAGCTTGCCTTCTACCTCTAAAATTGTGCAAAAGGAAAAAAGTAATCATATTAAAGGTCCAGCTGTTGAAGAAAGATTTCAAGGTCAGAATGTATCATCCACCAGTACTAATGCAGATCAAGTCCATGATAGTGGAAAATCAGGGACAAATGACAATGAAAAGGAAGAGCAAAAGCGAATTATACAAGAATGATGCTGGTAAAAAATATGGAGGCTAATCAAACTAATTATGTCAATGACGTGAGAACTTTGTGCACCCACCTTGAAAAATGTAATAGGGAGATAGAGATTATGCAAAATCAGCATGCTAAAGAAATTGAGGCCATGAAGACTAATCATGAAACAAAAATTAGATTCATGCAAAGCAAGATGTCAGGCTTAGAAGAAAATGTGGCGACCATGAAAGCTGATCATGATAGGGAAATTGATTCTATGCAAAACAAGTTATTAATTATGGATGAAGAAATGACTATCATGACGTTTGATCATAATAAACAGTTGGCCACCATGCAAGCAAATCATAAAGAAGAAATAAACTCTATGCAGTATTTCTTGATGAACTTAAAGGAAAAGACCAATAAAGTAATAAAAGATATGGAAGAAGACCATGCCAGGCAAATCAGTGATTTAAAGGTTGAACACTCTAGTCAGATGGATGCCATTAAAATACAGGTTCAAAAGTTTCAACAATGGTCAAAAGATGAGAGAGACCAAGGGACATCAACAGATCAGGAGCCTTCTTATTTGTTGCAACAAGTTCCATCTTATTATGAGAGGGTCATTGGTTCGATTGAAAGATGGTTAATTGAAGGTGATCCAGATAGACTTAAAAATGATAAAGATCAGATGCAAGATAAAGGAAGACATGTCACGCATATCTTACATACTTCATCTGATAGCTTTGAAACAGAAAGTTCCATGTCATCAGTGATACAGCCTGCCACACAGAAAAAGCGTAAGAGAAAGAGAATGAGACGAAGATTTGATGCATCAGACGGCCGCGAGCAGCTTGATTTTCGGATAGGAAAAAGTCCTAACTTATGCAAAATTGGACATGGCACATCTGACAAGCAGCCGACAGATTTGCCTGAAAACAGGCAAATGCTCAGTATGCACTATATTGAACACATCTGATGCCATGGGGCATCCTTTGTATCGTATTTCTAACCCTACTCCTTGCTTTTTCCGCATTTTTTAGGATTAGATTTACTTTTCTAGATAGTTAATAAATGAAGAGCTTTTATCTTTCCTGTGCTTAATGTTATATGATGATTTTTGGACGGACACTACTTATATTTTATTGTGTGTTGCGTGGATGCAGATTCTGGATTCTCACATTCCTATAGTGCAGCAACGTGTCCCCAAGTAGAGCCAAATGTTGACCACTACCGGTCAACTACCCATGCGGTACACCCCCTCTTTTCTTGGCAGAAAGGGGTAGCACCTGATCGACGTGTCCGTGCCAGCCTGCAGTCATCAGCAGCTTGATCAGTTTAATTGTAAACCCAGTCTGCATGTATGAATTGTAAATAATCTTAGCAGATATGAGTCGTTTATGTAAAATTGCCTAGGTGGACCTAACTTTCTAATGATAATCTACGTCCCGGAAGGTTTTTCGTCTCACCGATCCATGATCGGCTGAGTTTTCCTTCAGCCTGACCCGAAAGCCGGGATGGATTTTGTCATTCGAATTTTAGGAGAATCCTAGTATGTTAATCTGCTAGATTATAGTTGTGTCGCAGAACTGGGTGGTTTATGAGGGTCTATGATAAATGGGTTTTCCCCCTTAAGATGTAAATTGTAAAAGTCATGATGTAATGTGCCTTGAGGGTTGGAAATTTTTTTAAATCCCCTCATGAGTCCTAAATCCTAGGTCCTAGGTGATGTTTCCAAAGGTTCAGTTCGATGATCCATTTAAAAAAATAAATAAAATAATAAAATAATAAAATAAATAAAAATTAAAAAAATTAAAAAATTAAAAAAAATGAAATAAATAAAAAATAATAAAAAATAATAAAATAAAACAAAAACCCTAAATAATAAAATAATAATATTTTGAGTGAATGCATGCAAAATATTATTTGTAATAATAAGTTAACAATTTCGACAGATGAGATTAAGAGATGTCTTGATCCTCATCGACGGTCGAGATCATTTCAACATGGATCACTCGAACTAGCCGTTGGGATCATTTCCTTTAAATAGGGTGTTAGGGGTCATTTCAGATAATCGGATCTGTGAGTCTGGTACTGAAGAAGCTCTCTTGTAATCTGTTTCTGGTTAATAAAAGAAGACTTTGGGGTCCAAATCTAGCTGGTGTTACTCTTTGGAAATGCTGTGAGATTGTTTAAATTTTCTGCATATTTTATTTTTCAGCCATTAATAATAGCTTATTGTAGAGTATTGTGAGCACAGGTATCTTGTTCACTTGCTAGGGTTTAAGTGTTGTTAGGGTTTCTGAAGTAATGGCAGTTATCTCCATTACTTTTTGAGATTTAGCAACATTTTTTCCCTCTTTACTGATGGTTGAAGTGAGCTGTGCAGGAAAACTCTTACTGAAGAAGATTGTCGGGCGTTAGGGGAAGTTCTCGGCTGAACCAGCCAACTCCCGCAAGCATTTTTTGCTGAGCCCAGTTGGATTTGATCCTGGGTCTATCATTCAGTTTATTTTTCTAATTTGCATGAGAGATTTTCTGAAGTTCTTCACACTGAAAACTTGAAACTTTTATTCTTTAAAATATTTCTGTGCTTATTGCCGAATCTCGCTGTTAAAGGGGCCAAAATCTGTAAATTAATCAGCTTTTTTGGGGTTTTAATTTTTGCTCTATATACAGGTTTAAGATTAGGGTTTTATTCTTTTTTTTCCTTTTTTATTTGTTTTGCAGCTGCTCAGCCAGCAAATCCAAGCCACAGGAAAATACCCAGCGCTGAGCCAACTTGCAGTGAAAACACGCATTTAAAAATGTGGTGATCGTTTTCTTTCCATCCTTCGAATTGCATCAGAAGTCCGTGAAGCAAAGTCTGATCCAGCATAAGGATAAATCGAAATTGTTCAATGAGTGAATAGCAAAGCCAGTTTTAAATCAAAATTTATCAGCGCGGATTGCTCAGATGATTTGCCTAAACGCTGCCGTTTTCTGCCAAGAACCTGCGTATGACAAATCACTATCCATTCCACGCGTTTTTTCTCACCACAATCTGGTTGCTGGAGGCTGAACGCACGCGCTGAGGTCTTCCGGGCAAATCGTTTCATATATCAGTGCGTCGGCTGGATATTTTGCTCTTCAAAGCTGTCTATAGAAAGAATTGCTCTCTGCGACGACTTACCCAGGCGTAACTATAATTTTCCTCACGATTTTGCTGCGTATTGGGTTTGGCAAGGGATTAACAGTGTTTATAGTCCCATTTACAAACGCGCCGACAGAGGCGCTCAGCGTGAGAGGTTTCAAGCGAAGAGCGGCTGGCCACTAAAGCTTCGGATTAATCAGCCATTCAGGGTTACGATTCTGCCTTCTCAGTCGCCGTTTTGGCATAGCGTCGGCCTGTCAACACGCCAACAAAAGACAAGAATCGAAAAATCTGTGCATGGGTAAGAGAACAATAAGTCACGTTTTGAGCTGTTAGAATGGTATACGAGCTTCATTTTTTCGATACAGCTAGGAATTACGCGTTGGTACAGCGTCATTAGGGTTAATCCATATACGTTTCATCTTTTTGGTTTTTCGTTGTTTTAGTTTCAGCTTAACGATATATGATTAGCATAGTTTAGGATTTATTTATTAAATTTTAGTTTTAGGTTTATTTAATCTTTAGATTTAATCTAAAAATTCATAAAGCTTTTCGTAATTTTTTTTTTTTTTTAGTTTTTCCTTTTAGTTAGAAATTTAGCTTTTATTTATTTTTAGTTATGTTATAGTTTAGGAATTAAACTTTATTTTAGCTTAGTTTAATAAATTTAGATTTTAGTTTATTTTAAATAGTTGCATTTTTTTTAAAGATTTTATTATAAATATATATATATATATATATATATATAAATAAAAAAATAAAAAGATTCATAGGTTGTAGGCTTAGTTTTAAATTTTTATAGTTAAGTTTTAGATTAAATTTAAATTTAGATTTTATTTTTTATTTTTTAGGTTTTGTTTAAAAATAAAAATTCATAAAAAAAAGGGCTTTTAGAGTATTAGTTTTAGATTTAGATTTTAAATTTTGTTTTAGTATAGATATTTTTAGTTTTAAAGTTTTATTTTTGTTTTAAAAAAAAAAAAAAAAATTTGCCAGATCCAGCTGTTTTCAAGAAATTATCATGCTGAGAATTCAAATTTATCGATGCGGAATGAATGTTTATCTGTACATGAATGATCATGTTTAAAAAATTTTAGCTGCATAAATGTGATATCTGGTTAGCGTTTAAAATCAAATCTTATCTTTTGAAGCTTTAATCGCTGGATCATCGTTTAAGCATCTTCTCTTGTTTTGGTTTTTCAATCAATATCTTTCGTCGTTCTAGCTTTCATGATAGGTGCTTGCTCTGCATGGTTTATATTGTTGCAGCATCTGATAATTAAACGATAAAAAATTTACTCCATAAGGCACTGGTCTTTTCATTTCTAAATCCATCTACTGCTTATCATATCGTGTCTCCCAACCAGCTGGTCGACAGTTGGTCTTCGTCATATCATAGGGTCTACCCCCCTTAGCCGCAGGAGACAGGTTTAAACGGAGGGATCGGGGATCAGGGTGACAGCCCCCGGTCTGAGCGTTGTCGTGTCAATCTGCGCGACAACAGAGCCTTTTTTTGTTTTTAATTGGTGATAAGATTTTCTCCTATTTTATTCAAAGTAAAAATCTAATGTAACATATTGCAATTGTTATCATAAGCTTATTAGTATTTTTATTGAAAGACCAAATAATTGTTGTTATCAAAAGTGAAACATCAATAAGGTGGGTATCAATGAGAATTCTTTACCTAAGTGTCACCAAACTTAGGGATACAATGCAGTAGCACCCTATTACCTTCCAAATTCTAGATGATTAAATCCTTAATCTACGAGGCATATTTGAAAAGGGGACTATAAGGACGATTACCATTGTTACCGAAGTAAACTGCCATCTTCATTTTAGGTCGGTTCTCATCAAGATCCAAGGGGGTATCTCTAGTTAGATTATTAAAGCTAAGCAATGAGACAAGTTAGTAAAGCTAAACAATGAGACACAAGGTGAGTTAGGGAAGTCTCTAACAAACACATGACTAGGAGAGTGGAATGTCCCCATCAAAGAAGGAAGAAAATGAGTCAAATGCGCAATGTCTAGCTTCCAAAGGCCTCCAACTAGATAGATCTGCAATCAACTCTTCAAAGTGCGCAATGAAAATCTCTGAGGTCTCCTCCAAGGTGGATGTATAGTGCTTCAAGGTGAAATGTCCCAACAAACAATGAATAGAAGCTCCCAAAAATGGACAAACCTCAAATAGATGCATAAAACAAGGGCCATGTGGCCTAAGAGTTAGGGCAGCCTTCATCATGGGCATATATAAATAATAATATCTCCAAATAACAAAAATGCTAAAGCCATAAAGATGCAATGTTCATCAAATGAATGGTCAAATTTACAATGAAAATTCTATTGCATAATATTTTTCAAGCACCATAACTACATTCCTCATTGTTGGAATTTCTATAATGACGACATTTTTTTAATCTTGTGGTGGCCATTCTGCATCTAATGGCATTGATTTGGTTGAAGGGTACTCTATTTAAAGATATCTACTCTTGAAGCTATGATGTCCTTAAAATATGCAATGAATCCTAGATCTAGGGTTTGGAACCTTTTGGGTCTTTTATAAGGTGAGACATCACATCAACAAGCATGATTAAATGTGCAAAGTAACCTCCAAAGTGGACAGCATCCTCAAATCAAGTATGTGGATTTGTGATACAAGGTCTTAACATGTGGAAGGTGACTAACACACACCATCTCTATGAAAAGAAGGGAAGACACCCTTTATTGCCACAATATGGCTCAATGTTTGGCACATCCTAGATATTTTCCATGGTGAACAAGCATGATAAAATGTGAATAGTAACCTCCAAAGTGGATATCATCCTCACATCAAGCAAGTGGATCCATGATACAAGGTCGTAGCATGTGGAGTGTGACTAACACTCACCGTTTTTTATGAAAAGAAGAGAGGGCCCCATTTATTCCCACAATATGCCTTGACATGTGTATGGTAATCCCTGAAATGGCGTGTAGAGCAATAAAGCATGAGTAGTGGATCCTAGTAAGAGATTATGCCATGAGCCAATATGCCAAATCATCAATAGCATCACCAAACCAATCTAAAGGGAAGGACCAACCTAAAGACAAAAATTTCATGCCGAAAAGATTGGAGTAAGAAGATACTTGCCCAGATCAAGAAGTCAAAAGATACAAAACACAATTAGAGACTAGGACATCAGAATAGATATCTTAGGCACAAACTCAACAAGAGTTTATTACAAAAATATGATGAAAATTCTCACCTTAGGAACCTTAATTAGAGGTTTTTTGAACAAATTAAAAGGTTAAAAGATGAGAATCCAAACAATGAAGATCTTAAAAATAAAGTTGATAAAAAATTTTGATGAAGATTTCTCATGCATAAGGGATCATAATCAATACTTACAAAAACTAAGCAGTGAAAGGATACGTTGGAGAAAGTTACCAATGAAGAAACATTGGTGAGTAAGGAAACAATCATTGATCCACTTGAAATAGAAGAGTCATTAGATGTGAAATTCCAAGCCACGAGGAAGGGAATTGATACAAATCCAATCAACATCACAAATCATAAAGATGTAGATCTAGATGTAATATGGGTGCCTGAAACATGGAAGTACAAGAAATGGAAAATCTGTGTATGTTTGTCAAAAAACATTTCGTGATCAACAAAGTGAAACAAGTGTGCAAAAGAAGATGTACTACAAAGTTGAATCAAAATAAAACTACAAGTATGAGAATGCAAGATCAAGTTACAAGGACACTTTATTGACACCTTGATCACAAGAGCCAATTTCTTAGTCATTTAATGCATCATCATGTTCTAAGCAAATGAATTTGGCCTATAATTCAAAGAATATGAAGGTTGATATAATTGGGTCTCAAAATAAAGTCACAATAGGAACCCTCTAAAAGCACAATGCAAGAAAGGATTGAATTAGGTGGTTAGACCATTTCACTATAAACACATTTATGCTCAACATTTTGTATCTCATATCATCTTGTGTTGTCAACTATCATAACTTCAAGAATAGAGAATCATCATTAGGGGAATCTTGAGGTCTAAAATGAACCTCCTAAGTAAATAATAAAATAATAGCTAAACCAATAAAATAATATTTATGAATTTGCAATTCACTTTTTGCAACACAATCCATGCAACCATGGTTAAATTCAATTGAAAAGTTGTACCAAAATAAAATTAATAAAAAAATGGTATTGATATGACTATAAATAAGAATGAGCTTTTCAAGAAAAAATCATTATCATTGAACAACTAATGCATTTGTCCTTTGTACTTAAATAACTTAAAATAAATTATAAATATAAATTCATAAATTCTTAATTTTATACTATACTATTAATTAAAATTTATATTATTTAAATTATATAATAATATGTAATTAATATACCATATAAAAATCAAATAATATAATATAATAAATGTAATATATTATTTTATGTATTAATTTTATATTATATATTGAATTGATTTGATTTATAATATAAGAAGAAAAATATATAATATTAAGGATTTGTTATTATTAAAGGAATTAAGGATTTTTGTTAACCCATTGGTTGTTTGGAATTTCAAAATTGAACAAGAACCTTTGAAGTTAAATCCATGTCATATTGTCACAGAGGAAGAACCTGAATTCGCTTCAACCAGCATTGAAGAGACATGGCTAGCTTGATGATGGTCAATGAGAGGACATAGTCTTGGTGGATAGGGCACCTCTGGAAACAAGATACAATATACTTTTTGGTTGCTTTCACCTAACTTTGAAGTATGGCTTTTAGCTTGAGGGACCTCACAAAAATAGCAGGGGCTTCTCTACGTGATAGCCTAACGTTGTTGGGTGGGGGCACTAGTTGGATAGCTATAATTGTGAACAAGGATGGTCCAGCAAGGATAGCTTTTGTGTTGTCAATTGGCAGGTAGTCACACTGTCATGGGTAAATAATTCCATTAAAAACTAGCGATTAATCCAACAATTAATCTCATTAATCCTGCAACATAATAGTTTGAATCTATATCTCTTTAAATATATTTAGCTCTTTTAAATTGCAAATGCTACCTAGATGCCCTTGTTTCGGTGGCCAGGTCGAATTTGGAGGTCTTTGGTTTTCATATAAGAACAAAAATCATGACGTACATTTAAGTACATTTAAGTTGCATTTGGAGTAAATGCAACATTTCCTATCTACATTTTCCATTCCCGCAATTTTTTCAGGGCTTTATTTTCCATCCCACCACTATTTTCTTCTTGGCCAACTATCAGTGTTCATTTCACCTCCATGAATTTGAAATATTTTTTCCACACTTGGCCAATTCTAGAAGAAGCATGGAAAAAGGGAAAATGGCAGGCGGGGGAGAACCAGGGAGGCCAAATGGCAGGAGATGGAAACTCAATTAACCAAGCCCTAAGTAACTAGAGGCAAGGGGCGAACAATAAAAAAGGGTAGGAATTGGACTAGGAGAGGACAAGCAAGAATCGAAAGAAGCGAATAGGAAGGAGAAGTAGCAATAAAGGAGTGCAATAAGGAAGACTTGGGGATACAAAGAGGAGGATAGTGTGGGATTCCATACCTGAGGAGATAAATTTGGAGAGTTGGTCGCAAAGGTAGGAGAATCTAGAACTTGGAACATGGGAACAATGTCATGAGGGCTAAAGAAGCTACAACACCAGAGGTTAGTAACGATAACCATGGAAGCTTGTAGGTTAAGGCTCTTACTCTTTACATGGTAGATAGTAGGAAGCCCAAATGTTTACTCTTCATATATCTAAGTGTCCAATTTTTTACTTCTGGAGGTTGTAAGGACATGGGGAAATCTCAGATTAACAAACCTTGAAATCTGTTTGCAAACCCTGTAAAAGTGTTGAGAAACATATTGCAAACAACCTTTGAGTTTGGTATGATCTATGGGTGTGGTAGTAAAGCTATTCTACAACTAACCAACTCATATGAGTGAGCCATTGGTACACATAATCTAGGTTGTAAACCATTTTGCTTAATCTCATCCTGCTAGCAGTCAAACTGTATTAGCCAACAAATAGAGCAAAGGCCCTACAAAAATGGCATATAATCACTTGCTTTTATTGTTGTTGTTAGAGAGGGCATATAAAATTTAAATGCTGGAATTTGGCAGTGATAACAATCAGGCTCAAGAACAGAACCACATATGTCAACAGAGTATGTACATGGCTACACTAGGACAAAGTCATAAGTAATATGCCCCAATTGTGTACAATCTCTCAACAAAATGTGTAGAATTACACCAGGAACAAAATTATGGTAAGCCTCATTAATATGCTCAGTTTGTAGAATTGCAACCATAAATAGTACTGAAAATTAGGCATGAATCTGTAATCTTCTCCTCTACTGTACACCCAGATTCCATGACTATAGGATGCACAATCTGTACGACCAACAAATAGTATTATTCTCAAGAGATAGTCAAATTCATCATAGAGATGAGTAGGTAAGGTCTTGAAAAGCTAAGTTTAATTTCCCTTTTTAATGTTTATTTTGCATGACTCACAAGTCCATAATCATTATCTAAGTTAGCTACAATAGCCAAAAAATTCATTGACAATATGAGTCAAAGGTTTCTTTATCAACAACATTGACTTTTTTTCATATATGACATGGTATTGGATGTCTAACACATTCCCTGGACCAATGAAACTGCCATACTTGTGAGGAAATGCTGGAACCATAGCCATGATGGACTTATAGGCCTCTGGCTCCTAGAAATGCCATTATGGGCTATGCTTCACTACAAATTTGCCATATTGTTATGAAACCAGCTCACAAAAAGATAGAAAAGAGAGGTCAATGCCTTCAAAATAAGCCTCTTCGAGGGGGAAAGCTCCTTTACATTACACAAATGAATAATTCTTGGACGATACAAATGAAAAGACCTCCTTTCTATATATAGGAGTCTAAGGGGTCATAATATAATCAGAGCCGACATGAAAATAATAATGTAAGGGCACAATAATAACAATAGTGGGTTTTTATGGGGCATAAAAATAACAATATGGGGACTACATGCGCACAACAATATAATAAGGGGGTTATACTAATAACAATAAGGGGTTACACTAGTAGTATAGGGACCTAACATGCCCCTCTCCTTAAAAAAGTGTTGTCCTCAACACTTGAGTAGTTCTTGAGGCTTCTGTATAAAATTCTTGTCCTACCATGTGGAATCTTCAACAGGTAAGTTCTTCCACTTGATGAGATAATATGAAATTGAGCGATTTCGTAGCTGTCAAGTTCTTGTTTCTATCACTGCTCCAGGTTCCAATATGATTTTTCCTTCCTCATCAAGTTCTGACAATATTGTTTGAACTTAGATCTTCTGCAAACTTTTGAATGAGTGGCCACATTTCTTCGTCCTTCTTACATTCATCCCTTGCTTCGTTTATCCAATACGGTTGGATAATAGAAATAGCACAAAACAATGCTTCCACATTCTCATCCTTTCTTGAGAGTGCATCTGCAACAACATTTTGCTTTCGATTTTTGTAGATGATTTCAAAGTCATAACCCAACATATTTGTGACCCATTTTTTCTATTCTTCTAAAGATAATCTTTGTTCCAAAAAGTATTTAAGACTATCATGATCCATTTTTACCTTGAAGTGTCTTCCCATTAGGTAAGGTCACCATTTCTTAAGTGCATGTAGTATTGCCAACATTTCCTTCTCATAAATAGCTTGCTTGAGATGTAGCCGTAAAAATACCCAATTTCCTACATCAAAACTTATTTCACTGCGATGTTGATCTGCCTGTTGTTTCATTCAATTCTGCACCAAAGTGGCGTTATCCTTTAAAAGTTGGAGAACTTGTTGTTGATGTTTGATGTGATCTTTCACTGCTTGAATCTTTTTCTTCTTGATATGTCCTTCTATCTTGAGAGTTTGAGGAGTGGTAATTTCTTCCAATGCATTATAAGATATGGTCGGATTCATTTCTTGATACTCGATGTGATCTTTCACTTCTTGAACATTTTTCTTCTTGATATGTCCTTCTATCTTGATAGTTTGAGGAGTGGTAATTCTGGCCAATGCATTACAAGATATGGTCAGATTCATTTCTTCTTTCTCGATGTGATCTTTCACTTCTTGAACCTTTTTCTTCTTAATATGTCCTTCTATCTTGAGAGTTTGAGGAGTGGTAATTCTTTCCAATGCTTTACAAGATATGGTCGGATTCATTTTTTCTTTCTTTAGGGTTGGTTCCTGGTGTATATCCTCTTCATTTGATGTTTCTTGATCCTTTTCTTCCTCCTCTTCATACTCTATGTAAAAGAATTTCTTCTCAGCACACTTATGACCTTTAGCGTATTTGCTATCACAATCGTAAAAAAGCCCTTTTTCTCTCTTTTCTTCAAATTGTTGTGGTGTAAACCTTGTAGGTTGTGGAAGGCTAGGAGAAAAACCACTTCCATAATTATAGTCATGAGTGGTGGGATTCCTTGTTTCCATAATTTCGCCTTCAATTTTTCTTGCCAACCTAAATGCCTTCTCCAATGAATCAGGTTCCTAAAGACAAACCTCATGTTGAATGTTATCCTTTAAAGTCCCTATGAAGACATCAATCCTTTGCTTCTTTGGAATATCATTTACCCTTATATTCAATTTTTGAAAGTCCTCAACATGCTCTGCCATTGAACCCTTTTGTTTGAGATTTATCAATTGGCTAAAGAAGGTGTTTCTCTTTGTATCCTCATAATGTGCTATCATTTCCTCCGTGAAAATTGACCACGTGACAAGTGATTTACGGAAACAAAGCCCTTCATACCATACAAATTGATTTGGTTCTAAATATAAATATGCAATATGTACCTTTTGTAATAGTTGCACCTTATGTAGATCAAAATATTGCTCCATTTGTAGTTCCAATTTAACAGATCCTTGCCATCAAACTTCCTCATATCGCCTTTTCTTGATTTTAGGAGCTTGATTTTGAAACCACTGTAACTCTGCAATATCAGATCTCCAAGTTCTGAAATTGCATCCTACAGTAGCCCTCTGAGTCCTCTTTCTAACCCCGCAAGTCTGATCAAGATTGGATTATACAAGGAAGAGTTATGTCAAATCTCCCATAATGGCCTGATTATAGACTGGTTCAGTAGAGTGAACTTGTATGAAGTGCCACATGTCACTGTTTCAACCTTAAGACTTGAAACCGAGATACAGAAAACTACAGTTCGTCCTCTTTCTATAACTTTGTACGAAATTCCAATCTGATCCTCAAAGAGAAAGTTATGACGATTTTCCCAGGGCCACCTATTTGGAATGTAATTTGGGGGCCTGTAGAAACCCTAAATGTCTTGGACTATATCTCTGAAACTATAACAAAACAAGATCTGAAATTCGGGCCTGAGCTTCACCAAGTTTTCGACTCAAATGGGTTTTACTTTTAGAGTTTGAAACTTTGTAGAAAAACAACTACAGCGAAAATTCCACAATGGTCTGTTTGAGATGGAATTCTGGAGCTTGCAAAAACCCTAAATTCCTCAGATCATATCTCCGAAAATATAGCGAGACAAGATCTGAAATTCGTACCTGAGGTTCATCAAGATTTCCTCTCAAATGGATTTCGTTGTTATCTTCTGAAACGTTGCAGACAAAACGTTATAGTGAAAATGCCACGATGGCCTGTTTGGAGTAGCGAAACCCTAGAATCTAAAGCTCTAATACCAAATTTTATGAAACCAGCTCATAAAAAGATAGAAAAAGAGATCAACGCCTTAAAAATAAGCCTCTTTGAGGGGAAAACCTCCTTTACATTACACAAATTAATAATTCTTAGATGATACAAATGACAAGACCTCCTTTCTATATATAGGAGTCTAGGGGGTCATAATATAATTAGAGTTGACATAACAATAATAATGTAAGGGCATAGTAATAACAATAGTGGGCTTCTATGGGGCACAATAATAACAATATGGGGACTACATGGGCACAAAAATATAATAAGGGGGTTGTACTAATAACAATAAGGAGTTACACTAGTAGTAACGGGACCTATCACATATTGCTAGTATTATGGAAACATTTAAAGAGTCTACAAGTAAAAAATGCATTATGGGTTCAATATTTCATAGGATTTCAAAGATTAATACCTTGGATTTCACACAAAAGAATCAACGTGAAGCATTCAATCCTCCTCATGCTCAATATTACAAGTGTAACCTCATATGGTTTAAACAAGATGCTAGCATATTCACAAGGAAATTGGTAAACTCTTGATCTTAATCAAACATCACCTAATTCTCACTAAACCATAGTTCTTGAAGGAAATATAGTAAACATAGGCTAATATTTGTAAATAATAGGAAATACAAAGAGCCTCAAAAATAGAGATTGGAACATTATTTGTTCCTTCACATCAATGCATATTTTATAAATAGAGTATATAAATAATTTCTATAACTTTGATGACAAAATTATTTGATTGAATATTGCAAAGTAGCTAATTGTTTAAGGAAAAACAATTTTCTACCCAATTGCAGGCTTTACCATACTTGGGCTTTCTACAATAGGCCACCCCCTATGTAACACACCCCATCCTTATCTCCCTCATAAGGTGAGGTGGTTACTGTGAAAATTCGATTCCCAATGTATTGTCTTGGGAATGGAATCTAAGGTTTCCTTTCTTTTTCTTTTCTTCAACCCTCAATTATTTGCCAACTACTTGCATGTACTGAACTTTTATAAACCATTTGTATTTATTATCAGATCCATTTTGGATAAGGGATTGTTGAGAGACACAACCAATAGCCATTGTTCGACCTTGTGGCCTCACATCCCAGCTTGAGGGTGGATTATATGGCATATTCCTGTGTTTAGGGATGAATCACTCCTCTGCAACTGATGTGGACCTTAGTGGAAACATTCACAATAAGAGTTAGGTACTTGTACTCTGTGTGTGTTTATTTCTCTGTTCTTATTTCTATCAATTGATTCCAATAAATCTGTTGATATGTGAACTCCATTAAAGAAATGTTTCCAATGATAGAAAGGTGGTTATTAATCATTATTGTAAATATGGGTGGAATTTCTACTACGAATTATGTCTATGGGTGGAATCGAGTTGAACGCTGCTTGATAATAGCAATCATTTCATGACATATAACTAACCAATTAAGTTTATATGTTTCCCATGGTACATGTGCCATCTGTGGTTTGCAAGTTATTCAAATGTTGAGCTTTTAGAGTAACGTTTCCCCTGTTCAAGCAATTGAGAATAAACCACATATCAAAATTCCTCACACATACACAAAAGCATACTATTGAGTGTTGATAAAGGTTGATTAATTGTAACCTTATAAGTGGGAGCAAGGTAATGAGCTATAACAAATATGGTCCCTCAAGAAAACCAAAGAAGAACTATTCGAAAGGCAGAATAAGAAGATAAAAAAAAACATACTTACATTTCCAATAGATAATAGATAGGTAGACATCTTTCTACTAGTATAGCCTTATATGTTTCAAGGATCTAAAAATCTCAATCATTGTGATAAACAATTCAGTCAAGTGATCCAAACTTGGGATTCAAGTCATCTGATAGTTTTATCATTTTGAATCAACAATTTTTTGTTGTCTGAAAAAGTAGAATTAGCAATTAAGAGTGCCATATTTTGTACACAAGGTTATTCCATGTATGACATCAGACTTTAGAACCCATCATCAAGCAATCAAATTAGAATTGGACCAACCTCCTTCACCATTGCTGATAAGTTTCAGACATTAATGCAACGTACCAAATTACCTCCAAGAGCGTGAAGCAACAAAAAAATGAGCAATATCAGCAGGTGTCTCTAAATATTGAAGCACATTCCTTGCAATGTAAGGAGGTTAAAGGTTATGAGCTTTTCTATCCTCCTGTAGATGTACACTCCTTAAGAGGATCACATCCTTAGGGAATAAAAATGAATACTAGTGACAATCAAGGAAATTAACCATTGCACACCTTTAATGAGGTTCTAGGTAATAACATGAAAATGTTAGTGATTTCTATTGTACAGTAAGTCAAAGTCAACTACATATTTTCATTATGTGCATGTGAGAACAAGTAAAAACCCTCGATATGTTAGGTGATTAACTTATTCAATTTTGAGAGAAAAAAAGGCACATATCCTTCCAAAAATGCAGTGAGATTGTTTCCAAAATTAAGCTCATCATTTAGCATCAAAATGTGTTAACTTACAACAATCTGCTATCTAGAGTTTTAGATGAGCACTCTGAAGTTTATCATGCAAAAGGGTGAAAGAGCATACCTATATACTTCATCAATTGATATTCAACAACATCAAGGAAATTGACACTAGCCTTGAACATTTGAAGGATTCCTTTTACACAGTGCACAAGTGCATTAACAAAGAACTATTTTAGGTACAATGTTCAAATTTCATTGTTGTATCTAGTATCTAGTTATTTAAATGTTTTTAAGAGAAAAATATCATTGTTTTAAGGATGAAACTTAAAACTATATAAGATTATTTAACAAAGTTGTGGGATCACTATGACATTCCATGAACAAAATAATACTTAGAACTAGCTACCACAATCAACAAAAAACTTCCATCATGAAACTAATCCATTAGAATGCTACACCAGACTTAAAGAGGTATGAGTTTGCATCATGACAAGGAGATCTGTACTGGGTGTGTGACTCGTGGAATGTAGTTATTTAACCTCAGTGTCAATTATTCAATACTCTGTTTTGAATCCTCGTGCATGATTTTAGCATCATGCTTACTATTCCACAACCCCGCACATATAATAATTATACACAACACTTAAACAACTTGAGCATGTGGCATACAAGGAGAACATACCTAGTGATGCAATCTGGTAACCATGCATAATCGGGTGAATGGTCCAGGCATGAATGGGATATCAAGATAATGAGTCTTCCCTTGTTCCAACTACCCTTGTTGATCCAAAATGGATCTAGAATAGACTTCTAGGTCTAATAATGTTCCTCACAGAGGAAAATGAAACTCAAGGGATGCTCTTGGAAATAGTCCCATTGCATAGATCTTTTCAATCTGAATCTACTGCAATTTGAATGGACCAAAACAGACTTCGGATGATGAAGTTATTGCAAAAAGAAGATTGCCCATTGTCCTTTGAAAAGGAGACATTTTCTTATTAAATGGGACTTAGGAGAAATAAAGGCTTTCTAAAGAAAATCGCATCGGAAAGGTGTAAAGGAACGGAATTACGCAGGCCGAAGGACGCAGCGATATGCGATTGCGATTATCGCATCGCAATATCGCATCGTAACATTCCATTGCACAAGGAATAGACCCCGGGCCATTTCTATATACGATTGCGATCGACGATCGACGATCGGAGGAGATAGCACTAAGAGCCATGCGACATGTGATATGTGATTGCGATCGGCGATCAGTGTCGGCGATCGACGATCAGAACAAAGACCTTATGCCATGTGAAATGTCGATATGCGATGTGGCGATAGCACGATTGGCGATCGGTGATCGATGATTAGGATCACGATAATATAAAGGGCCGTTGACACATGCAATTGCGATATGCGATCAGACCTAGACTCGATAAGAATTATGGATGCGATTTCATAAATTTTGAAATCTTGGTTATGCAGATTTTCTATGTATTCTGTGTATTGGGTTTTCAGTCATACGCGATGCGATTGGCGATATGCGATAAGGAAAAGGACACGATAGGTTTATGGATGCGGTTGCATTCCAGTTGAAGTCTGGTTTTTGCGCCCGATAGTGTATTTCCGTGTATATTTTCTGTGTCTTGGAAATATGGTTATTTCACGGATTTTGTCCTGGAAAGAGGCTGCTGATTCCTCTGTAACTGTCCCTTTTCTAAAATTATTGTGCCATGATGTAAGCAGGCGTTTTGTAGCAATGATACGTTGTAACAGGAATGTGTTATATGCAGAGCCACAGAGCCAGATGGCCAAGCGCAGAGCCAGAGAGCCAGAGAGCCAGAGGGCCAGACGCAGAGCCACATGGAGCAGAGGAAATGCAGAGGCAGAGGAATGATTGCACAGAGAGGAACGGATGGAAGCCACATGCATATGTCTTTTTGCACAAATACATTACTTTTTGTTGACACCTAATCATGGGGATTGGGTGAAAAATTATAAATAGTGTAAATAATAAATAATGAAAAAGGAAGAGTCATAAGGAGATGAAACCCATGAGTTACTCCCTCGTGTATATAACTATGAGAAATATAAATGAATAAACATATTTCATTTGAGGAGTTACCTCCTGGCCTAACATGGTACTGGAGCCAGCTCCATTTTTGGCTTCTCTACCTTTGTAACTCCCTTATGCCTATTCTACATATGTTCTTCCTATTTTGCATAACTAACACCTCTACCATACTCCAGAGGCCTCTGCCTTACTCCTATTTTCATTCCGTTATTCTCTGCTTTCTGCATTGAATAGTTTGGTGTGTGTGTGCATTGTAACAAAGTGAATGTCAAACTATGTTGGATTCTTGCATATGTCGATTTTGAACCTCCCTCCATTACATTGAGTGCACTGAATTCATTTCAGGCTTCATCCCTGGTACAGTTCCCATAGCTCGTTGTGCCTCCTCTGGTATCAAAGCACCACCCTTCATGGATCCTCTACTTCGGACTCTAGGTTACCACCCTCCGTGGCTCCCTGTTGCCGCACCCTCCATTGCCTGTTTGACCCCCAGTTCATATAGCCATACCTATCCTATACACCCACAGTCGAACACTCCCAGCCTCCCCGTGACATACCATTCCACTACACAGTCGACCCCAAATAATACACAATGCATAATCCTCCATCTGCCATACACTCTGCTCTTGGTATCTGCTATGTTGAGAGCAATGCTCCACATCCACGCACAGTCCTCCATCTGGTTATACTCCCAAAATCTACAGTTATACTACTAAACCATTCATTTTATTCCTGGTGTATATTAATGTTGTCCAACTTCCTCTATCCCTAAAACACCATTCTGGTTACCGTATTGAGTTGTTGCATGAGCCCAAGAGAACCTGGAATGTAAGGCAAGCCGAGATCTACAGTGTTGTCTCATATCTGCCTTTCAAGCGATTTCATTATTGGAGGAAGCAGACCATCACAAGAATGAAGCACAATGAAACATTGAATTTTCTCTTGTGCAGTGGTTGACTGACTGTTGGAGCCCAAGAGCGGTGGCTCACTGTGCTCAATCCTACATGGTGCAGTGGTTGATTGTAACAATTCACTTAACGCTTGTAAACTGAATTTCGTGTGATCGCTATATTCAAATTAGTTGTTTTTTAATACTGCATTTTATATATTACTGTATGCCATGCACCAATATAAGCCCTCCCCAATATATACCTCTGTTACATATTTATATTATAATTGTAAATTTTTTTACAAAACTACCACTAGAAGTTCTATTTCTTACAACATATTGGCAGCAAAAGTATATTTTTTTTACAGTACACAGATTTTACAATGCTTTCATTGATATCTATTGTAGGAGTGGTTCTCATTGGAAAGAAGAACTATCCAGAATGGTCACGGAAAATCAAACACACTCTCATTTTTAATGAGATGTGGAAAGGAGTGTGTGCTGGAGAAGGAGACAAAGAACCAGAAAAGCCTACCTCAAACAAGGAATTTTCCATTTGGGAAAATAAGAACAACAAGGCTTATGCCTTGATTGTAGCATCAGTAAATGAAGAGGTGAGTTGCCATATTTCTCCATTTTCAAATGATTTAGAAACCTTACAAAAAATGAAGGAACTCTATGACTCATACTCTACACTTGAAGTTGTTCAACTCATGATTAAATTGTTCAGCCTTGATTTACAAAATGATGATCCTCTTGCTCTTGCATCAGAAGTAAAATCTATTATGCATGATATCAAAGTCACTAATTTTGAACTGGACATTCCTCTGATAGCTTTTGTCAAGGCACTTTATCCCACTTACTCAAATTATCTTGAGTCATTGCAAGGAAATGGAAACCTCAAAGAAATTACCTTTGACTCCCTTGTGAATAAATTTTCTGAGAGAGAGAAAATTTTTGGGAAGAAGACATCTCCTTAGTCTTCTGAGGAGGCTATGTGTCTTGCACATAGAGATAAGAACCTTGCTCAAGATTCTTCCAGAGGAAGAGGTGGTTGAAGAGGAAGAGGAAGGAGAAATTTCAAAGGCAGGGGAGGTAGACACTCTCAAGGAGAAAATTCAGGTTTGCATTGCATACGTTGTAATAGAGATGGATCACATGATGCATCCATATGCAAGTTTCCTTGGGACAGAATTGAGCAGGAAATAAATCAACCTAAAGGTAAAACTAATGACAAAGAGAAAGGTAAATCACCTGAATCTGCTCACTATGTTGTGAAACATTGTAATATTGGAGTAAATAAAGACTTATTTAATGCTTCACTTGCTTCTTGGAAAATTGATTGGTTGCTTGATTCAGGAGCAACTACCACATGAATTTTAGAAGATATTTTTTTGAAGAGTTTACTGAAAATTTTGATGGAGAAGTATACTTTGTAGATAAATCAAAAATCAAGCCATCAATGCTTGGCACAATCAGGCTTAAGTTGTTTGGTCTTCCAGAATTTCTTCTACATGATGTTTTATATCTCCCACAACTGAGGAGAAACTTGTTGTCCTTGGTCCACATCTGCTAGCAAGGACACTCCATTCATATGTTTGATGGAATGGTTGAGGTGAGTAAAGCATTAGATCACTCACTTGTCATGATGGGGATCTCAAGTTGCAAGGTACCTTTGCTCGTGCACAAAATTTCTCATACAATTCTCATTATGATGAAGGTACATTTCCATCCATTTTATTATGGAATGCTAGATTTGGACACTTGAAATATGACAACCTTCACTTGTTGAAGAAAAATGGTATTACTGGTTTCCCTACAATTTGTAGGAAACTTAAGCATTGTGATGCTTGAATTCTAGGAAAGCATAACAAACAATCTTTTCATGATTCACATTCCAGAGCACATAGAAAACTTGAATTCATTCATTCAGATTTATGTGGTCCTATTGTAGTGGCTACAACCACCCTCCAAAATTTTGCCTTATCTTTGTTTTGGAGCCTCCTTACCAACCTTTCATAGCAACATGTCTTGCTTCATCAAGTACACAAGCTTCAGTGTTTTTCTTGTAGAATGACAGCCTGTCCATCAGAGCTTGTTGCATTCCTCTCCCAAGCTATTCCCTCAGAATTGGTCCAACTATAGGCTAAGTAGCTCCCTCAAGAAATTGCACAATTATGGAGGGCAACCAGCCTTCCCACTAGAAATTGCGCAATTCTGTCTAGCAACTAGCTCGGATCCATATTTGCGCAATTATGCTAGTTAGGCTTCATCCAGAAATTTGCGCAATTCCTCCCAGCAGGGCTGTTCAGCCTAGAAATTGTGTAATCCTAGGTAGCAGTTAGTTGCTCTTCCCAGAAATTACGCAAATATCCTAGGCAGTCAACCCAACTCCCTTCCAGAAATGCACATTTTCTCCCAGCAGTTGAGTAGCCTATTGCATGTGCGGTTGAGTTTACGGTTCTCTCCTGGACCGAGAAAAACCAATTTTCATGCATGCGCTAGTTCTCCCAAGGCAACATGCAAAGATATCCCTTGATTTAGGGATCTACTTTCAACAGTTGGAGGTTGCATGCAAGTATCATCTCAGAAACCTCCCACCAAGTGTTTCTCTTCCTAGATTTGTGGCATGCGCATCAAATCTTTGATTTTATCAAAACTCATGAACAGGATGCTACAGAGCTCATTCCTAACAAAAACATTACAACTTTGACATCCCACATCGCATCTAGGAGCCTTTGGCACATTCAACTCAGTTGTTTTGGGGTAAGCCCACTTCCCATGTCTTGTGTTGTATTTCTGGCTCTTTTTGTGTTTCGCTTCGTATGAATGTTGTTTGCTTGATTTCAGTGAGCGTTTGATGTCATTTTGATACATACTAGCTTGTACTAGAACCATTTCAGTTTTTGTTAAAATCTCACTGTTGTCGCATGCATGAAACTATTTTTCATGAAAGGTCGCCAATTCAGCGACTCGCATGCATGATGATCTGTTTTCTGAATCTTTCATTCACCAATTGCATGCATGATCATTCACTTATGCTTACACTCAGCATCACCATGCATTCGCATTCACATTCGCTTTCAATTTCCCTTCGACAAGTCTGGGCAGCCTTGGCCCGAACTCTGCCTCACCAAGACAACATTTCACAATCCTGAGAGGGAAGGCTCTGTATTCCTTCGGGAAATGCACATTTCTACCCAGTGACTATCCTCTAGTCTTGCATTGCACAATTATGAGGGATAGTGACTGCTAGCCTAGAAAATTTCTTAATGCAGTCACTATGCCTACAACCATTGCCAACTGAGATTGCGCATTACGTGATTCCAATAGTCAGCAGCAAGGTTGGATTGTGCATTGCGTAGTTCCAGTAGTCAATCAGCCTCCCAGCAGCCCACACTGTGCCTTGCACAGTCTTGGCAGTTAGTCTCTTGATCTCCTGACGAAATTGCACAACCTTCATGATCAGTCACATAGGTATGTTGCAAGTCATTTCTCAAGTTCATTTTGGTTTTCGACTCATAGATTGCTTGCCATGAGTGTTTCCATGTCTCCAAGTATCGCAGGTGTTCATTTGCCTCTCAGCAGTATGGGTACAATGGTTTCCAAGAGAGAAGAGTCAAAGACAACGTTCATAGCACACTTGGGGATGCAGTTGATCAAGTGTCTATGGACTTGCTTACCCATAAAGACATCAAGCTATTCATAGATAAGGACATCAAGATATGATAGCAGAAACATCACAACGAGCAACATCATTAATAGTAGCAGAAACATCACAACGAATACAAGAGGAAGGTTGTTGACAACACAGAGGTGGAACAAAGTTGCAAGCTCAAGAAGATCCACTTGTCGTGAAAGCAACTTTGGAGGCTCAGGCTATGAGGTGATGGCGCGACATGAAAATCACGCGAAGGTAGAGAAAAAAACATAGAAGGAGTTGCATGTGCTCAAGCAGCAACTCAAGGAAGAACGGGTACAACATCGAGCACAAAATGCACTCGCAGATGGAATTGCACCTGTACAAGTTAAAGATCCATCACAACAGCTGGTGCGGAGCTGACATGGTGAGAAGTGTTATTGATCACATGCAAGATAATTCAGTAGCATGCATGTCATCGTTCACACCCATGTGATCCCACCCATTCAGCACACTCACCCAGGAAAATACAAGAAATAAGTCCAACTCGAGTTGAAAATGTAGTTGACAGTTGATGCACACGATCACTAGCACACACTAGAATATCAACTGTTGGGTGTGGAGCTTGATTATCTTCTGTATTCAAAGGTATCACCACATTGGACCCCAAATCGAAATGGGGCGGCAACGCCGCCCATAAAATATTCGTTGTAGGGGGGGTCTAGGGGGGCCAGCTGAGACCTTTGGGGAGCCCCCCCTCCTGACGGGAGGTTTCGGGGGCAGCGCCCCCGAAGCTAAGAATAGATGTAAAATTGCCTTGTAAAAGTATAGTAATTTCTAGTCAATCTGGGCTATTCATTAAGCAGAGATCTGATGGTAGAAGTTACATTTAATTTAGGGTTTTTTGCCTTAGAAGGCAACCCCTCACTATATATGAGGGAATTGTATTGCATTTATGTAGTTCTGTATTCTGAGTGAGAAAGAGAGAGGAGATTGAGAGCGAAGAGAGTGTTATAGCGGATTTGTTGTAGGTTGTATCTCTTCATTTTTCTAGATAATAGAAAGGAAGGACTGGATGTTCAGGGTGGACGTAGCCCAAACTGGGTGAACCACATATATCTGTGTCTCTATGGTTTTATGCATTTTCTGTGTTTATATTTATGAAATATTCTATGTGTTCCATTGCTCTGTAATATATAATTTTCTAACATCAACACAAACACTATACATCAGTTTGTTGCTGGTTCGGCCATACCCAAGAAGGCCATGTGCATGTTAGCAGACAATTTGGATGGAGGAGCCACACCAATGTACCTAGATGCAACAAAGGCAAGAGTTCGCTTCAGCAAGATGTCACCATAGAACACATGCACACAATCATGGATGACCAAGCTTGGCATCATCTCACCACCTTCACCATCACAAGCATGCCAAGGCATTGGTCTCACCATAATGGATCGAGTGTCAATGATGTCTTGCATGGCTTGCTCAAGCCATTTTGTGTCACATGGAAACAGGTGCATTGTAATGTAACATCTTATCAAGTGGAAGTTCAAGTGTCGATATTTGGATGTAACATCCATAGAGTAGATGAAGAGTCATGAGGGTAGATGAACTATCACAAAGGGGAATGTCAAGGGTCACCCCACCCTTTCTATAAATAGGACCTCATAACTCATTGTAAAGGCTTTTGGTTATCCAAGCTTCCAATAAGACTATCTTGGAGAGAGCTTGGACAATATTTTAACGAGCCTTGGCTTCTCCACTATGCAGAGCTAGTATATCTCTTTGGAGGATTCGACGGTTGTGGATGTAACATTCCACTATCGGAACTAGTGGTTGGACATGGATGTATTGTATGACTGGAACTTGCACTTCTTCATATAACAAGAGCCAACACATTTCATGCAAATGTTGTATTATATTCTATGCTATCTACTTTACTCTAAATGATATATGTATTGGTTTGCTTACACATGCATGTATAGCTATCTGTGTATGTATGTATGAATCTTTCTAAAATGTGTTGTTAGTTTAAACATCACTTTGGATTGCTTGCTAACTTTCCTTCCATGTTGTAATGCATCTTCGCTCGTGTGTTCCCTTCGAAGCTGCATACTATTGCAGGTTTCCAAGGGGTGCACTTACTTCACCCCCATGTGTTAGAACTTCTCATGCACCTTCCTTGGCTCACTATAGTTGTCACACCCTTTCTACCAACAGGGACATCTTACTTGCCTCTGTGCGAAATCAAGGTCAAGGAATTATCGTACGACCCACTACAGGGACTCGTACACCAAACAGTCTAAGGTCTAATTGGGACTTCTTACCAGGGAGATCCCCTTACATGTTAGCGGGTCTAGCACCGCCAACATTTTGGTGCTAGAAGGAGGTCCAGACAACAAGCTGAGTTCTCATATCTGTTTTGAATCTCTACATATCTATCATGACTAACTACCGAGTTTTTCTGTCAGAGTGTATGTCTTATGGAAACAATTTCATCATCTCGGAAAAGATCTCGGATAACTTGTCTCATAAAATATATGATGATGGAGGCCACGTAGCCTTGGTTAGGCATGTGGTCGGCATTGTAGGCTCATGTGAAATACATGAATTCTTTGAAGAATACATGAGTTGCACGCTGTTAATCTACACACTTCGAGGGAACCCAATGCACTAGTGTGGCACGCTGCCTGAAAAATCTATTTATTATCTTACTCATCTAGTCACAGAGAGAGACCATGCTTTCAATCACTTCGACCTTAAAGCACTCAACAAAGAAATTCTAAAATTACGGAAAGCACCCAATGAATCCGTTGAACAATTTTACATGTGGTTTTGTAATATTGCATACCGATTCCTCGAAGATGATATTGATTGGGAATTTCTAGATGGAATATTTGAGTATCTCATTCACATATCCAAACCCTGCTCAACACACTTCAATGATGGAGCTGCACAATCACAGGCAGGCACAATTGCTGTCACAAGTGATTGTCCACCTTCACCTCATCTAACAGCTCCACCACCATGGAGTGATGTGGGAGATCATGCACACACCTCTGTTGAACTATCACATCCTCCCACCCCACCTCTTGATATCTGCACAGATTTGGCTTGCAATCCTATTGGTTGTCACATGGATTCATTCCATAGACCTTCGTCCTCACGCTCTATTGATCCTCTAGATTGTACTATCTTGTGTTCTCCCATTCCAGACTCCTCACCTGCTGTGAACGAGGATCAAGTTGTCGATAAAGTTGGTGTTATGCAACCAATCCGTGCCATCATTCATGATGAGTGTGTGTAGGAATCTAAATAAGAACTCGTGGTGAAGGATGATTCCCTTCCAGTCATGCCTCATCTGATTTATCCTGACATCCCTTGTGATTCTCCCACTGCTAATTTCCCCTATAAAAACTCATTTCTAGATGTTTTTACTTTCGATCATTCACAGGACACGTCGGATTTTAGTCTGTCATTACATTGCAGAGAGGACACATCTTCCTCTGAAAATCTATCCAGTCTGTCATCTATCATTTCTGAAAACACAGAGGGTGAGCATCTTTGCTTCTCATCTGTCCCTCTGCCCAATTCATCAAATCATAAGGATGCTGACAAACATCTTGAATTTGTTGATCTTGGTTGTCATGATCTCTCTACTTCCTCATCCAATCATGATGTTGATTCAACCGTTGTTAATCTGTCCAAGACACTGGTATCTGTCAGTGAAGTCGAAACACCATAGGCTGTTGAGGCACTTTAGCTCGAGCTGATGGTTAGGTCAGGCCCTCGCTGTCCTGAGGTTGGTTTCAGTTCTGTTCAGGAAATTGTTGAAACACTCAAGGCTCCTCATCATCCTCTATTTTGCATTGAAGATCAACCAAACACCAGATTCCACTTCCTCCACTCGAACTACACGATCCCATCGCCCATGCATCGGAGGAATCTTACACAGAAAGCAAACATGCACAACGTAAGTGGTCTACCTTTCCATTTTTTATTGCTTGTCACAGTCAAGAGAATGCATACACTCAACATCTGCATGCAGTGTAGAACAACACCATGGAAAGTCCACAGAATGTATGTCATGTTCTTTGACTCATTTTCGTTCTATGGAAGCTTTTAAATTCGGAGTGTGTTTGTCTTCACAATTACATCTTTCTTGTTTGTTGTTTCACACAGTTGTCTTGTTCGCGAACCTGGCCTTCACCAACATGTGTCAACCAATGCACCAGTGGCTGCATTGGAAGTATCACCTCACGTGAGATGGCCCATGCACTGTTAGCATAGGATTAGGAGTAGTGTTTGCTTTCAGTTTGTTTGCTTGCATGCTTGTTTTCTTACTTGCTTTGTTGGTTTGTTTGTTTGCTTTCTTGTTTGCTTACTCACTTTGCTTCACTTTTTTTTCTACTTTTGCTTTGCTTTGTTTACTTTTTTCGTTTGTAGGTTAGTTTCGCATGAAACCATGCATGACTCTTGAAACAATATGGGTAAAGTACAAAAGGCCTTGTCTAGCTATCACTACTTGGTTATCTCTCATCCTGCCTCTCTGTGAAGAGCTTGTTACTTATAGTCCATGATACATCGATGGAATACATATTGTTTGAAATGAACCTTGGTGAAAACACAATTCTTATGTGCTAACTAGTGTCACCTACTCTAGTCGGTTGTTTTTTAGTTAACCATTGTCAGCTCAGTCAAGTAGAGTAAGGTGAGGGGAAAAACCTTAACAAGCACATCTGAGGTATAATAAACTACTTCTCTACAGGAACAACCTCTACTTCTCTCAATAAGTCAGGATCCCCCTTCCACCTCTGAAATGAATAAGTGTTATGCATAGTTACGAAGATGAAAAATGAAAAAATGAAAAAGTGAAAAAAGTTTGAAAAAAAAGTGAAAATGAATAAGACGAAAGAAGAGAAAGGCTTCATGTGTAGAGAGGTGATGCAAGTAACTCTGCCGGGGTGCTGAACAAGCTCGCTGGTAGCAGAGCCATGCTTGTGTTCCTATGTGACTCTGTTGGGGTACTGTCCAGGCCTGCTGGCAACAGAGCAACACCAGAGATGAAACTAAGACTCTAATGACTATACTGCTTGTGCATCGATACACCCCTCAACCCAATCGAAACAATTGTGTTGCCTTGGCTTGGAATGTGTCTCAATCGACCAATAGCTTGGCGAATGCTACTTCCTACGATAAAGCTAGTGTGGAAACCAAGATGAACTTGTAGGTTTTAACCCTTTACAGAAATTACCTGCATACGAATTCTAAAACACAGAAAATAAACAATGCGAGAGCATAACACATATACAAAGAGAATTTCCCCTGGATCCAAAAACCGGAACTACTAGCTTGATTTTTCATTATGTTCCTTTCAATGTTACAATACATATTTATACATGTTGAAGCATCCAATACCATGGACCGAAAACCATCACGTCCAAAACCATGGACCGAAAAACATTGTGTCCATAACCATGTGTGAAAACCATCCACAAAACCATAGGTAGGTCTACCCAACGTAATATAGGGCCCAAAAAAATTTTCTCTGGGGCGCTGCCCCGCACCTCGTAGAGGCGGGCTACCTACCCTGCTACACAATCGGTGAAACAAAGGGGGGGCTCCGCCCCCCCTCTAACCCCCTGGTTAACTATGTAGGCTAGTCGTGGAAAGAATATAACACAACCCAACATTCTCCCAGTTGTTGTTTTCTTTCCATAGGGGGCCATAGAAGAGCTTAGTCATTTATCTAGCCCTGCAATGCCCATTGTTTCTCTACACCAAGAGAACTTCTTAGAGCTCACAGATTTTCTCAATGCATCTGCAATATTCTTCAAAGTGTCCACCTTTACTAGCAACACCTTTTTGTCTTCTATCATATCCCTCACAAAGTGATACTGAACATCAATGTGTTTTGTCTTTGAATGATAAGCAGGGTTCTTTGCCAAGAAAATTGCACTTTGGCTATCACAGTCTATCCTTATAGCTCCATGTACCAACCCCATACTTGAACATAATCTCTGCAACCAAACTACTTCCTTGCTTGCATGAGTGGCCGCCATGTATTCTGCCTCTGTAGTTGATAGTGCCACTACAAATTATTTCTTACTCATCCAACTGACTGCACCTCCAAATAGGTTAAACACATACCCACTTGTAGATCTTATCTAATCCAGATCTCCATCCTAGTCTGCATCAACAAAGCCACAAATATCCAACACTCTGTCCAATCCTGGTCTTCCTTGGTAGCACAAACCATAATCACTAGTGCCACGCAAATACCTGAAAACCCGCTTCACTACTGTCCAATGATCCTTTCCTAGTTTTGACATAAACTAGCTTAATACTCCCACTGCATGTGCAATGTCTGGTCTAATACAAACCATTGCATACATCAGGCTACCGACTGCACTTGCATATCGAACACGAGACATGTCCTCTTCCTCTTCTTGTGTCTTGGGACACTGTTCAGTAGATAACTTAACACTTATAGGAATATGAACCTTCACCGGTTTACTAACCTTTACAGTATTGTCTAGACATACTTCCTTTGGTTTAACCAGAGCTTCCTCTTTGCTCGATCTCTTTTAGTTTCCATGCCCAAAATATAGTTTGCAGCACCAAGATCTTTCATGTCGAATTTGGAGGACAATTGGGTCTTCAAATCCTGGATAATTTCTTTGTCATTTCCAACCAACAACATATCATCCACATACAACACCATATAAATAACATGGTCACCAATTAATTTAAAATACACACAGTGATCTACTTTGCTTCTGGTGAAGCCAAATCCCTGTATAAATGTATCAAATTTCTGATACCACATCCTTGGTGACTGTTTTAACGCATACAGAGACTTCTTTAACTTGCATACCAATTCTTTCTTACCCTTCACCGCAAAACCATCAGGTTGCTTCATGTAGATCTCCTCTTTCAGATCCCCATGAATAAATGATGTCTTCACATCCATCTATTCTACCTCAAAATAAAAAGCAGCAACAACAGATAGAAGTAATCTAATAGAAAATACTTTGGCAACAGGAGAAAAAATATCACCAAAATCAATTTCCGGCACCTGGGAATAACCTTTTGCTAGCAACCGAGTTTTGTATTTCTCCACCTTTCCTTCTGCATTTGTCTTCTTCTTGAACACCCGTTTACTGCCAATGGGTTTCCTTCCAGCTGACAACTCCACCAGATCCCAAGCCTCATTTTTGTTCAAAGATGTCATTTCATCAACCACGGCCTCTTTGCAGAGTTTGCCATCCTCTGAATCTATTGCTTCCTTCATAGTTTTGGGATCATCATCTGTAATAGATAAAGCAAAATTTGAACAGAAAGCAGATGGACTATACCTTTCTGGCTGCGTTCTTTCTTGAACGGATCTTCTCACACTCGGATTTTGTGGCTCTTCATCTTCTGATTCCTCTTTCGTTGTATAGTCTGATTCTTCCTCCTTAAGCTCAAACTCTATCTTCTCAGGTTCCTTTGGTTGGACTTCATGTTTAACAACATATTTCACCTCTCTAAACACCAAATCTTGGCTGTACACAACGTTCCTTGTTACTGTGTTCCAAAGCTTATAACCCTTTAAACCATCCTTATACCCAATAAAGATGCACTTTTCAGATTTACTATCTAACTTGGTTCTTTTCTCCTTTGGAACATGTACATATGCATCACATCCAAATATCCTCAGATGTGAAAGAGAGGGTTTCTTACCAGTCCATACCTCTTCTTGAGTCTTATCCTCCAACGCTGATGAAGGTGATCTGTTGACTAGGTAACATGCTGTCTCCACCGCCTCTGCCCAGAATTCTTGTCCTAACCCAGCACCACTGAGCATGCTTCTTGCCCTTTCCATCAATGTCTTGTTCATTCTTTTTGCAACTCCATTTTGCTCAGGTGTGTATGGAGTAGTCTTCTGCCATGCTATACCACACTTCTTACAAAATTCTTCAAATTCCTTGTTGCAAAACTCTCCACCATTATCTGACCTCAACACCTTTATATTCTTCTCTGTCTGGTTTTCCACCAGAGCCTTAAATTCTTTAAACCTGTCAAAGACTTAAGATTTCTTCTTAAGGAAATATATCTATGTATTCCTTAAGAAGTCATCTATAAATGATACATAGTACACAAACTTACCCAGTGATGGAACCTTCACAGGTCCAAACACATCATTGTGCACAAGCTCTAATCTCTATTTCACCCTCTTACCACCAGAGGGGAAACTCACCCGATTCTGCTTCCCATATACACAATTTTCACAGAAATCAAATTCCAAAGAGCTATTACTTATACCTTTACCATGAAGTATTCGAAGGCCCTTCTCTCTAATATGTCCAAGCCTTTGATGCCACAACATGGTCTTCTCTCCAGAGACCACTATATTTTTTACTCCACTTTCAGGAACCATAGAACTGTTGTAGCCATCAATGACAGTGCTACCTTGTAGCTTGTACAGAGTTCCAATACAAACTCCTCGCATCAATACCAGTGCTCCATAAACCATCTTGCAGGCATCCTTCTCGAACACTGTTTTTACACCTGCATCATCTAGTTTGCTTACATAAATCAGATTTCTGGCCAATGCAGGAATATGCAAAACACCTGGAAGTGTTCTAACGCTTCCACCTTGCAGCTTCAACTTTACTTTGCTATGACCAACGATTCTAGCCTTCCTATCATCCCCTAAGAAGACATCACCACCATCGTATTTCTCATACTCGCAGAACCACTCTCTATGGGGAGTGAAGTGAAAGGATGCACCTGAGTCAATCAACCATGCCTCATGATCTACATGTGTACTTGAAGAAGCCAAGTACACATCCCCACCTTCATCTGAGGTGGTTTTCGCCTCTGTAGAAGGAGCATCATCAGATCCCTTTCCTTTGTCAGGAGATTTAGATTTACAGTCCCTTTTGTAGTGCCCTTCCTTTCTGCATTTCCAGCAAACCACCTTTATAGGTTTTCCTGGAGATTTAGATCTCCCTCTAGATTTAGATCTCCCACTCGATGACTTGTTTTTGTTCCTGTTCTGGGACCGTCCTCGTATAGACAAGGCATCACCATTCTGGCTCTCCATATTTTTCCGTCTCATCTCCTCCGTCAGCAAGGATGAGACTATTTCATCAAACTGCAAGCAAAATGCATTGCTTCCTATTGTAATAACCAGACTATCCCATGAATCTGGTAGAGAACACAACAAACTAATGCACTTATCTTCATCTGAAATTTTAATATCAATAGATAATAACTGATTTATCACAGTATTAAATGTGTTCAGATGCTTTGTCACCGAGTCTCCATATTTCATCCTCAGGTTATATAGATTTTTTTGTAGGAACAATTTATTCACCAGAGACTTAGATTGGTACAAAGTCCCTAACTTGTCCTACAAATCCTTAGCTATAGCTTCCCTTGATACATTGAAAAATACTGAATCTATGACACACAATCATATAGTGCTCTTTTCCTTTCGATCCAACTTCTTCCATTCTTCATCAGACACTCTCGTTGGTTTAGTACCCAGATCTACCACGATCCACTGATCTTTATTCACCATTAGATCCTCCATCTTGAGTTTCCACATCTCAAAACTCTGACCATTAAATTTATCGATCTCTATCTTTCCACTTCTCGCCATCTTCTCTCACCACCAAAATCAATCCCGTAGATCTCCCACTGAACAGGGTCTACGACAGGCTTGAACGAAACCCCTCAGCAATAAAGGCATCCCCTTGAAGCCAAAACAACTCTAATACCAAATGTAGATTTTAAACATGTACAGAAATTACCTGCATATGAATTCTAAAACACAAAAAATAAATAATGCGAGAGCATAACACATAAAACACATATACACAGAGATTTTCCCCTCGATCCCAAAACCGGGACTACCAGCTTGATTTTTCATTATGTTCCTTTCAATGTTACAATACATATTTATACATGTCGAAGCATCCAATACCATTGAATGAAAACCGTCGCGTCCAAAACCACGGACCGAAAACCATCGCGTCCAAAACCATGTGCGAAAACCATGCACAAAACCATAGGTAGGTCCACCCAACCTAATATAGGGCCCAAAATAATTTTCCTCTGGGCACTGCCCCGCACCTCGTAGAGGGGGGCTACCAGGCTTGTTGCGCAATTGGTGCAGTGAAGGGGGGGCTCTGCCCCCCCTCTAACCCCCCAGTTAACTACATAGGCTAGTCGTGGAAAGAATATAACACAACCTAACAAAACTGAGAACTGAACAATACTTCCGAAGCTATTAGACTTGATTTTCACGAACAAGGTCGATTTAGAGAGTTGGAGCTCTACCAGTGTGTCGCCAAGTGTTGTATCGGCTACAACTACCCTCCAAAATTTTGCCTTAGTTTCGTTTTGGAGCCTCCCTACCAACCTTTCATAGTAGCATGTCTTGCTTGGTCAAGCACACAAGCTTTGATGTTTTTCTTGTAGAATGATAGCCTGTCCATCAAATCTTGTTGCATTCCTTTCATAGGTTTGTTGGGCGCGGGATCCCCCAAGGGAATTTTCGGGGCTTAGAGCCCAGATTTTGGTCAAAGATTGTAATTCCGATATCAAGAATCCACATTTTTTGGGCACAGAAAATGTAGTTTGTAAAAGAGTCATAGGGTTGTCTGCCCTTAATTTTGTTAATGTAATTTCGGTTGTAGAGATCTACCCATGGTCCGTGGACCACGGGATTGTATAAATAGAGTGAGACTCTAAGTATTTAAGACATCAATCAATATAATAATGATAAGGATGAAGAGTTGAGTCAAATCTGAAGTGTAAATTCTAGTTTTGGGTTGTAGAGTAGGAGAAGGCTCTCTAGCTGAGTGCGCAGAGGCCTAGTAGTCTACAACTAAGTGTGTGGACCCCCGTAGCTGAGTGCGCAGGGCGAGTCAAATCTGTAAGAGTTGGAAGTATTAATAAAGAGAAGTTTTATATCAATTCTGTGTATCTATTTCCTATTTTATGCATTGGATATCTTGGGTATAAATTTCACTTTTAATGCTTATATGTTGCGCGAATATATATAGTTGTTATTGTTAAGTGAATGCAAGTTAGAGTAACTGTTTACAAGAAGATAAGTAAGATCTGTTAAAAGATAAGTAAGATACGTGGTGTAGTTTGGGGAAATAGCACAGGTCATTGCCATAGCAGCACGAAAGCATCTCAACCCCTGGTTAGTGCTGCGTGAAAGACGATTAGAACAGATCATGGAGGTATTGAAGGTTGGAATAGTGCGCGAAGCGACCTGCGTGAAGACATGCATAGTTGCACTAAATCGACATCACAGACATCTCAAGGGTGCAGAAACTTGGTTCCAGCATCTCCCCATACTGCTTCCGGTGAGACTTTAGTCCGCGCTCTGTGGGCTAATGCCAAAAGGGCCAGTAGTGTAGGGATTTGCCTGGATAAATAACTCCGAACCTGGGTCAGGCCCCCATAAGCAAACAAATGGTCTTGTTTCCGGGACCGGAATCTGCATAGAGATGTCTGATATCGTACCATTGGAATCCAACTAAGAAAGAAGTTGAAGGCTGGTTGGATAGAAGAATTCACGAGTTCATGGCGCAGGAGAACAAGGACCTGCGACTATCAAAAGAAGAGCGGTTACACTGCTACTTGTACACAGATATCCATGAAATCTTCTTCGCGTCCTTCCCTACTGAGCTATGTGAGTGGATCATGAAGCTAGCAGATAGCCAAGGAAGGTGGAAACTTGATGATCATAATATGTGGACCCCGAAACTAGTGCGAAGGTTGGAAACATTGGAGGATAAGATCACGCACTCCGTTGATCATTGGCTTGATCATATTATAGGAGGATTCGTCACTGAGTTCGTGGTTGACACCTCAGTTAGCTACATCGAGGCAGAGCGACGCTTTCTCAAAGGACCGTGAGGTAAGTATGTAAAGTCTTTGAATACTTGGATTAAAATTCTATTGTGTGAAAAGAGGGTTATGCAGTTACCTTGATGTTCGGGGCTACGCGAAGTGGAAAATCTTACAGGAACGAAGGAAATAAGGGACCATAAACTAGCTCCTTGATTTCACCTCCCCGAGGGGAAGAGGAATAGCTCCCGAAGGTCTCATTGCGAAGTGCGATCCATCTAATAAGGAAAATAATTCCGCGAATACCACCTCCACCCACACTACCACCAGCTTCACCACCATCACCTCCATCTTCACCCATACCACCTCCACCACCACCGCGATTCAATATGGCAAGCACAGTGAAGTTGCTTGTGTTCAAAGGTTTGGGAAATGAGGATCTAGACCAATTCTGGTTCGTGGTAAGGGCTATATGAGAAGTGCAAGGAGTTACAGATGAAAATATAAAGAAAGTGACACTGGTTAGTGCCTTGCAGGACTGCGTGCTGACCTAGTATATTACGCACTCCAATGATAATCCAAATGTGGGAATCGCAAATATCCAAGTGGCGCTAAATAGAGAATTTAACAGGTTGAAGTATGAAGCACAGTCGATCGTTGGATTCAAAGAGATCACGATGCTACTAGGCGAGACCCCTTGGGAGCTGGATCAAAGGTTGAAATGTATGATTCGCGAAGTTAATATGAATCTAATGGATGGAAAGCATCACGAGTGGTTTGTAGTTTTGCTACTACCACATGTAAGGAGTGCGCTATCACAACAGAAGAAAATGACTCAGGTAGAGGCCTTAGAAATTGCTATTACGCTGCATGAGACCCTAATGCAATATCCTAACTTAGGAGTTTAGCAGATCCATGCGCTGCTGAAGAATTTATGCCTTGAGATGCAGAGTCTAAAACAGGGCAGGACAGCTCGACTAGGAGTATGTGAAGAGGTATGGTGCATAAAATGCAAGTGTCAGGGTCATGAAAAGGACCATTGCCCAGTTTTCAAAAATTACCTTGTAGGAGGAGGACTGGTTCCCTTAAGGCTAGAAGTGCAAGTAGGACCTAGCACGACACCTGCTTTATAGTGTGCAATTTGTCAAATAGCAGGAAAACATGCCACGGACAATTGTCACTTGATACAAAAGTATATGCAAAATCTGTAACAGTGGTTCTGCAACTTTTGTTGGTCAATGGGACATGATGAGTGCAATTTCAAAAGCTATGAGTTGATGATGGATAGAACTCCCACCTACAAAGTTCAGGCCAAAATGCAACCCCTTGACCAGAATGCAGGAGTGGCACAAACAAGATTTTAGGGGCGCAGACAAGGTTGAGGCGGAGGAGGACATGGAAGAGGTCGCGAACAATTGATATGATACAATTGCAGAGGGCCAGGACATTATGCCCGTGATTGCACAAATCCAACACAATCGTCGTGTTTTTATTGCACCTTGTTTGATCATGAGATAGAAGATTATCATATGCTAATAGCTAGGATACCTGAAAAAGGAGCAATACCTCCTCCCCCGACTCGGAACCTGCAGATGATGAGGTCTAAGCCGCGCGAGGAAGATCTGAATGTGAAAATTGTACTCCGAAGTGGAATCACGATGGGAGATGACAAAGGAAAAAAAACCAAAAGATAGTACTTGGGTTCGTAAGGCTCCGGCGAAAGAAGCGCAGTTTGATCTAGAGCGCACTCGAGAAACCTTCATGGAAGCTAAGAAGATCTTCGCTGATGCCCCCACTTCAGGAAGCAAAGATAAACCAAAGCCATAAATAGACCCATCTATGCTCACAATGTTCCTGGAAACTTGTATGAAGTTACTACACAACAATAAGGATGTAAAAGGATTACAGGAACTCATTAACAGATGTGCTGGGATCACACCAGGAGAACCACGTGTAGTCTAGAAGATTGGAAATCATAAGACAAGGATGGGACGAGAAATGAGGCTAACTGCGTAGATCAGAGAGTATGAGGTGGATCAAGTCATCTTGGATTTAGGGTCAGATGCGAATGTTCTGCGGAAACAGACATGGGAGAGAATGGGGAGACTTGCCCTGCAGTGGTATTCAATTTAGCTGAGGATGGCGAACCAACAGAAAATAATACCCATGGGCGATTACATCTAATAATTGTGGATATTGAGGGAGCGAGCACGCTAGTAGATTTTGAAGTGATAGAGATTGTTGATGATATCAATCCCTACCCTACGCTATTAGGAATTGACTGGGCCACTGACATGAACGAGGTAATCAATCTGAAGAAGTGCAAAATGATTTTTGAAAAGAAGTCACTGCACATAATTGTAATCCTAGACCCTGCTGAAGGATCGCATTATACAGAGCCGGTGCACGACTATGAAAGTGATGATGATCTAGACTGCATCTATAAGATAACAGTGCGAGACCAAGATTGGGTGAATCCCAACACGGATGGGCAGACTACATGGGAGCACGAGAGTTCCTACACTTTGGATTCTGATAAAGAAGTAGAACGATGGAAGAATCGGTTATACGAAGTAACTACGCTGAACAACAATATGATGACAAGGTCATTGCACTGTGTGTCAACAGAAGTAAGAGACCTTCCTACTTATGATGGTCTAAATGAGGTAGATACCTTCTTGGATAAATTTTAAAGAGAAGTGCCAAAAAAGCAATGATTCCAGGCCTTGGACTGGGTACTACACACTACACTTGCGAGATGGTGGGGTACGCACAAAGGGAGCTTTGATGACAGGCGTGAATGTAGGAGAATGATGTGCACATGATTTGGTAAGCCTAGGCTGCGACTGACAGATAAGTACAATGGACAGGATGATCCACACATGCATCTGGCCAAGTGGATGCAAGCCTATGGAAAAATGCCACAACCTGAGTGGGTGCACTTGTTCTATATACCAATGAACTAGTATATAGAAACAAAGCTCCACCATGGGACAGGTGAATGGGATATCCTACTTGAAAGGTTCGTGATGACCTTAAGTTTTGAGGATGGGTGGGACAGTATTGATGAAGCACTACAAGAGGTAAAAGTAGCCATCTTTAGGATACCACAGGAGCCAGTAGAATTGATTCAGCTTGAATGGGCTACTCAGCTGAGTTGTGCACTGGAATGTTATAATGTAACTACTGAAGAAGAAGATGAAGATCTGTAGAAAATTAACATTCCAGAGACGAAAGGCCACCGTTGGGTTCAGGGATCACAGATTGAGAACCCTGACATAACCATGCCGGTGAAGACTAAGCAGGTGAATATTGGTACAGAGGCAGAACCTAAATTCGTGAAGATTGGAGACTACTAGGATGATGCGATGGTGGATAAGGTCACTGAATTACTCCATGAATATCAAGACTTATTCCCGACCAAGTTTATGGATTTGAAGGGAATAATCAGAGATTTAGGGGTAATGAAGATCACGTTAAAACCCAACGCAAATCCAGTTAAGTAGAGGCCATATCGCTTAAATCCGAAATACAAGGAGAATGTCTGCGTAGAACTAGATAAGATGCTCGTGGCATGCATCATTGAGTCTGTGGAGGAATATGATTGGGTAAGCCCAATGGTGGTACAAGAGAAGAAGCAGAAGGATGAAATAAGAATATGCGTGGATCTCAGAAAATTGAATGACGTGTGTGTACATGATCCATTCCCAACTCCATTCACAGATGAGGTGTTGGACAATGTAGGCAGTCAGGAAGCATATTCTTTCACTGATGGCTTCTTAGGTTACCACCAGATCAAAATCGCATCAGAGTATAGGAGCAAGACAACCTTCGCGACTGTCTGGGGTTACTTTCAATATACTATCATGCTGTTTGGATTGAAGAATTCCCTTGCTATCTTTTCACCCGTGGTTGTTGCGGATTTTAGGGAATATATTCGTAATTTATTGAAGGTATATTTTGATGACTGGACTATATTTGGGCTCGTTAGGTGCCATGTAGTAAACTTGTGCTTGATGCTGGACACCTATCGAAGATACCAAATCGCGCTTAACCTCAAGAAGTGTCTATTCCTCGTTCATTTTGGGAACCTGTTGGGGCATGTGGTTTGTAAACAAGGGCTGATGGTAGACCCCTTGAAGATCGTAGCGATTCTAAATTTGGATGTGACGTGAAGTGCAAAATAGTTGTGCACTACTCTGGGACATACGGGGTACTACAGAAATTTGATCAAAGGCTATGCCCAGATCACCGCATCGATGGAAAACTTGTTTAAAAAGGTTGTCACGTTCTGCTAGAATGATGACTATAAGAAAAGCCTGGATGTATTGAAAAAAAAGATGGTTACTGCGCCGATTCTTGTCTTCCCGAATTGGAAGAAAGAGCTTCATGTCCATGTTGACGCATCGTGTATAGAGCTGGGGGCAGTACTAACACAGGATGGTGGAGAAGGCTTGGATCACCCTATCACATTCGCAAGTCGCAGATTATCTAAAGCAGAGAAGAAGTATTTCACCATTGAGTGCAAGGGACTAGCTATGGTGTTTGCGCTCCAGAAGTATCGACACTACTCGCTAGGAGGACACTTTAAGATGTATACAGATCATTCCGCGCTGAAGTACTTGGTCAATAAGCCTATTTTGGGGGATGCATTTGCAGATGGATTTTATTATTCCAACAATATAATTTCGAAGTCGTTGTGAAGCCTAGATGATTGAACGCGGGACCAGATCACCTATCGCGCATTGAGACTAGGGAGGAACCTACTAATTTGGAGGAAGGATTATCTGACACGTAGCTCTTTGCTGTGCACATACCGGATGAAAATTTTGAAGATATAATTAACTTTCTAATGACTAGAATTGCGTCGAAATAATACTCTATCCAGTAGAAGAAGGAATTAGTGAAGTGCATGGAAAATTTCTCTGTCATTGCGGGGCATCTATAGAAGATGGGGAATGATGAGATACTGTGAAGGTATGTATCTAAGTTTGAACGAAGCAACATCCTCATGAATGCTCATGGGGGTGTTGTGGGAGGACATTATGCAAGTAGAGCAATCGTGCGGAATATTCTTCATGCAGGGTTGTGGTGGCCAACCCTTCATCACGATTCAAAAGAACATTACAAGGCATGCGATGTATGTCAAAGAATAGGTAAGCCATCGCAGAGGGACGAAATGCCTTTGAACCCACAAATGACGTTACAACCTTTCGAAAAATGGGCAATAGACTTTGTAGGACCTATCAAACCTTAAGTAAAAATAGGTGCTAGATATATTATCACTGCAATAGAGTACTTGACTCGTTGGGCAGAAGTGCAACTAGTGAAGGATTGGACAACCTCAACTGCTGTGAGGTTTCTGTTTGAAAATGTACTGACTTGATTTGGATGTCCAAGTATCTTAATGAGTGATCTCAGTACACACTTATTGAATGAAACGATCAGCACACTGACGGAAGAGTTTCAGGTGTATCATTAAAAGAGCACACCGTATCACCCACAGAATAACAAGACAGTAGAAGCGTTCAACAAAGTACTGGAGACCGCACTGACCAAGGTATGCAATGTGAAGTGAAGTGATTGGGACTTGTGTGTACCTGCAATATTATGGGCTTATAGGATGACATGCAAGAAACTAACGGGACAGACACCTTTTAGGCTTGTCTATGGAGTGGAAGTCATAATGCCCATGGAATACATCGTAATAGCAGTGCTCAGAGGTATGATGGATTGTGGAGCCCTGGATGAGAGGCTCACACAGTTAGAGGAGCTCGAAGAAGAATGATTTTTGGCTGGATTTCACCAGCAGGTACAAAAGCAGTGCGAAAAAGCATGGCACGATTGACATATTAAGTTACGCACATTCAAGGTGAATGATTTGATGTTGTTGTATGACAGTAAGTTTGATAAATTTCTAGGGAAGCTTAGAATGCATTGGTTGGGACCGTATGTTATTAAGGAAATTACAAATGGTGGCGTGGTGCAGTTGGTAAAGTTAAATGGAGAACTCTTCCCAAGAAAAGTCAATGGCAGTCATTTGAAGCCATACATAGGGGGCTTGGCCATCTGACTAGCCGAAAGAAGCACAATCTTAGCGCTCCAGGTAGTTGAAAGGAGGCGTGGGACTATAAACTACTATGCCTGGGAGCTATGCAATGTCAGGACTGCGTGTAGTAGCGAAGTGTCACAGGGTCTGCGATAGCACAAGGGTGGCTTTGTTGCAGCACGGGTCACCTAGAAAGTGACTATTACAGTTAGTATTCACGATGTGATGCTTGGTTTGAGAACAAATGGATCGGGCGGTAGGCATTTAAGGCAAACTTTATGGGCTAGATTCTTGAAAATCCGCCGCCATTCGAGCATTAATGGACTGAATGTGGGGAGAACGGTCGAATTCAAATTCAAAAGTCACTATAAATTACAAAGGATTGTCCAGCAAACAACACTTAGAAATTTGAGAACTGAGTTGTTGCGCGCTCAGACATTCATGAACATAGACTTGTTCGATCTTCTGAAGGTGAATTCATTGCTTGAGCAATTACCCGAGATGTCGAGAGAATTTTGGAATCACACTATGGCAGCACCTGAAGAATCCATTGATATCAGAGTAATGATTGCCAAGGAAGCCGTGCAATCCATTACAGAAGTGGAAGCCCTAGAAAGTGTCAGGATAGTCACAGAAATCCCTAATTCACTACGCACGCTGAGACCCAAGAAAGACAAGCAGTCCATGGTACCGGTGCACGTATCACCTAGAAATCCCATGAGGACTAGGCTCGCCATGGAAGAAAATGGGAAGGCTATCAATTTGGAGGCCGATGAGGAGGAAGAATTTGAAGAAATCTTAGTAGAGGAGGAGGATGTAGAAATGGAGGTTGAAACCCAGGGTGCATACCCTCTTACTAGGCTACCCACATATGTTCCTCTGTGTAAGGGTAAAGCAAAGGTGCCCAAAGATATAGATGAGAGTGAGAGCTCTCTACAGACTCCGCTTCTCCCTAATGACATTATTTTTTAAGGAGCTCACTTGAGACAGGTGCTCGTGCTGAAGTTTGAGGATTGGGATCTCACAGACCACGAGATGTTCCCACATCTCATGACCACGCATCTCATGCGCCAGATGAAAGATGCACCAACTGGAATCATAGAGTTGGAGCCGTGTAAATGGCTGAGGGGTGTAGAGAAGGCAGGATTGTTAAACCTTCTCTGGGTGCCACACTACCATCGCGCCCCAGTGAACATTTTTGTCATCAGGCAACTGCTCTGCCTAGTATATGATGGGTGCTTGTGGATGGAGGAGCCCATCCCCATCAAAAACCATTTGATTCACAGAATTACCAAGCTCCCTTGAAAAGGGGAGGACCCAGAAAACATCTCGTAGGGAAAGAGTGATGATTTGGCCATCGTGGAGGCCATGAAGAAGAAGTTTAAGCTAGAAAAGAAGAAGAGAGGGTATGCCATTTCCAACATCAACAACCCTGTGGTTAAAATCACGATGTAGATATTGGCACGAAAGGTTACGCGGAATTGCCACACAGATGAGGTGCCCATGCAAGTGGTTTCACTAGCAGCGCAATGCGCAGAAGGGGTCTAGTTCAACTGGGAAAACTATTTATGCAGAGAGTTCCTTGAGAACTGTTGGGAGCCATAGGAGTAGGGAAAAACTTTTCACTATGTGTGGCTTCTGTTGTGAATAATACTGGTGGCATGGGAATTTCCCGAAGATAGCCAGTTCCTGATGATAATGCAGGACCTTCCGGAGGCAGCGAAGTACGCTTCACTGTGGGCAACCAAGGATGCACAAAGGATAAGGGGCAACAAAATATTCTGGGTGTTCATGAACATGAACATCAGAATGGGGATTAATCACAAGCCATGGTTATTGCCCATGGTCTACAACAGTTTGGAGAGCTTTGCAGAGTTCAAGGCAGATTTCCACCATGTCTACATCACGGCGTGGAAGGACCCCACGAAGACGTGGCGTGAGCTACCCTATTTGGCGACAGATGATGTCATCTTCATGGTCCTTGAGTCATGGACACCGCAGTGGCGTGCTCCAGTTGGCTCCATAGTGGAAGCAAAGAAGTCTGTCGTGCAATGGAAGAAGGAAGAGGCGAAACTACGGATGGCGCAGTTGGAAGAGAAATGTAGGAAGGAAGAAGCAGCAGCTAAGGCCCGGGCTACACGTGACACTGCGAAGTTGGCAGAAGAACATAAGATAGCAAAAGAAGAGCATGAAGGATAGAAGTTGCCTTTGCCCGAGCCAGAGACCGATATAGAGCAAGGTGGCATAGACTCGTAGACAGCATCCACCCAGTTAAAACGTCTGCACCCAAGAGAGCAGGTAGGGCCATGAAAGAAGTATAAGGCTTCAAAGACTTCATTCGACCCGATCACCCTCACTGAGGGGGATCTCCATGATATTGGCGAGACAGTGAGGGATGTCACCCTAAAGGCCCTCCAAAAGTTTGAGGAGAAACACCAGATGGTGTTGGGGGCTCTCCAGACGCAGATACAAGAGTTGCATGTGTGCACTCCACAAGTTGGCACTGTTTCAACCAGGCTCACAGTAGGCACGTCTACGACCAAGGAAATGTTGCACGCTCGGGTGACTAACACAATAGTTCTGCCAGATGGCGCACTCATTATAGAAAATGAGGCCAACAGGCCTATGGTCAGCGGGCTGAAGGGAATTAGATTAAACGTGGCTACACTCCCTTGGGAGACACTCTATATTTTGCAGGATGGAGTCACTGTAGAACTACGAGCTAGGGAGGGTCACGCGCTCTAGGTAATGAGTGAGAAGTACATCAACATTGAATAGTTGAGCCTACAACACAACAAGGTAGTGGCGTAGAACAAAAAAATAGTGCAAGTGGTGGAGGAAGCCTGCCATATGGTCCCAGAGTTGGCCATCTAAGTAGAAGAACTGATGGAGGTGTGTGTTCGGAAGTTAGCAGCAGGGCTGCACAATGCCAGAGAGGAAATGGCCAAGGTTTAGCTGGAGATGAACCTTCAGATAGAAGAACTGCAATTGAAGGCACAACCTTCAACTCTGCTGGAGGTTAAGGAATAGTGTGCCACCACGATCACGACAACAATAGCGGTGGTCAACGAAAAACTACACAAATTTGTTCAAGCAGTCATTCGAGATCCTCACCACCCTACAGAGGACCCAAACATACAATGCTTAGAGAAAGAGGCACACGAGTTGCATCAGTGATACGATGAAATAAAAGGGACCACGCAGATGGTTGCTCTTACACAGAGGCTCGTGAGGATGCAGTAGGCTAAAGCGCTCAAGGAGCAGGTGGATGTTGCTTGACATAAGTAAGTTGTTTTGAAGGCATGCCTATAGCCGTGGATCGATGAGGCATACACCATTATAGCCTCCTTTGAAGCAAAGCTCACGCAACTGAAAGAAACATGGGAAAGGATCAAAGTTAGTAGTTCAGCCGCAGTGGTCACTGAACAACGCGTAGAGGAAGTACAATAGGTAGCCACTCAGTGCGTTGCCGAACTTGCAGTGATCCAGTCAGAGTTGGGAGGTCTTCGTGCAATGATCTCCGCACTGACAGAGTGACTCGAGGGCAAGTCATGATGTTTGTGTTGGGGGCCTGTTGGGCGTAGGATCCCCCAAGGGAATTTTTGGGGCTTAGAGCCCAGATTTTGGTCAAAGATTGTAATTCCGATGTCAAGACTCCGCATTTTGTGGGCGCGGAACACATAGTTTGTAAATTTAAGAGTCATAGGGTTGTCCACCCTTAATTTTGTTAATTTAATGTCGGTTGTAAAGATCTACCCATGGTCTGTGGACCATGGGATTGTATAAATAGAGCGAGGCTCTAAGTATTTAAGACATCAATCAATCTAATCACGATAAGGATGAAGAGTTGAGTCAGATCTAAAGTGTAAAGTCTAGTTTTGGATCGTAGAGTAGGAGAAGGCTCTGCAGTTGAGTCCGTAGAGGCCTAGTAGTCCACAGCTGAGTGCGCGGACCCCTGCAGCTGAGTGCGCAGGGCGAGTCAAGTCTGTAATAGTTGGAAGTATTAATAAAGAGAAGTTTCATATCAATTATGTGTATCTATTTCTTGTTTTATGCATTCGATATCTTGGGTATAAATTTCACTTTTAATGCATATATGTTGCGCGAATATATAACTGTTATTGTTAAGTGAATGTAAGTTAGAGTAACTATTTATGCGAAGATAAGTAAGATATGTTAAAAGATAAGTAAGATACGTGGTGTAGTTTTGGGAAATAGCACAGATTGCTTCCATAGCAGAGCGAAAGCATCTCATCCCCTAGTTAGGGCTATGCGAAAGACGATTAGAACAGATCACGAAGGTATTGAAGGTCGGAACAGTGCACGAAGTGACCTACACGAAGACAGGCATAGTTGGATTAAATCGACATCAAAGACATCTCAAGGGTGCGGAAACTTGGTTCTAGCATCCCCCATACTGCTTCGGGTAAGACTTTAGTCTGCACTCCATGGGCTGATGCCGAAAGGGCCAATAGTGTAAGGATTTGTTTGGCTAAACAAATCCAAACCTAGGTCAGGCCCCCATAAGCCAACAAGGTTTTTCGCTCGGACTTGTTCCAACTGCAGGCTAAGTAGTTCCCTCAAGAAATTGCGCAATTCTGGAGGGAAACCAACCTTCCCTCCAGAAATTACGCAATTCTTTCTGGAAGCCTGCTGGGCTCTAGAATTGCACAATTCTTCCAGTCATGCTTCATCCAAAAAATTGCATAATTCCTCCCAGTAGGGTTGCTCAGCCCAGGAATTACGCAATCTTGGGTAGCAGTTAGTTGCTCTACCCAGAAATTTCACAAATCTCTTGGGCAACCAACCCAACTCCCTTCCATAAATGCGCATGTTCTCCCAGCAGTTGAGTAGCCTCTTGCATGTGCAGTTGAGTTGACCGGTTCCCTTCTGGACTGAGCAAAATTGATTTGCATGCATGGGCTGCTTCTCCCGAGGCATCATGCAAAGGCATCCATTGATTCAGGGATCAGCTTTTAGCAACTGAAGGTTGCATGTAAGGATCATCTCAGAAACCTCCCACCAAGTGTCGCTCTTCCTATATTTGTGGCATGCACGTCACATCTTCAATTTTATCAAAACTCATGAACTAGAAACTGCAGAGCTCATTCCTAACATCAAACTTGAAGCTCTAACATCCCACATCACATCTAGGAGCCATTGACACATTCATATCAGATTTTTTTGGGTAAGCCTTCTTCCCATGTCTTGTGATTCATTTTTGGCACTTTTTGTGTTTCACTTCGTATGAATGTTGTCCACCTGATTTGAGTGATCACTTGCTGTCAGTTTGATACATACTAGCTTGTACTAGCACCATTTTAGTTTTCATTAACATCTCACTATTGTCGCATGCATGAAAATGTTTTTCACGAACGGTCACTGATTCAGCAACTCGCCTCACCCACATGCATGATGTTCCATTTTCTGAATCTGTCATTCACCATTTTCATGCATGATCATTCATGTATGCTTACACTCAGTATCTCCATGAATTCACATTGACATTCGCTTTCAGTTTCATGTCGGTGAGTCTGGGTAGCCTTGGCTCGGGCTTTGCCTCACTAAGATAGCATTGCACAATCCTGAGAGGGAAGGCTCTGTCTTCCTTGGGGAAATGTGCATTTCTACCCAGTGACTATCCTCTAGTCTTGCATTGTGCAATTCTAAGGGACAATCACTGCTGGGATAGAAAATTACGCAATGCAGTCACTGGGACTACAACCATTGCCAGCTAAGATTGCACATTACGCAATTCCAGTAGTCAGTAGCCAGACTGGACTATGCATTGTTGAGTTCCAGTAGTCAGTTAGCCTCCTAGCAGCCCAGACTGTGCCTTGTGCAGTCTTGGCAATTAGTCTCTCGACCTCCTGACAGAAATTGTGCAACCGTCATGATCAGTCACACAGGTATGTTGCAAGTCAGTTATCAAGTTCATTTTGGTGTTCGATTCACGAATTGCTTTCCATGAGTGTTTCCATGTCTCCAGGTATCGCATGTGTTCATCTACCTCTCAGCAGTATAGGTACAATGGTTTCCAAGAGAGAAGAGTCAAAGACACCATTCAGAGCACACTTGGGGATGTAGTCAATCAAGTGTCTATGGAATTTCCTACCCACGAAGACATAAAGTTGTTCGTAGACAAGGACATCAAGATATGATGGTAGCAGCATCAAAATGAGCAACATCATGAACAACAGCTGAAGGTAGCACAACAGATGCAACGAATGTAAGAGGAAGGTTATTGACAATAGAGAGGTAGAAAAAATTTGCAAGCTCAAGCAAATCCACTTGTGGTGAAAGAAACTTTGGAGGCTCAGGCTATGAGGTGACAATGCAACATGAAGATTATGCGAAGGCAGAGAATGGAACAGAGAAGGAGTTGCATGTGTTCAAGCAGCGACTCAAGGAAGAACAGGTATAGCAACTGGTGCAAATGCACTCACGGATGAAACTGCACCCGTACAAGTTAAAGATCCATCCCAGCAGCTGGCACGGAGTAGACATGGTGAGAAGTGTTGTTGATCGCATGCAAGGGAATTCAGCAACATGCATGTCATCATGTACACACATGCAATCCCACCCATTCAACATACTTACCAGGGCAAAGACAAGAAACAAGTCCAACTAGAGCTAAACATGCAGCTGACAGTTGATGCACATGACCACCAACATACACTAGAAGATCAACACGGACACTATGCATCACTGTGTTTCTAGTTTGGACACACCCAAGAAGACCATGCACATGTTAGCAGACGCGTTGGATGGAGGAGCCACACCAATGTACCTGGATGCAACGGAGGTAAGAGTTTGGTTCAGAAAGATGTCACCATGGAGTGCATTCAGACCATCATGGATGACCAAGCTTGGCATTAGCTCACCACCTTCACCATCACAAGCATGCCAAAGAGTTGGTCTCACCACAATGGACTGAGTGTCAGTGATGTCTTGCATGGCTTGCTCTAGCCATTTTGTCTCACATGGGCACATGTGCATTGTAGTGTAACGTCTTGTTAAGTGGAAGTTCAAGTGTCAATAGTTGGATGCAACAACCATAGAGTATATGAAGGGTCATGAGGGTAGATGAACTGTCACAAAGGGGAATGACAAGGGTCACCCCACCCTTTGCTATAAATAGAACTTGATAACTCATTGTAAAGGCTTTCGGTTAGCCAATTTTCCTTTAAGACTATCTTGGAGAGAGCTTGGATAGTATTGTAATGAGCCTTGGCTTATCCACTACGCAAAGCTAGTATATCTCTTTGGAGGATCAGGCGGTTGTGACTATAACGTTCCACTATTGGAACTAGTGGTTGGACATGGATGTATTGTATGATTGGAACTTACACTTCTTAATATAATAAGAGCCAACATGTTTCATGCATAATTTGTATTGTAGTCTATGCTATCTGGTTTACTCTAAATGATATATGTATTGGTTTTCTTACACATGCATGTATAGCTATCTGTGTATGTATGTATAAATATTTCTGAAATATGTTGTTGGTTTAACCATCACTTTGGATTGCTTGCTAACTTTCTTTCCATGTTGTAATGCATCTTCGCTCATGTGTTCCCTTCCAAGCCGCGTACTATTATAAGTTTCCAAGGGGTGCACTCACCTCACCCCCATGTGTTAGAGCCTCTCATGCACCTTCTGTGGCTCACTGCAGCCATCACACCCTTGCTACCAATAGGGATATCTTACTTGCCTCTATGTGAAATTGCGGTCAAGGCATTACTATACGACCCACTACTGGGAATCCTACACCAAACAGTCTAAGGTATAATTTAGACTTCTTATTGGGGAGATCCCCTTACATGTTGGCGAGTCCAGCACCATCAATAGGTCCAATGCATGTTCCTTCTGAAAACTATAATAAATATATGATGACATTTATTGATGACTACATCAAAATGTGTTGGGTTTATTTATTTAAGAACAAATCTGATGCTTTTAAAACATTCAAGAACTTTCATACATGGATTGAAATGATACGCAATCTCATATTGGATCTATTTGCACTGATATTGGAAAATAATACACTTCAAATGAATTTGAAAACTATATTTTCCAACATGGGATCAAACATCAAACAATTGTGCCTTATAATCCCCAACAGAATGGAGTAGCTAAAATAATGAATAAGACAATATTAAATATGGTGCATGCCATGATGTTTTGGGCTGATGCAGTTCTATATGTTGTATATGTAAAGAATAGATGTCCATCTAATGCTATTAGAAACAAGACTCCTTATGAAATGTGGTATGGACACATTCCTTCGGTAAAGCATCTCAGGGTCTTTGGTTCCACCTGTTATGCCTTGATACCAATGGTACATAGAAACAAACTTGGTGCAAGGAGTCGTAAGTGTATCTTCTTGGGGCATTCAAACACCTCCATAGCATACCATATCTATGATGAAGTTAATAAAAAGTTTGTTGTATCTAGAGATGTAATGTTTCTTGAATCTTCCAAAGCTGACAATGTTGTTGAACAGCAACTTGATCGCTTGGATAGATTTGCAAATGAAAAATAATTTCAAGCATTAGATAATCATATTCCACATATTGAAGGGGGGATTCCTATACTGGATCAATCTGTGGAATCTCCTTCTAAAGCACTCTCTCCCCCACATGAAACTCCAACCATTGATGATACTTTGAGTGATGTGATTGATAGGATTGGGAGACTCAATCTTGATTTAGTCCCAATCCAATCAGCTGAGAAGCCTAGACCATCTCAGAAAGGTCCCCCAATGTGGCTGACAAAGACAATTGAAAGTGTTCATCCTAATGAGGTTGGAAAGACAGGAACAAGAAATTCAACAAGGCAAAATGGAGGTGATGTAGATGATTTTGATTCACCTGTTGATATGGATGTTTCTTATGATTGTAAGCTAAATTTGTCTAAAGATTTTGAACCAACTTCCTTCAAAGAATTCACTTCTCATGATGAATGGAAAGAAGCGATGCAAAAATAGTATGATGCCTTGATCAATAATGGCACTTAGAAGCTGTTTGATCCTCCATTGGGAGCCAAACCAACTCGCTGCAAGTGGGTCTACAAGAACAAGTATAAAGATGATGGTTCACTTGAAAAGATCAAAGCCAGGCTTGTGGAAAAACGTTTTTCATAGAAGGAATGGGTTGATTATGAGGAGAATTTTTCCCCCACAGCAAAATGGGCTACCATCCGGACACTCTTTTCCCTAGCAGCTCAGAATGGTTGGAAAGTCCATCAAATTGATGTAAAAACTACTTTCTTAAATGGAGATCTAAAAGAGAATGTTTTTATGTCCCATCCTGAAGGATTTGCTGTGAAAGTACATGAACATAAAGTATGCAAACTTGTGAAATCCTTGTATGGCCTTAAGCAAACACCGCGAGCCTGGTATGAAAAATTAACTAAGCATCTTCTGAAACTCAATTTCAAACATTATGATATTGATGATGCAACTTTGTTTGTCAAGAAAGTTGGAAAAATAGTTGCATATCTTGTGGTATATGTAGATGATCTTTTGATTACAGGGAACAATGAGAGCTACATTGCTTCCATAAAGAAGGAATTGAGGAAAGGTTTTGAAATGATTGATTTGGGTATGTTCATTAATAACTTGGTATTGTGGTAACTTAACATCTGAAGTCTATATTCCTTTTTCAAAAGAAGTACATTGGAGATCTATTGAACATGTTTGGCATGACTGAATGCAATCCTCTAACTACTCCAATGGAAAAAAACTTAAAGCTCACATCCATTGGAGGATAATAATTTGAGGTTGCAACAAAGTATAGATAGCTTGTAGGAAGTGCCAACTACCTGACCATACATTTCGTTTGTTGTTGGAATCCTCTCTAGTTTTATGCAAAAGCCTTGAGAGGGACATTGGTCTACTGCAAAAAAGAGTTCTGAAGTACTTGAAGGGAACTCAATACTTTGGACTCAAGTATACACAGGTGGGCGACTTCAGTTTGATTGGATACTATGATTCAGACTTCGATGGAGATAAAGAAAATGGGGTATCTACTTCTGGTTATACTATGAGTCTTGGATCAGGAGCTGTCTCTTGGAGATCACACAAACAATTAGTTCCAGCAGATTCCATAACAGAGACAGAATATGTGACAGTAGCTGAGGCAACACAAGAATTTGTGTGGCTCAGGGAAATTCTGGAAGATTTGCAGGTAAAACAAGTACATTCGACTCCACTCATGATTGAAAACACCTCTGCAATGAAGTTGGCCAAGAACCCAAAGTTCCATGATCGAACGAAGCACATCAATACAAAATATCATTTGATTCGCCATCATGTTGAGGCCAAGACAATCCATCTACTCCATTGTTCCACTAATGAGCGTTCCACTAATGAGCAGATTACAGACATCTTCACCAAAGCACCTAGAAGAGAAAAGCTTGAAAGATTCAGAATGATGCTTGGACTCACCAACATCCCTTTAGATTGGGGGGGGGGGGGGATTTTGACACCTAATCATGGGGATTGGGTGAACAATTGTAAATAGTATAAATAATAAATAATGGAAAAGGAAGAGTCATCGGGAGATGAAACCCAAGGGTCACTCCCTCATGTATATAACTATGAGGAATCTAAATGAATAAACAGATTTCATTTGAGGAGTTACCTCCTGGCCTGACACTCTTACCAATGTTAGTGCTAATAAGATTTTTTAGACCACAAGACCTTGCAACATAGGTCAATAGACATTAGAAAATGAGAAAACTATCATTGTTCATCTTGTTTACATGTAATGGCAATGGAAATATAAATACAATTATTGATAGACATTTTCAATTCCACACACTTGTTGCATTGGTCTATACGCTATCTTTCTTTTTCCATGTTTCCATATGAGTAGTTATAATAATGTATAGAGAAGATAAATTCCAATTACCTTACACACAAGTGGATTTCATAATGATTCTAATCTATGATACCATGCAAAGAAAACCATAATTAATTTTTTAATATTGGATGTTGAACCATCTATAGTGCACTCAATATCCGTAAGTGCAGGTTGTTGTATTATTCAATAAAAAATTCAATGAAAACATACAATGTAGGGAAAGTTTTATTATTTTGATTATTGAAATATTGTAGTTATATGTTTTAGTATTTTAAAATTTAGGTAATGTTAAATATTTAAATCCTTTGTCTCTAATTTAGTTAATTTCGTTGTACGAAATTTGAAAATGCAAAGGAAGTGTTCATCATGCTTGCTTCATACTTCGAACAAAAAAAGCTTCTTTCTCACCTCCACATTTCATACAATGAAATGTAACACTAATTATTGCTATATACATCAGAATCCAATATAGGCTTATTTTTATATACATCAAACTCCAATATAGGCTTATTTTTATATACAATAACACTACAAAACAATGATTCAATGGATATTTGTTCACACTAAATGAATTACAGCTTTAATGTGAAAGCTAAAATGATTTAATCATCCAAACTAATCACTATGCAAAAAATGATTATGTGCTAAAGAATCTTTATGCCGTGCTTTTAACACTCTACACATATTTCCTACCATCACAAATTGATGTTGTGGCAATTTTTTTTCTCTCTCTCTTTGCATTTCTGTAAGGCATCAATTTTCATGATTATTTGACACGTGAAATGTCACATAAACTTAATCAATGTTTGGAGGTATGCATTAACGTCTAGTAGAAAATTAATTAAGGCTTACTTATATGACAAGCAAAAGCTATAATCTCCCTAAATATAAATATAATTCTTAAATATGTATAGACATAATACGAGGGTTGTGATAGTCCAAGTAGTACCTATACATCAACACAAAATTAGGACGTTGTTTAATTGCTTAATTATATTTAAGTCAATGCATTATGTAATGATTATTTGTTGTAAACAAATTAATAATGTGCAAAGCACTGTGCACTCAACATTAAAAAATTAATCGACATGTAATTAGTCCATTATGCACTTTGCGTCGAGTATATGTCAAAGAAAATTGAAAGAATGAGAGGTGATGCCACATAGAAAACACTAGCACAACCATTAAATCATTATGTGCTAGAGCTAGTTGATCACATTTGTGCAAAGTATTTTTGTGCCATTGTGTTGATAACCTATACAACAATGGTCATGATGACAGTGAATTCATATTTATTTTAGTTCATCAAATTCTACTACTTTGTACATGTATATTGATGATATTCAAGCAGTAGTGGTTTGGGAAATAAAAGAATGAGATAATTTTGGACTTTTGATATTTATTTCGACTACTTCCTATAAACGTCCACTTTGGTATTTTATTTTGTTGTTTATTGAGAGTGTTCTATTTAATAGATCTCACATGCCAAATAGTAACAGTTACCGATTACATAGCATATCAAGAAATCTATAGTTAAACAAAAAAAAATTATTTGCACTCATACGATTAACTCAATTGCTTTTATCAATGGGAGCTTCCATTAATCGAGTGTGTATGGATATAATTTGAAACCTACAACAAAGGAAAAGAATAATATTAATATTTGAAGAAGGAAAATGACAAATGTGAAGGGTGTTCGAAAATCCATTCATTTTAGACAAATAGATGAAAACATTGAACATAGAACTATTGACATAAATTATTAATTCATGATTGGTAGCATTAGTCAGTGAATAATTTTGTCATAAATCATGGATGTAGAAGACAACTTCCATTTTTAACAATTGCAATGTTTTCTTTTGTATACTATGAGTATTCGTATCTGATGTACACATAAAACCAAAGTTTCCATTACAAAACTTTAATAAATGAAAACAACTAACTAATTTATTAATATGTAATGTTGGGTTGAAGGGAAGTATGCATAATAAACGTGTGAGAGGAATGTGTATGCATATACATAATATGCTGAAGGAAATTTTTTGTTGCTTTCTCAGTGCAGCTAGTTGGAACACATTGTGACAGTTAGATTTGTACAATGGTCTTCAAAATCTTGTGTTAGGTTATTCATAAATCAAATTTGTTTCAGCCCTTTTCATACTCTGATATCAAATAAAATGAATCAACATTTACATATTTGTGGGGACCAACTAAGCCACCAAATTGATTCGTGGTAAACGTAGTTGAGCACATATGCACATAATATCTATTTGTGATTGTCCTTGAAATTTTTTCTATTAATATATTTTTGATAGCTTCTAAGCTAATTGTCATAATAAAAAATAATTCATAATTATTTTATATCATAAATTTTTGTCTCTTATGACATGTATACCAATGATATTAAAACCAAAGAAAAATGCAAAGTAAATGGACGAGATGGTTTTATATTTTTGAGAATTATTTCCATTGCTTGTCACAAACATTGGACTTGATATCTTCAATTTCTATTTATTGAGAGTGTTGTATGTGACAATTTTTCACATAAGAAATAGCAACAATTGGTGATTGTGACTAGAGTGGAGAATTGAGAAGTTAAGAGGGATTGAGAGCAAAAATGGGTAGTAGAGAAAGGAAACAAGATGTTTGCAACTATACAATTGAATAATTTTCTCATTTAGATGAGAACTTTCACTGGTCATTTGCGTCTCAATGGTATCTAAATCTGTCAATGGGAAAGAAAATAAACAACAACATTTGCAATAGTAGATTAACAAATGTTGTAGTGAATAAGTGCTTGAAATTGTGCAAAGCAAATACTTTTGCTGAGCTCACAACTACGTTGAAAACATTATTCAACAATTCATTTTCTCAACTGCTTAGCTTCTTTCCCATCATTCTCTCCTAGATATTTCTTTCTTTACACAATCATCTAGGATTTTCCATTAGCTCTTTCCATGCCTGATGAACATAGGAACAACAACGAGTGTTCCAAAATCCATTCTCTATTTTCTTTCTTAGTGACACAAAACATATTGTATTTTTCACTAAGAAAATCTGATTTTCAATAAATTTTCTTTACAATTAGTCAATTTGTCCAACAATAATAGATCCATTATGATGCCATGTCTTTGATGAATTACCCTATTAAACTAAATTGTATTTGAAAAAAAGAACCAATGCAATTTTTGTATCTCATAATTTCCAAGAAAATATTTTGTTTAAATATTTGTCTAATTCAATATGTATTTGCACAGAAAATCATTTACAAGAGTTATAGAGAACCAAAAAATAAAAAATTTAAATAATGGATATTGGAAAAATTGCTCAAAAAACCTACATTAACAGGGTAGAAAAGTACAAGAAAAGAGTCGTAAATCCAACACAATAATTTGCATCTTCCACAATTAGTACTGGTTCAACCTCATCCTCTAGTCTAGGAGAGAGAAAAGCTATTGCCACTAGAAAATTGGTTCAGGGTGAGTTATCAGGTCGTGAAGGTGATGAGGAGTTTCTTCAAAGATTCACTCCAAATAGAGTGCATATAGTTCAAACAACCAAGCCCAAAAGTCTCGTACATGGAGAATGCATTGAACAAGATATAGATGTGGAAAATGACAATGGCATACCACCAGATTGGGTAACTTCTTGATTATAAAAGAATAAGAAAATAATGGAGAAAATTGTAGAAGAGGTCATTATTTTTTCTGAATGTCCTGTCACATTGCAAAATGAAAATATGACAAGGGCAGTAAAAATTTGAGAATTCAAAAAGTAAAAGTTCATAATAAAAGGTTATTGATCAAGAATAAATGGGTATTAATTTGTCTGGCATTGAAGCCGAGAGGCTCATGGTATTCCATAAATCTACTAGCCACACACTTGTATACTCTATTAACGAATAGGAAGCAAATAATTTGAGACTCAAAAAAATAATAAAAGAGCTAGAAGACACTCTATATCTGGGTCCTCTGTTAATGACTCCACAAGCAATATAGAAACTACCATTGCCAATTTTTTCTCATGCTACATCACATAAATATAATAAAACTATCAGTCTCCTTAATGCATTGGAATCATATATCATCAATAACATATGCCAAAGATTAGAACTATTGATCATGCATGGCAAGAAAATTTCAATTTATTGTGTTTGAAACAATAAATTAAGACATTTTGATTTGGTTAATAGTAATATTAAGCTATAAAGGAAATTCATTGACGATGATTTAGTTACTTTTAGTTAGAGGCTTGAATTACTTTGATATAGAGAAAGGAAACAAAGGACTTATAGATGCTAATTGAATAAATCAAGTGGAAGATGGATGGTCTGAGAGAATCAGTACACTGCAAGACATCATTTCTAAATGTAATAGCCTAAGAACTAGAAGAGGTGATGCCTTTTTGAAGGAGGTAAAGTTTTTATAGGACTTAAATGGTCCACACATTAGACACAATTTTGAATTAATTTCAAGAGACATGCTAAAAGCTAAATTAGACAAGATAAAACAGTCAAAGGAAAGAAAGTTAGGAGACATAAGTTATTTTACTACAAAATAAATTACCAAATGGCTAATTACTTTTGTTAGAATCAATGACGAGAAATTTGTCTTGGTTGCAAAGTTACAAGAAGAGGACTAGCAAAATTTAAAACGAGATATTAAATAACGATGTCAAAATGGAGATTACAATTTCTCCTAATAAATATTTCATTAAAACTATGATGGGCGATTCTTTTGAAGAAATCATGAACCCAATAGAAATCTAATAGATAAACAGCCACAACGGAAAATTTTACATACTATAAGTGTTCTCAAATCCTTCAACATTCGATTTTTTGTTTACTAATATTAGATAATTCAACTTTGTTGATTATGTTACCATGACCTTAGCTAATTACTGTATACAAATTTTTGTTTTTTATTACATGTGTCTTTTTTGTATTACGATACACGAGATCCCAATCCTAGTTCTTATTCGGATAAATGCATTTACTTTTATGATTTTGTATTAGGATTTTAAATTCTCGGTGTTATAGTTCAGACTTTTTTCAATAACTTTGCTTTTTATGACTATGTTTTGAATATGATGTCGTATATATCTGAATTATAGCTATGGTGATTTTCATTTTAATCTAGATACATTTGTTGTTACTCTAACTATATTACTTACTCTTTGATGCTTCTCAAAAACAAATTTGGGTCTATACCAATTTTATGATAATGTTTTCTATATGTTTTTGAAAATATGCTTTGAGCCTTTGTATCATATCTAATGTTTTGTTATTGATTAAAACAAAAACTAAAATTTGAAAATAATTTTGGATCTTAGGCATACATCTTTGAAGAATATGATTCTAACATCATGTCTTTAGAATTGAATAAATTTCATCTTGTGGAATACAAAAGTATGAAGAAAGCTTTCATTGTGCTTCCTCTACACTCCCGTATTCTACACAATCAAAGCTCAAATCCCTGTACATGATGTTAATTTGAAATATCATAGAAAAGTGAAAATGGAGATAAATAGTACAAGCGAGAAACATTTTACGTGGTATTGAAGCATTTAATGAAGAGAAATAACCACAAACATTATTGTTGAGTATCTTTCTAATCCTAATTGTCTAACTGTATTTAGTGTTTGCAATTTTTCAATTAAGAATCGTTTCAATTGAGACAATGATAACTTTTCTAAGAGGTTCCTTTCTATTCGATTTATTCTCATTTGTTTATTATTACATTATATAGTGATCTGATCCAAGGTGAGCCTTTGATATGAACTTGATTTGGATTTGGCTCACTTAAAAGGATTAGATTTATAGGATCATTTTAATTGAACTTTATTGCATTTGAAGGCTTGAATCCAATTTGAATTAAAAAATCATTTAACTGTTTTTTTTCTCTCTTTAGCATCACTTAATTCATCTTAGCATAATTGTGGAATGTAGAAAAACATGCATAAGAAACAAGAGATAAGATAGCAAACACGTAAGGGAAGATATCACCAAGTTGGTAACAAAATTCACTCGGTGTGGGCTACTTCTCCAAGCTCGCAAATCCATGAATCACTTCATTCTCTTCTTCAAAGATACTCTCCTTTACAAAGGGTTGAATTCCCACATCATCAAGTGGCAATAGAATTCCCACAATAGTGGTAGTATTGAAGAGGTGCTCATACACAATACCAAGAGCTAATTCTCACAAGCAAGTGGCCATGTCTCTCTTACAAAGAGATGATCTCCTCTAAATGGGATGATCTCTCACAAGCATGTAGCATAAATTGGACTCTCTCACATAAGGTGGAAATATGTCCTCTTGAATCTACTATTCAGATTCAACTCATACTCATCATCCTTATACTAATTTCACAATTCTAAGACCAATGACTAAAAACATGACTACTTTCTGACGAAGTGTCAAAGTAGCCTTTTCTCAGCATTGCACCATCTTGGTTTGTGTGGAAGGCTCAAACGATAATTTCCCTGGGGCAATTATGATATTGTTGCCTTGCTGCAACATACAAATATCACCAAAACTACAACATACATTCATATACTCGCAATGTCCAAAAAAGAGACAACAACCATAAATACACAAAGCTTACTTTGGTTCTTGTTCCAAGGTGATCACAATGTTTCTCAAAACCTGGCTAACACATCACTAACATGCTGTCTCCTTATTCTATGAATTTTGACTGTAGAATTGACCACCTTCTTGAAAGTGCATACTTTCCTTGAACCTCATTCCAAACATTAATGGAAAATATGGGATTCTGCCATGAATGCTTAGATTTGATGCTCAAATATCCATTCTAACTACACTGTTGAATTCATTGCAAAATGCTAAGAAAAATGAGAATAAACTCGACCATGTTTTGTAACCTTCAATTTTGGGCTCCTAAGGAATATTTAAGATGACATAAGAATATTTTAAGAATATTCCTTGGGAATATTCCTTGAGAATTTGCCTTGAACAAAATGCCAAGCATCTAGAATATTCTTTGCATTAACTACATATTTTTCCTTGAACTTTTTGCCAAAGTGGGCCTCGTTATTTGCAAATTGGGTGGGCTTCCCTTTCCCTTTTCATAAGAATGACATAGGCATAAATACACTTGAGGCATGCACAATAAACAATGTAATTAATTGGATTATTGGATGGCACGAATGTGTTAAGGCTTTAGTGTTTGGGGAGGTCTTGAGGTCAAACTCCATGGGCATCCCTTTTGGTTTTAAAATAAAGTATGAACATAATGTTTAGTTATAACCCAAAAAATCCATACATTGAATTGTTCATGGAAGTTGGCATGTATTTCAAGTCTAGTTGGAATGATTGGTGATGCCACATGGCCCCACTTGATTTGTCCATGTGTTGATCATTCATTGGCTAATGCCACATCACCTACACACATGTCATGACTTATTAGAACCATTGACTAGGTGCCATGTGTCAAGTCTTGAACTTACCACTTGTCCACTGCATCAACACCATGTGTCGAGACCAGGTGTTGCCATGTCAACTAGTGGTCCCCATCTACTGACTATACTTGTTGAATGGGTTGTCACATTTCATCCATACGACTTGCCATGTGGTATAAGGTTGAATTTGACTTTTTTCTTAATTTGACCAAATATTTTACTAGCCATAAATTTTCCATACAAACTCAGATTGAGGAGTTGATTTCATCATTGGAATTAGCTCGCTGAACTTTATGAATTAATGTCATCCCCGTAAAATTTTGAGCACTTTGATTTTTGAGGTTTTCTAGAGCCTCCTGAATCATTCCTCACCACTGAAAGACTTTTGAACCCAAAAAGTTACATAGAACATAACCCATACCCTTTTTTATCCAACAAAACACAAAAATATCACTATGTTGCATGTTCAAGTCTTATCATACACTTCATCACTTTTACAAGATTTTTCCCATCTATGTAGTTGTTAAAAAGAAACATGTCATTTACAATGAATGTCACTTATCAAATAAATCTATAAGATGATTCACCCTTTCATTCATTAAGGAAAACATTCTTTCCCTTTCAAGTCGTTTTTTCGTTGGCCTTCTTTCTATAGTTGACTTGCTTCATGAGCTGCTTTACTGGCTGGTGTTGGAAATATGTTGCCATTGATTTCAACATGATAGTTCCTAATATCGACAAGGTTTCCATTAATAATATGGTTGAAAATGGTGTTAGAAGGTGGAACATGTGTCCCAAAAGAATAGGTTCTAGGCATAAGTAAAAGGGGCAAGGAGCAAAGAATAGCAAAAAGTTTGAATCCATTTTTCAAGCAACAGATGAGCTTAATGACTACAATGGACCCAGTTAGATGGAAATTTCTCTCAAATAACTTTCCAAATGGCCTCCTAGATCAAATTATAGAGGTAGTCAAAGTTGGGCCTACAAAAGTCAAAATCCTGGAACCCTAGAACCTCAGAATCCCATAACTGGTGGAAATAGAGTGGCACAGTAGAATCCTAGAAGCCTAGAAGCTTGTAACATGGTGGAAATAGAGTGGTGCAGTAGAATCCCGGAACCCCAGAACCCCAGAATCATGTAGCCTCATAATAATGTTCAAAGAGTAGCGGGGTAGTAGGTAAGGACAACTGAGAAAACCTGGAAGGTCGGAAGCCCATAACTTTATTAAAAAGAGATATAGGAAGGCAAGGAGCTAGGATAGTAGTAGTGGGACCGACAATGGATTTTTGAAGGAAGGACAACATGTGGAAACTGTAGGCCATCCCGAGAAGCAAGGAACCTCATAACTGTTTTGGAATTGTATTTCATTAAAGCGCCAAGGAAAGGAGCTATGAGAATTAGAGCCTATGTTTGGTCATTTCATGCTAAATAATGACCAAGGGCGTGAAACAAGTTAAAAAAGGGAAATAGTCCCCCGATAGGCCTCAAATTGGGTTAGATCCTAAAGGCTTAGCTAATGATCACGACACTCAGTGCTATGGAGGATATAGTGAGGAGTTAGTGGGAAAGGAGATAAGGACTAAGATAGTTGGATTTGGTAGTGATTTATTTAATAAAATAAGAGATGCCCATGGATTTTTGTTTTAAAGTAAAGCAATTTTGGTAGCAGTGATTGTTAACAAATCCTTTGGGCTTGTGCATGGAACGAGTCAGAAAAATTTAAAAGTGATAATTTAGTGGCATTGTTTGGAAGCTACTCCAAACAAAACAACTGACATGGAATTATGCAAGAACACAAGAGAATAAAGATATAAACATAAACACAATGATGCAGTAGAAATAAATATTCATTTCATTAATATCAAAGAACTAAAAGATGATTATAAGAAAAATGGAAATAAACTATCTTGGGCAATCGTAGCTTATCTTTGAGAAGAGATGTGGTGGCTACATGCCCCTAAGCTATGTTACAATGAGGCTGATCCAAAATGGATTTTGGATAGAATCCTAAGTCTAAGTGTTCCTCACTGAGGAAAATGATAGTCCAAGGAAGTTCCTGGAAATAGCCCCATTGCAGAGATCTTTTCATTCTAAATCTACTTTAACTTGAATGGGCAAAAATGGACTTAGGATGTAGAAGTGATCACAGAAAGAAGATGCCCTATGTTCTTTAGAAAAAGAGGAAAAATCCTCTAAAATGGGCAAAAAAACCCTTATAAAGGGAAATCGCATCAAACTAGGGCAAAAGAGCAGACTTAAGCGGAAAGGGGAGAAACCCCTGATCGTCGATCCCTGACATATTGGGTCAGAGGCAGACATGCGATATAACATAAGGACCAGGCCGATGTGATACTGCGATCGCTGAAATCGGTGGATCGGCATCGGTGATGGCATGGGACTTAATGTGGTACCCTGGGCTGAGCGATATTACGATTGTCGATATCGGCATCGCCGGATCGGCGTTGGCATAGGCCATGCCATATGGAAAGACCCCCAATCCATGTGATATGCGATTGCGATCAATCGCATCGCAATATCACGTCAAATTAATACGACAGAGCGGGGCCATATATATATGCGCCGATGTGATGTGACCGGACTTCAAAGGGTTATAAATGCTGTTGCATAATTATTTGAAGTCCACCATAAAGCCCTTCGTCGAATTTTCAGTGTTTTTAATGTATTTTGACAAATACAAAAGGGACCACGACACAAGGGCATTACGACTTGCGATAGCGATTACAGGCGGACCCGATAGAAGTCTAGGGCAGAGTTAATGATTTTTGAAATCCGATAAACGGAAGATTAGCAGTTTTTCCCATGTTTTAGAGTATTCCTCTGTGTAAACAGAGACCGCTATTTTTGGGCTTTTCAACGGAACGATGGTCCCTTCCATTGCAAAACAGGTGGCCACCATCCCTAAAAGGTGTTTAGAAATGATTGCTAATGCTCAGAGGGAGATTTGAGCGGATAGAGGTTGGGAGCCAGAGAGCCCAAAAGAGGAAAATAAACAGACAACGCTGATTAGCTTAAAAGCCATAAAATGATAGAGACAGAAAAAAGTAAGGAGAGACTGAAGGCGCAGCTATGAAAAAAAATAGGAGGCTAAGCCAAAGCAGGGAGCTAAGGAAAAAGAGAGCATTTCAGAAAGGGAAGGAAAAGAGAATGCAGAGCTAATGTGCAAAGCAGCCGAGTGGAGTCACTTGGAAATCAAGTGAAAAGCCCGAGAGTTGTCATTTGCAGAGAGCCAGAGCTAGAGCCGAGAGCCAGATTGAGAGATGAGGGCCAGAAAGCTGAGATCTTCAGGGCCAGGGAGAGATGGTGTTATGAGCTCATTGTTCCTGTGTAAAATAGTGGATTTGAGCCAAGAGCTTGTAAAAGGACTTTGCCATAATCCAAGAGAGCCTAGTCAAGTTGACTAGAGCTAAAGGAGATGTAGCCCAAGAGTTTTGGGTGAACTCCTCATTAAATTGTTGTCGTATGTGTTTGTTTTACTGCTGCAATTATTTATTTTTATATGTATTTATATATCAATTTAAGCAAATCAATTCATAGCGCATAAACAGTTCGAAAATAGGCATAAGCATACACCTCTATTTTCAAGCACACATTTAATTCCGCATTGGTTAATCAATAAGACTTGGGAATATTTAAGCTTTGGAAGTGGGAGAGGTTCTTGCGAGTTAGACAAGAAGCCTAAGTGCCCCATTTTTAGATCAGGTGGTATCAAAGCTTGAGGTTGGTTAACCCCACCTTCAAATAAGATTATATCAGAATGCTTGATTGATAGAGCAAAGATTGCTCGTCTGAAAGGTGTTTAGGCAGTCAAGGGTTGATTGTCTGATTGATGTATGCTTGTTTGTAGACTGACTATTTTTTGAGTTTGCAAAGGTGAAGGGAAAGATATTGTTAGCTCGGTCTAGGAAGGACAAGAAGGAAGAAGGGCTGAATACATTCTTCTATCCCAAAGGACCTCAAAGCAATCCTTGAATCACAAGAGGTTTGTTGCAAAATGTTGCTTAAATAATCTCTTTATTAATCTTGTTTGAAGTTCTTGTTGGCATTATGACACAGGTTTGGCTCTATGACATAGGTTTTGTCCTTGATGGAAACTCACTCAGATGGCAGATCACAGTTCAAGCTCTCAAAATGGAAGAAAAATACATATACGCAGGTTCCTCTTAACCAGATCGCGTATACACACGGTAATGATGATCAAAAGTCGTGTATGCATATACACACACTTTACATGTGGGAAAACTTATTTTTGGGTCCATGGTATTTGGACCTATGGTTTTGGACCTTGGTATTGCATCCGAAGTACTAAACCTAGGTATTGGGTCCCTAGTATTGGTTCTCTATGGTTTTGGACCATGGTTTGAGTAAGGCATAAGACTATAAAAAGGAGGAGATCATTTGGCAAAGGTATTTGACTCAAGGATTGAATATCTTATGAAAAGCAAGATCTAGAATACTGGTGATTGATTTATGGTTCATAGCTCAATCTGAATCAAGGAGGAACCTGAGCACAAGAAAATGGATATGTTCTATTGATGGGTCAAAACTCAAGACTTGAATAGTAGTATCTTTGTGTGATTTTGATCTGTTATATTTGGCGCATGACTTGATCTATAAATCTGATAATTTGGGTATAACTAATGTCTGAATATTTGAAAGAATGAATTATCTTTTATAGATCTGTACGTAGGTTGGCCTTAATTCAGAAGCGTATGCATGCAGGTTGTACACATTGAAGTAACATACATCTCTTGAAATATGTTTTAGCTACTTCTGTTTATTGCTGCAGTGTTCTGGGTTCAAAATTGGTGTCTGGTTACTGCTACTGTTTTCTGGGTACAACATTCAGAGAAGTGACTATTTGATTCAGTTTTGTTTGGTGCAAAGGAGATCAGTTGATGCAGATATACTTGATGTTTTATTGATGTTATTCATGGATCCAGTTTGAAAATTTATGAAACTTGGTCCATAAAAGAAAAGAGAAGGTTGTAGCCTTCTGTAGGTCAGCACCTACGCACTAGTACCTCAGCTAGTATAAGAGCTAAGGGGGTTCCCTTCCAGGAGAAGCTGGAGAATGAGAGAAGGTTGTAGCCTTTTGTAGGTAGCAGCCTGCGTACTGGTATAAGACTGCACTAGTACAAAATCATTGTAAAAAGAAGTTTCTAATTAAAAGAAGATAGAGACGAATTGCAGCAGGTGGTTTTCACCCACATTGGGTTTTCACCTTACATCTTGGTGTTCATGTGTGTTGCTTATGTGTGATGATTTGTTCTGCTTTACTGCTCTTTTTTACTGTTCATATGGTTAATAATGTTTTGATGCACTCATTAAGAAGCAACTAACTGAATTATAAGTTTACTAGATATACGCTTGTTGCAATACACATAGTTGTGTATACACGTGGTTTTCCTTAACTGAAGGAGCGTATATGAATCTGAATTTGGAAATGAAAAAGTTATTTTGATTTGATAATACTAATTCACCCCCCCCCCCTCTCAGTATTATTTACAACAATTGGGATCAGAGCAGGTCCTTCAGAAGAAGCTTGATCACTTGAAGGAAGATCTATCATCATGAGCAACTACGAGAAAGAGGCATCGATCAGGCCACCAATTTTTGATGGGAGAAAATTTGTCTATTGGAAGGTAAGAATCACAACCTATCTTCAATCTCTTGGTACAAAAGTCTGGGATATCGTGGAAATAGGATACAAATTTCCATCAGCAACTCCTTCCAATAAAAGACAGGATTGATTCAATTGGAGGTCGAGTGAACCAATTTAGGATTGTCGCTGATAAGGCTTTGTGTCTGCAGAGATACCAGGGTTTTCTTCATTCTCAATACTAACAGGCTGCATGTCGATAGTCCATCAGAAAATAGAGGAGGGTTCCATGAACTTGCTTGAGGAACAGTACGATTGCACCCATACGCTTCATGTACCCATTCTTTACACTCAACCAAGAAGGCCCAATTCGCATCCTTCAATCCGCCCACATTCACTTCAATCCCTAGGTACACCTATCTTAAGTCCGTGTCCGTTGTGTATATTGATAGAGGATTACGCTTTAGGTCCATGCCGATAGATGCCTGCAATCCACATTAGGAAGTCCCTCACCTTTCTTTCAACCATTAGCATTAGCTATTCAATGGGGAGCTAGACTACTAACAAATACATCGAGAGATTACAATTCAACTAACAACCAATATCGAGAGCTAACCACTATTGAGCTAACCCCATTCAATTACTAACAACTGGGTTTAGCTAACAACAAAGAGGGGGATCTCATGACCTCTTGAACTGCTGATATTTACTACCTTATGACTTTTGCCTTATGACCTAGACCCCATTACTTTATGCCTCAGACCTATGAAATCTTCACTTGCCAACCTACCGTATATGGATGGTGGATTTTGTGTTTGAGAGTCTGCTATAACATGCTCGTAAATAGAGATCCTAAAAAGGGTCTAATCTAAAAGCTAAGTGTGTCCTTATTAAGTTTAAGTAAAGAGGGCTAGGGCTATTTGGGGTAAGGTTCAAGCAAGGCCTGGGAACTAAATGGAACCCTCCCAGAATCGTGTCTTTTAGGCCCTCGCTCTCGCTTCGTGAAATTGAGGTAGGTAGGTGCCCAGTGTTATAGACATTTTTGTGCCTTACATCTCTAAGCATGAAATGTCCATAAACCAAGGGATCCTAAGTCCCTAAAAGTGTTGTTCCTGCCCCTAAAGGAACAAGGTCAACAAACTACAACTTCTCCCAGAAGTTCTCCACCAGAAACTGCTAAGAATCAGTCAAATCAGGATCATTTCAGCTGCTCCACTAGCCAGCTGCGTTGCATAGCACCCCAGTACACTAGCTAGGTGCGTTGCAATGCACCTAAATGCACTACCAGGGTGCGTTGAGCGGGAAATGACAAATGGCAGTATCATTCCGCGAGGTGGACAGACAATGGAAGCTTCCAGAATCTTCCCCAATGACACTTGCCTCACTGAGTTCGACCAAGGATGAGTAAGAGGCTCTCAGTCTCCAAGTGGAAGCAAGAACTGACAGAGAGAAGCCACAAGTCAAATCATAAGATGACTCATCCTCTTTGCATACATCTATATATGGATCCCTCATCCCAGAGATCCAGAGGCTGGAATTTTGTACTTTGCAGAGAATTGCTGTTGGTTTTGAGATAGAGATCAGTGCATTGGGTGATTTATGCTTTGTTGGAGGTGAAGAGGGGATTCCTTTGCTGGGGGGTTGATGCTGGATCAGGAATCATCGGTTGTAACTCCTCCCGGACCTTCTTGTTGTATCAATAAAACTATTTGAGTTTCTCCTACATGCTTGTGTATCAATGATGTTTTTTTATATTTGCATGTTTAGCTTAAATCTGATCCTAAGCTATTTATGAATGTAAATCCATGTCTTTGTGTAGTTTTCCTCTTCTGTGATCTTGCAGGAACTTGGTGAAGCTGGGCAAGTAAGGGAGAAGGTAGCTAGAAGCTGTCAAAGAGGAGAGCGATTGGATCAAAGGACTAGCGCAAGACACAGGTTAGTTCATCCTATTCCTCTTCGTTTACATTTCATAAAGAAGAATACGAAAGTAGTTTTCCTTGTTTGTTGCTAAGGCACTGTCACACCTTAGTGGGATAGGGGTGTTCTGAGTAGACACTTTTCCCAACAACAAAATGGCGACTCCACTGGGGATCGTGTCTAGTTAGTTTGTTTGTGTTTCTCTTGTTGTTTGTTTCATAAACACAGAAGTAGCAATCGAACTGCATTTGCCATTATCAAATGCAAAGTAGCTGCTACTTCAATCCAATCACTGGATTTGTTTATGATTTGAACAACTGATCCACAAATGATCTGATTGCACTTTGTGATAGCTCTTAGGCCTCCTTTAAATCATCCCTCTGATTGTACCTTACTGATTGCTTTTACTCAGCCAAAAACCATAGATTAAGCTGCAAACCGTGACCCAGAACCCGGATAGAAGTCTCGTTTCTGCCCCAGCGCAGGCTCTGTGAAGAGGTTCTGCATTTCAACGCAGGTCCCGAGAGGACTACCTGCGCTGCAATTCTGTTTCTCTGTGCAACAAGTGCGCTGATCAGCCTTTGCCCTGTGCAGCTGAGGTTCTTTGCTTCATTTTGTCCAGTTTTGTCTCTGATTTTCGCAGCCTGTGATCAGTGTGTGTACTTGTCTAAAAACTCCTTTTCTTTGCCTTAATTCCGCCTCCTTTGTACAAAAAGGCTATAGATGTTATTTGTGTGTTTGTTACATCATTTACAGTTTTCCATTGAAAAAGTAGAATAGTCATACTGTCGTCCTTGGATTTAGATCTGTCGTAAGTGTCGATTTTGATCTTAGGAGAAAGTTTGTTTGCTGTTGACAGTTGATTATACTTTTACTTTTACCTTTGGTTTGAATTTGTCACTTTCTAGTGTCGAAACGAGTGTTTATTTCAAAATCATAAAGTGTCGTAATCTTCTCTACCTTTTGATTTCGAAAAGAAGCTTGTTTGTGTTTTTCACTTGAAAGCAAATTCAGATTTGTACATCAACTTTCTTTTTAGGCATCAATATTAAGAAAGTGAAAAGAAATACATGCATATGTGCATTTGCATATTGATAGTCTGTTTGGCTTGATTTAGGAAAAGTGCATCTACAGTGTGCTCTTTGCTCTTTGAGAAAAGATTGTGTCTTTCTTTTCCCCTTGTAGCTAGGATTTTCATTGCTGAAAAGAGATAAAAGCTTGCTTATCATCTTTAGATTGCATTTTAGGAATTACATCTACATCTTGTGGTGATCCCAAAAGGTAAACTTCTAAGAAAGATCAACTTAAAATAAATTGAATGAATCTAACAACGCATTGGAACATAACGCACAACATAGAGGTCTAGGCTAGAGACGTGTTCCGGCGTCGTAAAACCTGGTAACTGTTGTCCTCACTGATGGTTGGGTGATTCCTCCACTGTGAGACGATAAGTGCTAGTACGGACTTGTGCTCCCACGTACCGTCGAGTATATATTGGGAGACCCCTATAGGCTTAAAACCTTTTATCCATAGGAAGCCGTGTCAGCCGCCCTACTGATCGCAATGCACCGAACACAGCATTCGGGAAGATTGACTGCCGTACTGTAAAACGTATTCTGCAGTTTTGTGATTGGTTTGGTACTCCCTCTACCTAGATCTTCAGAGCAGTCCCTTTCCTTCCTTTTCAAACTCCTTAATGGAAAAGGTCCATCTGAGCATTTGTCACTTCAGGCTCATTAAAAATCGAAGGAGACTAGAGTCATCTTTTGTTTTTTCTCGACTCTTAAAAACTGAAAAAACAAGTTGTGTCCAAGCGTCTTAAAATTTATTTTAAACGGAATATTCATACCCTTTTCCTTCGTTGATCTTAGGTTGAGAAAATGGAGTCTACCAACCAAGGAATTCCCCTTGGTGGAAATCCTAGTCCCTTCTCCTCTTAGGGAGATGTTGGTGCACCCCATATGGCCACATTGTCGCTTCCAGGACTGACAATTGGCTTTCCAGTCTGGCTCTTCTCAACCAACGTCGTTCAGAACACCACTATTCCTGAACAATCGAATCAGCAACCAGACGAGTCCAGAGTTGCCCACCAACCTTCTACTTCCTCTAATTCTTCCTCTCCCCCCTCCTCTTCGCTTGATGGGGCTGGCAAAGCCAAAAGTCAAGTTCCTAAGGAGAAGAAGGAGAAGAAGAAGAAAGAGAAGAAGAAGAAAGAGAAGAAGAAGAAAGAGAAGAAGAAGAAGGAGCCAAAGGCGAATGGGGGAAAATGAGTGTCGTCTAACGAAAATCCACACACTGCACCGACCAGGCCTAAATCGCCATGTGTCATTTGCAAAGGAGACCACTTTCACAGAGATTGTCCTTGCATCCCTCGGATACTAAGGGACTGATCTCCTCGTTTGCACAATCCAGTGTCATCAACCTCTGATGACCATGTTGAAAGCACACCGTCAACTAGCGAAAGTGAAGCCCCAGGACAAAGAGGGAAAGCTAGATTTCCTTGTAAACTGTGCGAAGGCAATCATGCCATCCACCGTTGTCCCTTCTTAGATGAAGCGAAAAGAGTTTTGGATGATCGTCCGGTTTCACCGTTACGACTTCCTCCTGGATATAAAAAACTCTTGTCGAGCCCGTCGCTAGTTGAGAATCCAGCTGGCCCGCTCAAGTGGTCGGCTGAAGCGCCTATCGTCGAAGATAAACCATCTGAATCTATACCAGACGAAAGTCAAAGGGTCGAGGCGGCAGTTGACCCGGTCTTACCTTCAAAGGTTTTATCGTCGGATGATACAGTCACTGAAGAGAACAAGGATGACACCGTCCAAATTCTCTTCATCAACACAGACTCCGACGAACATGGGGGCAATCTACCCATTCCCTCACCGCAGGAGGGAAGTTTGTCAGAGCCATACCAGGCCATCTACTCGGTCCCACCTCCAAGCAACCTAATTGTCTCCTTCGACTAGAATCAACTAGGCAGACCCCGTTTACCAGCAAGCATACCATTCCGAATTATCGTTCAAATATATAGAATGGTCATGGCTGGTACCATCATAGATGAGGGGGCTTCTGTGAGTATCCTTTCCTCTATTGCTTGGAAAGCGCTTGGTTCGCCATCGTTGTTTCCTAAGATGAGAAATCTGACAGGCTTTGATAAAGGAACCAGTCGACCTTTAGGAATCCTTCCCAATGTGCCCATAACATTAAGAGGGAAGACAGTTCAAATGAACATAATGGTAGTTCAAGGACCCTTGGATTATAACCTACTCCTTGGACGAGACTATATTTATTGCATGGGAGCCATCGTCTCCTCACTCTTTAGAGTAATGTGTTTTCCGCACGAAGGAAGAGTGGTCAAGCTCGTGGACCAGCTTTCATTTCCCAGATCACGCATCGCAAATAGTCATATACCATCCCTAAATGGTCTTTTCACGCAAGAAATGTCTCAATCTCCAGCGCGAGTGATTCAGAGGGATATGACTGAAACCCAGGGGGCATGCATCCTGGTCTGCTTCGGCAGGAAAACTTCGGGAATAGAGTAGGTTTCCGCGGGAGAATATGACTAGTCTGTACCCCGTCCGTGATTGGAAGAGGGGTTATTCTAGAACAAGATTATCTTGTCAAAGTTATGTGAGTTGACAGAACAGAGTCACTCACCTTTGTTTATCTCGGTAAACATCGCCGAAGAAGTGTTTTGTTTGCACTGCGAATTGAGCAATCTTTGGGTAACCTGTAAGAGGTAGGCCTCTCCCGATAAAACAAATGTTTTGTCTGCAAATTGAGGGGTAACCTTGAAACCATATTTTATACCTGGGGGCATGCAACCTTTTGGAGTGCAAGCGAGGGGCGGCTATTTATTTTTTAAATTTTTAGGACCTCTAACCCTTTAAACTCGTAGGATTAGTTGTCACCTAACTTGCATAAAGAAAGGATGTGGGGAAAAACTCTAAAAGTTGCCGTTCTATATGAGACATTCTTATCATATGACTGGATTAATTGAGCAGTTTTAACACATAGTTCAAGCTCGTTAAAAAATAAACATAAGACATGAGCAAGTGTTTCCACTCGCGTTTAAGCTCGTTAAAAAATGAACTATTCCCCGGTAAATAACCACCGTGAATGAAGCATTTCAGCCATTAAAGCCTTGGTCGTGTTTGCACCGTCACCTCCACTTTTCCATTGGCCGATCATTCACCTCCATTTGATTGTTTACCCATTTTGAGGAACAGCTGCGAAGAGTGATTTCACTAGCCATCCTTGTGACACTGTCGTGATTGGAAAATTCCAACCCTTACCTGGAATTAGCTGCTACCCTTTTTATCACTCGTTCCTCAAAAGACGAGTCTTCTTTAAGCTCTTTTCAACTGACTCGTAAAATATGAAAAGATTGCCGAGTTTTGGCCTTCCAGCTCGTTAAAGCGACCGGAAGTGCTATCCCTCCTCTAGATTTTAATCTTTTTGGACCTGAGGGATTATTACACAAAAAGATCGAGCGCTTGTTTTGTTCGGCTCGTTAAAACTATCGAAAATTCATCCCTTCTGTATTGTTTTATACTTTTTCGGACTTAAGGGATTAGATAACGAAAAAGGAATTTTGGAGTTACCTTTACGTACCTTTTCAGACTCTCTAAAAATGAAAAGGACCGAGTTATCTTTGTCGTTAAACTCGTTAAAAAGATTAATAGCGACAAACTTGTCTTTAGACGAGAACGAGTTTCACTATCGCTAGGCTCGTTAAAACATAGCGATGGGTTTGCCCGAAGGGAAAATTATAGAACAAGCATATGTTATCCTCCTCAAGCTTGAAAAAAATAAAGAGGTACTGGTCAGCAATGACTGGGGAAAAATTGGGAAGAAACTCAAAGAATCTTTATTGGTAGCAAGTCGCTCTTGAACATGACACTTCCACTCCATGCCTGAGTCGGGTTGGGTTGTTTCATTCACTGGTCACATCACCATGGTCACGCCATACCATCCACATTTGGGGTAAATGCTACCAATCCATCACATAAGTGTTGCTGACATATTCAAGAGAAGTCATCCAGAGAAGTCACCCGTGTTCCATCCACTACCATACATTATACTTTATTCCTTCATGACCGCCATCCTGAACCATATATCATCAGATCGTTTTCACCTCCATCAAAATCATTTGCTCCGTTCCGTGTCATTGATGTGGGATTCATTAAGGCCCTCCTTTAACGGGTCGCTTCTTGTCGACACCAGCTCATTATCCAAGAAGTTGATCTAGGAACACCCCATTCATTACTTTGAAGCTTGCATGCCTCAATGGCAAGTTTCTCACTTCCGGCGACAGGTATACATCAATGACCTTCGACCGAAAGATTTTGCGTGGTGTTCAACGCCAAGTCCTTTATTCACACCACGTGAATTGTACTGCAGTACCTTGAGGGTAATCATCATTATCGGTGATTCCTCTCGCGCTTGTTAACAGTTTACATCATCAACTGGTAATCAAGCGATGTCTTTCCATGTTCGACTTCAAAACATTTCTCACATGGATCGACTTGTACTTCGAGTGAAGATCGGACGAGATTGAAGACCCCGGATCTAGTTTCATCCATCCGGGCTGCGATATATATTCAGGAAAAATAAAGACATTGACATGTACAGCATTGCAGCACAGATAATCATCCTACCAAAAGGATGATGACTTCATCAAAATCATCAGTCTACCATCAGACGATTTTCTATCCTGTGTACATAAAAATGAATTTATAAAGCTGAGCATGGGAATGCCCGCCTCAGCTAGATCATGAAAACAGTATGAAGATAATGTATTGTATTGTATCTTATTACAGGTCTCCCCCCAGCATTGAAAGAACTTCGGATCCTCCTAATAAAGCATTTCACCCGATAAACAACCTCATACTTTAGGGGGAAACTGTTATAGACATTTTTGTGCCTTACAGCTCTAAGCATGAAATGTCCATAAACCAAGGGATCCTAAGTCCCTAAAAGTGTTGTTCCTGCCCCTAAAGGATCAAGGTCAACAAACTACAGCTTCTCCTAAAAGTTCTCCACCAGAAACTGCTAAGAATCAGTCAAATAAGGATCATTTCAGCTGCTCCACTAGCCAGCTGCGTTGCATAGCACCCCAGTACACTAGCTAGGTGCGTTACAATGCACCTAAATGCACTACCAGGGTGCGCTGAGCGGGAAATGACAAATGGCAGTGTCATTCTGCGAGGTGGACAGACAATGGAAGCTTCCAGAATCTTCCCCAATGACACTTGCCTCACTGAGTTCGACCAAGGATGAGTAAGAGGCTCTCAGTCTCCAAGTGGAAGCAAGAACTAACAGAGAGAAGCCACAAGTCAAATCATAAGCTGACTCATCCTCTTTGCATACATCTATATATGGATCCCTCATCCCAGAGATCCAGAGGCTGGAATTTTGTACTTTGCAGAGAATTGCTGTTGGTTTTGAGATAAAGATCAGTGAATTGGGTGATTTATGCTTTGTTGGAGGTGAAGAGGGGATTCCTTTGCTGGGGGGTTGATGCTGGATCAGGAATCATCGGTTGTAACTCCTCCTGGACCTTCTTGTCGTATCAATAAAACTATTTGAGTTTCTCCTACATGCTTGTGTATCAATGATGTTTTGTTATATTTGCATGTTTAGCTTAAATCTGATCCTAAGCTATTTATGAATGTAAATCCATGTCTTTGTGTAGTTTTCCTCTTCTGTGATCTTGCAGGAACTTGGTGAAGCTGGGCAAGTAAGGGAGCAGGTAGTTGGAATCTGTCAAAGAGGAGAGCGATTGGATCAAAGGACTAGCGCAAGACACAGGTTAGTTCATCCTATTCCTCTTCGTTTACATTTCATAAAGAAGAATACGAAAGTAGTTTTCCTTGTTTGTTGCTAAGGCACTGTCACACCTTAGTGGGATAGGGGCATTCTGAGTAGACACTTTTCCCAACAACACCCAGGTAAACTAGGATTGTAAGAAGCATTTGTGTAAAGCAGTTCAGTGTCTCTGGCGGTGTATAGTCGGGTTGTCTCTCTCAATAGCTATCGGGGCAGTATCTATCTCCAACGGTTCCAATATATCAATCAGTCAATCTCAGTCAATATATCTCGGGTAGGTCTCTCTAAGGATCGGTGGGCTTATCAGTGGGCTTAGCAGGTATCTTAGGTTCCAAAGCAATGAAAGAGAAAGGATGCATAAGCAGGCTTGACTGATAAGGAGAGGATGCCCCCGGCAGGGTGAGGTACAAACGCTTGACTGTTAAGGAGAGGGCTCAACCAGCGGGAGAGGAAAAACATTTTCCACCCATTCTTAGCATAAGTACCCACCAGCAGCCAAGGTATAATCCTTTTTCTGTCTTGAGCATCAAAACAGTTGATCCAGTCCTAGGCGTAGAGCCGACTAGATCCAGTCTGAAACGAAAAGAACAAAAAGTGTTGTGGAGGTAAAGTAAACCCCTATCAGAGTCAAGAGGTTCAAAAATTGGAAAAAGTAGCCTGTCCGCTTTGGATCAATATAATCAAAGTATAAAAAGAGAAAAAAGAAATTCCATATTTGGAAAAAAAGGGGGGAAATCAAAATTCTAAAGCAAGAAGTGCTTGTTCCCTCTCGGGTCATTTCATGGAGCAATAAAAGAATTGGAAAAACAAAATAGGGTAATAAGAACTAGGTTGTTCCAGTGAAGCTAGATGGACGCCATAGCCTGAAAGCTGAAAATCTCTCACCCTAGACGGCTCCACCCCGTGAAGAAGCTCTATGCCTGTCACCCCATTCAGAGCTGTTTCAGTGGGACGAAGGGTAAGTTGGCTCCTTACTGAACAACCACAACTTGACTTGGTTCTATCTCCTTGCTTGCTATCCAACTATCCCTGACTTGGTGGTTCTATCTCTTTGCTATCCAACTCTCATCAATTCTTTTTGCAAGCTTTCTCAAAAAAAAATTGGTCTTTATTCATTCTTCTTGGTCTTGGTTGAGCCGTTCCTAGACCGAGGAAGCATGCAAATAAATGAATCATAAGGTACAAGCTCCTGAACTTTCCAATTGGTCTTATCTTTATCAATCAATGGGAACATTTTGGAGTTAGCCACATCTTGCCACATTTAGCCACATCGACACCCAATTCCCGAACGTGCACAAAGGAACCTTTTTCGGCATCCGGTTTCCCTAATAGCTATGAGAGGAATTTGTATGATACCCCTTTACCAAGAAAAGGTACGTGAGCCATTCCAATGAGTATTGTTCTATTGGTGTCTCCACTCGACCCCGGAATTGTTCCCACGACAACCCCGGAAGGGAATAGCGTAAGCAGGGTAAAGGTAGGGAAGGTTTCATAAAGTAATTGAAATGCAAACTCTGTCGGCGCACTTTTCACCACTTCTGCACCGGATTGTCAGTCTAATCTATGAGGCAAATTTCTGTGATACAACGTCCCGGAAGTAAGGTGCTAATTGTAGGTTTTCACCCTGTACAGAAATTACCTGCATACGAATTCTTAAACAAAGAAAATAAACAATGCGAGAACATAACCCATAAAACACATATGCACAGAGATTTTTCCCTAGATCCCAAAACCGGGACTACCAACTTGATTTTTCATTATGTTCCTTTCAATGTTACAATACGTATTTATACATGCCGAAGCATCCAATACCATGGACCGAAATCCATCGCGTCCAATACCATAGACCGAAAACCATCGCGTCCAAAAAACATGTGCGAAAATCATGCACAAAACCATAGGTGGGTCCGCCCAACCTAACATATGGTCCAAAACCAAAATTTTCTGGGGCGCTGCTCCGGACCCCATAAAGTGGGGTTACGGGTGCCCTTCAAACCCCCTATTAACTACATGGAAAGAATATAACACAACCCAACAATCTCCCACTTGTTGTTTTCTTTCCACAGGGGGCCACAGGAGAGCTTAGTCATTTTTTTTTTTCAGCCCTGAGATTCCCATTGCTTCTCTACACCAATAGAACATCTCAGAGCTCACAGATTTTGTCAATGCATCTGCAGTATTCTTCAAAGTGTCCACCTTTACCAGCAACACCTTTCTGTCTTCTATCATATCCCTCACAAAGTGATACTGAACATCAATGTGCTTTGTCTTTGAATGATAAGCAGGGTTGTTTGCCAAGAAAATTGCACTTTGGCTGTCACAGTCTATTCTTATAGCTCCCTGTACTAACCCCATACTTGAACACAATCTCTGCAACCAAACTGCTTCCTTTCTTGCATGAGTGGCTGCCATGTATTCTGCCTCTGTAGTTGATAGTGCCACTACAGATTGTTTCTTACTCATCCAACTGACTGCAACTCCAAATAGGTTAAACACATACCCACTTGTAGATCTTCTCTGATCCAGATCTCCAGCCCAGTCTGCATCAATAAAGCCATGAATATCCAACACTCTGTCCAATCCTGGTCTTCCTTGGTAGCACAAACCATAATCACTAGTGCCACGCAAATACCTGAAAACCCGCTTCACTGCTGTCCAGTGCTCCTTCCCAGGTTTTGACATAAACCTGCTCAACACTCCCACTGCATGTGCAATGTCTGGTCTAGTACAGACCATTGCATACATCAGGCTACCCACTGCACTTGCATATGGAACACGAGACATGTCCTCTTCCTCTTCTTGTGTCTTGGGACACTGTTCAGCAGATAACCTCACACCTACAAGAATAGGAACCTTCACTGGTTTACTATCTTGCATATTAAACCTCTGCAGTATTGTCTCGACATAATTCCTCTGGTTTAACCAGAGCTTCCTCTTTGACCGATCTCTTTTAATTTCCATGCCCAAAATATAGTTTGCAGTACCAAGATCTTTCATGTCAAATTTGGAGGACAATTGGGTCTTCAAATCCTGGATAATTTCTTTGTCATTTCCAACCAGCAACATATCATCCACATACAAGACCAGATGAATAACACGGTCATCAATTAATTTAAAATACACACAATGATCTGCTTTTCTTCTGGTGAAGCCAAGTCACCGTATAAATGTATCAAATTTCTGATACCACATCCTTGGTGATTGTTTTAACCCATACAGAGACTTCTTTAACTTGCATACCAGTTCTTTCTTACCCTTCATCGCAAAGCCTTCAGGTTGCTTCATGTAGATTTCCTCTTCCAAATCCCTGTGAAGAAATGTTGTCTTCACATCCATCTGTTCTACCTCAAAATCAAAAGCAACAACAACAGATAAAAGTAATCTAATAGAAGTTACCTTGGAAACAGGAGAAAAAATATCACCAAAATCAATTCCTGGCACCTGGGAATAACCTTTTGCTACCAACCGAGCTTTGTATTTCTCCACCTTTCCTTCCGCATTTGTCTTCTTCTTGAACACCCATTTGCTGCCAATGGGTTTCCTTCCAACCGGAAACTCCACCAGATCCCAAGCCTCATTTTTGTGCAAAGATTCCATTTCATGAACCATGGCCTCTTTCCAGACTTTTCCATCCTTTGAATCCACTGCTTCCTTCACAGTTCTGGGATCATCATCAGTAACAGATAAAGCAAAAGCAGATGGAATATACCTTTCTGGTTGCCTTCTTTCTCGAACTGATCTTCTCACAGCCGGAGTTTGTGGCTCTTCATCTTCTGATTCCTCCTCTGTTATAGAGTCTGATTCTTCCTCCTTTGGCTCAAACTCTATCTTCTCAGGTTCCTTTGGTTGGACTTCATGTTGAATAACATCTTTTACCTCTCTAAACACCACATCTCGGCTGTACACAACCTTCCGTGTGACTGGGTTCCAAAGCTTATAACCCTTTAAACCATCCTTATACCCAATACAGATGCACTTTTCAGATTTACTATCCAACTTGGTTCGTTTCTCCTTTGGAACATGTACATATGCATCACATCCAAATACCCTCAGATGTGAAAGAGAGGGTTTCTTACCAGTCCATACTTCTTATGGAGTCTTATCCTCCAACGCTGATGAAGGTGACCTGTTGACCAGGTAACATGCAGTATCCACCGCCTCTGCCCAGAATTCCTGTCCTAACCCAGCACCACAGAGCATGCTTCTTGCCCTTTCCATCAACGTCTTGTTCATTTTTTCTGTGACTCCATTTGCTGAGGTGTATATGGAGTAGTCTTCTGCCGTCCTATACCACACTTCTTACAGAATTCTTCAAATTCCTTGCTGTAAAATTCTCCACCATTATCTGTCATCAACACCTTTATCTTCTTCTCTGTCTGATTTTCCACCAGAGCCTTAAATTCTTTAAACCTGTCAAAGACTTCAGATTTCTTCTTAAGGAAATATATCCATGTATTCCTTGAGAAGTCATCTATAAATGATACATAGTACACAGACTTACCCAGTGATGGAACCTTCACAGGTCCAAACACATCACTGTGCACAAGCTCTAATATCTGTTTCGTCCTCTTACCACCAGAGGGGAAACTCACCCGATTTTGCTTCCCATACACACAATTTTCACAGAAATCAAAATCCAGAGAGCTATCATTCATATCTTCTACCATACCTTTACCATGAAGTATTCGAAGGCCCTTCTCTCCAATATGTCCAAGCATTTGATGCCACAACATGGTCTTCTCTCCAGAGACCACTAGATTTTCTACTCCATTTTCAGGAACCATAGAACTATTGCACCCATCAACAACAGTGCTACCTTGCAGCTTGTACAGAGTTACAATCTGAACTCCCTGCATCAATATCAGTGCTCCTCGAACCATCTTGCAGGTATCTTTCTCGAACACCGTCTTTACACCTGCATCATCCAACTTTCTTACAGAAATCAGATTTCTGGCCAATGCAGGAATATGTAGAACACCCGGAAGTGTTCTAACCCTTCCACCTTGCAACTTCAACTTTACTTTTTCGCGAACAATGATTCTAGCCTTCCTATCATCTCCTAAGAAGACATCACCACCATCGTATTTCTCATACTCGTAGAACCACTCTCTATGGGGAGTGAAGTGAAAGGATGCACCTGAGTCAATCAACCATGCCTCATGATCTACATGTGTACTTGAAGAAGCCAAGTACACATCCCCACCTTCATCTGAGGTGGTTTTCGCCTCTGCAGAAGGAGCATCATCAGATCCCTTTCCTTTATCAGGAGCTTTAGATTTACAATCCCTTCTGAAGTGCCCTTCCTTTCTGCATTTCCAGCACACCACCTTTGTAGGCTTTCCTGGAGATTTAGATCTCCCTCTAGATTTAGATCTCCCACTCGGTGACTTATTTTTGTTTCTGTTCTGGGACCGTCCTCGTACAGACAAGGCATCACCATTCTGGTTGTCCATATTTTTCCGTCTCATCTCCTCCGTCAACAAGGCTGAGACTATTTCATCAAACTGCAAAGCAGTTGCATTGCTACCTATTGCAATAACCAGACTATCCCACGAATCTGGTAGAGAACACAACAGACTGATGCACTTATCTTCATCTGAAATTTTAATATCAATAGATAATAACTGACTTACCACAGTATTAAACGCATTCAAATGCTCTGTCACCGAGTCTCCATCTTTCATCCTCAAGTTATATAGCTTTTTCCGCAGGAATAGTTTATTCACCAGAGACTTAGATTGGTACAAAGTCCCTAACTTGACCCACAAAGCCTTTGCTGTAGCTTCCCCTGATACATTCAGCAATACTGAATCTGAGACACACAATCGTATTGTGCTCTTTGCCTTCCGATCCAACTTCTTCCATTCTTCATTGGTCACTCCCGATGGTTTAGTACCTGGATCTACCGTGATCCACTGATATTTATCCACCAACAGATCCTCCATCTTGAGTTTCCACAACTCAAAATTCTGACCATTGAACTTCTCAATCTCTATCTTTCCACTGCTTGCCATCTTCTTTCACCACCAGAATCGATCTCGCAGATCTCCCACTGAACAGGGTCTACCATAGGCCCGAGCGAAACCCCTCAGCAACAAAGGCATCCCCTTGAAGCCAAAACAGCTCTGATACCAAATGTAGGTTTTCACCCTGTACAGAAATTACCTGCATACAAATTATTAAACAAAGAAAATAAACAATGCGAGAGCATAACCCATAAAACACATATGCACAGAGATTTTTCCCTTGATCCAAAAACCGGGACTACCAGCTTGATTTTTCATTATGTTCCTTTCAATGTTACAATACATATTTATACATGCCGAAGCATCCAATACCATGGACCGAAATCCATCATGTCCAATACCATGGACCGAAAACCATCGCGTCCAAAAAACATGTGTGAAAATCATGCACGAAACCATAGGTGGGTCCGCCCAACCTAACATATGGTCCAAAACCAAAATTTTCCGAGGCGCTGCCCCAGACCCCATAAAGTGGGGTTACGGGTGCCCTTCAAACCCCCTATTAACTACGTGGAAAGAATATAACACAACCCAACACTAATCTGATCCTGCTGCTGAGCATGGTAATTGAGGTCCCCAAGTGACCAGAAGTTGTTCCCATCAGTTAGGTGGTCCCCAAGATCACACTAGGTGTAGTTGATTCTCTGTTACCCACCACATGGATATTGACTGAAAGAAATTGGATAGTAAATAAAACCACTTTGGTGCTCCTTTGTATCTCCTAGACATGAGGTAAATTACTACAACACCTTTGTTTATCCAGAGCTATCATAGGTATGTGGCTAGTTCCCCATGTAGGTAGGTGAGTAAACAACAGCCTTGAGTTGGGATTGAGGGAATTGACTTAGTTGATAACACAACGCTAAGAGTTAGAATTTGCAACCAAGACCAATCTAAGGTAAGGAGCTATACTAAATCCTTTCTATATATAAAATACTTTCTATGTCTCTGGTATTCATAAACAATACTAAATATCTGGTATGTATGAGGAGTAAGTAATAGGTGTCATAGCTGGTATAAGGAGTTGTTGTAAGTTTATCTCTCTATTTTTCATATTCGTTCAGATCCCAAAGCTCAGGATAGAGAGTAAGGCCAGGTTATAACTTTGAATTAACCAGGTCCGAATAATTCATTTCTTTATAACCAATAGGTATTTATTGCTTGTCCTTCCGAGGATAAGGAGAGAACGAACAAATGAAACTCACCCCCTCCTGCCCAAATGATTCTACAAATCCTCCCACTGCTAGTGGATACCAACACCTCCAAGCTCCTGAACTATGCAATGAACCCAACTTTGCTTCAACATACCATTCCACTTTTCAATCAACCTCTCATCCCCCCAACCACAATGTCATAGAGAGCTCCCCGGCAATGGACCTTCAGCAATGCAACACTAGCATCGCCCACACACATCGCCAATTTCGTGCAAGGCTAGATGAAATCCCATCCATGCATATCTGCTCAATTTGCAAGGAATCATGGGATTTGGACATTCACATGGAAATATTACGTGTGTGGAGATGCATGAAATAGAAAAAATATCATTGCCTCTCCTTATGGAACAACATGGACCCTAGGGAACAACCCATAGTCCTAGCAATCCTTACACAAGTTGAGGAAATGCTCATATCAAGAGTCAATCCAACATTGCAGGTAACCCACACCTGAGGTGGACAGTACAAATATAGAGGGAATACAATAAGCTTCCCGTAGGACATTACTACAATCACCAATTGCTTGCCTCGCCATATTGAGGACTGGCAGGGTGCGTAGCACGCTCAACTAATAAGGAGAGGGGCTCGATTGATAAGGAGAGGACTCCAACATTTTTTTTTGTCACATGCCATAGCTCTAAACAAAAAACGTATGATTGCATTGTCAGCAGATCCCGTGTTATGGTACCATTGTCATACCAATGAGAAAAAGACTCGTACTATGAAAGATGTCCAAATTGACCAAACCGCAATGACAACTTTACCCTATGACCCTACAGATGTGCCCCACCTACTTCGACATGCATCAACCACTGTTTCAAACTCCGAAAACTCCAATGGAGATTTTGATCACATTCATACTGTCTCTATAAACCCACATGACCAACACCCAGCAAATAGTAATTCAGCATGATCACACAAATAGGCTACCCAACATTGTTCTTCACGCTGAGTGCAGTAGACACCGAGGGGAGGTTACGTCCTTTGTTTTAAGGGTTTAAGGTGTTAAGAGGGATGGACCGTTGGGAACCTCTATGATAGAGAAAGACGCGCACTTCGGGTCTATCTTCTCCGGGTATCTCCTTATCGCACTTTCTGCCGTAAGATATGCATAACGGGGGCTGGGAGACGGGCGTATACCATGAACAAAAGGAAGGCAACTGAGAACATATCCATAAATGAGTACATAAGCGAAATCTTGTGAAAAGGATGTCAAGAGGTGTTGGAACTAGAAGCCAATGTTGAAACAAAGGGGAGAGAATAAGAATAGGTCTCCTCATCCGAGTCCTCAATCACCGTGAAGTGTCTGATGCACTGTCTGAGAAGGTTGCTTGAAGAGTCTCCAGGGCCCCACTGAGCAATCCCGGGAGGGATCATGGGGGGATTCCTAGATCGAGAAGGCCCATGACTCCTAACAATCAAGGCTGGGGGGAATAAACTCCGAATAGAGGACTGATGACTCGACATGGGCAGAAGCATGCTTTCTCTTTGAAAAAGAGAGTTTTGGGGTCCAGCTGATGGATGATGCCATTAAGCCCCTTTAGGCCGGTTACATAGCTCTCGCCACAGCCTCAGAGGACAAGTCTTGCACCGTCGTTCCCCCGCCAAGCCAAGTGAACAGAGCACCATCAGCTCCGAGTCCTGCCTTTGTCCTTCAATCGCCCCTTTAAGTCTCCATTCGCCTTAGTGAATCAAGCTACTTCATCAATCTATCTTGACTAGCAATCATAGAAAGACTACCTTAGCGGTATGGGCAGTGGGTGGAAAAGGAAGTGGACATTTGGATCCTGACGTAGGCAGTGGCAGTAGCAGAAAGAATGAATGAATCACTTAGGAAGTACCTCACCCTATTAGTAGAAGGACCGGATCTGACTACTGAACCCTTTCTTACCCTTCTATCCCCTTACTTCAGTGTTTCCGTTCTGCCCTGCCCCACCTAGAGACCTAGACATATGCCCTATACCATGATGAATGAGGTGCTTAAGAGGTACCACTATTTCAACTTCTCTTAGATGGCTATTAACTACCCCACACGTATCACCAGAACTACGTATTCACCTATAGACCTAGGCCCTATACTACGGCTTTTCTTAATGGAAGGGTTTAGGTAGGTACGATACAACAGCTAGAGAAAGAATCGAGCATAATAGCATGGATGTCATTGATGGCATGACACGACTATACCTTTACTGAAGTAACATACCGAGCACCCATCATACGATCTAGACCTGGTAGCCCTACCTAGAACACAAACTTCACGAAGCGCTTAGGAAGGAGGGAGGTGCCGCTATTCACAACCCTTCTCTTTGAAGCTGCTGGTATCAGGACTAGATCAGACTACTGAACCGTACTCACTTTTCATGCATCAGCTAGGAATGAATGCTTCGTAAGGGAGGCATGCACATAGTCATTCAACCTTTACCCTTTCTTTGTTACCCTTGATTTCTTTTCCATACAACCAACCTGCTCTTGGATGCCCTCACCTCTTGCTTCGGCTAGGAATGAAACTGTTGCTAGGCACTCTTGCTTTCGCACCTCTCTACCTTGATTAGTCGATCTGAGCAGTTGATTTTTCTATCGATTCATCCATTAACTAGGTCCTCGATCCCTATAACATAATGCAAAACGCCTACGACTTCAGCCAACAGATTTGAGAAAGGATATCTCATAATGTTTAGCTCACAATTGTACTGTTTCAATAAGTTCGTAATATTGCTTACTCTTGCGTGTGCACTGTGGTCATTTGCTGGCTCTCCCCCGCTAGGACTCTTGCCGAGTACAATTATTATATATGTAATTACGCTTAGATCTTTCTGACTTGTCTGTGTGGATTGTGGAGGAAGAAGCGTGAAGTTGGCTCGGCTGACCTGTGTATTATTATATACGTAATTATACGAGCACTATTTACCTCGCGCAGAGAAATCAAATTGAAGCAGCAATGTAAGTAAGTTCTTTTTTCTAGGTCGGGCGAGGGTGAGGGTGGGGAGTATATCCTCGAACCTATGATGAATGGCCGGGTTGACAGAGTAGGAACATCTATAGGTCGGCCGGCACGGAACTAAGATGGTCAATCTCGTGATTCCGTCTATCGAAACAACTAAATGCTACGTTGCCCCCACCACATTCCCTTCATTGACGTGAGGGAATCCAGGGTAGCGGAAGCCTTTGAATAAAACGGAACGAACTGGGAATTCATGAAGGCAGCGCCTGTTTCCCGTTTCCAGAACTATTTCAGTTTTTAGTAATGTAAAACTTGATCTATTGCGGGATTCACTTGCCGGGCCGGCTACTCCATGCGAACACGGTACAAAAACATGTATAGTAGGAGTAGTTGCTCCCGGCCCGGGTTGTGAATGGCGGAAATCCAAAGTCCCATTATAGTTTAAGGCTTACCAGTACTGCCCCTTCTATGACAGCACTTCTGACACTATGATAGACCCGACCTACTAGGAACCGCTTGCCAGGTTGTCGCTATTGCTCGGCCTACGCAATGGCATTTACTTATTGATTGAGGGTTCAGGATAGAAATAAAGGAGGGTGGCCGATCAGATGAATCGAAAGATAAGGAATGGTCGAAACGTACTTGAATGGGGAGAATAGGGGGGATATGGTCGAAGAATACGGTGGGTATGGGGATGTAGGAGGGCCAACGTAGAAAGTGGGAAGGCAGTGGCTGGCCCCCCCTTTCTATATAATAAGCAATGCGGGAAATCGAATTGGAAGGGAGTGGTAGTTATCTCCGGAAACAACCAGGAAGAGATGGCCGAATGGACTTGGATCGATAAGAATCAGAGGAATCGAGGGGTGCACACGGGGTTTGATTCTCCAAAGCATTGGAGAGTTGAGTTGCCCAGCCCTACCTCCACCTCCAATTTATTCATAAAAGGGACCTTGTCAGCATGAGTAGGCCGCTTCTGATTGAGGGAAAGAGTAAACCAGCAGCCCTCTACTAATTGATGCTGCTTCCCCTTCAATAGTCATAGGGGGGGGAAATCATCTCGGAATTGATTCGGCATGGACGAGCCGCTCTTTCGATCAATTATTCGATAGCGTAATTACATATATAATGATCTTTATTTCGTCTCTATCTAGTTACCAAAAGACAAGAGAGATATAGTGATTGACTAATGAAATTCGATTGAAACCAAGCAATCTGCCTTACCTTTCACCGGCCTCTCCGAAGAAGTAAGTCCCAGTTGTGTCCCGCTGCTCTGAAGAAGTATAAAAGAAAATAGAATACTACGTGTTCATATATGATGTCGCCATGTAGATGTTAGAATTGCATATCTACGTGATACTTGCATATAGACGTTTTCAAATACTATACTTGCATGTAGTTTCACTTATGGCAGGTTTCAATTGCATGGATAAGGTTTTCATGTGCTATACTGGCGGGGGGTGCTTAAGAATCTGCTAGTCTCTCTCTTCAACCTGGCATCGTAGATATAAGGCGGGGGCAGGTAGAATAGATAGGATCCGGCTATAAATGACAGGATTAGTGTGTGCGCTACATACCGTCACGAGCAGCTTGTCTCAGCTCCACCCCAACTGAATGGATGGTATTTGAGATTAGATTATGGTCTTTGTCACCCGCCCCACTGAAGCAGCCGCATCAGCTTGAATAAATCACACCACTTGGTAGCGAGAGCACGCATCCGACCTAGGCAGTGGTGGGACCGCGATTCAACCAAGCAACCTTTACCTTAGCAAATAGAGGAGAATGCTTAGCTTATGCCAGAGGGGCCTCTCTAATGCTTCTCTTTCCCGCATCTTAGGTTTCAATGCTATACATTTTCGAGAGCCTTGGAAAGACACAAGGTCCCGGAGGGGCTTACGCTTCTAAGGGACGGGAAATACATACTTTGATTTCTCTTGAAGGGTTACCAGCAAACCGTCTCTCCTCTTATCTCTAATGGCGTCTCTCCTCCATAGCTGCTCTCTTACTGTCCCACCCCAATAGCAGTACTCTGGGTTCGATTTCCAGGCAACTCCCCTCCTATTCTAAAGGAAGGCATAGTTACCGAAGTCTATGGACCAATAAAAGACATATAAGTGAAGTCTCTGGGCCAAGGAAAGACATTCAGAAGGCTAACAAAGCTAAGGCTAACGTGGTTCGGGCTTGCTGAGATTCTCGTATCTAGGTATTCCCCTTCAGTGGCCTTAATGTAGGGCCTTCTCATCATCATCAGGGCAGGGCTTATAATCAGGGCTTATCATCAGTCATGTATTCTCCTTCGGGCTTTTAATGGGTTACAGTGGCCTATAGGAGGGGCTTATCATCAATCAGGAACGTTAAGGGTGGTATTCCCAGGAACATAGAATGTGTGCTACAGACAAATATGTTAATAAGGATGCCACCAGGAAAGCTAAAGGATGCCTAGGATTCCACCTCCTTCTAGGGTTAATGTACCTCCATTCAGATATTGACCCGCATCATTAGGTTATCCCACATGAGGGGTTGAGACCTGGCTGGTGGTTGAGACCTGCTCATCTATGCGATCTATCTGTGAGTTACCCGCAACTGTTCACTTTACCCGATCAATTTCACCTTGAGGCAAAGGGTTCGTATAAGTAAAGGGTTAGTATGGGTTGGTTCGTATGGGGGTGTGTCCGGATATCTTTCCTTCTCTTTTGGGTGGGTTAGCTTGAAAGGTTAGCGTTAAGCCCAGCCAGGAGATTGAATGCTGAGCCACCCATTTGAATATGTTTCAAAACTTCCATCATCCGACGGGTCGGGAAGATAAATGACATCTACCTCCCGGGAACGAAAAGATCGACCAACTCTAATCTAAGAATTCCTCTCCTTATCAGTCGAGCCCCCTGTCGGGTCCTTGCACTAGGAAGCGCAAGCCCCTCCGGGACCTTGTTGATCGAGTGCTCTGAACCCTATTAAAGAGTCGAGTGTCCTGAGTATACGTGTGGAAGGGGACAACTTCACGTTAATCAAGGGGAGGTGGGTCGAGCGAGTGCATAACGTTGGTCGAGGCCTTTCCTTTGAGTAAGTGCAGCGACAGCGAACTCACTAACCCCACCGGCGGGACAAAGAGATAAACGAGAGCAGAACCAACAATATCACTGGCAAGCTGTACGTTTCAACCCACAACCCAAAGTCATTCCAGTATCACAGCAGTTTCTCGATCTCCTACTAACCAGCTAAGCCAACTAACGGCAATGACTAGTCCATCTCTAAACCAACCGCACGACCCTATCTAGATAGGCGAGCCATCGAACCAACGAGATGATCTTCGCAGGCTCATCGAACCTTGCTTTTCGTTTCCTCTCTTCGCACCTTCCAGAACGAACATGATATACATACGAAATTAGGAACTTCCAAGCGGCACTCGCTCAACCCCTTACTTCTAGCAAGCGGGGCTCCCATCTAGCTCTATTGTGAAAGAAGAACCTTCGGCTTGCCCTGTCTTGGGGTAAGGGCCTTTAGACCGATAGGGAGAGCAACGGCCGGCATTACTGTACTTTGAAAATGACGTATATAATCTACATTTTCCCCTCCCTCTCTCCGGTCTTTCTCCTTCGGACTCTCTCGACCGTACATTTATGCGCTCATGACCATATATAATGGGGGAGCACTCCACCTTCTATGAACTATGGGCTGGTAATTCTCCCTAGCTGGCTTAACCCCCCAAAGGGAAAGGGAGGGGTGAAATGGTGCCCAACGAATGTGAGGGAGCCAATGAAATGGCCAACCAAAGCGAGGTATCGATCGGATAGTATAGTAGTTCCGGGAATATGAAATAGGCCAGTGAAGTGACCGACCAAAGGCAGGGATGAAATGGTGCCCAACGAATGTTACGGTTTAGAAGTGGCCGAACCATGTGAGGTATCCCCGTGAACCGTGAACCGTGACCGAACGAAGAGAGGGATAAGAGGAATAGGTGCCTCTAATCCGACCAAAGGGAGGGATTGACTTTGACCAAACGAATAGAGGGAATAGTCTAGTTACACTCAGTTACCCGTACCTAGTACTGTTGTCTAATGGGTTACCCGAAGTAGAGTTGTCTAAGCAAACTGGCGAAGTTGCCCAAGCAAACTCGGTTACCCGAACCAACCATTGCTCACTGAACCCATTGCGGAAGAAACATTGCGAAGCTGAACCAATTGTAACGGGAAGAACCATTGTCACGTAAAACAATTGCTCGCGAACCAAACCCATCTGTCCAAGTGAAAGGGAATAGAATAGCATACGGGGTGTTCGCCGAAGGTTGGTTATGTAGAGAGTAAGTGAAGTCAAGAGCTAAGGGGAGAGTAAGTAAAGAGCTAAGGAGAAAGGGAGAAAGAGAGTCATTATATATGTTAATTCACAAGATGTTCATCATGCATGGACAGGAATAATAGGAGTAGCTATACAAGAAGAGCCACACTTCCCCCTGTGAAGTAGGAAAGTGTTCGCTCTGTAGACAGAGGCAACCCCTCTAGCCCTAGAGTGGGTCTAGTCACAAACAAGGACAAATCATCAACAATTCTCCTTAAATAGTTCAAGTTATAGGCCTACCTCAACCGGTGGTCGATGAAGCTCCGTTGCGCTGCTCCAACTTTTGCTTCTTTCTCCTAGAGAGCAATCAACCTGAAACAAAGCAAGGAAATACAACAAAGCACATAACTGGATACAACAAAGAACTATTTACCCATAAAGTCAAGAAATCATGAGCTATCTAGTACATTGCATATGAGACATAGGAAAACATCATCGATTTTATTAAATATGAAATAGAGTAAGCTTACAACAGAGGTCTTGACGTCACAAGCCTTCTCAGGAGGGTCTAGCCAGTATGTTCCTCAAGCATTCACCCTTGAAGATGGATCTCCCAATACAAGTCTCTCTCACTCACAAGTTTCACACAAGATCAAAATCACTTCACAACCCTCCTCAAGCCCTCAAACAATCCCACACTTGTCACACCAGCTACCTATCAAGTTCACAACACTATCCACAACACTCCAAAGACTAAGAATTCCAAAACTAGCAGCTCATAGCAATGGTGAAAGATTAAATAGGAGAAGGAGTCTCCATGAATGGTGGGAATATGAGCTTATCTCCAAGGAAGGTAGCACAAATGACGGAACAATCATGCCAGAGAAGGGAGGGCGACATAAACAAGGCTAGCAACCAGGTCTGGAGTCATATGGAAGGCCGGCTGTTAGAACAAACTCACCCAAACTGGATCATCGCGGGTACATAACTGTACTGGCGCGTTGACATCGCTACTGCATAACGGAGAAGGTCATGTCATTGCGATAAAATAAAAGTAACAGTCACGTTGTCTCATGAAATTCGACCATCGCGGGAATCACGTGTACTTCCGCGATGACAGCACGTATGGTCTGTTTTGGAGCGCTCATCAGCGCGTTTATTTTGACAACAGTCGCGATGATGCAGAAACTTTGGCAAAGTGGGTCATTTGGCAACATCAGAGAGCATGAGCATGAATGATTTGGACTCATGACACAGTAGGAAGATTGGGATGAAGGAGGTGACAAATTACTGTGTAACAGATGCCCCCTAAAGTATGAAGCCCGAGAGAGTGGGAGGGGTGAAATGCTTTACAAAACTGACAGACTTGGAACACCATCGGGAAGAACTTGCATGCAAGTACAACTGATATCTCTGATAATGAATTACATGTAGTCTAGGCATGGGCGCAACCATCCAAAAGACATACGAAATAGGTCTGTGGTATGGACGCAGCCACCCAGCTAATGAGACCATGATGATAATAAAGGTATGGTCACAGCCATCCATGAAGACTCAGGTATGGTTGCAGCCATCCATCAATGAGTCATGTAATCATAAAACCAATCCACGCAGCCCGAAAACATGTAAGTTGAGTTGGGGGTCTTGAACCCATCTGATCATAGTACAAGTCCTACCATGCAAATAGAGGTGCTGAGGTTGAGCATGATAGAATATCGCTTGATTACCATTCAATGATGAAAATCGTTAACAAGTGCGAGAGAAACCACCAATAATGCCAATGGCTCTCAAGGTACTGTCCAGTACAATCCTTGAAGTGTGAAAAAGGGAGCTAAAGTCGAACACTTGTGGAATCACCCAATCAACGACCAATGATGAAAGTTGACCGTCAGGTGCAAAGAACTTGCCATTGAGGCATGCAAGCTCTAAGGTACCAAAGGGGATCTCTAGGTCAATCTCCTGGATAATGAGCTGATGTCGACAGGAGACGACCCATCGTAGGAGGGCCATAATGTTTCCCTCGTCAACGAAATGAGATAAGGAACAAGTGGTAGATGGCGGAGCAGAGTACCAGAGGAGGAGGCGATGGTGTAAAATGCAGAGGGATTATACTCTCGAACATATCGGCGATACGACTCCGGAAGGGGGGTGGCAGCATTCAAGCAATTATGGATCAGAGGCACGAAGGAGGTGGCATGAATCGCATGAAATAAGGCTAGAATGATGACCCAAACCCGCGGAAGGCCAAATGTTGATGTATGGATGACCCAATCCGACAAAAAGCAAAAGTGTCGATGTTCAAGAGTAACGAGCTGCCATAGACAATCAATGATAAACCTGTTTTTGAATCCAACCTAGTAATAGTTTAACGATCCCTAGGAAGGAGAAGCTCGAGTCTCATCATGGTGATGAGTCCAATGTCATCAGGGTTTAACGAGTCCGACATAGGTGAAACTCAGAGTCCTTTTCATGTTTAGAGAGTTTGAAAAAGACACTGAAAAGAAATCTCCAGGGGGGCCCTGTTTCGTAGAGTTGTGTCTCTCGAGCCCAAAAAAGTATAAAACAATGCTCGAAAGAACCACCCGACCATTACGATCGAGGAGTAATTTTCATGGTTAGTGACTTTGACCTAAAAAAGTAAAAAAGTGACCGAAATCACATATTTTCATAACCATTAACGAACCTGAAACAACAAGGGTCCAATGATCTTTTTGTGTTTAAACAGTTGAAAAAAGAGCTTAAAGGCGACCACCTCTTGTTTCTTTTAACGAGTCAAGAGGAAATCTCGGCCATCTTTTCATCTTTAAACGGTCGGAAAAGAGCTGAAAGTAGACCTCCATTTTTTTTTTCTTCAATGAGTCAAAAAGGAAAAAGTACTTGGCAATATTTTCATCTTTTACAAGTCATAAAAGTGCTTAAAGGAGACTCGTTCGGGAGGAATGAGTGGTATAAAGGGTAGCAACTGTTTTCGACAATGGTGGAACTGCTCAAAACATGTAATGGTCAAGAGGCTGGCTAATAAAACCACTTATCACTGCGGTTCCTCAGGAAAGGGAAAACAACCAAGTGAAAGCATATGATTGGCCAAAGAGATGGTGGCAATGGAATGAAACAACCAAGGCTCATCTAGAAAAATTTAGCGGATAAACAGCAATCACGAGATGTAAATCGGATATGGGTTCATTTTTACACAAGATTGAACCATGGAGAACACTGCTTGGATTCAGTTTCATGTTTACATAAGCTTGAAACGAAAAACTATGCTTGTTATAAGTTTGCATGCCCCCAACATAATAGTTCAAATTGAGGTACATGCCCCCCAAGCTTCATTGCATTCAACGAGGTGGATGGAATGAAGGTTCACTTTCGAGATCTTGGAAAGACTTGACTTGGATTTTACGAGATCTCAATCAAAGACTCGATTTGGAAAGGGAGTTGTTTCATTTTTGATGAGGTTGACATAGGAAAAGAACTATCCTCATAACCCTTATTTCATTTTTTAACGAGGTCGACATAAGATCAAAACTATCCTCGTAACCCTTGTTTCATTTTTTAACGAGCTTGACACAAGATCAGGAACTATGCTTGACCGGACCCAGTTTCATTTTTTAAGGAGCTTGACATAGGAACACGAACTATGCTCCGAACAAACTTCATCATAATGAACAGGAAGTCGTTGCTTCCAAGAGTGTCACTCCCGATGGAAGGAAAACGTCTTGGAAGTCAAGACCCAATGCCCCCAGGACATCATGCATGACAGCATCATCACTGGATACAGGCACGGGATAAGTAGCCACGTAGTTGACCTGTGGTGGGGCAGATACAATTGGTGGATAAAAACTAGGAGGGGATGGCAGCTGCGCAGGAGGCACCGAGGGACTAAAGAACAATAATTGATCTATAGTGACAATTCTTCCGTCGTGTGGAAAACAAACCACATGGAAAAGTGAAGAGACAAGGGCCCCCATGGCATAAACACAGTCACGACCAAGGAGAAGACTGAAATCTAGAGCACCTTGGACAACCAGCACGTCTATATAGACGGTTTTGCCTCCCAAAATAACAGGAAACTTGGGAGGATCCCTAACGGTTGACTTGTTCCTCCGTCAAATGCTAACAGATTCTGTGTGACTGGCACAAGCTGTGGGGAGCCCAAAGCTTGCCAAGTAGTGAAAGGCATGAGACTGACAGATGCACCCTCATCCAAGACAGTTCCAGGTACTGCCTTATCATAGGCATGTACTGTAATCTGGAAAGGCACATAGGATGGATGGCGGAACGTAGTCAAATGACTCCAGTCAAAGGAAACGATCGAACTACTTGGTGGAGGAATCATATGATTGCCCCCCTGCTCTACAGAAGCCGAAGGAGGACCCCCTTGATCAACAAGAATAAGAGGGTCGTTCTTGGACTCAAGAGAATCTGACGAGACGAGAAGAACATGAGCAGTAGAATCATGATGCTCCTCCGGAACAGAGTAATCAACAGGTGGTGAACCCAAGTCGATACTCTCTCCGACCAATGGTTGATCTGGAGCAGGCTTGGCACAGCCAGGTTCGGAAGGAGGAGGCCAGACAAGAGAAGAATCTAAGTCGATCTCTTTGTCCATAAGGAGGGGGTCAGAAGAGAGCCTCTGATAACCAACAGGAAGTTTGGGTGAAGAAGATGTAAGACTTTCCAAAACAACGGAAGCTTTATCCATGAGTGGACAAAGGTGAAGGGGATGGTTGCCTTCACATAATCTACAGAGGATTCGAATCTTCCCTTTCTCCTTACCATTCCCAGCTAATAGGGTAGCATCACCATGAGCTTCAGAGGACGATGAGGGGCGGGCCGAATCGTGAGACCATACTTCTAAGATCCTGGGAATGCCAGGACAATCACAAAGAAGATGGTCAGTCTTGCACAATCTACAAGGAAACTTGACCTTCCGCGGAGGAGCGGAAGGTGGCTCGACTTTAGTTGTACTTTTAACCTCTCGCTTAGGAGACTTCTTATTCTTTGTCTTCTTCTTCTTCTTCCTAGCCACGTGGTTACTTGAATCCAGACTTTCACCAGGCGAAGTAGAAGATGAGGATGCAGAAATAGGCGAAGAAGGGGAGGTGTCCACCTTAGAATCAACATGATGTTTTTCGGGTGGAGGAACTGATTGACCAGCAGTTGAGATGGTAGGGACTAGAGAGGTTGAGAACAACCAAACAAGCAACCCAACAGTTAACCCAGGAAGGGACAACGCTGCCATGTAAGGAGCACCAACATTTCCAAAAGGAGGGAAATGACCAGGATTCCCATCAAAGGGGATGCCTGGGTTGGTAAACTCCAGAAAAGTTGCCATCACAAACGAGAAAGAACCCTACTCAAACTAACACAAACAAGATCTAACCGGGTAAATGTGAATCGTGGCCGAATAAATTTTAAGGCACAGGAACAAAATTTAACCTTTTCATTTTTAAAGAGTCGAGAAAAGGACAAAAGATGACTCTAGTTGCCTTCGAATGTTTAATGACCCTAAAGTGACAAGTGCTTAGATGGACCTTTTCTTTTAGGGAGTCTGAAAAGGAACGAAAGTGACTACTCTGGAGATCTACGCAAAAAGGTTTACCAAACAAATCCGTAAAACTGCATATACACCTTGGCAGTCATATGAAAACCAAGGACTTTCTGTACGACAGTCAATCTTCCCGAATGCTGTGTTTGGTGCGTTACGGCTTGTAACGCGGCAGACGCGGCTTCCTATGGATAAAGGATGATAACCTAGTGGGGTATCCCCATATAATCGACGGTACGTGGGAGCTCAAATCCGTACTAGACCGTTATTGCGTCACGAAAGTAGGAATCACCCAACCTTGAGTGAAACAAAAGTGACTAGGTTTAATGACACCGGAGCACGTCTCTAGCCTAGACCTCTAAATGTGTGCGTTATGTTCCAATGCGTTGTTAGATTCATTCAGTTCATTTTAAAGTTGATCTTGGATTATGTTTCAGTTTTCAGGCCTTACCGTATGTAATGTCTCAAAGCCTAGGATGCAGCTAAAATGAAATGAAGTATCCTTTTTCTTCGATGAACACCTACATACGGGAGGGTAAAGAGATCATTCCCAAACCAAGAAAACCAAGGAAACACACAGTCACTCAATGCAAGCGGACATCAATTCCTAAAATGCATGAATACTACTAATGAGAGATCTAAACATTTGCTTTTCAATATGCAACTTGAAATGCAAATTTTCTTTCACTTTTTCATGCTAAATGAGATGCAATTTTTTGATTTTGATGCCTTTAATCTAAAGAAATCAGTAAGCAACAAACAAATGTGGAAAACCGGTTGACCCCAAACAATTGTAATCTATGTCCGGGTAGTGAAGAGAAATCAAAACAATGCCAAGATTGGTTCAACAATGATCACTTAGATAATCAACCAAAAGCAAGCAAAGGGGAAGGCTCAATCAAACCAACAGCAAGTAGCAAATGAATCTTTGCGAATAAGCAACCAAGCAAAGCTGATCCAGCAAACTTGGAACAATAAAACTAGGTCACAAAGCAAAAAGGCAAGATTCGCTCAACAAAACTCACAAGGGAGTGCTTCAACCTCCAGACAATGAAAAACAAGTCATAAACCAAGTGAGAACAGCAGGGGATAGCAAGACTAATAGATTCAGGAGGCAGAATTGAAGAAATTCAATTCTACAACAATCAGCGTGGGTGATACATGCAACAAAGCACTGATAAAGAACGACGTGTAGCAACAATGTGATGTCAGCGCAGAAGTAGACGCCTTTTCCATGATGGTCCGATTTAGAGAACCGTCACGTCTGTTAGGTGTAATAACGCGATGGATAGGAAATTACAAAAAGGGTGGCACGATGATCGCGTGACTATTTAATTAAAAAATGCAATGATGTTAAAAAACAGCCACAGTTGAGCCAAAAACTCCCAAACCAAGACAGTCAATCTTTAAACAAACAAAGCATCTCCCAGACCAAAACATGAAACCCAGAAACAGGCAACTAATCCCCAAAATTTTGAAAAGAGACCGAAACAAAAAACTCAAGGCAAGAATGAACAAAAAGGGACAAAGGCTAGCTACCCAGCAGAGTCGCCAATTTGTGAAGCAAGAAAGTGTTCCCTCTGCGGACAGAGGCAACCCCTCTAGCCCTAGAGTGGGTCTAGTCACAAACAAGGACAAATCAACAACAATTCTCCTTAAATAGTTCAAGTTAGAGGCCTACCTCAACCGGTGGTCGATGAAGTTCCGTTGCACTGCTCCAGCTTCCGCTTCTTTCTCCTAGAGAGTAATCAACCTGAAACAAAGCAAGGAAATACAACAAAGCACATAACTGGATACAACAAAGAACTATTTACCCATAAAGTCAAGAAATCATGAGCTATCTAGTACATTGCATATGAGACATAGGAAAACATCATCGATTATATTAAATATGAAATAGAGTAAGCTTACAACCGAGGTCTTGACATCACAAGCCTTCTCAGGAGGGTCCAGCCAGCATGTTCGTCAAGCATTCACCCTTGAAGATGGATCTCCCAATACAAGTCTCTCTCACTCACAAGTTTCACACAAGATCAAAAGCACTTCACAACCTTCCTCAAGCCCTCAAACAATCCCACACTTGTCACAAAACTATCAACAACACTCCAAAGACTAAGAATTCCAAAACTAGCAGCTCATAGCAATGGTGAAAGCTTAAATAGGAGAAGGAGTCTCCATGAATGGTGGGAAGATGAGCTTATCTCCAAGGAAGGTAGCACAAATGACGGAACAATCATGCCAGAGAAGGGAGGGCGACATAAACAAAGCCAACAACCAGGTCTGGATTCATCTAGAAGGCTGGCTATTAGAACAAACTCACCCAAACTGGATTATCGTGGGTACATAATTGTACTGGCGCACTGACATCGCTACTACAAAATGGAGAAGGTCATGTCATCACGATAAAATAAAAGTAACAATCACGCTGTCTCATGAAATTCGACCATCGCGGGAATCACGTGTACTTCTGCGATGACAGCGCGTATGGTCTATTTTGGAGCGCACATCAGTGCGTTTATTTTGACAACAGTCACGATGATGCAGAAACTTTGGCAAAGTGGGTCATTTGGCAACATCAAAGAACATGAGCATGAATGATTTGGACTCATGACATAGTAGGAAGACTGGGATGAAGGCAGTGACAAATTACTGTGTAACACCCCCATCACTAGATACCCGGGGGAGAAGGAACCGCAGGGAAGGAAGGCACCGCTCGCTACGGAACCAAGTTCCTACTTTGGGGCTCGCTACGAAACAATAGTTCCTACATCACTTACCGCTACGGAACACAGGGTTTCTACCTCGACTGGATGCTATGACGATGCTTACATACGTTGATTCACCATTCAAAGATCATACGCCATACACATAGTCATTCATGCTAGTCAGGCAGTTCCAGTCAAGGGGGGAATAGGTGTAGCCCCCAGCGTGAGGTGAGACTTAGCACAATTCACCTAACTCCACCAGTCCAAGTTGCCACCAGACCAGAGTGAAGAGAAGTACCTTTTTCATTGCTAGGGGGTAATCGCTAGAGAGGAGAAGGATAATAACATCAACGAATACCGGGGATAGAAGGCCCCATGTTATCAACAGACCAGAGATAGAAAGGAGATGTATCCCAAGTTACTAACAAATGAAACTGATTGATCGATCGATCAATCCAAGGAGATAACGAAGTAGCATGGGTGTGCGTGCGTGTATGTGTGTGTATGTGTGTGTGCACGCGTGATAATAGTCATAGCTGGTCTGAGTCAAGGTAGCAAGATAAGCACTAGGTCAGGCTAAGAGTGTAAGTGAAGTGTAAAGTAGTCGCTATGTGTCGCGGTGTAATAAGAATCATAAGATATGTATGTAATGCTGGTCTATATATAGCTAGAAAGCTATGGGTTATATATGGATATAGAGTTAGTCTGATTGGTCTAAGCAGTATAAAGTGTCTTAGTCTGATAGTCTGATGGATGGGATATATGGGTAGAAGGTGAGATGTGTAGGTAAGATAGGTAGGTTAGGCAGATAGGCAGATAGGCAGATAGGTAGATAGAGAGATGGAGGATGGGTATAGAGCTAGCTGTTTCTTTAAGTATCTCAAAAGGCCATGAATTCTAAAAGGGCTCCTTCCTTCCCGGTGAAAGGCAAAAGGGGCTTGGTGAGGCTGTGAAGGCTAGAGGTGAGAGGTCCAAGGCTTCTGGGTGAAGGTTCAAGGCTAAAGGTCATAGGCTTATGGAGTTTAGGTTCTGTATGAGGGGTGAGGCGGAGGTTTCCGAGTAGAGGCTAAAGGGTCAGTATGGATGTTTTCAAAGGCTATTATTCTAGCACAAAAGGTATAGGCTGGAGGTTCTAGTGCATAGGTTACAAAGTATATTCAAAAGGTTCCAAGGCATCCTGTTGCAGTCCAAGTGTCCGTGCTTCTTCCATGCAGCCAGCTAAATAATTAAGGTAAGCTTCATCGCCCTATCTATAACTGGTACTGAATTAGACAGATAGAGTATAACCTTATGTTACTTAGATTAATGGTATTGATGAAAATACTGTAACCCATGTAACCTAATAGCATTGGTATTCAAGCTATCATAACCCATCATGTATACTAACCTAATGACAAAGATAGAATGATGCAGAGGTACTAATCCCATTGGTATTCTGACTACTATAGACACCATGATTCTAATAACAGGGATATGTGGCCGTATGAAACCTATGGTTGAATAGAGTAAACATACATACCTGTATATGATAGCATGTGTTGTATTCAAGCTAAGGAACCATCATAAATAAATCCATATTAGATAGGGTCGAATGGTATCACTGTTATCAATTACTAGTAGCTTAATGATAAGCTTAAATCATAGAAGTGACCTGTATAGCTCTTACATGATAGCTGTGTTCATAATATGAATGAATGCCATACATTGTTGTGATTCCCTATGTTCCTGTATTGACTGTAAACACATGGTCCTTATTCAATACATGTTATGTGATCATTATGATAAGTATTGACTCCTCTTTATCCATAAGTCAAACATACTGTTTCTAGTTATGGTGATAAAGCAGCTTAAGCTTGGTACATTGTATAACAAGAGCTCTATGGGATTTAAGCTTATCATGATTACTAGAATAGTGATACTAGCTTATATCAGTAACAAGTGATCTTAATATGAATGAACAGCTGTATTACTAGTAACTAGGTTGAATAGAGCAACAGGTCTGGTTCCAAGTTACTGTATTCATTTCATGTAACTTATGGCATTACTTATATATATGATTACTAATATATTACCATACCTTTCATAGCCATATAAGATAGCTAGTTCATAGAGTTCATACATGCTCTATTAGTATCCCTATTCAATTAGTATTGGTTGCGTTCACTATGATTCACTTGGTTCCATAGAGGTATGATTACTTATCAATGTACGATGAAGCTTAGTACTCTGAATTACTAGTGATCAACTTGGTTTAGCTTACTCTATTGACTCATTGCTCTTAGATAAATGGGTAACACTATACTCATATGTTTAAGCATAACAATGGTAATCACCTTATATGTGTAAGATAACGAACACAGTGCTGATACATGATACTAGTCATTACAATGTTGCATATTCATACCTTATGAACATTATATATACCATTGATTTACCTTACTTAATCAACATGAACAATCGATGTGTGCTTTGGAATGATGTAAACACTATGACTAAGCTTCACCGTTGTCCACAAGATATGGGTTATTACAGTCATAACTAAACTGCAGACACCATAAGCAAGTGGTATTAGTGATACTAGTTTATACTAGACTAGGTGTTTCTCATTGGTTTCCCTTGTATATGACAGCTAAGAGACTGATATAACAAGCAAATACTGATAGAGATTGATATGAGCTATATTAGGGATATTACGAGACTAATACGTCTTCCTTATAGTACTAGAGATTACAGGTATAACTAAGTAACAGTAATGAAACTAGTCGTAATATGGAGTTCATACTATGATTACATACCTTATATGATTGGAATACATAGTGTAAGTGAAAGTATGTAATAGCTATAGAACATGCTTACTTAATAGGGAATCACAGTAATACTTACACTAATCAGAGCTGTACCTATTGATTACTGATTAGCTTAAGCTGGAATGGTCTCTGTAACTATAAGAGTATAAGCATCACTAGTTACTCTTACTATTTCTTTGACTAGTAACAAGCATAGTATAGTTTAGGCAATGATTGATTACAGTTATACAATGGGATAAGCTTGTTTCTGTATTCAATTAACATGAGTTACCTGCTAAGTGAAGCTGACTATGATAACCATTGCTTTAATATGAACTAGGTTAAGGGTTATGTAGAGTGAATACTAGGTATAGTAACATCGATACAATAGCTTTACACACTATACTATCTACTATGTTTCCCTATTAAATAAAGCTATATATCACTAAGAGCTTGTACAGGTGTAATTGGCTAAGTACTGGTATAAGTGAAAGGTCATTTCAATATGGGGGTCCAACCTGCCTGCCATTGATGTAGGTATTCCTCTAGACAACAATTTCGATTTCAGATTAAAGCGCTGAAACGAGTAGCTGGAAAACCGAAGTAGTTAGCGAGCCCTTTCTCATTATAAAAGCAGAGTTAGAGGCCTTCTCACAACTACCGATCCCGCCCATCTCGATGGCATTAAGTTTGCGACTAAAAAGAAATTGGTGTTACTATTATAAAAAGCAACGCCCCTATTATTACGATTGTTGCCCCTTTTATAATAATAGGGCAGCCCAAAAAGAGTAGAGGGAGAAATAGATAGCTACTATTTACACCAAAGCGAATGGATATCGGGATGGATTGGAGAGCATACAGGTCAAAAATGGATGGTTTAGGCGAGGAGTATCTACCAAGAAGCCCCTGGCGAAATCGTTCTACTAGCACATTCGCGAAGCAGAAGCCTATACTTTGAAAACAGGCTATTCAGGAACATCTCGAACGGGGCCCTTATTTTCATAGTCGGGGTAATAATAGTCAGGAGTTCGAAGCAGGTGTAACGGCCACCAGATATCCAAGTGGGAGCTGAGAGAGAGGGCAGAAGTTCTGGCGAATAGCACTTTGTTCCGGGTTTGACTGATTCATAACTGGGCGATAACTAAAGAATTGGAAATATTGGGTGATCGGAAAAGGCCTTTATCGACGAGCCCGGTTCAATAGTAGGCACATATCTCTGAATGAATGGTGATCTTTAATAGGGGTGAGATCACTCGAATTGGGACTCATTCACTTATAAGCCCTACTAAGAATAAGGGCCCGAATTGAACTGCCACTCATTGAACTGCCATCATAGCTATTTCTTCTGATGCAAGGGTGAAAGCTCAAGCCCTGGCATTCATAATCGTAGTAGGGGCAAGGCTTCCATAAGAATAGGGCGGGGGAACTTATCAATGCCGATGAGTAGAGTGGGTTGTGAATACGTATAGAATAGTGGAAAGCAGCTTGCCAGTTGAATGAATCGTGCCGGAAAGCGATATGGATGAGCAAGCTCGAGCGCATGTGTTCGGCTGGGCCACCCACCCCCCCTTATGGCATTGGCGGTAGAGTGTACTGTATACGTTAAAACAACCAACGCCAACGCCAACGCCAACGCCTTCCTTCCAGCCCGGGCTGCCAAGTCGAGTGCGCGTGTTGGCATGGCATGGCTTGGAAGGCTGGCGTCGAGATCGGTTGGTCTTGTGATGGGATTGGATCGATTGGGCGGCGTTTCATGAATTCGAACTGTTTAAGCTCCCGTCTGCTCAGATTTCTTTTATTCGATCCCAGCTTTGACACTTCTTGATCACATATCCCGTCATGATAGGAATAGGATCCTAAGTATTATGCCGAAACCCCGGCCCCTTATAAAATGATATAAAGGTAAGATTCGATTCGTGTTATCTCCACTTCACCTGAATCGAAGGAGCGGCAGGGGTAAATAAGAGATAATGGCAATTCTGATGGAATAAGGTAAGCAATTGCCTTGCATCACCCCGCCCATTTCCAGTCCCACACCAACAGTAGCATCATCTAAAGTGGCAGAGGTAGCAGGGGCAAAGAGATAGCCTAAAAAGAACAGAAGTTTACCCACCGGTTCATTCAAGTTGATCATGCAAAATAAGATCCTCTCGTTTCAGAGCCAGCATCGGTGCTAGTTTAAGATCTAGTCCCAGTCCCAGAGATAGTTTACCAAAATAAAGAGACAGTTTTTGTTGATCCAGTGGACCTTTTTGACCGAGTTGTTTCACCGGGAGTTGACCTCATTGATTCGATTGAAGTTCGAGCCACGACATACCCAGTAAAAGAAGCAGAGGTATAGGTCGCTAGAGCACGGGCAGAGGCACTACTAGTAGCTAAGGCGGCGGTAACAGAGCCATACAAAGACCCCAACACATTCTTTCATTTTTCAGCCCCACTCGCGTATTCTCATTCTTTATGGCCCATTCCCTGCGTTTCATTATGGTCTGGCGTCACACATTTGATTGCTCGTTGGACCGGGAGTGAAGTGGATGGATCAAGGTCTATCCAAATGCTATACGTATAGATAGCTTCCCGGAACTAACTCTTGCTTCGGGCATTGTTCCCTACCCCAATGACTCCTTCCATTCTACTTACTGACCCTGGTCTATGCCTCAGCCTTATGACCCTATTGTCCGACTGCCTTTATGTTGCCCCTGTTGTGCACATATGGATCTACACCACTTCTCTCTATCTATAGGAAGCAACTAAACATCAAAAGTACCTCCCTTCTAGGTTCTTCTTGACGTAGTGAGGGGAAGGGGGCTATCAATCTAAAAATGAAATTGGCTCTGTTGCTTCTAATGATGGTGAATCAACTAGTTAACAAGCAGCTAAGTTCCCTGGCTTATCGATGAGGTAAACAACTTTTTCCACAGATTATGGTTCAAACCTGGAAATTGTCGGATCTAGAAATGGATAAGATGCTACAGGCTAAAATGGCTAAGATGCGGGCTAAGATGATGGAACAGGATCTCGAGCTACAATTGCTTCTGTTTTATAAGGAACCATGTCTTATCAGGCAACTAGTCTATTAACCAGGATTGGAAGGAATGTTGTGAGCTTTGGTGCTGCTAAACCCAGTGGTGTTAAACTTCCTACTGTGGAATTTACCAATCAAAGGTGTTCCTTTGGTCCTGGTCCAACCTTCAATTAATAGCAGGGCATTGGCAAGCGGTCTCAAAAGAGCTATCTTATATAAGTAATAACATCTGCCTCGGTGAGGGGGAAAACAACAACCTCAATCTTGCAATTCTTTTGTCCATATGGATGCCCTAAAAGAGAAAATCATTCAACTAGTGAGAATAGATAGGTTTGCTGGAATTGGCCATACCATATAGTAGGCTAGGACAGATAAATATATGTTCATCATTTCTTCCACTGCCCTTCCCCTACCTCATGAATCTGTCGCTCCTCTCACCACAACCATTCCTTGCCATTTGAGCCAAAGGCCGCCTGGCCCACCAACCTTTTGTTTTCTTGATAGGGCCTTATAACGACCTGATGAATCTATCTATATCCACATTTGTCTGATTGCCACTGGCGGATGAGCGAGAGATATAACTGCTTTGGAGGTAGGGTAAGTCCTTTGATCCGAACTATTATGAAAAGGGGGAGTGGGAAGAAAATAGAACGGATTGCTCAGGATGGTCGGGGTGAATTCATGTATAGGCTTTTGCCACGTTAGGAAACGTGCTTAGGTCCTCTTCTCTGCCTATGTATGATCCCTGCATCGGGTAGGCTACGACCTAGTGGTTCGGAAAAGGAGCGGGGCCCTACTATTAATGAAAGGGGATGGGATATATCTAGTAGTCTGGGTCATATATCCATATCCGTATCATGGTCTACTCCCCTTCTTCGTGTTTCAGCAGCGGGTGCTTACCCAACAATAAATCCTAATCCATTCCTTGCCAGTTCGAACTAACCATTGTTTGCTTGGTTGGTCTTTATCCAATAGGTTGAGGTGGAGTGCCGAGAATGACTATAGGGGATGTATATAGCCAATAAGCCGTGTAGTCTAACGGGTCAGGCATATTGTGTGAGAGCTCCAGCAGCCACCTAACCACTGAACTTTGGGAAATGGTTTGATGGAGAGATAGATGGGAAGAGGCTAGAACAAACACCCAGAAGGAATGAGCCTCGCCTACTTATTCCCCCCTTCCCAGATAAGTGGATGGGTTTCAGGGATTTAGGAAATCACCAGATGGGCTTGGGAAAGAAGGACCTGGAGGACCCATTAGGGGGCTCACTATTCATATGGTGAGGGCACTTTCCTCGACCTCGTAACCTCGGCCGAGTCCCTCGACCTCGTAACCTCAGTCGAGTCCCTCCTAGCCTCACCTTTTTAGGGAAGGTGAGCAATAGATTGATGGCGGCCCAGGGGTCGAGCGCTCGTTACCTCACCCTCACCATATGAATAGTGAGTGACTCCATCCCTATGGGCCTGTCATCGGGGAAGGATTTTGTTTGTGACCGGATCACTAGCCCGCTCGTAGAGACTTTTATAGGAGCCTAAAAGGCCAGGTGACTCCTTTTCCCCAAGCATACCTCTGAGGAATCTGCAAGAGCATACCCCAAAAGCTAGGCGACTAACCGGATCAAGAGCCATGCTGGTAGAGGAAAGATATTGACCGGTGAGCCTTGCTGGTGAGGGATCTGCCCAATCCCAAGCCATGCTGTAGGGGAATCAGGGAATCTAAAACCTTGCTTCTAGGGGATCTGCCAATCTGTCTATAATGGGCGGGCCCCGGAAGCACTCATTTGACCGACCTAATTTGATCTCCTTGCACCTCTCTTCCTCGGTACATCACTGCCCTGAGCGATGGCATGATCGAGATAGCTTCACGCGAAGCGAGCCTACGCGATCGAGGTAGCCCTTCCCTCCCTCTAATAGCTTGGTAATGGGTCTTATAAAGCGTGAAAGAATGGTGATTGTGGCAGATCAAATCTCCTTCTGCATAAGCCCACTTATGCCAACCAGGACCTTATACCTCTGAAGAAATAGGAAGAAATATCTTGGTTTTTATTATGTCTCTATTTGAAAGCGTTGATTAGTAAAGCAAGGCAAGGAGATGGAATAAATACATGGCGGATAAAATGATAGGTAGGGTATATAGGCTAATGTACAAACCGAGCGCATGCATCTGTCTAATGAAAAAGAGAAGAAATCGTGTCACTATCCCATTGAACCGGCCGACGCAGCAGGGACGAAGTCACTCACTATTCATATGGTGAGGGATTCTTCGGTGAAGTCAGCCAAAAAGTGGTTTATGCTTAGGTCAAACTCCAAATTTCTTTATTATAACCTCATAAAGAAAGGGCGACCACCCTACTATTATAATCTTTGTGAACCTGAAGAAGAAGGTCCTCTTCTATCTTGATCAATTGTTATAGGACCCCTTTTCAATGATTCTTATTCAAGGTCAACTACTGAAACTAGTGGGGGTGCTTATACTGGTACTTCCACTATGGCTGCTGGGTCTTGATCCGAAACTAGGTACATAGCAGCTATAGGATCTTCTGCTCATTCAACTGGTAGTTAACTGGAATTTTGATCGGCTGCTAGTGGTGGTTATGAATAAGGAATTGAGCGAAGGGAAGCTTAGGCTGGAGGGGCGAGGTGCTGGCTTAGGTGGCTTAGGTATTGGTCAAGGCGGTAGTGGGTAAGCTACTGTATCTATAGACAGGACTGGTTATCGATCACGAAGGTCTGGATCACTAAGCTCTCTATATAATGGATCTCGAAATGGCCATAAGTTATAAGTTAATATTTTATAGATTCGCCGATACTACAAGCTTTGATGGAAGGGATGCTGGCTCTTCATCTTGATCACTATCAGTGGGTATGGGTACCGATCTAGCTGATCTAGCTATCTCTGTCTCTGCTATTGGATATGGGACTGGTTATCTAATGAATGGAGCAGTAAGAGCTACTAGGCAAGATTGTGTTGAGTCAACTGAAACTTGCCAGCCTCTGTGGCTTTCTTCGTCATTAATTCCAGGTTGACTAGCACTAGATAGGGATCAATGAATAGCCACCCACCTATCTAATAAAAGGAATCAAAGTAATCTGCTAGTAGGATCTCAGAGTCATTGTATAGGTCAATAAACTAGGTCAACCACTTATATTAGTTTAGTAAACAACTAGAATTGAAACTGCTGAGTCAACTGCCGCCTATGAATGCTTATGGCTGGAAAAGGACTACTTATTTGACTGGACCTGGAACTGTAACTCAATCCGCTACCTTGACTCTAGCAACCTTAGCTGCGGTGCCTCTACTACTAAGAAACAAACTACTGCCGCCTTAGCCTTATGAGGATCCGGAACTGAAAGGTAGTCACTGGTTGGTCAATCAGTATCCTATGTAATACCACACTTTGACATTGTGGATTTCTCTCTTCTCTTCCTATGCCAATTGCATGGGCTGGCTTGCTGAGCTGCCACCTTATTCATGCGTGTATCATTTGTAGAATGCAAATAATGGCATAAGGCTGGAGGAACTAAAAAGTGAAGAGTCAATCCGGGGGGGGAGGTTAATGTTAGGATGAACTAGATTGTCGGATAATTGTAGGAGAATCGTGATAATGTCGGAGAATTACATGGATGAAAGAGAAAGGAATTGATTCAGTGTGGTTTGTAAGTGAGTGTTCTGCATCCAATTCCCATTCCTCTGTGTCCGATGAGCCTTCCCTTTAGTATGCCCATTTTGATGTTGACTCACATCGTTGGAAACGTTCTCCCTGCCTAACAATCCCTATCGAATGGAAGTACCCGCTTTATTCGAATTCATGGGAATCTACCTTATTGATCTCAAACATCTCCTTCCACTCAACTTCCAACCCTATACTTTGTCCCTCCCCCTTCCAGATCTATCTATCCTAGACCATCTACTCCTTCATTCCATATCGGTAGTTTGTGGGTCTCTCTATCTTCGAATGTGTGGTTGGTTGGAAGTGGTCGGTGTGGGTGGTCAGTGTGAGTGATCCGCTTCTCCTGAGGCGCGTCCTGCTGCTTCGTATGATGATGCTCCATTTCATCTCCTGATGAGGAGAGGCTGGTCCCACTTCCGAGGAGGCGAGCCGGGTAGGTTCCACTACTTCTGATGGGTTGCGGGCTGGCTTCGTTTCATCTTCTGCTGAGGCGGGGGCGGGCTCTGCTTCTGATAAAGCGAGGGAAAAATGAGGATGCGTAAGCAGGCTCGACCAACGGGAGAGGTTTTTAGAGCCAAATAGGTTGACAAACTCCGTCTCTTAACTCCGAGAGGGCAAAATTGAGGTGACAGATCGGAGTTTCACTACAAATTATATAATAAACTACCGAAATAATAATATAATACAAATCGATCTCTCTCTCATTTGCATAATCATGAAGCGTAATTACATATATAATGAATCACGTAATTACATATATAATATATGCATTTTCTGGGTTCATTAAGGGTGAGGTAACGTGTAAGGTCTGTTAAGGTGCGTAGCACACTCGACTAATAAGGCTGCCATCAGCTCGACTGATAAGGAGAGGAACTTTAGTTGCTCAACCATAAGGGAGAGGAGAGGAGACCCTCCCCCAAAAGAGAGGTCCGTTAGGGTGCGTAGCACGCTCGACTAATAAGGCCACCATCGGCTCGACTGATAAGGCCACCATCGGCTCGACTGATAAGGAGAGGTACGTTAATGACTCGACCAACGCCCCCCCACCCAATAAGTAAAATGAAACTTGAAGAACAACAGGCGGCCATCGCCGCCATCAATTCGATATATTATATATGTAATTATGCATTGAAGTCCTCTCCCCTCGGGGATTGGGGTGGGTGGGTAAATAGTGGTCGAGCCTGCTTGCGCATCATGACTGGAAGAAACGAAGTGTAAATAAAAACATGTCCTCCTCTTCCATCTTCCGACCAATAGCCAATAGTAGATCCAGGTGTGCCAGTACTCAATGCCGGTAGTCAATGTAGTCGACCCAGGTGTTGATGCAGTCGATGATGCTACTTGATGCCAGGTGGCGATGGCCAAGAGTCAATGCCAGCCAAGTGTAGAGGCACTCAATGAAAAGAGTCGATCCTAGAGTCGATCTAGGTGTTGTGATCCACTCGGTGCCGGTACTCAATAGTCAATGCCGATAGTCGATCCAGGTGGTGATCACTCAATCTAAGAGCCGATCCAAGAGTAGTCGATGCCGGTGACAGTAAATGCTGCTGGTACTCAATGCTGCTAGTCGATGCACTCGATCCAAGAGCCGAAAGTAGCCGCTAGTCGATCCCAATGTGTGTCCATGCATTCTAGGTACTCAATGCAAGTAGCTGGTAATGTTTATTTCCTCACCATATGAATAGTGAGTCCCTACCGGGCCTGATCCTGGCCTTCTAATAAGTGGGAATGTCAGTACAGAAAGATGGCGTGTCACTGAAAGGTGGTGGCCTAACGAAACTGGTCAATTCGCTAGTTGAAAGGTGGCCTATCAAGAGTTCTCCTACGTGACCCCAGCCTTACAATAAGTGGGAATTTCAGTAAGCAAAGTGGGCGTATAAAGATGATAGATGTTAACCTGGCAATATGGGAAATGAAAGAGTGAAAGATGGCGCGTTGCCCCAAGGAAAGTGCCCGAACCTCCTAAGATTCCTGCAAGTGTGATAAACCATCCCCTGGCTGTGTGGGCATCTCCCTCCTAGCAGTCTGAAGCCTGTCTGAACATCCATCCATACCAACGAGGCTCGCTCTCTGATGGACCGCCATCTGGCAGTTGTTCAACGATATAAGCTGAAGTGATTTCTGGCTGTAATGAATCCAATCCGGCAGTTCAACGATTTCTGTTAAAGGGAAACCACCACCTTATCTCTCGGCTGCTAATCAACCCCATCCATCCGGCAGGTGTCAGCAGAAAGAGGTGCGCAGCAGCGAATAAGAAACAAAAGGCGGGTGCGCAATAAGGAAGATCCTTATATAGCGTATATCAAAAATTTCCCTCCTAATATGAAGAGGTTCAGGTCTAAGAGCGTCGTCGGAAGAGCGTCGTATCCAAATAAGAAGTAGGTATAAAAAAGTAGAAATAGGGCCCTTACTTCTTAGGGGTCACTCACTATTCATATGGTGAGGGATCTTACTCTAAAGCAATTGGTAATCCTTCATCGGGATCCGGCCAACGCTTGGGACAATAGTGATAATGGTACCCAGCAGCATCTTCAAACAAGTGTGATTCCAATCAGCAAATTACGTATATAAATATAAAGAGTGTTCATGTCTATCTAAAGAAAATAGATGCCCCAGAGCTCTAAAGCGGTGAGGCACTCCGAGGCCGGTAAGATGGATTCCAGGTGTGCGGGAGAATCAAAATAGACAAAATTTAGTAACGAAAACAGAGCTGTGTGGCATTTCAAGTTATCAAATCTTTTTCCACATCGATTGGCGAAAAGCACATGAATCAACAAGGGAAATACACAGGGCAGGGGCACACAGCGGTCATAACACATTGTCGATCGGCATCGTCAATCGGTCGGAATACACATAGGCAGGGGGCAGAGGGAAGCACATGACAGAGGTGGGAAGAAACACATATTGGCTAAAGGGCAGGGCAAAGATACATATAGTATAGTGTCTAGTCTCAACTTTCCTTCGTCCAGTTCCAGTCCGGGATTCCTTTTATTGAATGGACCCGGAGCCCGTTTACTCGGAACCACCAATAGCGAAGGCAATATATTCTATTATATATAATGCATATCCAGTTCCAGGCAAGGGTTCAGCGCCAGAAGCAGATTCATATCCTCCTGGGCCAGTTATAGTTCGAACTGACCCAGTAGCTAAGGCAGCAGATCTCGTTGTAAAGCTGGTCAGTAGCAAATCCAAATGCACAAGGAGGGACAGAAGCAGCAGTTGATCCGGTTGAACCACCAGCCTCAGTTTATGGACTAATTGCATAGCCCGCATAGCCCGTTATAGATCCGTTAGTGGCTGTACCATTACAAGTTTATCCAGTCCCAGGACCGGAAGCAAAGGTGGAGGTACCCGCAGAAGCGAAGGCATAGGTTGGGACAGAGCAATAAGCATCCCCGCTAGTTCGAAAGCCAGTTATTGATCCAATTTATCCAATTGAAGCACCTGTTTACTTTGAACCAATTGAAGTCGATCCAGCAGTCTCACTCATTGGAGATACAGGCCCATAGCCCGTAGCATCCTTTCCTTTTCTATACCCATATCCTGTGTTAGGGGCCTGCGGCATCGCAACAGTTTCACCTGTTTAAGAGTATGTTGATCAAGTCAAATAAACAGTTCGAAAGCCAATATCAGTAGATCCCACAGAGGCAGAAAAGGTTGGAGCAAAGATAGCATCCCTCCCATTTCGAGAGGCATAGCCCGTAATTCCAGTCCCTGTTGGAATTTACCCAGCTCCCCTATCCCCTGTCTGTAGTTACCAGCTCTTTCGGGCTACACTACTTATTTCCCTAACTGTCGAAAATGTGATGGCACATGCACGTAAGTAACAATCCTGTACCGAATGCGCATCAAAGAGGAAACTCGGAGATAGGACAGGAGGATATCTCCCGGGCGGGTAGCGTTTCTCACCGGGAGAAATTGGTGGTATACTGTGACCCGACTGATAGGATACACGACTGATGGAACCTACGACTAGAGAGCCTTGCTTAAATATACGAGGAGTTCCCCTAACGGACCTCCAAACGACCAATAATAACCTCTATAGTCGGAGGGTGGCGGCATCCAGGAGGGAAGGGGCTTCATAGGCACTATCTGGACAGAGAGAAAGGGGGGGATAGTACCCTTAGGCCCATTGTGCGATTCGCCGACATAGGATGTCGATTCGCCGACATAGGATTCCCTTCGGTCAATTTGGCGGTGATAAACTAGATTACAATGAACCAAATCGAGATTAGAGAATTATTAACGAGTCGAGTTTCCATATTAACAACGACAGGAGATCGACCCTAAACCGATCAGTGGAATAAGTGGTGGTGTTGTGGGAAGGTCCAGGGAGGTCCTTAGATTGCCCAGCGAAGTGGCCTGGTTTTTAAGACCTTACTCAGTTAAGACCTTACTAATGCATTGGTCCGGTCTATGCTCACGAATACCATTTGACTTACGGAGCTCACTCACCCTTACTAATCGGTTGTTACCTAGGCATGCCAACTTTTAGAATATATATAGGCTACGCCACAACCAGCAGATTCTATTATTTTACTTTCCCAAATACTACACACTGCCGAGAAAAGACACACACCACACCGAAACACCGAGAAAAACCATTACCCATACTACGCATCCTATATAATATCCTTCATTCACAACCAGCCACAGGGGAGCGACACTTCTACCACTATTCGAATTCAGAGCTAGTCTCCACTACCCAGATCTGGCGGGGATTACTCCTACCTTACTGAGGAACGGAATACAAAGGTAACCCGTACCATCGGAAGGCATGGGATGGGGTTTTCCCCCTTTCGAGGGAGGCTCCACCCCTCAATGCTCATTTATTACTTCTTTTTCCTCCCACTACTCTTTTATACACACGGAGGAAATACATACCTGTACTCCTCTACATTCACGAATACGAAATAGAATCACGCGTGCCAAGCAATAGTCATGAGGTACGATTCATTCACCTACTTGAAGCCCTCCCTTCCTCCATCAGCCCAGCCAAACCATTTAGCAGCCCAGGGAAGCGAAGAAGGAAAGGGCATATAAATAGAAAGATATCAAAAGATTTCTATTATTTAAGTAGCCGAGGAACCCCTTTCACCTACCTCAAATACTCTACCATCCTACAACTCTAGGGGCCAAGTCCCTTATTCACTCTTGACTTTCGAATTGATATCGGAAATTCTCAAATTATTCCATGCCCCCGGAGGGACAAGCGGCTTCGCACCATCGTTTTCTCATCTCAATGAATCATATAATAAGAAATTAGAAATTAGCCAATAATTCCATAGCCAATTAGTCCGGCATTTCACGGCTGGTCAGCCACCTTTCAGCAATCGCCAAGTCAACCTTCAGAAATTTCTAAGTATACCTACTAGGGGTCTAGCCCCAATGATTATTGGCCTTTCACTTTCAGTTGACCATAAACTATTAGCTTGTCAAACTAGTAGCTTACTACCTTGACTCGGTTCCCCCACCGGGCGCGGAAAGCACAGAAAATATACCAGATCCAGCTAACAACTACTTCCATACCAAAGGAACTAATGGAACTGCGCTGTGGGCATGTATCTACCATCAAGGGCCCGCCATCAGATATGACAAGGCAGCATTTCACCTCCCTCGAACACCCACACTGGTGAGCCAATCCTAGGTGATCGATTCTCCTCGGCTTCCCCGGTTGACGACGAGACTGTTTACGAGAATCATTGGTTAACAATATGATCTATTGGTAGCTGGGATCCTTGATTGGCTGACCTTCTCCCGCCATCATCCATTGGGAGACGATACCGGGTAGTGATAACAAGATTGTTGTGATGCCACCCAAAGCTTGTTACCTTTGTTTACTGCCTGAGCTTTGGATACATTAGAAGGAGGTTTTTGTTGTATAGTGTTCACATTATCCTGTGCGTATCACGTTTGTGAGTGAATTCTTGTGGTTTCCCTCTGACGGGCACACCTCCTGAATTAGCTTGCTAGTCGATGTAGTGGTCTAGGTTCAGCTCTTATTTCAGTAGGGGGGTCATTTCAATTAGAAAACCGGTTCGCAAGAGAGAAGGGAACCTAGATTGCTCCTCGTCTCTTGGGTTCTAAGAGGACCAGTAGAAGGTGAGTTGTGTTTTTTGGGGAATCAAAGTCTCTCGGTGCTACTGTCACTTCACTCCTTAGGAATCTTAGTATCAGGAAATAGAGAGTCATATAAGTCTTTAAGAGGAAAGATAAGTTAGAGTAGTTTGTAGGAAGTCAAAGAAAGAGGAGGATCTGTTCATTTCATTCATTATATATGTAATTATGCATTCATTCGTTGCTCAATATTCCAAATTTGAAAGCTAGGCTACACATAGGTATATTGAAAGCCCCCTTACAACTAATAGTAAAACCAAACCAACATCTGATTTCAAGGCTAAAGTTTATATACGTTTCAGTACTTGACCTAATAAGTGACCAGTCTGTCTCCCTGTCTCCCTATAAGTACTTGATGAACCTAGTTCAGTAGGCAAGCACTCAACCCTTGACTTGAAGGGAGTTGGTTAAGGCTCTCGTAACTGGCTCTGCCCTTTCGGTGAGGCGGGTAAAGCCGCCAAAAGCCATGCATCTAGAGATAAGGACAGGGCAAGTGATAAGGAAAGGATACAGAATATATATCCCTGACAACGACTTATTTATACTACGACTTATACGGGCTCATGATTAATACAACTGACCTTACCATAAGACAGGCTTGATTTAGTGTGAGTGTGAGTGTCTGGTAATATAAGATATAATGGGGAAAAGATCGATACTCTTATGTTCTTCTAGTCATAAGGAAGGATGGCTCACCTGACTTAGGAAGGTGAGGAAAGCTATCCACAATTTGAGATCTCTTCTTCCCTGGGGGTGAAGGATAGGCACCCACCCTACTCCTTTATCTCTGCTAGCTCAGAAGCATTAGAATTGTAGGCCCATTAGGTCCATCCAGAACAACTGCTAAACATCACCAGGAATTGGATTCTTTCCCTGGGATACTTTCTTATGGAAGGCAAGCAGCTCGAGGGAGGACTATTATAGCCTTTGTTTATATCCGGAAGTCAGCTTATGGACAGTCCCTTGACAGAGCATCCATCTACTTGAGCCCGGTTAAGTTCCAAGAGACCGCTTAAGTTTAGGCCCTTCGATTCGACTTTAGGACAGCCCACAGAATGAACGAGGAGCTACCCAGGCAGCCGACAGCACCTATACTTGGAGCTACCCGGTTTTACACTCATTTTACTTCAGGTACCCAACTAGATTAGTTTAGGTTGGGGACATATACTACTAATCTAGCTACTGTGCTTGTTGCTTCCTCTGCTTCTGGATCTATTATATAAGATGCTGCCTATGATGCTACTGGTGCTGGATATGCTGCTAGCTGTGCTTATGGGTATCGATCTTGATCTGCTGCTAGATATGCTGCTTATGCTGGTGCTTAAACTACTGATGCTGCTGCTGTTGCCCGTTGTAACAGAAACATACTGGTCATTCTTTCATATGTAATTATGCATCATTCATCAAGTGACTCGTTCTATAGGTTGCCTTCACCAGAGCAGGTAAACCTATGATACAACGACCTATAGGTAAGCCTATAGGCAAGCTTTTTCGTGTTCGTGTAGGCAAGCCCCTACAGAAAGTAAAAGGAAATCTATCCGGACACACCCCCATACGAACCTATATGATAGTATTGACCTATATTACTGATGGTGAGTAAGCCTTTAGATCTCCCTACCAGAGATGAAGAGTGACTGGAAGGAAGGTGGATATTCACTCCTAACCTAATCGATCTATTCATCTCATCTGAGCGTACGTAAGCGAAGCTATGCATTGAACATTGTACGAAGGCAGATCTAATTTCTATTTCATTCCTTTCATTTGATATTATGGGAAAATCATTTCTATTCCTTGCCCCTCCTATTTCTTCTCTGGCGGCTTCGCACCTTCTTTTATTTATCTATGAAATTATGGTAATTTATATAATTCCTTGCCCCCAGAGGGACAAGCGGCTTCGCACCTTCATTTTACTTATTGGGTGGGGGGGCAAGCCGTGACCGATCAGTGATTCTTGCCGTTACCGATCAAGAGATCTATGGTTGGTTGTCGTGACTGAAGAAAGGATGTATCTATCCAACATTGGTCGATCGAATACAAGGACGAAACTCCACTCCCACCAACTCCATAACCATCTATTAGATACGTGATACGAGGGTCATTATCCTTGATGAGTGCTTGTCACGGCAAGAAGGCGCATACCTCGGGAGGGGCATACTGAATGGCTGCCATAGTAACAAAGAAGGCTGAACGGCATACAGGCTTGTACTGATCTCGAGTGCCATACAGATGGAAGGCTCGCTCGTGACCAGATGGCAAGAACAACCGAGACAGAGAAGGCTGAACGGCATAATGGCTCGAGTGCTTGATCGAGTGCTTGAAAGCTGAACGGCATACAGACTTTAGGGGTTGGTTATGGTTCCCGTCCCACCTACCTTGCTTGATATGGTTATATGAAACTCAAGCTGGGGTAGGTGAGTTAAGGTAATAAAATAATGAAACACCCCCAAATGCCCCGTGAAGCACTTCGTGTCAAGCTTGTATCGGCATGCTCTGTTTACTATATTATGGATCGATAGAATCTCTCTTTTTCACCCCACCCATCCAGCCTTATGAATAGCATAACCTATACCATATAAGTGCAACCATCCTATAGACCATAAGACAATCTGGATGCGGTTATAGTTAGCCGAGGTCTTATCCATCAAAGGACCTTACAGACCTAGGCTGAGGAATAATACTGTGCGAACCAAACTTTAGGACTGGATAAGCTGCTGCTGTTGGATTGACTGCTGGATCAACAGAATCTGGATATGGATCATCAATAGAAACTGGGTCTTGATCTCGACAAACAACAGGTGCACAATATGGCAAACCTACAGGCTAAGCTAGAACAGTTACAGGAGCGTTTAGCCCTTGATAGCATCGGGGAAGGAGCGAAAACTGTACCTACAGGAGTAAGAACTGGAGCAGCACCGCATTGCTTGTTTCCCATGACGTGTCTGGGCACGCTCGTGGAACCGGCCACCGACCGCCTCCGACCGTGTTAAGTGGTAAGTCACACCACCACACCACCTTAACTTCACACAGGGCGTTTTTACCTGCCCCAATAGAATTCCCCTTTCGAGGGCTCATTCCACCCTTCCATTTGATGATCCCAGCCCTATAAACCTCCATCCCTGTGCCTGGGAGATGAGCTCCTACCGACAGCCAGCGTGTCGTCGTAGAATCCTGCCTTTCAAAGCATCCAAATCCTTTCGGAAAGTCAATTAGGCAAGAGATGCATGACAAGCAAGAATGTCGAGATAGGGAAACAAGCAAACTGAACTACTATTTAAGAAAGATATCAATTCCACTATGAAATACAAGCATTGAGCAGTCAATTTCACTATCATGTAAGTTATATGATAGCTAAATTATGAGGTTCTAAATAAGCAAGTGATAATTATCATGTTAGTGAAACAATAGCCAGAACATGTAATAAAGCACGAGTGAGTCTAACGAGAATAATAGCAACTAGACTAGTGAAATCACTAGTGAGTAGTGAGGGTAAGAGAGCGATACCTGCACCTACCTATAGGCCAAATTTGACAATGTAGGCACATGCTGGAATGAACTGAGTACCTACATCATAGAGGTTATCATCTTTCCTCGATCGGGGTGGAGATAGCGACACCAACTCTAACGGAAAGGGCAAAGGACAGGCCGGAAGGAAAAAGGGAGGTGGCGACGACGGTCCTAGCGAAGGAAAGATAAGGGAGGAAGTGATGCTAAGATGAATGTAGTGAAGGCAAGAGAAGAGAGGTGGTGATGCTAGGATAGACCTAGAGAAGGCAAGAGGAGAGAGGCAGAAGACATGAGAGGTGTGATGGGAGGGCGATCCCATAGCTACAGTCTATGGGATGCGACAACTGCACCTAATGCCTCATAGGAATAAGATGATGGTTGATCGCACTGGGATGTCTTCGTCTCGAGTCGAGCCCTACTTGAAACGATGACCAAGGGAAGAACTTACCATTTGGAAGGTGACCAAGGAAGGAAAGCGACCAAGAGGTGAGATGAAGGAGACAGGGGCTTCCTGAAGCAAGTATAAATAGCCGAGTCAAAGAAGGTCCGGAGGTCTTGCGCTTCTGAGGGCAAGGTGGTTGCACAAGATTGGATCCTCTGCAGAAGGGATATGCTTCTACTAATTATATACGAGCATCCACTTCGTTGAAATGAGTGAGTTTCCTCTCCCTCGTAACCTCGGTCGAGTCCCTACCGGGCCTCACCATATGATAGGAAGTCAAGGTTGAAGAACCTCCGCCACGGTCAAATGGCTAATCTCGTTTGATGCTAATGTCAAAAAGCTCCGCGTTATTGGGTGGGGGTGAGCCTGTCGAACTCTCGACTAAAGGAGAGGCCCGGTAGGACCCGTTAGGGGGCTCACTATTCATATGGTGAGGGTGAGCCTGCCGAACTCTCGACTAAAGGCCGCCATCGACTCACTATTCCGAGCACTTTGGTTTACCTATGACTAGATGGATTGACCCGATTCAAGGCCTGTATCCTACCATCAACAACACCTACCACCCCCAAGAAGCCTTACCACACACCCTACCTTCAAAGCCCTTACCCTTATAGGAGTCCTACCAGGCCCAAGGAGCAAGGGTTATCAACTTCTGTGTCCTGCCCTCCTATCTTTCTTTCCCTAGGAGGGATGGTATGTGTGGATGGAAGGGTCCATGTAGCCTCCCCAGAAATAGGTTCCCTAGTACGGAAATTACATATATAAAGAATTTCCTTATCGCTATGAACCCTCACCATATGAATAGTGAGTGACTCCATCCCTTTACCCTGCATTTCCTTTCTTTAAGTTGATCTAGTTAACCAACCCACCTATAGAATACCTTACCCAAGTGGCAAGACCAAGGGAAATAAGGGCAATGATGCAAAGCAGATGCATCAAGTGATGGAGGTAAAGGTGTCAGAACTGTCGTGATTTCGAAGATGTGGTGCTACAATAGGCAATAGGTGACAACAGAAGAGGAAAGGAGGAGGTTTCATTCACCCACTTAAGAAACTAAGAAGGTTGGGAAAAGAAGGTAGTAGTTGGAAGAAGACTCACCTACTTATTCAGCCTCACATAGAAGGTTTCACTCACCTACCTACTTAGAAGGCTTATAGGGAAGGTATAGTATAAGCCTATCCTTACCCACTATCTAAGAAGGTTGAACTCATCTACCCACTTATATAATTAAGAAGCTTAGAAGGAGAGGTAGTAGTTGGAAGGAATGAGACTGAAGAGAAAAGAGAGAAAGACAAGCTCCGACTTAAGCTAAGGAGGGGAGGCAGGACCACAGCTAAGTTCTGGCTTAAGCTTTAAACAACTATCTGTCTGTAGCTCCATAGCTTTATAGCTCTGAGCTATGTCCGGGCCCACTCCAAATTATGGTCCCTAAACGTAGCTTTATAGCAGGCGGCTAGGCTTTAGCTTTCAAAAACCTATGCTACGACGTCTTAGGATTGGACGTTCATGTGTCTGGGATTTTTTACGAAACAACTTAGCGTATTATTTTCTGTTTACCTTTCACCAGCCCTAGTTTTCAGTCTTCTCCCTTACCATACTCCTTTCCTTTTCCTTTTGACGACATCGATCGAATTCAATTTCCCAAAAGGTTTATGGATTACGGTCTCAGACTCGTAGAATTATTATTGGATTTGACTGATTTGGGGAAGGTTAACACCACCCATAGAGACGACCAGCTAGATACGACTCAGAGTCGAACCGGTAACACCGGAATGAATCAATTTCTCCTAACTCTTCTACTGCGTTGCAAATGGGAAAGACTTTATTTTCATAACTGGGTCAACATGAATTCTCTTTATCATATAATGCACAACCTGACGATATGATCGAGAAAGTATTTGAACTCCCACTTCGTTAACTAAGGAGAAGAAACCAGCTAGTATAAAAATAGCAGGATAAGGGAAAGGACCTATCTAGGTTGGCAAAAGGACTAGTCCTGAGCTCTGCTCAGGCTTTGAGGGGAAGAAATAGAATTCACTTACCTAAAAGAAGGTAGGCCTATTGAAAGCCTTTAAGGGGAAGAAATAGAAGTCAGGCCCATGAATGAGGGAGTATGTGAGGGGATTTTACTTATCAGGGCTCTTTAACGTTGGACATGATATCCCACGCGTGGAGAATGATCTACGCGAATGCAGGGAGCTTCTGGCCGCGTTTTGGGAGCATTTACCCCCCGTTGACCCTGATTTTCTCAGGGAGCGTATGCTTACTTTGCAGCATAATATATGATCTCTCAAAAATAGGGAAAGAGCGGTGCATGAGGAGCAGGAAGCGCTCATTATTCGGGCTATCACCTTTGCCTGCGCGGGCGAAGGTGATTAGCGACAGCTTCTTCCTGCTCTTCATGTGGCCTTTTGGGAAACAAATTATAGTTATTCATGCAGCTGTAATAGGGTTTTGTGATCGAATGCCACTAGACAGAATTTCCCAATATGAGAGAGCCATTTTAAGTAGTATAGATCCTGAATTACCACAATCCATTCTAGAAAAAGGTGAGTTAACCCACGAAATAGAGATGGAATTGGATGCTTTTTTAAAAAGCGTAACCCTCTGCTAAGCCGGAGTGACCAGACGAGCGAAGGAGAAAATTTCATATTCTTTTAGCCACAGCTGCCTATAGAAGGGAAAAACATCAGTGACTTGACTGAGTGAAGGGTTATACCCTATATTTCTTCCCCTCAAAGAGCATAGCGAAGGGTCCTCTCCCTTATGGTCGAGCCTGCTTCCGCATCCTAAAAGTTTGAGGGGAATAAATAGTAGGTCCTGGTAAACCCTTCTTTATAAGGTAAGGGTACTTTTCTTTCTTCCCCTCAAGGAGCCCAGGCTTTGAGGGGAAGAAATATTGGTTGGTTGGATTGAAGGATCTGGTCAAATGCTGGCTGTTAGCCCGGGTGATGGTGATTATTTCCGGAGTTTCTCTCCCCCTCTAAGAACCACCCTCACCCGCTTAAGAGAAAGAGACACTGACTGGTGGGGGGGATCAAAAAAATGGCTACGGGTCCGATAGTCATTCTTTTCTATAGAAGCGCAGAGAGGGGAATAGTTGCCCCTACATTTAGATTCAAGTTATAACTTTCCCCTATTTCAGAGTATTTCCTCTCCTTATCAGTCGAGCCCCCTGTCGGGTCCTCAAGTAACTGCCCGTTACAACTAGTATTCCTCAGGCTATATAAAAGCGTTACAATAGAATAAAAGCGCAAGGTGCGAAGCCGCTTGTCCCTCTGGGGGGCAAGGATTAGGTCAGTCATTAAGCAAGTCATTAGGCAAGCTACCTACCATTGGCAGGCTAGGCAAGAACAACAGCGGCTAGTCTTTAATGACTTAAGAGCTTGGCAGGTGAGATTGCTTGATTGCTGGGATGGGGATTGCTGAGGTAGCAAGAAAAATAGCCTAGTTCCGAATACTGATAGAAATTAGTTAGCCAGATACCAAGAGATATCAGGCAGGCTGTTAACCGGATACTGATATACATCCAATATAAGTCCTCAGTAGTTCCCAATAGAAAGAAACCAAGCGTTATAGTCCTTAATGACTTAAACAACTTACAAGCTTGACCAGAAGGTCTTGTTCAATCTATTTGATTTCAAAAAGGCCCTATAAGGTGCGAAGCCGCTTGTCCCTCTGGGGGGCAAGGACTTCTAGTAAGGCCTTTTAAGAGTCCTTAACAACTTACAAGCTATTTACTACACGTTGCTCGCTCGCTACTGCCCTCCCTTTCACTCAGGTATCCCTCCACTCTCTTCATATCTTACCCCCACCCATTTCATCTCTCTCAGCAGGCCCTTCTCTCTATACTACTTCCAGATGGAATCACCACACCCCCCCTCTTGGACACCATTCCTATTCCTCGTCCCATTTCCAGTATCATCGGCCTTGGTTGGCAGTCTTGATAGCCTCATATTCGGCAGCCTTCCTCTCGACGGAGATAATGAGAGACTCGGATATATATATATTGACCTTTTTTTATATGATGGATGGAAATGGATGATTGACCCGATTAGCTCCAATGGGCATAGGCGTGTGTTTCTTGCTGGGTGAGATGAGTTATGGTTCTGATATGGTGTTCAAGTCATCTAATTTAAGGATACAGACCGTTGGGCAACCAACCCATTCCTTGACTGCGTAACCCACTTCCCATATACAAGAATAGACTTTAGATATACCGATAAATGACTAGATGAGCAAACCAAGTAAGGTGCGAAGCCACTTGTCCCTCTCGGGGGCAAGGAAGATATTTTTCTCCTCATCCCTAAGGGTTGTCTTGGCCGCTCCTTGTTGTTAGGTTTATTAAGCCTTCGCTAGGTGGTTCTATGCAGCTTGGTGTCGTCAGGTTAGTAAGCCTCGCTAGGTAGGTCCCACCGAATCCCCTTAGGTAATATCTCAAAGAGTCCTTGCCCCTCCTTTTTCCTCTCTGGCGACTTCACACCTTTATTTATCAGCGTCGAGCAAGAGAGGACCCCCCTCTATGAGTTAGAGATTGAAATATTTCAATATTCTATTTTCGGAATGTGATAGAATAGAACGGATGATAAGCAGGGATTCTATTTTTGAATTAACTGCTAAATTATGAAATTCCGCTAGAAAGTGAAACTAGTCAATTTGTTCATTCCATCGTTGAAGAGGATAGAGATTAGTCTTTACAAGGCCAAGAGAGCCAAGGAGTTTATTGAGCTACTCCTTTTATCTATCTAAATGTATAATTATGAAACTCTTGTCCTTTATCTATGTAATAATGCGATGGGACAAGTAATGAGGCAAGCTCCCCTTTGTTACAGGGAAAAGTGTCTATGTAGAACTGCTAATCCCACTAAGGTGTGGTAGCTACCTTAGAAACAAACAAAGTAAAGCTACTTTCATTTTCCTTTATGAAATATAGATGAGAGAAGAATAAAGGAGACCAACCTCTGTCTTGCGCTTGGTTCCTAGTTCGATTCCTCTCTCTTCTGATAGTTCTTTGCTACTTGCTTCTTTGTACTCCCAGCTTCACAGAGTACCTGTAGAATCAAAGTAGCATAACACTATACAAGAACATGGATCTATTATCATAAACAATCTAGGATCAGATGTAAATTGACCATACAAATGCATGAAACATAAATGACACAAGAGTATGGAGGAAAACTTGAATAACTTTATTGATAATCAAGAAAGAGCCAAGAGAGTTACAACCAGTTGTTCTGATCCATCATCATTCTCTCAGCAAGTAAGCCCTTCTTCACCTCATGCAAAGCTTAGATCACCCAACACTATGATGTTGCCTCAAGAAACCAACAACAATTCCTTACAAGATGCAAAATTCCAGCCTCTGGATCTCTGGGATGAGGGATCCATATATAGATATCTGTAAGGGAGATGAGTTAGCTTGTGATTTGATTAGTGCCTTCCCTCTCATAGTTCTTACTTCCACTTGGAGATTGATGATATCTTACTCATCCTTGGTCGAATTCAGAGAGGCAAGTGTCACAGGAGAAGTTTCTGCAAGATTCCATGCCTCTCCACCTCGCGGATTGACATTGCCATTTGTCACTTCTTGCCCATCACACCCCATAGAAGGGCTTTTTGAAATGCAACGCACCCACAGAGTGTACTTAGGTGAGATGCAACGCACTTTGCCTATGGAGTAGGTGAAATGATCCTGTTTTGACCAGTTCTGAGTGGTTTTTCATGGAGAATTTCTGGGAGAAGCTGTATTCAGTTGACCTTGTTCCTTTAGGGGTTGGAACAACACTTTTAGGGACTTAGGAGCCCTTGGTTTATGGAAATTTTATGCTTGGGGTTGTAGTGCCCAAAAATGTCTATACCAGTTGCCCCCTAAAGCATGAGGTTGTTAATCTTTTTTTTTTTTTATGTCGGGTGAAATGCTTTATCATGAGGGTCCGAAGTTCTTTCAGGCTGGGAGGAGACCTGTAATAAGATACAATACAATACATTATCTTCATAATATTTTCATGATCTAGCTGAGGCGGGCATTCCCATGCTCAGCTTTATAAATTCATTTTCATGTACATAGGATAGACAATCATCTGAGTGTAGACTGATGATTCTGGTAGAGCCATCATCCCTTTGATTGGATGATTATCTGTGTAGCAATAATGTACATTTGATGTCTTTATTTCCCTGAATATATATCACAGCCCGGATGGATGAAACTAGATCCAGGGTCTTCAATCTCGTTCAATCTTCACTCAAAGTACAAGTCGATCCATGTGAGAGATGTTCTGGAGTCGAACATGGAAAGACATCGCTTGATTACCAGCCAATGATGTAAGCTATTAACAGGCACGAGAGGAATCACCGATAATGATAATGATCCTCAAGGTACTGCAGTACAATTCACGTGGTGTGAATAAAGGAATTGGCGTCGAACACCACACAAAATCTTTCGGTCGAAGGCCATTGATGTAAACTTGTCGCTGGAAGTGAGAAACTTGCCATTGAGGCATGCAAGCTTCAAAGTACTGAAAGGGGTGTCCCTAGATCAACTTCTTGGATAATGAGCTGATGTCGACAAGAAGTGATCCATCAGAGGAGGGCCTTAATGAATCCCACATCAATGACACGGAACAGAGCAAATGATTTTAATGGAGGTGACAACGATCTGGTGATATAAGGTTCAGGGTGATGGTCATGAAAGAATGGAGCGTAAATGTATTGCAGCGGGTGAGACACAGGTGAATTCTCTGAGTGACTTCTCTTGAACATATCGGCGACACTGACGTGATGGATTGGTAGCATTAACCCCAAATATGGATGGTGTGATGGGACCATGGTGATGTGACCAGTGAATGAAACAACCCAACCCGACTTGGATGCGGAGTGAAAGTGTCATGTTCAAGAGCGACTTGCTACCAACAAAGTTTCTTCAAGTTTTCTTCCCAAATTTTCCCCAGTCATTGCTGACCAGTAGCTCTTTACTTTTGTCAAGCTTGAGGAGGATAACATATGCTTGTTCTATAATTTTCCCTTCGGGAAAACCCATCGCTATGTTTTAACGAGCCTAGCGATAGTGAAACTTGTTCTTGTCTGCTATGGACAAGTTTGTTGCTATTAGGTTTTAACGAGTTGAACGACAAAGATAACTCGGTCCTTTTCAATTTTAGAGAGTCTAAAAAGGGACGTAAAGGAAACTCCAAAAATCCTTTTTCGTCATCTAATCCCTGAAGTCCGAAAAAGTATAAAACAATATAGAAGGGATGAATTTTTGATACTTTTAACGAGCCGAACAAAAAAAGCGCTCGATCTTTTTGTGTAATAATCCCTCAGGTCCAAAAAGATTAAAATCTAAAGGAAGGATAGCACTTCCGGTCCCTTTAACGAGCTGGAGAGGCCAATGGCTCAGCAATCTTTTCATATTTTACGAGTCAGTTGAAAAGAGCTTAAAGGAGACTCGTCTTTTAAGGAACGGGTGATAAAATTGGGTAGCAGCTGGTTCCAGGTAAGGTTTGGAATTTTCCAATCACGGTAGTGTTACAAGGATGGCTAGCGGGATCACTCTTCGCAGCTATTCCTCAAAAGGGGTAAACAATCAAATGGAGGTGAATGATCGGCCGATACAGAGTGGAGGTGATGATGGGAACACGACCAAGGTTTTAAAGGTTGAAGTACTATTGGAAATAATACTGAGAGGGGGGGTGAATCAGTATTATCAAGTCAAATATTTCCTTTTTCAATTCCAGATGATATATGCTACTTCTGTTAATAAAAACCGCGTATATACGCAACTACAGATAAAGAAACCCGCGTATACAAAGCATACTTATAATTTGATTTATCTTTTAGATGTCAGTTATTAATCTGTGTATCAGAAGCAAATAAACAGTACCAGAAACAGAGTAGAAGACAGTCACACACAAGAACACAAGATATAAGGAGGAAACCCAATGTGGGTGAAAACCCCCTGCTGCAATTCGTCTCTATCTTCTTTTTTAATTAGAAACTTCTCTTTACAATGTTTTGTACTGGTGCAGTCTTTACCAGTACGTAGGCTACAACCTGCAGAGAGCTACAACTCTCTCTCATTCTCCAGCTTTCGTAGAAGGGAGCTCCAACCCCCTAAGTTCTTGTACTACCTTGAGATACTAGTACGCAGGCTCCTACCTACAGAAGGCTGCAACCTTCTCTTTGCTTTCAGGGACCTCATTTCATTAATTTTCAGACTGGATCCACAAGTAACATCAATGAAACATTAGGAATTTCTGCATAACCCAAACCCCTTTTCACCAATCAAAAGTTGAACCAAATAAACACTTCTTTGATCGTTGTACCCAGAACATTGTAGCTGTAATAAAACACCAATTCTGAACCCAGAACACTGCAGTAATAAAACAGAAGCAGCTAGAACATAAATCAAGATATATACGCTACTTCACTATTCAGCAACCTGCGAGTATACGCCTCTGTACCACAACCAACCTGCGTATACGCTTCTTTCACTCACAGAAAAAGTGTGTATACGCACCTGCAATTCAAAGAACCTGCGTACAGATCTATGAATGATAATTTATCCTTTTAAGCATTCAGACATCAGTTAACCCAGATTTATAGATCAAAAGTGCGCCACATATAACAGATCAAAATCATACAGAGATACCAATGTTCAAGCCTTGAGATTTTGATCCATCAATAGTCCTTATCCTTCTTGCGCTCAGGTTCCTCCTTCATTCAGATCTAGATCTACACCATAACCCAATCACCAGTATTCCATATCTCATACATTATCAGATATTCAATAGTAATTTAGATGACCACTTGTCACATGATCTCCTTCCTCTTTTATAGTTTTAGGCCTTCCACAATACCACGGTCCAAAACCATAATAAACCAACACCAAGGGCCCAAAATCTAGGGTCAACACTTCTGACGAGATACCATGGTCCAAAACCATAGGTTCAAATTCCAAGGACTAACAACCATGGACTAAAAATAAGTTTCCCACCATGTACACGCGTTTCTATGCATAAAAGTGCGTGTATACACATACGCGACTTCTGAACGTATAACCCGCGTGTATATGCGTGTTTGGCAAGGTGAACCTGCGTATACAAGATTTCCTTTATTCTGAGCGCCTGAACTGAGATCTATCACCAAAGAGAGTTGCCATCAAGGACAACACCTGTACCATAGCACCACTCCTGTGCCAAAATGCCAACAATCTCCCCCTTTGGACTTGATGGCAACCCCAAGATCCTCAAAGTCATTCTCCCCCTTTGTCATCAAGGGCAAAGGGATGTGCTCCCCCTGAGTACATGTAGATATCTCTGCTCTGCTGTGCTAAACATGCTCCCCTTGACTGTAGGAAAGATCTGCAAAGGATGTTCTTCAAGAAGAACCAAGACATATACATTATGAAAGACCTTCCTATCACCAAAAGACTCAATACATACATCCATAACCCAACCAAGTGGGGATCATCCACCCAACCAAGTGGGGATCATCCACCCAACCAAGTGGGGATACATCAAAAGTTTACATATGACAACCAATCACATTGCATCAATCATCCCAGGCATAGTGGGGAAACCAAAATAGGCTGTTACATGACCTTGATAAAAAAGATATACAGAACATAGAAACGAAATATCAAGACTATGCAAATCACCATTAACTACTATCAACAACATCTGACAATCACTGTATATATCAGCAACCATGTTGTTCTTCTGTTCTCCTTTCTGCAGCTGATCCACCTGAAACAAAAACAGCTTGAGTACTAGAACCAAGAGCTTCTAAGGTAATGCCAACAATGCATTGTTAGAAGATTATCTGCTCCCCCTGAACCTGTGCCTGATGGTCTCTGACAGACCCATATCAGACTCTCTTCAACCAGAGTCTGTTCTTGCTGATTTTCTTCAGAATTCCATATACGCGACTGCACCTGCATAAATCTGCGTATGTACGCGGATTCCCCTCATCCAACTCGCATACACCAACTTTTCTTTGAAACAGACAAGCTTCAACAGCAGGATGAAGCATCAACTACTCCCAGCTTCTGTCTGAGATATTCAAAAGTTTCCCTGGGCAGTGGTTTGGTAAGGATATCAGCAATTTGTTCCTTGGAAGGAACATACTCCAACTTGACTTTTTTCTCAAGCACTTGTTCCTGAAGAAAGTGATATTTGATAGGTATGTGCTTGGTCTTTGAATGCATGACAGGATTCTTTGAAATGCTTATTGCACTTGTATTATCACATAAGATAGAGACAGGTGGAGTACAAGTGATTTGAAAATCCTGCAAGGTTTGCATCATCCAAAGAAGTTGAGTGCAACAAGATGCAGCAGCCACATATTCCGCTTCAGTTGTAGATAAAGCAATCGAACTCTGTTTCTTGCTGAACCAAGATACTAATCTAGAACCCATAAAGAATGCACCACCACTTGTGCTCTTCCTGTCATCCACGCTTCCAGCCTAATCTGCATCTGTGTAAGCATGAAGTGTGAGATCTGTATCTCTAGGGTACCATAAGCCATAGTTTTTAGTTCCTTGAAGGTACTTGAAGATTCTCTTGACTGCCTGAAGATGAGTTTCCTTTGGATTTTCCTGAAATCTTCCAACTATTCCCACTGCATGCATGACATCTGGTTAGGTACCTGTCAAATAAAGTAGACTTCCAATCATGGATCTATAGGTTGGTTGATGCACTGCTACCGATTCATCATTTACACTGAGGCTGCATCATGTAACCATGGGGGTACATACTAGTTTTGAATCTTCCATGCCATACTTCTTCAGAATATGCTTGAGGTACTTGGTTTGAGACAAGAAGATACCACCTTCATTTTGTTGGATTTGCAATCCAAGAAAGTATGTCAGTTCTCCGAGTAAAGACATTTCGAATTCTTTCTGCATCACCAAGGCAAAGCTTTGACTCATACGTTCTTCGTTGCTGCCAAAGATAATATCATCTACATACACTACAAGTGTTAGCAATTTGTCATTTTCAATTTTTATATAAAGATTGCTATCTGCTGATCCTTTTGAAAAACCTTATTGATGAAGGTATTTGTCCAAGCAGTAGTACCAAGCCCTTGGAGCTGTTTAAGGCCATAGAGAGCCTTTTTAAGTTTGCATACAAGATTTGGATCATTCCCAAGGATAAAGCCATCTGGTTGCTCTATGTACACTTCTTCTTCTAAGTCTCCATTCAGAAAGGCTGATTTTACGTCCATTTGAAATACTTTGAACTTCTGGAAGCTAGAGAGAGCAAGGAACATTCTGATGGCCTCAAGTCTAGCAACAGGAGCAAAAGTTTCTTCAAAGTCTATTCCTTCCTGTTGAGCATACCCTTTACAAACAAGTTTGGCCTTGTTTCTAATCACTTCCCCATTTTCATTCAAATTATTTTTGAAGATCCATTTTGTTCCTATGACATTTTTGTCTTTTGGTCTAGGAACCAACTCCCAAGTGTTATTCTTTTCGATCTGCTCAAGCTCTTCATCCATTGCCTTAACCCAACACTCATCTTTGCAAGCTTCTTTTACATTTTGTGGTTCAGTGGAAGAGAGCAATGCCAAATAGCTTGAATCTTCTGCTATTGTTCTTCTTGTTTGTATACCTGCTTCTTTCTGCCCCAAAATTTGAGATTCTGGATGATTCTTCTGAACGTACCTGGATGGAGTCTTCTCTTCTATCCTTATCTGTTCCTCTGGTGCCTCTTGGGGTTCTTCTTCATCATCTGTCTGATTTGGAGAGTAGTCTTCGTCCTCATTGATATTTTCATGATTCACTTCCCTAGGGATGTATCCTTTTTCATCAACCACTACATCAATGCTATCAACAATTCTTCCAAGTCTTTTATTGTAACACTTATATGCTTTGCTGTAGGGAGAGTAACCAAGGAGAATGCCTTCATCTACTCTAGGTTCAAGTTTTCCAAGCTGCTCATTAGTATTCTTAATATAGCATTTGCTCCCAAAAATTTTGAAATGCTTTACCGAAGGAGTCTCACCATACCAGAGCTAATGAGGAGTTTGAGTGCTATTCACTCGGACATTTGTTTTGTTGAGAATAACAACCGTAGCATATGCAGCTCCACCCAGGAAGGTTGAGGGAGTTCCAGACTCATCAAGCATAGCACGAGCCATTTGTTGGACTGTTTTGTTCATCCTTTCTGCCACTCCATTTTGCTGAGGAGTCCTAGCTGTAGAGAATTCCCTTCTTATTCCATGTTCTTCACAGAAATCAAAAAATTCATTTGAGGTAAATTCCCCACCTCTATTAGACCTGAGGCACTTAATTTTGTAATCTGATTCATTTTCAACCAAGGCTTTGAAGGATTTGAATTTTTCGAATGCTTCATCTTTGTGCTTCATAAGTCCTAACCAAACAAACCTGGAGAAGTCGTCAATGAATAATATAAGGTATTCCTCAAGGTGACCTTGTCCAAATGGACCACATACATCTGTATGGACTAGCTCAAGAGGCCTGCTAGCTGATCCTTCCTTCTCAGGAAGGTTAGTTCTAGTTTGCTTACCAAACTGACATGATTTTCATATGTTGTTGTCTGGAATTTTGATATCTGGAAGACCATGAACTGCCTGGTATTTGCATGCTTTCCTTATTTGTGAAAAGCTTAGATGCCCCAACCTCCAGTGCCATAACCAATGTTCATCATCCTTGCTTAAATAGCATTGTTGTTGTCCTTCTTCAAATATGTATAGATTATTCAGAGTTCTTCTGCCTTTGATCACTGTTTCTCCTGTATCAAGATCACGAACACTACATCCATTTGATCGAAATATTACTTTGGTTCCTTGATCACACATCTGACTAACACTCAGTAGATTATGCTTCAAGCAATCAACATACAAAACATTTCCAGCTTTGACCTGTTCTTTCAACTGAGCAGTGCCTTTTCCTTTTATGGCTGCAGGGGTATCATTTCCAAAAGACACCTTCTTTCCCTTTTCTAATGCAGTATATGATTCAAGTTTTTCTTCATCCCCTGTCATAAGCTTCGAACATCCGTTGTCGATATACCAAATATTTTCCTGTCCTTCTGCATAGAAGGCTATCCCACATATTTCTGGTTGTGGTTCCTTCATTCTCCATGTTCTGGCACTTGAGGTATGTTCCTTCTGAGTTGTCTTCCAAAACTTGCTCCTGCATTCAGAATCTTCATGACCAAAGTTATTTCAAATAGAACATTCAACTTCATTTTCAAGGGCTGAAAAGTTGTTATAAGTCCTTTTCGTGATTCTGGTCATATTCCTTTGTTTTTGAGCTTCTCTAGTCATGATTGTCTTATAGGCAACACATTGAGCTGCTTTGTGACCAAAATTATGGCAAGAGAAACATTGGCCATTGAAGAAACTCCTGCGATTATCAAATCTATCATCCAACCGATTGTAGTTTTTACTGACATCCATTCTTGAGGCAAATTGGGAAGATTTTACCTGTGGCTGATTGTAGCTTCTGTTTGTCCTTAAGGTAGCTTGTCCCCGATTTTCTTGATAGTCTTTATTCGTTCTTGAGGTAAACTGTCCCTGATTTACCTGATGATTTCTATTAGGCCTTTGCTCGCTCTTCTTTGCTGCATCAAGATAACTTTTGGAGCTAGAAGCTTGAGATGTTTCTCCATTATATCCCAGACCTATCTTGATTAGTGGAGAATGCTGCACATTGATAATCTCATCCAGAGTTTCAGATCCTTTAACAAATTTAAGATTAATAGCTTTTGTTTTCTCAATCTCCTTTCTAAGACAAACAATTTCACATTCCAATTTTTCAAGATGTTTTTCCCTTTCAGCCAGTTGACATTGTAGAGAATCAATAATTGAACTTTTCTCTTCTAAGCAGATTTTGAGATTAGTCATCTCTTCACAAAAGCCTTCTACATCTATAGCATCCATGTAGTCATCATCTTCAAAAGCCATTAAAAGTTTATACCTATTACCTCGTTCATCTTCGTCACTATTTGAAAGTCCATCACTATCTTCATGAGTGTAATAGCTTTTCTTATTTGCATTTTGTTTCTTGTTCCATCTAACAGTTTCCTTCCCTTTGTCAATCTTATCCTTGTGAGGACATTTGGCAACATAGTGACCGACTCTTCCACAAGCAAAGCATTTGAAAGGTAACTTACCTTGGAACCGTCCAGTACCTCGTTGAAGATTTTTGACAAAATTTGATTCTTCTTCTTCTTCTGACACGTGTCCTGACTCATAGTACTCGCCTTTGCCTGAAGCCTTGAAGGTATCTTCTTTCTTGTCTGATGGTACTCCTTTCCTCATTTCATAAGCAGTTAGAATTCCGTGCAGCTGTGACATTTTAAGGCTTTGTAGATTCTCTTTTTCTTCGATTGTAGAAACTTTAGATTCAAACCTAGGGGACAAAGATCTTAGAACTTTTTCAACCACAACAGCCTCTTTTATTTCTTCACCCAAATTTTTCATGCAATTAACAATCTCATATACACAAAGAAAATAGTTAGCCACACTTTCATCATTATACATCTTGAGGTTTTCATACTGAATCCTGAGGGTTTGAAGTTTTGCTCGTTTTACTTGATCATCTCCTTCATAGCTTAGGACAATCTTGTCCCATATTTCTTTTGCTGATTTTAACTGCATAACTTTCACGAATTCTGATTGAGATAGACATCCCAATAGGGTATTGACCACCTTTGCATTTGTTTCATATTTCTTCTTCTCAACTGGATCTATAGGAGTAGCTGCTGGAAAAGTATATCCTGTATCTATGATATCCCAGACTTCTGTACCCAAAGAATGAAGATAGGTAGTAACTCTTACCTTCCAATATACGAAGTTTGTCCCATCAAAAACCGGTGGCCTGATTGATGCTTCCCTCTCGTAGTTGCTCATGATGAAAGATCTCCCTTCAAGCGATCAAGCTTCTTCAGAAGGACCGGCTCTGATACCAATTGTTGGAAATAATACTGAGAGGGGGGGTAAATCAGTATTATCAAGTCAAATATTTCCTTTTTCAATTCCAGATGATATACGCTACTTCTATTAATAAAAACCGCGTATATACGCAACTACAGATAAAGAAACCCGCGTATACAAAGTAGACTTATAATTTGATTTATCTTTCAGATGTCAGTTATTAATCTGTGTATCAGAAGCAAATAAACAGTACCAGAAACAGAGCAAAAGATAGTCACACATAAGAACACAAGATATAAGGAGGAAACCCAATGTGGGTGAAAACCCCCTGCTGCAATTCGTCTCTATCTTCTTTTTTAATTAGAAACTTCTCTTTATAATTTTTTGTACTAGTGTAGTCTTTACCAGTACGCAGGCTGCAACCTGCAGAGAGCTACAACTCTCTCTCATTCTCCAGCTTTCCTGGAAGGGAGCTCCAACCCCCTAAGTCCTTGTATTAGCTTGAGATACTAGTACGTAGGCTCCTACCTGCAGAAGGCTGCAACCTTCTCTTTGCTTTCAGGGACCTCGTTTCATTAATTTTCAGACTGGATCTACAAGTAACATCAATGAAACATCAGGAATTTCTGCATAACCCAAACTCCTTTTCACCAATCAAAAGCTGAACCAAATAAACACTTCTCTGATCGTTGTACCCAGAACACAGTAACTGTAATCAAACACCAATTCTGAACCCAGAACACTACAGTAATAAAATAGAAGCAGCTAGAACATAAATCAAGATATATACGCTACTTCATTGTTCAACAACCTGCGAGTATACGCCTCTGTACCACAACCAACCTGTGTATATGCTTCTTTCACTCACAGAAAAAGCATGTATATGCACCTGCAATTCAATCAACCTGTGTACAGATCTATAAAGGATAATTTATTCTTTTAAGCATTCAGACATCAGTTAACCCAGATTTATAGATCAAGAGTGCACCACATATAACAGATCAAAATCATATAGAGATACCAATGTTCAAGCCTTCAGATTTTGATCCATTAATAGTCCTTATTCTTCTTGCGCTCAGGTTCCTCCTTCATTCAGATCTAGATCTGCACCATAACCCAATCACCAGTATTCCAGATCTCATACATTATCAGATATTCAATAGTAATTCAGATGACCACTTGTCACATGATCTCCTTCCTCTTTTATAGTTTTAGGCCTTCCACAATACCACGGTCCAAAACCATAATAAACCAATACCAAGGGCCCAAAACCTGGGGTCAACACTTCTGACGAGACACCATGGTCCAAAACAATAGGTTCAAATTCCAAGGACTAACAACCATGGACCAAAAATAAGTTTCCCATCATGTACGCGCTTTTCTGTGCATAAAAGTGTGTGTATACGCATACGCGACTTCTGAACGTATAACCCGCGTGTATACACGTGTTTGGCTAGGTGAACCTGCGTATACAAGATTTCCTTTATTCTGAGCACCTGAACTGAGATCTGTCACCAAAGAGAGTTTCCATCAAGGACAACACCTATACCATAGCACCACTCCTATGCCAAAATGCCAACAAGTACTACATTCACAATGGTTATTTACCGGGAATTGGTTCATTTTTTATTGAGCTTAAACACTGGGGGAAACATTTACTCATTGCTTATGTTTATTTTCTAATGAGCATGAAGTCCGTGTTAAAACTGCTCGATGCGGGTTTATTTTTTAACGAGCTTGAACCCTGCAGTAACACTACTCGTGGCGGGTTTATTTTTTAACGAGCTTGAACCCTGCAGTAACACTACTCGTGATAAGTTTGAATGCCCCCAACATAATAACGCAAGTTAAACCCTGCAGTAACACTGCTCGTGATAAGTTTGCATGCCCCCAGCATAATAACGCAAATCAAGGTGCATGCCCCCCAAGCTTCATTGCATTCAACTCGGTGGTTGGAATGAAGGTTTACCTTTGAGATTTGGAAAGGGGATTTGTTTCATTTTTTAATGAGGTTGACACAGTAAAATAACTATCCTCATGACTCCTTGTTTCATTTTTTAACGAGGTCGACACGAGATAAGAACCATCCTCGAAATCCATTGTATTTAAAGTATTTGATAGAAAATCAAAAACTGATGGATGATTAACGTTGCTGGAATAATATTCGTGGTAATCCGAAAGATGGGAACGATGGTGCTAATCTTCCCATGGTGCCTCTCCTATCATCATTGATTGAATGATTCCTTCGTCTGTAGAATGTACATGCGACCAAGGATTTGAAGAGGTGCCATATTCCTTAGACCTATCTATCCAAACAGTCGATGAGCGTTGATTTGGGTTTGCCCCCCAAGCCAAGAAAATTGATTGCTACAATATTTCTAAAATGGCGATGATCCATGCTGACAAAATGTTTAGGAATCTTTGGAATGCATTAGATATAGAAGACTTCATATTGCAGGTTTCCACTGTGGCCACTTCCGCCAAATTACTCAGAGGCGGTAGGGCAAAAGTACTCATTAAGGTAGGGTTTTTTAGGAGGCTACTCCAATATTTTGAAGCGAATGATTGCTTCCATGGATCATTGGAATGCTTCCCGTAACTTGTGAATTGTTGGGGAGAAATGTTTGTTGGTCGACGATTGTAATTCCTCCTTGGAAGGGAAATGCAATCTTCCTAAAGTAGTTCGACACAACTGCGGCCATGGCATATATCCAGGGCCTTCCCAGTAGGATGCTGTAATCGAGGTTTCCGTCGATTACCTCAACATCTATTTCTACTATTTTTCCCCCTAGTTCAACTTGCAAGTTACTTAAAATCCCATATGGGGTGTATGATCGTCCATCAAATGCTTTTACGTCATTGATGATATCGACAAGGGTGGTGAGCCTAAATTTTTCCAGCAACTCATCGACATAATACATGTAGATGCCCCTGTCGCGCGGAATGGGTCGATCTTGCGGACAAGATAGACCTTCCTAGAATCTAAAGAAGACCTAACGACAAGCAAACTAACCAGACACTATCTTTCTCTAAATATGCTTCAATAAACAATAGCAAACAAAGGTTTTTAGGGCCTACCTTTGGTCCAACGCAAACTTGTGGATGCCCTCGCTCTTTTGATCCAAATGAGCTCCTCTTCGCGAATCTGCAAACACAAACAAGGCAAACAAATTAAATAGCACTTGAAAAACCAATTGCATGAAACATATTTAACATGAAAGTCAAGGAGTCCATGAAACAAATAACATAAGATACTTGTTGAGAAAAATGAGCTTGATTGTATTAATTCAAAAGAAGAAGAACTTTACAACCTTTCCCTTGACGCTGTACAAGCTCCTCCCAGGGTCCAACAAGATGTCTCCTCTACTTTGACAAGCTTCACTCACTCTCCAATGGAACCAAGAGGTATGTGATCTTTCCTCTCAAGCTCAACCAAAGAGTCTTGATTTCACCAGCATTTACCCTCAAAATGTTCAGCTTCTAACCTCTCTAGTCCTCACCCCAATGCCTGTATTTATAGTGCAATGGAGGGAAGTTACTAGGTCCTCCTTCAAAGGGATAAAGCCCTCCTTCAAAGGGATAGCTCCTTTAGTCAAGTGATTAGCTCCTTCTCTTTTGGGATGCATGAACCACCTTAGAGCGAACAATCCACATCAAAATTCCTTCTAGAAAACTCTAGAATTAACCCAAAGTGAGTTTTTTAAGCTAAAAATTGTACCTTTTGACTTTCATAGGGGTCCGCACCTGCACCGTTAGGAACAGAGCGGGTAGGTACGCAGCTTTTGTACACAAAAGGTGCGGGACCGCAGGTGACCATGAGAGAAAGTACGGAACTAGAGTTACATTGATTTTTAATGTCTTTCTCCCACTTCCAAAGCTTGATTTGAAGAGCTAAGGTCCTAGACTTGCTTAGGAGGACAGTACAAGTGATGATAGACCCATACTGACTACAAATAATCATGGTGACGATATTTTTGTGTAACAGATTGCCCCCTAAAGCGCAAAGTCTGTAGTAGATGAGGATTTCATTTATCATATAGGAAGAGTGAAGTACTTTATCATTTCGAGGATTATCTTGTGGAGAGCCCGGTCGGAACCTGTAAAAACTTTCAATGCAAGATATATATATGAGATCATATCATTGCTGAGGTAGGCATCCCCATACTCAGATCAAAACTAACTAGAAACCTATCTACTGCTCTAATATAGGAATGATCTTGTAAAACATCATAAGTATAGACTCGTGTGAACATAGTATGGATGCAGCCATCTTTTATGAATAGTCCACAACATAATGAGTACAAAATTCCTCGCAGCCTGGATGGTGGAAACTAGATCCAGGGTCTTCATTTCTACTTCCCGAAATAGTACGATTCTATCCATGCGAATAAATGTGTTGATGTCGAACATGGTAGAAACCACTTGATTACCAGTCAATGATGTAAACTGTTAACAAGTGTGAGAGAAACCACCAGTGATGTCAATGGCTCTCAAAGTACCCAGTACAATCCATGAGATGTGAGTAAATGTATTGATGTCGAACATATCATGGAATCCTTCGATCGAAAGTCAATGATGTAAATTGTCGTCAAAGGCGAGAAACCTGCCATTGAGGCATGCAGATTTCAAGGTACTGACGATTTCTAGATCATCTTTCTAGATAATGAGCTGATGTCGATAGAAAGCGATCCATCGTAGGCAAGCCCACAACATGAAATCATAGATCAAGTTGAAGAAATTTAGTTGCAAGGACTGACTCAGGGATGGTCAAGATGGATGACAGATATTTTGCAGATGAATGGCTTATTGGCAATGACCTCTTGAACACATAACGACACGACAGATGGCTTGGTAACAATTGACCCAAAGTTAATACCCAGAAACTGGCTGAAGACTTTCAATGTGGTTTGATTAACTGTTAGGCAAAGGATTTCCCAACCCATGTGAATAAAAGTGTCGTGTTCAAGAGTGGTTACAAAGTATGACAAACAGACTCATTTTCCTCTCTTTCCCCCACCATTTCTGGCAAGTACCTCTTTATTTTTGACAAGCTTGAGGAGGATAACATTTGCTTGATTATAAGCTCATCCTTCGGATGAGTCCAACTTAGTTTAAATTCGAACCCTAAGAAGGAGTGGTTCATTCCTGTTTGTAATTGAACAGGTCCTTTACTGTGAAAATTTAACGAGTCTAGTATAGGAGAAACTCAGCGTTTTTCAATTTTAGAGAGTCTGAAAAAACTTAAGAAGACTCCAGGGTTGACCTTTTTCGTAAATTTGTGTCTCCCAAGCCCGAAAAAGTATAAAATAATACTTGAGAGAACCGCTTGATCTTTTACGACCAAGGAGTACTTTTCGTTATTAGTGTCACTGACCCGAAAAAGTAAAAAAACGATCAACGACACATCGTTTTATAACCAATATCGAATTTGAAACGACAAAAATCCGGCAATCTTTTCATGTTTTTACGGTCGGAAAAGAGCTGTAAGTGGACCGTCTTTTAATTCCGTTTTAACGAGTGTAAAAGAAACACTCGGCAATCTTTTCATGTTTTAGGAGTCAGAAAAGGGTTTAAAGATGACTCTACTTGTTATTTCGTTGAAAATGATAGATTTCGCCTGAATAATCCTGTATTCTGCACAAAGACACAAACATTACTCATACCTATTTGAAATGGATAAAAGCGTTGCAAAATACCTTTTCAAAGTGAAACATAAACAAATTTGCGATTTATTTACTCAAAAAACTTATAAAAAGGGCCTTTGTCAATTCATTTTTACCGTTCGAGTTTGGGTGAAAAAATAGTGCTTTTGCTTAGAAAACTTCCCGTGAAGATTGTGGAAAATCCAACAGTCGGAATCGAGTGCCGTCTTCTCCAGGTAATCCACATCATCTTACTCTTCATTTTCAACCGTTTAGTTTTTTGATTTAGCCCCTCATTTTGTTTTTTGGGAGAGTTTTTAGGCGCAAAACCCGCGCGCGGGGGTCCGCAGGTTTACCATTGCGGACCTGCGGACCCCGACTTTTTCTCCATTGGGAAAAAGCTCGGGGTTCACACCTTCCGCGTAGACAAAGTGTGGACCCATGCACTGTGTCTAACGTGGAGGGTGCGTACCCCGCAGCAAGGGTTTTGAACCTAAAATTCCTCAAAAATGGACCAATCAAAATGTTTTCTAGCAATCTAATTAATCTTTATACTTGATGCAGATAATATATCATGCTAGATTGGCGAGAACGGGAGCATGAGGACGTGGATACCGCCGCATGGAATCATCAACCTTCACTTGATGCTTTGAGGGCATGCGGACTATACAAATTCTGGACCATTCCTAGCATGAGGGCTCAGGTAGATTTCTTACAGTGGCTGGTTGACAGGTGGAGCATACAGGACTAGTGCTTTTTCATTGGCGGACACTGGCTCGAAATCGAGCCGGAGGAAATTTATTTCTTGACTGGTTTGCCTAAGAGAGGCGAGGACTTGACTCTATTCGGGACTAGGCCAGGTGGTCAGTCTGTCGATAGCCTCCGGCTAGAGTACTGCAACAGCCAGGCTAAAGAAAAAGGGATAGACATAAAGACCATATCCCGTCCTGAGCTCATGGTGATTGCATTTATTGTCACCAGACTTTGCGGAGCTGCCGCATTACATGTTGCCACTGGATCCCAGATGCATATGGCAGTTGATTGCTTTCAAGGCACCATCTTCAACTGGTGCAATGCTGTGCTGGCCAATGTGAAAGGCCAACTGACCAGGGCCAAGAGCGGACGACTAAATACCTTTGGTTATGGGGCTTTGTTCATGAGTTTTGGCCTGGAGAGGGTTCCTATGCTGATCCCACAGCATCTTACTATTGGAGCTGGGCTTCCTCGAGAGCCCAAACTGATGCGATGGGTCGCAGTCATGGCCCGTCACCAGGACGAGAGGACAGAGGTTGCTCGGTTCAAACCTGAGTATTTCCAATGGTTGGAAAACCAGGTCTTTTGCATTCAGGATTTCCCTTATGCTGGGATAGATTTCTGTGGTGACCTAGACATGGCTCTTCCACCAGGAGAGCAGTGGGACGAGTCAGGTAAAATCCTTTTCAACTTTCCCTATTAATTTTTTTTTTTTTATATTTTTCATCGTCTCAAAACTGATAGTAAAAATTTCAAATGCAGATGTGGGTCCACAGCGACCAGCCGCTCTCCGGCCTTTCGAGAGGAGGCAACCAGTTGCACCCGCGCCAGCCCCACAGGACGAATCAGCAGAGGTTTTGGCCGAGTTGGAGAGTCATCTTGAGCGCTTGACAGGAGATATTCCTGAGACCACTATCGACGACATTCCTCGTCGACTTCAGCGCTATGTGATTGGAGTCCCGGGACCTTTTAGGAGGTTCCTTTGTAAGGTGGCTCGGGCAGTGGTTTCTTATAGAGATCATCACCAGTGATAGGATGATCGCCTTTTGTGGGCACATGTGACATTTTTATTTTTTGTATTTATCATTTTTGCCGATAATAAGGTGTTTTTCAACCTATGATCGAAGACGATGTATTTTTTGACACACTCCTATATATATATCACTATTACCGGCTTATCTTGTAAATCATATCATGGAATGGTTTTAAATTTACATGTATGATTATTGCAAATGTCTATTTAACATTCGAGAAGCAATTGCATTTGCTAATGTATTTAAAGACCTTGGAATATGCTGATATTCAATGTAATCAAACTCACGTTCCAAGAGACGCACTCTCAAAAATAATCTTAATAACACTGGATTTCTAATGGCATACACTCTATTAAGTTGTAATACAACGAGTTCAGAATCCAACCTCACTATCAAATTCCGAATCCCAAATGAAATAGATTCAGATAATAACTCAATCACTGCACTATACTCTGCAATGTTGTTTGTTGTTTGACCGAGACTTACCCCATGCATAGAAACTAACTCGTCAGAGGGTGAATAGATAACCCAAGCTGCGGAAGAGATGTTTTGTGTATTACGACAAGCACCATCAGCAAATCCAATGTATGTTTGGAGAGGCATCGACATCTGCAATATCAAGAGTAAAACCAAGATAAGCAGGAATAATGACGAAAAACACTCTCTAAGCTAAGCACACTTTTGTTTTTAAACTAAAACACACCAGCTAGAAAGAAAACTATCCTAACTAAAAATTTCCATACCCCATTCTTTTAAGCATAGTACCTCTTCAAGTAAAGGCAATTTCTGGGTTTACCCAAAGAGTCCCCATCAAAGTCTACCAACTCATAGGCCCCTTTTGCTAACTTTCGCTTAACAATATAGGGACCATGCCACATAGGAACGAATTTCCCAACACCTATTTTATCATTAGCTTGATCATACAATAACACTAGGTCTCCTTCTGAAAAATTTCGAGGGGTCACATTCCGATCATACTGAGCTTTCATACGTTTTGTGTGAGTCTCGATTGCCAATGCAGCATCATGTCGATTCTTATCTAATTGAGCTAAGTATAACAAACGCTTTTCCTCTTTGGAAGTAGCTGGAAGTAACTCGATGGCCATTTGCAGTGATGGGATTTCGCACTCAATGGGCAACACAGCTTCTAAACCATAGACTAGTTGGAAAGGAGTGAACCCTGTTGATGTTTTTACTGAAGTTCGGTACGCCCAAAGCGCTGAAAATAGCATGTTGTGCCAATTCGACCGATGAATCCCAATGATTCGTCGGATCATGATAACTAAAACTTTGTTGATGGATTCAACCAGACCATTTGCTTGTGGATAATAAGGGGTTGAACTATCGTGACGTAAACCAAGCTAGCCTGTAAGTTCGGTCATCATAACATTTCGAAAATGACGCCCATGATCAGTGATTATCACTTGTGGGACACCAAACCTAGCAATTATATGATTGAACATGAAAATTGCAGCTGTCTTGCCGTCTGCCTTGAATGTAGGCATCGCCTTGGCCCACTTAGTAAAATAATCTACCGCAAGGATGATATACGCATGCCCCCCGGCCGAGTGAGGGTTACATGTAATAAAATCGATACCCCATTTGGCAAAAGGACCAACGACAATTATAGGGTGGAGAGGAGCAGGTGGAGCACGCATCTTACGATCAAAAATCTGGCAGTTGTGGCATTTTCGGACCGCCGTAATACAATCTTTAAACAAGGACGGCCAGAAATAGCCAGCGCGCAATATCTTTTGGGCTGTGGCATACCCAAACATATGACCGCCACATGCTCCAGAGTGACAGTCATTTAGAACTCTCTCAGCCTCTTCATGAGTTAAGCAACGTCGAAAAATAGAGTCTGCCCCACGGCGATAAAGAGTATCTCCAATAATTTTGAATTGTTGGGACTGGAAGCGAATTTTTCGACGTTCCGACCTTGAAATTTCTGGCCGAAAGGATTGGGTCTGGAGATAGACGATGATATCCCCATACCACGGATCTAAAGTGATGATTAGAAACAAAGATTCGTCCGCAATGGGCTCCTCTGCCACAGTTTCTGTGTCAGCACGCGGGAAGTCACATATTAACTCTGCAAAAACTAAAGATTTCTTAGACTTAGATTTCTCAAACTCCAAGTCGAACTCTTGCAGGATAACGATCCATTTAGAGTACTTGCCCCCTAGCAATTGTTTGGTCAAAATGTAGATCATAGGGTTGCAATCCGAAATTACCCTAGTTTTACGTAGTAAAATGTAGTGACGAAAACGTTGGACAGCTTGAACGGCTACCAATGCCAATTTCTCCACATGTGAGTATTTTATCTCAGTTGGATTTAACGTGCGACTAAGGTAATATATCACATGTTCTATTCCGAATTCATCTTCCTGAACTAAGACCATTCCAATGGTGTAATGGGAGGCGGCGAGATACAAAAAGTAATCCTGGTTGTAGTTGGGAGGATGCAACAACGGTGCATGGGTTAACGTGTGTTTGAGTGCATCAAAAGACTTCTGAGCTATCTCATCCCAAGAAAATTGAGTATTTTGTTTCAACAACCGTGTAAAACCCTTTGTAACCTCGGCGTAGTTAGGAATGAATCGTCGTAAAAATTTTGCTTTCCCCTGCAAACTTTGGAGTTGGCGAAGACTCGAAGGAGGAGGCAAATTGATAATAGCTTCGACCTTCGAAGGATCAACGCGAATGCCGGCTTTCGAAACTACAAATCCCAGCAATCGACCCGTTTCTATACAGAAGACACATTTGTGTGGGTTCAACCGAATACGATAATGCCTACACCTCATAAAGATTGCTCGTAAGTGGACAAGGTGATTAGCTCGATGTAGTGAATGAGCAGGCAAGTCATCGAGATAGGGTTGCACAATGTGCTTGATGTCATGATATGCATAAGACATCACCCTCTGAAAAGTTGCTCCGGCATTCTTAAGCCCAAAAGGTAATTTGCAATAAGCAAATGTCCCCCATGGACAAATAAAAGCCGTTTTTGGTTGATCGGCAGGTAGAATGTTGATTTGATTGTATCCGGAAAAACCGTCCATAAAGGAAAATATTTCGCTGCCGGCACAATCATCAATGATTTGATCGATATAGGGAGTTGGGTAATTGTCCTTTGGACAGGCTCGATTAATGTCCCTATAGTCGATGCATATTCTTATTGTCCCTTGTTTTTTGTTAACTGGAACAATATTCGATACCCAATCCGTTAGCAGGATCGGATAAATGAAACTTGCTTTCAACAGTTTTTCAACTTCTGCTTTAATTGCAGCAGCTTTTCGTGGGTGAATCTGACGCAAACATTGCCGGACGGGTTTAGCGTCTGGGTAAGTTTTGATCTCATGAACAACAATTGCAAGATCAATTCCTGGCATTTCCTCATAGGACCAGGCAAACACGTCGCGGAATTCTTGAAATAGGGCCTTATATAATTGAATTTCGTCATCTGTACACGAGGCACCTATATGAATGTTCTCAACAATTCCAGGCTTAACCGAAATATCAATGGGAATAGTTCGAGAGATGTTTCCCAAATTTAACTGAATCGCGATGTTTCATTGGATTCTGAGGTTCCTTGACATATTCGGTCGTAAAGATTGATGAGAAATTATTTTCAAAACGATCATCCTCAGGTAAAAACGAAGATCTGTGATGGAGATCTTCCCATGGTAAATCATCTACACATAGGATTTCACGAATTTGCTCATCAGAGTGAACAAGTTCAGAAAACGTAGTTAAATTTGAGGTTGATGTGAAAAGTGATTCCTCACGGACCACATTCATTAAGTCTTTTTCGGTTGAACACGGGTCGGCAAAAGACTGCACAACTTCATAGGCAATTTCATATGGACTCAAAGGCATGGAATTACCAAATGAGTCTATTTCAGATTCAGAAGGAACGATCCAAGGATTGTCATAAAAAATAGTGTCTGATGTAATCATATGAATAGTTGCAAATGAAGATGATGCATTGATTGGAGGAAAAGGAAAATTTCCCAGTAAACCGGCATCTTTAACTAATCCTACTCCAACATCCTTATATGGGATAGTCGTTTTACCGACATGCTGAATACTCTCCGAAGAGGCTGGGTCGGATGAAAAGTAAGCCAGCTGGTCTATTGTTACGATCTTTCCATTTTGTGGAAATTTTATGACTCTAAAGACCGATGAAACGACCGCTGTCATAGCGTAAGACCAACTTTGACCCAAGAGAAGGTTGTAGTCTAGAGGGGCATCAACCACCTCCACATCTAGACTAACGGTTTTTCCTTCAACCCCTATAGGCAAATCCTGTAGAATGCCAAAAGGATGAAACCCACGGCCATCAAAGGCCTTAAGAATCGTCGGGGATTGATTTAGTGAAGGAGAACCAAGCGATCTCCAACACTGTATCGACATAATACACGTTGAGGCTCCCTCATCAATTACAGTCCGATGAATAGGCCTATTTTTGACTATCATTGGAATCTGGAAAGCCATTTGATGAGGCAAACGCAGTGTACTATTTTCTAGATCAAAAGATTATTAGGTTCGGGTCCTGAACATCAACAGCTCCTATAGCTGACAAAAGTAATTTGCGTTGTGCTGGCCATGATTGCAGCACTTCCAAAGCCGACATTGCTGAGGGTGAAATAGCTAAATCCTCAACAATGTTATAATTCTGAGCCGCTCTCACATGTGGATTGAAAGCTGACCTTCGAAGTACACCCTTGGCGGGCGGTTTGATTACTAAGTCTGGATTAGGTTTCTCGATCTGTAGTGGATCGGAACTGGGAGCTGAGGTTGATGGATTAGAATGAGAAGATTCTGCTTCTTTGCCATCAACAAGACTTTTACTGCCATAATCTTGCGATCGAGTCGCAATCCTTACATGGGACATCATCAATATGGGTTCTTCATTGGCACTCGAGGAAGAACCTATCATCTTGCTATCTTGATTTGGAAATGGATCCTTCAAAACAGCAGGAGTTTGGGAACCTTTGACGATTTTCGCAACCTCTGCTCGATGAGGGCAGTCTCTTGTGAAATGTTCTTCGTCACAAATGAGACATGGATAACGAGGTTTTCGCTTTTCATCATTGGATTCCGCCTTTTCAGGTTTCTCCTTTGAACTTTTGTCCGTTTTATTCTTCTTCTTTCCTTTCTTCTTCCCACCAGATTTTGATTTAGCTGTAGATGATTCTACAACGTGAACATCGGCGGAAACCTCTGCAGAAGAATCTCCTGTCGGGGAATCAGGCAAGGTTATGATAGGAGAAGAATTCTTGGAAGACTTCTTCTTACTTTTAGTGTTAACCGTACCAATCATACTGTCAGTGGCATGAGATCCCGAAGGAGCTGCAATGATTTGATTTGACTTGGGAAGATCGGGGATCTTTTCATGTAACGTACCTGACTGAGTATAGACCAAGTCAAGGTACTGTGCTTGAGCAATCACTTGCTCCTTAGTAACAACTCTGGCTTTAGCAACATCTTCAGTGATCCTTGGCAAAAAAGATTTTACAAACCACTCAGCCAAGATTTGATCCGGAATGAATACCTTCACTAAACGTCTTCGACGTCTCCACTAATGAATATGATCTGAAATATACGTGGATGTCGATTGTTTTATCGAAGTTAACAATTTCGTGCCATTGTCATATCGAACTGGCAACTGGAAATGAGTTAAGAACGAGGTAGCTAACTGACTAAAATTATAAAAAGTGCCTCGCGGTAACTCAATGTACCACTTGGCCACGATACCAATTAGAGTGCGCTGGAAAAGTCTAAGACGGATCGAATCATCTGTGATGGAGTTAGATGCACACCAGAGGTGGTAAGTCATCACATGGTTCGACGGGTCCTCTCCAGATTTACCTTCGAACTTGGGAATGTCACTGGGCAACTTATTCGGCATTGGCGGCCAAAACGGAAGATAATTAATCGGATCGTTCGTTAGGCGCGACAAGTCTGGTAAGTCCAAAGTTGCGATAAATGGTAACTGCCGATTAGGATCCCTAAAAATCTGGGTCATGAGACCAGCCCCAGGAGGAGGATATCCAGGATAACTAGGAATATGAATCGCGTTCGGGATATTGTATCCTCCCAGAAAACTAGGATTAACTGGACCGTACTGGGGTTGTTGAGGTTGTTGATAAGTGTACCCAGGATACAGTTGATACTGATAAACTGGCTGCTGGATAGCAGGACCGAATTGGTACTGTCCCTGGTAAAGTTGATAGGTGAATTGAGGTTGACTGGTGACAACCGTACTTAAACCAGGTTGTCCTACAGGCATCTGAACCGTAGTTTGAATGGTGGATCCAGACGGTGGTAAAGATGTCTGAGGAGTAGATACAGAAACAGTAGAAACCAGAGCTGTTGATACTCCAGAGGTAGGTGGGGTAGATGGAACAGATGTTGCAGCAGTTGCAGCAGTCGTTTGAGATGGAGTACGAGGCGCAGTAGGCCCAGACTATGAAACTACCGAAGGTACAGAAGTTTGAATGTCAGACTGGACTGGTTGCTGGGGTGAACCAGAAACTAAGGGTTGTCTAGTTTGAGATGACAACTGTACACCTGGCTGCAACACCTATTGAGTTTGCGATGGATCCCACACTATGTTTGTTCCGGGGTACTGACCCATAATAGGTTGAGAATATTGAGGACCATAACCGGGTTGAGGGTAGGTTTGATAGTTGAAAGGTACATTTCCCGTCCCTTGAACATAAGATTGACCTTGGGGTGGTTGGAAACCTTGGTTCGAGTACTGACCTTGGGGTAGATATCCCTGAGGCACGTACTGATACTGGGGTTGACCTTGAGGTATAAATTGATACTGGGGTTGACCTTGGAGTACATATTGAGTCTGGGGTTGACCTTGAGGAACGTATTGTACCGTAGGTACGTACTGTCCTTGAGGTTGCCCTCCAGATGCAAATTGTGTACCTTGGGGTTGTCCCCCAGGCGTTAAATGAGGCTGCCCCCAGGCGGTAACTGGCTACCTTAAGGTTGAGAATTGGGAATAGAACCTGACATCATAAGAATGTCTTCTACGCTCAATGGCTTTGCACCATTGCTTCCAATGAATAACCCTTGTTCAATGGGTTGAGGAGATGCTCCCGAAAAGGTACCATAAAGTGACTGATACCCAGCGGGAATAGAAGGACTGCCGTACAAAAAAGATTCAGGCGATTGAGTAAACATGGACGACTGACCTGACATATTTACGGGAGTATAAAAACCTCTAGGATGATAAGGAGTATGAGGTGGTGAAAAACTTAACACTGAGTTTTCCAAATAATTAGTCAAAGAAAGATACCAAGTAGTACTTCTAGGTGGACTATAAAAAATTGATTCACGCTCCCTTAGATCAATAACAGGTTGATTTTCAAGGATAGGGATGCCTACTTCTTCTTCCGGAGCAAGTTCTTCAATAGCTATCAAACCAGAAGGAAGATTTTCAGTGATTACTCTTTCTACCCTAGGTAAATTAGGACCACTAGAAGTTGGAGAGACAAACCCCGATGTTGGAGTAATAGGTTCAGATATCTCAGGTTCTTCACCTATATCACTAGTAGATGAAAATCTACCAGCAAGTTCGGAAACTGAAATAGATTCAGGATTGTAACCTATTTCTAGATTTTGGTAATCGGGATGTACAACCAATGAAGACTCTCCTTCTTCAGGTGAACCAACTTTACTGCCACTAGGAGTTACGAGGACTTTCAAGCCTTCAAGATGGCTCGGGACTTCTTTAGGAGGTTGGCCCCGAAGTCTACGGGACTTCCTCAGTAAATCAGCCACGGTTACAAACTCAGGAGACTGGCCCCGAAGTCTATGGGACTGTCTTGGTAATTCAGCCACAGTTAAAAACTTTTAACTACTTCACAAGCAAACAAAGTAAAATCTCAATGAAAAACACCTAAAGCCTCTAAAGAACCAAACAAATTTAAATCACACGCCTAAAGAATCTAGAGATCAAAACACACACATACAGTAACTTTCCGGATCGAAAACACTAGTTGGTGATGAAATCCAACGTCACAGAATTCAGTATAGAAATGGCGGTTGGAACAGTTACCCCGGAAACTTGCTTAATGAATAGACTAGACCAAGTTCCTCCACTTAACCATCTCGAGTGAAGTGAACCCCCCAGAAAATCCAAGTGAGTCTAGCCGACGTCTGCTCCAGGTACAGTGGGATCTTCCCACCACTGTCACCTTAGGAATAATCCTAAAGAATATGGCCACTAAGGTTACCAACTGAGACAAATATACCTAGGGGAACAGTCTACGATCCGATATGCACGCAAGGGCAGAGTAGCAAGCTCAATCCCCTTGAAGGCTCCTTGACATAATCCAAGGTTTACCAACAAGTGACCCCAGGCTCCTCGACAATGGTTAATTTGAGGTCTACCATTTTTAATACGTGAATATATGGCGTCGTTCCCAATGAGGAAGGATTGATTCCCACACTGGTTCAGACACGATCTCGTGCTTCTCCTTTAAGAGGAGCTTTCCCAGAGCATAAATGCAACAATTGGATTTCTTCCTACCACAAGATATAGCTACTTGTTTGTTTTTACTGTCTTGGAGAGTTAATTACTCTCCTACTCCAAGACACTAGCCTAAGCTAAGTTGGTGTATCAGAGCCCTAGAAATAAAATGTTACTAGGTGAATTTTACTTTAAGCGTTAATTTTAGTGGTTGTTTTTTAATTCAAGAGGTGGCGGAGATGAAACTCGTGGTGTAAAGACTCGACTCGAAATCACTAAAAATATGCACCTAGGATGATTTAAACAATCTTTTCTCTTCGATGAACTTCTAAACTAAGAAAGAGTTTGAGAAATGCAACTACTTTGTAAACACAAATCTTTCTCAATTAAACAAATTAAAAGAAGAGCTTTTCCTTTCCAAAGCACTCAAAACGAGACAACTAGCTATTTCACACAAATTTCCCTTTTCTTTTCAAAGCACTCAATCACTACAAAAGACAAACTTTTCCAAAAGAGATTTTGTTTTTTATATTTTGTAAAAAAGACACTCAAAACTAATGAAAATGACTAACTTTGAGAGCTACAAACTATAAAAAGCTACTTGAAGTCAAAGCCTACTAAAAGTCTTTTTGAGGATGTTTTACTTAGCTAAATGTGAGCTAAGGACTAATTTATGCAGAATCACAATTAGTCAAAAAACAACCAATCTTTCGTTTTCTTTTTGTAAAAATGAAAATTCCAAACTTTCAACTACAAGCTTTTCGAAATTTTGAAATGAGAAAACTCAAAGCGAATTCCTCAACAAGGGGAGATTTCATAAATGGTCAGACTCACAAGAAGACCAGTAGACACCAAGGTAATCTGAGGTCCCTAGGGCTTCTAAGCTCAGAGCCACTACACAACCAAAACGAAAAACAAACCCAACAAGCAAAATTCCTAGGAATTCCACCTAAAACCCTAATGCTAATGAAATTAAACCAAGGAAAGTTTTTGACAGGGAACAAGCAGGTCTGGGCAATGGCTAAAACTTATAAACAAATTCTAAACTGATAAAAAAGAGGAAAATTTGAAATTCTTCAAATTTTTGACAGGGTACGCAGGCAACCTGTTTACACAGGTGCATCTACGCTCTGTGCACAAAGCAAAAGTGCGTACAAGTATGCACTGTGCTTAACTCAGAGGGTGCGTACCTCTCCCAAAACTATGAAAAATGAAAACTAACTCAAAATTAACTAAATTCACCCAATCCCACAATCATCAAGTCAAAAACAGAAACAGAAAATACAGTTTCTCAGGTCAAAGTATAGACAAAGAAAACAATCAAGTCCCCAGTATGGTCGCCATTTTGTCGCGTGGAATGGGTCGATCTTGCAGACAAGATAGACCTTCCTAGAATCTAAAGAAGACCTAACGACAAGCAAACCAACCAGACACTATCTTTCTCTAAATATGCTTCAATAAAAAATAGCAAACAAAGGTTTTTAGGGCCTACCTTTGGTCCAACGCAAGCTTGTGGATGCCTTCGCTCTTTTGATCCAAATGAGCTCCTCTTCGCGAATCTGCAAACACAAACAAGGCAAACAAATTAAATAGCACCTGAAAAACCAAATGCATGAAACATATTTAACATGAAAGTCAAGGAGTCCATGAAACAAATAACATAAGATACTTGTTGAGAAAAATGAGTTTGATTGTATTAATTCAAAAGAAGAAGAACTTTACAACCTTTGCCTTGACGCTGTACAAGCTCCTCCCAGGGTCTAACAAGATGTCTCCTCTACTTTGACAAGCTTCACTGACTCTCCAATGGAACCAAGAGGCATGTGATATTTCCTCTCAAGCTCAACCAAAGAGTCTTGATTTCACCAGCATTTACCCTCAAAATGTTCATCTTCTAACCTCTCTAGTCCTCACCCCAATGCCTATATTTATAGTGCAATGGAGGGAAGTTACTAGGTCCTCCTTCAAAGGGATAAAGCCCTCCTTCAAAGGGATAGCTCCTTTAGTCAAGGGATTAGCTCCTTCTCTTTTGGGATGCATGAACCACCTCAGAGCGAACAATCCACGTCAAAATTCCTTCTAGAAAACTCTAGAATTAACCCAAAGTGAGTTTTTTAAGATAAAAATTGCGCCTTTTGACTTTCACAGGGGACCGCACCTGCACTGTTAGGAATAGAGCGGGTAAGTATGCAGCTTTTGTACACAGAAGGTGCGGGACCACAGGTGACCATGAGAGAAAGTGCGGAACTAGAGTTACATTGATTTTTAATGTCTTTCTCCCACTTCCAAAGCTTGATTTGAAGAGCTGAGCTCCTAGACTTGCTTAGGAGGACAGTACAAGTGATGATAGACCCATACTGACTGCAAATAATCATGGTGACGATATTTTTGTGTAACAGCCCCCTCATCAATAATTGTTCGATGAACAGTTTTGTTGAGGGCTTTCACTTGAATAAGGAAAGCTAGTTGAGCTGGTAACTGAGGGTCATATCCTTTGTGATTAAAGGATACAAGATTAGAATCTGTTGGGTCAATCCCACCTATTACTGATAATAGATCCTGCTTTTGGGAGAGGCAATTTTGCGGTACCTCAAGTGTCGACATAGCGGATGGCGACTGGGCCAGGTCCTCTACTATATTATAATTCTGTGCTACTTTGGCACGAGGATTAAATGTCAATTTGTGTACTACTCCCTTTGGCGGCTTTATCATTGGTTCAGGAATGATGGGTGGCACAACTTTGGTCAAAGTTGTTCTCGAACTTCTAGGTCATTCATTAGCCTTGTTATTCGACAGCTATGGATTCCCGTAATCTTTATTCCTTATCAAAACATCATTTTGCTGCTTTGAGATAGACAACATAAGCACTTGGGATCGGGAAGCATTTTGATTAGCAACCAGTTTGGTTCCCGGGTTTGGAAACGGATCAGTCAATACTGCTGAGGTTTTTGAACTCTTAAAGAGTTTCTTAACTTCAGCTTTATGTGGACAATCTCTCGTCCGATGATCCTCATCGCATATATGACACCCCGCAGGGGGTTTCCTTTGCCCAGAAGGGTTTGCAGAAGGTTTTCCAGGAGATGACTCATCCTGCTTCTTTTTTCTCCCTTTCTTTTTCTTCTTGCCCCCTAGTTGCTTCAGTTGTTTGCCCTTGTCGGTCGACACGACATTTACTTCTGAGGCAAGAAGTTCCTCATTTGCATTTTGACTAGAAACCTTATGGGACTTTTTAGATGTAGCCTTTGTTGATTTCGTGTTTGTAGTACCAATCACGCCATCGCTGGCATGAGAGTCATTGTTCGATTTAGGAGGAGGAGGAACAGAAAATTATGGTTTGGGAGCGTCAGGGATTTTATCGTAGAGCGTGCCAGACTGAGTATAAATCAAGTCTAAATATTGCACACGAGCAATAACTTGCTCTTCAGTGATGACTCCTCCCTTTGCCACATCTTCTGTAATGGAAGGTAATAATGACTTAATAAACCATTCAGCTAAAAGCTGATCAGGAACATACGTTTTTACCATTCTACGATGGCGTCACCACTCATGAATATGATCAGATATGTGAGTGGCCGTTGTCTGCTTGAAATTGGTAAGAAGTTTTGTTCCCGTTTCATACCTTATCGGTAACTGAAAATGGGTTAAAAAGGTTGTGGCTAGGGTATTGAAGTTGTCAAACGAAGCTCTGGGTAATTCGATATACCATTTTGCTGCCAGACCAGTTAACGTCCTCTGAAAAAGGCAAAGCCGAATCAAATCATCGTTTAAGGTGTTTGATGAACACCACAGATGAAATGTCATCATATGATTCGACGGGTCTTCACTCGGATTTCCATTAAATTTAGGAATATCTGATGGAAGTTTATGCAGAATCACCGGCCACCAAGGGGCATAAGCAATTGGATCATTCGTCAGCCGGTTTAGATCTGGTAATTCTAGAGTTGCTACAAAGGTCAACTGTTGATTCAGGTTAGGCGAAGCATACCCAGGATAAGATGGAATCACTTGAGCAGTGGGTCTTTGCATACCAGCATAATGTATTTGATGCTGGTAACTTTGATAAGTTTGATGGGCATAACCATTATAATATGGTTGTTGATAACCGCTTTGGAAATGCGATTGCCCATTACTTACAAAGACTTGTTGCTCAGGTCCTTGATATGACTGCTGGAATGGCGGTTGTTGAGATTGAACCAACCATGGTTGTTGGACCATTTGTTGTTGTCCAATACTGGATGATTGACCAAGATGAGGAGTCATAGTACTTGTTTGAGCCTGAGTCGCTCCAGATAAGGAGGCACTAACCTAAGGTTTTGATTGAGTCATTGAGACAAGAGGCTGTTGTATTGCAACCTGAGAAACTTGGGATTGACATACAACAGGTAGCGCTTGTATTTGCGATGCAGTCACCATAGCAGGTATAGTGGGAATATTCAACACAAGGTGGACTAGTTGCATTGAATATACAACCCTTGGTTGCTGAGGCAGTATTGGTACCCAACCGCTGGATGTAATTCCAGTTTGACCTGAACTTTGTTGTAAACTCCCATATGGTTGTTCTCCGGGAGGGAATAATGAAAAGGTATACTACCCTCCATATGGCGGTAATCTAGTACTTAAAGGGTAGATTAGCCTTTGAAGACACATTGGATCAATTTGTTGAGTTTCAACATAAGAAATACCAGATGATAATCCGGATTAAGAAATAGGAATTGACCATGTCGTCGAAACAGTCCCTAATTGGACTCCGGCTTGTTGTTGATAACTTGCTAGGACAGATGGTATACCAGCGAAAATCGTTGGAGTAGCAGCAGGAGGCTCTGCCGCTGCTGCGTCGGATGTCAACGGTTGTTCAGACATGTCTAGTCTATCCAAAAGATTTCCTAGCGATTCTACAAGAACTTGCGATGAAGGGAGACTAACTTCTAAGACCAACGAGGGAACAGTGATGTTATTCCGATTAAAATAAATTTTAGACGCTTTGACACAACTTGTTTTTTCAATTTTTAAGAGTCGAGAAAAAACAAAAGATGGATCTAGTCACCTTCGATTTTTAATGAGCCTGAAGTGAAAAGTGCTCAGATGGACCTTTTCTTTTAAGGAGTCTGAAAAGGAACGAAAGGGACTGCTCTAGAAATCTAGACAGAGGGATTACCAAACCAATAAAAAAACTGCAGAATACTTTTTACGGTACGGCAGTCAATCTTCCCGAATGCTGTGTTCAGTGCATTGCGATCGATAGGGCGGCAGACACGGCTTCCTATGGATAAAGTATTAAGCCTATTGTGGTCTCCCAAAATATACTCGACGGTACGTGGGAGAACAAGTCTGTACCGACACTTACCATCTCAAAGTGGAGGAATCACCCAACCAACAGCGAGAACAACAGTTACCAGGCTTTACGACGCCGGAATACGTCTCTAGCCTAGACTTCTAGATGTTGTGCATTAGGTTCCAAAGCGTTGTTAGATTCATTAAATTTATTTTATAGTTTATCTTGCTTAAGAAATTTTCCTTTCAGGTTCACCGCATGATGTAGATGTACAATTCCTAAAATGTAATCTAAGATGATAAACAGTCTTTTATCTTCTTTGTGCAGTGAAAATCCTAGCTACTAAGGAAAGAAAGACAAAATTCTTTCAACAAAGAGAAAAGAGCACACACTATATGCACTGTCCTAAATCAAACCAATCAAATAGTCTAAATGCAAATGCACATGCATGTATTTGTTTTTAGCCTTCTTAATATGTGAATGATAAAAATAAAGCTAATGCGCAAATCTAAATTACTTTTCAAGCGACAATTACTAACAAGTTTCTTTTCAAAATAAAAAATGAAGCCAATGACAACACTTTGCGATTTGGAAATGAAGACTTGCTTTCGACACTAGAAAAACTACAAATTCAGATCAAATACAACAGTAACAGGGTAATTGACTATCAAGAGCAATCAAACTCTCTTCTATGACTGAAAATGACACTTGCGACACTTTCAAATCAAGAAACGATAGTACAATTATGTTACTTTTTTTCAAAGGAGAACTGAAAATGACTCAACAAATACACAAAAACATTTATAGTTCTTTGCACAATGGAGGCAGAATATCAGCAAGGAAAGGGGTTTCAAACAGAGGTGTACTGACTACAGGTAGCAAAATTCATGAATAGAACTGAAAAGAATGAACAAAGAAACCAAAATTCAGGAACAATGCCTACCTGTAACACAGTGAATTTGAAATGCAGCGCACCTACTACACTCGGGAAGTGCACTGAATTTCAGATTCACAGAACAGAGAGTGCGTTGGGCCAGGGACGAGACTTTGCTTGGGTTCCAGATCACAGTTTGCAGTTCAGTTCAGGGATTTTGGCCGAGCAAGTGGTAATCAATAAATCAACAACAAGGGTAGATCTAAGGAGGTTACTAGAGCCACCACAAGGGCAATTAGAGAGTTTGTAAATCAGTTGTTTAATTCATAAACAAAACCTGGAGATTGACTGAAGCGGCATTTATCTACTTTGCATTTGCATAGCAAATGCAGTTCAAAAGCTACCTGGCTCAACTTCAGGCTCTGTCTGTAAGTTTACAAAGTAAACAAAATGTAGATAAACAAACAACCTAGTCGTTCCCCAGCGGAGTCGCCATTTTGTTACAGGGAAAAGTGTCTATGCAGAACTGCTAATCCCACTAAGGTGTGGTAGCTACCTTAGAAACAAACAAAGTAAAGCTACTTTCGTTTTCCTTTATGAAATATAGATGAGAGAAGAATAAAGGAGACCAACCTCTATCTTGCGCTTGGTTCCTAGTTCGATTCCTCTTTCTTCTGATAGTCCTTTGCTACTTGCTTCTTTGTACACCCAGCTTCACAGAGTACCTATAGAATCAAAGTAGCATAACACTATACAAGAACATGGATCTATTATCATAAAAAATCTAGGATCAGATGTAAATTGACCATACAAATGCATGAAACATAAATGACACAAGAGTATGGAGGAAAACTTGAATAGCTTTATTGATAATCAAGAAAGAGCAAAGAGAGTTACAACCAGTTGTTCTGGCCCAGCATCATTCTCTCAGCAAGTAAGCCCTTCTTCACCTCATGCAAAGCTTAGATCACCCAACACTATGATGTTGCCTCAAGAAACCAACAGCAATTCCTTACAAGATGCAAAATTCCAGCCTCTGGATCTCTGGGATGAGGGATCCATATATAGATATCTATAAGGGAGATGAGTTAGCTTGTGATTTGATTAGTGTCTTCCCTCTGATAGTTCTTGCTTCCACTTGGAGATTGATGATCTCTTACTCATCCTTGGTCGAATTCAGAGAGGCAAGTGTCACAGGAGAAGTTTCTGGAAGATTCCATGCCTCTCCACCTCACGGATTGACACTGCCATTTGTCACTTCTCGCCCATCGCACCCCATAGAAGGGCTTTTTGAAATGCAATGCACCCACAGAGTGTACTTAGGTGAGATGCAACGCACTTTGCCTATGGAGGAGGTGAAATGATCTTATTTTGACCAGTTCTGAGTGGTTTTTCATGGAGAACTTCTGGGAGAAGCTGTAATCAGTTGACCTTGTTCCTTTAGGGGTTGGAACAACACTTTTAGGGACTTAGGAGCCCTTGGTTTATGGAAATTTTATGCTTGGGGTTGTAGTGCCCAAAAATGTCTATAACACCCTTCCATATGGTGGAGATAGAACCAAACGGATCACTAAGAGAGCCAGACCAACCAAGTCCCCCAGAGTAGTCACACAGTCGTGAAGAAAGAACCACCCCATCGTTACTACCCGAGAGAGGAGATGTACCCCAATGCCATATGAGAAAAGAATGGCTTGTGCTGTCGCTAGAGTTAGTTAGTTGACTAGCTCATGGGTGGGGCAAGGAAATGGGAGTGGATTGCTTGCTTTTTGATACTTGCCGGGAGTAAGGCAAATGGGGTTGGAAAAGAGAGATGGAGATGAGGTTGAGCCAAGTTGCCAATAGACAACGATAGAAGTTTCCCATCATAGCTAAATAGATGTACCCCATGCAACATATGAGAGAATGGATAGACGCGTTGATAGAGTTAGTTGCCTAGCTTGTGCTGTTGATAGAGTGAGTTGAATAGCTCATGGGTGGGGCAAGGGGACCTAGATATATAATAGGGGGTGCGGTGAACGACGATGTGCATGGGACGGGGGGGATATTGTAGCAGTGATATCTTCACACCAAGATTGAGGTACTACAACTTGTTATATACGATTCACCAAGTGGGTGAGGATCATACGCCAGACACATAGAGATATTCAGAGAGGGGAGGGCAGATAGATAGAGCCTTCAGCGAAAGAGGCTAGGTTGAGCCATTCATGCAGGTCAGCTAGTTTCATTCACGCTAGTCAGGTAGTTTCAGTCAGGGAGGTGGGGTAGATTATCTGTGTGGTATTTGATCGATACCCCTTGCCCTGTTCAATGTGAACAGTTTGGCGTGCCCAGGAGGGTTCTTGTCCCCATCAGTTGCGATACCCCGTGCCCTGGATTGAAATGGTCATGTTTTACCAGTTCGATGTGACCAGTTGTTTTTCCCCCGTACACAAAAAGAGGTTTCGTGCGTGATATGTTGGTTACACGATCATTTTGAGTTCAACATTGATGTTGATTCGCCATGAACGATTTATTTGTGTTGGCAATTGATTTCTTTTATTTACTTTATTTTACTTATTGGGTGGGGGGGGGGCGGGACTAGGCATGCCTGGGTAGGTCTTCGAGATTGGTGGGTCGACCAATGGACGAATGATGTAGCCGTGTTAGGTGGATTTATAGAAAAAAGAAAGAATATGCCGCTTACCTGGATATTTTGATAGGGGGGTGGTACCCAGGTGATGTCTGCGAAGGTTTCCTGCTGGTCGGTTTCACACATTAACCAATCTGCCTGCATTCAGTATGCTTTTAGTCTGCCTGCCCTTGACACTCACCCAGAAAGAAGGAGTCTCATTCCCGCACAAGAGAGGAGGGAAAAGACACCCGCGTGACCAACTGACATGACGAGAGAACGAACCCTTGAATGGAAGGACAGTTTTAGTCCCACATTCTCTTTCCCGCATGAAGGCATTTACGCTTGCCTCCTTGTTGGTGGTTGATCGCTAACGCTTGCCCATGCATGATCTGCTTTGAAGCTGAGCCATCGTGGCCTTCCTTCCATACCTTCCTTTGCAGAGTGTGATGGAAAGGAAAGGACGTCTCCATGACCTATATGAACACGACGTAGAGAGACCATATGGATGAAACAGTCATGCACGGCTCTTCCTGTGTGGAACCCCCTGCCTGGAAAGGAAGGAATGACTAGCAGCTATGGGTGGCACTGCCCAGGTCACGTACACTGGGGCAGGGCACATACAACTGGCATGCATGAACAATGTTTCTTCTCCACCTGTAGATTAGGCTCCTTTGATTATGCCCCTGACTTCGATTAGATTTCCCAGCTAGGTCTTATCCTTGGACAAGGTCAACGTCTCCATGACCACCTTCTTGCAATGACTGGCTATCAGTGAGGAGGAGCGCTATGGGTTGAGGAATAATGACAAACAACACTTCTTACTTATTGCCTTGGGTCGGGCGGGGTACCTCCCCCTCGATCGCTCTCCACACTAAGGCTCTTGGATTGAACTCGGAGGGCATGGGACTAAAGCTAAGAACTAAGTAAGAAGAGAGAGTGAGAAAGATCATTTCTTCTTATTCTATTGCAAGGATGTATCTATGCTAGTATTGATTTCATAAGGCTTCATACTAGGTCTAACTGGGCACGGAAACGACTTAGCACGGACAATGGGGCACAAGCAACTACGGGGCACAGGGTATGAGAACTGTTATCAATATATTGATTTGTTGTTACAAAGGAGTTGAGTAGCCCAGTCCGGTAGGCTAGGCTGATTAGCACAGTTGAGTAGTCCAGTCGATTAGCGCGGAGCCCAGCATATTCAATTAGTTTAGCTCAGTGTATTCAAAAGGAAGGAACGAAAGTGAACTGTCATTATGTAGGTGAAGTAACCTGGCTTCTTGGCTCTTCACCTGCCATGCCCTCGCGCATGAAGGGTTTGAAGCTGCCAACTCAAAATGATCCACTATCTTTTCTTTTATTTCCTCAAGGCGCTAATTGCAATTCTCGGGGGTTAGGAAAGTTTTTCTGCCTTCATCTCGTCGCTGTCCCCTCATGCCCTCTCCCATAATTGTAGGTGGGTATATTTATGCCTGCCATCTAGGTAGGGATCCCTATACCTTGTTTCTTCAGACAAGCAAGCAGGGTGGGATGTCTTCATCGGTAGCGAGTGTAGGGTTCGTATACAGTATCGGTAGTAAGTTTGTGCCGTAGCCAAGGCGTGGTCTCCCTGTCCACTGCAGGTGGGTAAGCAAGGAAGTAGTCCACTTGGGCTTGCTCTCGTGTGGTTTGTTCTATCCATCCTTCCGTCCTTGCTTGCTTCTTTCCCTTCTTCCACCTACCCACCCTTCCTTCCATCCTTCTGTGCATCCTGGCATCCTTAGCATCAGCAGTGGTTCCTTCGTTCCTTCAAGTGGCTAGCCTTCCATGGTTCCTTTTGGGCGGATAGAAGCCTTCTGCATTATGAGAAAGAAAGGAGGCGATGCTAGTCTTGAAGTAGGTGTGTCGTGCCAATGTAAAGGGGTGTTTGGGGAAAGAAAGAAAGTAAGTGGTTCGAGACCAAGTGCTCTTCTGATCTATTTTCTGATCCCTGCTCTCGAGTAGAAAGGCAGAATAAGGCATTTTTCGGCTTCACTCGTTGTGGGGTGGCTTGTTCCTTCTTGTGCATTAAATGGACTTTCTATTTTGACCTAGAGGTGGATGTGCCCTTATCAGTAGTTGAACCACAAAATGAGGCTGACTTGGCAAGGACTAGTGGTTGGTAAAGAGAATAACCGGGGCCCGATCTCAGAACTCTACGCTCGAAAAAACCTCCCACCTACTAACTAATTACGAATCAATCTGAAAATGGCTATCATATATGTAGAGTGCCTACCTAGAGACAAAAATTCCATATCCCTTCTCTTGCGGACCCTCCGACAGGCGGCTTACTTTCTTTGTGGTAAGTGAGAGAGAGTCGATTAGTGATAGGTTGCTAAGAGAGATTGTTAGAGCTTGTTGGTTAGGGAAAGATGATTATAGATTTGTGATAGCTTGATCGTTATAGCTTTGTTAGAGCTTTAATTCGATATATTGCCTCTCTATTCCCTCTAGAGACAATCCAATTATTCATAATATGATGCATGCTAGTAGTTGTTCTGATGATACACGGCATAAGATAGATCTCTGGTAGTTGTTGTGAGATGCATAGTTGATTGGTTATGCCTTGATCTTCCCTCTATAGAGACATGAATTCTTTATATGATGATGCATGGGTCTATAGATTAGTGAGTGTTGATAGATTGGAAAGTGATTCATTAGGATTCAAGAATGTCTCTAGATTCCCTTAAGAGATGATTGAACTCTTATTACATGATGTAGTATTGATTATAGAGATAGATGTATATAGAGATTGGTTAATGTATTGAATAGAGATAGTTAGTTGATTATTCATCTTGTAGTTTATTGGTTTCTTTCTGGTAGATATATCCTATATAGAGAGAGTTTATGTAGTTATTAATGTTATTATACGATGTATAGTGACTAGATGATCAAGATGGTAGTAAGTAGATATGATGATGGAGTAGATAATAGGATGATCTTTCTCTAGAGTTTTTTATGTATTTATGTTATGATAGTGGTTGATTCGGGGAAACATGGTTGATTGGTCTTCAATAATTCGATATTTTATTAGCTTATCTAGAAAAACACTTGGTTTGGTGGTCACCCCCTATATATATAAAGGATAGAGGAAGGTAGGGAATCGAATCGTAATATCGAACACTAATTGGAATTGTTTCTTAGAGTGGCTTAAAATAGTCAAATCGAAGGCTTCAATTTCCAGGTGCCGACGGGCTAAGGCGAAGCTTACATGCATGGGAAATGACGAGAATGCTGAGATGAATGGATCCGAGATCACCGTAAATGAAGCAAATGGAGGGTTCTTCAACACTAATGGAAGAGATGCAGGGATTAATCATTCGCCTACAGCATCCAGTTCCAGGTTTCATTGATCTTCTGCTCTTTCATTTCATAAGTAAATGGATGGAACCTATAAGCTTCCTAATGGTCGTCGGTTTCATTAATTATAATCCAGGTAAGCTACAGTCAGCTAGATGTAAGGTATAGTAAGCTATATTGATGGGATTATGCGATGCAGTCTTATCTGAATTAAGTGATGTATATTAGACATACTTCTGTCTGTGATTCAATGAGTAAATGATGGTATGTGATTCCATGAGGAAGCTATTTTGAAGGCTCATAAATATGATTTGATCTATGTTCAATCTCGAGATTTGTACTCTATCATCCCCGATGCACCCCATAGTGACTTATCACGAATAAATCAGTCGGGGCATCCTATTCGACAGATGGCATGATTGGTGCAATTGCATCTATAATCCATACAACCAAATGCTACCTTCCACTGGCACTAATCTATATGGTAATAACCCTCCCTAGTGGTGAGCGCTCTAACTCAGGGCAACCACACATGCCCTATTTCCCCCCAGATCCCTCGTATGTAGGAACGAGTACCTCATACTCAGTTCCTCTTCACTTGTTCCATGTCCATGGTCATTCATGTAGTGGCACTATGTGTAGTGATGCATCTACCGCATATGCGGCTCCACCTACCCATAATATTGATTACCCTTTTCATGACCCTCCATCAGGACCTCCAGTCCAAAACATCCTCAACCTTCCCTTTTTCTGCAAGGGCAGGGTTATGTTTAGCAAAAAATTCCCAACCGACTTGCACCCAATAATCAAAATGCATAGCCTAATCCCAACAAGAAGAAGAATAAGGGGAATAAAAGGCGATGAGGAGGAGGATATAGCGCTACTTGAGTACTCGAATAGGTTGTCTATTTTCCTGTTCAGCTTGAATAAGAATGTGTGGTGAGGTCGGTATTGAGTGAGCACTCAAGCAGATCTTCATTGCATTGATTAATCAAGAGATCATTTGAGTTCGAGAGATCAAGAGCTTTAGAGTTCTGAGAGGAAGAACCTCAGATGGATCAGATGGAGTTTGAGATCTTTCCCTGATCATTAGAAGATCGTGGTCGCTATTATCCTCCCTCCAAGCTATTAGAGAGGTCTTGAGTGAGTGCTTAATCAAGAGATCACTTGCGATTATTATACGATGCATTCACACACACACCCACAAGCTTAAATTGCACCGTCATTTTCGATATAATCCGATCCTTTGTTTGATTTCATCTCTTCCTCTGTTTGTTGTATGATCTGTCCTACCGCCCTGCCCCCCTGTCCTTACCTACTTTCCTTTACCTACTTGCTACCCTACCTGCCTGCCTGTGTCGATCTACCTGTAAGGTAGCCGCCGCCAATTGACAAGCACTCGATTCTATGCCCAAACACGTCTAGACGCGCCATTAATAGTTGGCAAGTCTTAACGACTATTATTCTCTCTATACACTGGGACAAACTCCTTCCTTTCGACACGCTTATGATTGCACACCAACGATTTTGACTCTATGCGTCTAACTTATATATTGCTCAAGTATTAATTAATAAAACACGAACGACGAGGGTGATTAGTGTAGGGAGGAGAGGAACATCAAGATTAGATGAGCAGATCAACGATTATTGAAATGAGATTAGCCTGAGATCAACAATTAGTAATTCATAACCGATGAGCAATCAATCGATTAGCAATCAACATCCAATCAATCTAGATACTGCGATGAGGGGTAGCTCCCCTCATCAATAAACCAATCATCCATATCAATAGTTCACTCCCCCAAACCCCCACATCACGACGCTAAAGCATCCAACTGATGAACCTAGTGACTTATTTTATATCTTTTAGTAAGCAGGAAAGAGCTACACTAACATTGAACCACTGATGGCATTTCACCAGCATTCTAGTATTGAAACTGTAGAAAATTAGCATTCGAACTTATAGCTGATACTTACATGAAACTGATGATGTTTGCATTTGAGCTATAAAGCTCATTGAAGAACTGCTGATACTGGCATTTATTACTAGCATTAAAACTGATGTTTGCATTTCAACTGCCAATGATAGTTACCTTTCACTGCCAACACTGCTTACATTGAAACTAATCCTAACATTTGAGCTAAAGCTGAGATTGACCTTTAGTCCATTACTAACTTCTTCTTATGAGAAGGAATTATATGCCATAGTCCAAGCTGTCAAGCATTGGCGGAATTACTTCTTTTTACAGTAAACCATCATACATTCAGATCACCAGCCGCTCCAATACATGCAGAAACAATCTAAGTTGGAGAACAAGAGGCACATGAAATGGATCACTTATCTGCACCAGTTCCATTTAGTGATCAAATACAATAAGGGAGCAACAAACAAAGTAGCTTACTTTCTGAGTCGTCCGCCCATTTCCAGAATATGTACAACTTGAGAAGTCAAGGGATGGAGTCACTCACTATTCATATGGTGAGGGTGTGTAAGCACGCTCGACTGTCCAAGCTGCCATCATTTTAACGCTCACTCATCATATGGGTGAGGGTGCGTTAGCACACTCGACTGTCAGGGCCGCCATCGATGGAGTCACTCACTATTCATATGGTGAGGGTATGACATCAAATCTTTAGCTTACTCTTATTCCAATGATGTTGTTTGAAGCTCTGTTTTGCAGGAAATGACACAAGGTCCCGGAGGGGCTTGCGCTTCCTAGTGCAAGGAAAAGCAGCCAAAGAATACCATGTGCAATATGGAATGTTGGATATAAGCCCCAGGGCGTAAGAAACCCCTAAAATGTACTCATTGGGGTAGGTCATTGGTTTCATAATAGATTGGCTAATGCTGCAGAAGCTACCAGATGCGTTCGAAACTTTGCTTTTCTAATGGGTCCATGCCCACGGTTCTATCTCGGAATTCCCATTCCTAGTAGGACTGACATGCTATGAGTTGTTTGATCATGTACCTGATCACACTAGAAAGAGTGGTCTAACCCAAACTATGAATGGTAGATCCCGACCCGTGAAAGTATTTCCACGAATTACTTGCATTGTTAGACTCGTTCAATATTGTGGCCAAAGCCGTAACAAACAGGTGCACCCAATACGTTTTGTCCTTAGGGAATCTCCACTCATAGATGGAAGCATAATTACCTTTGTAGGTTAATAATGTGGGGTATAAATTCAATATATGGGGAGTGAGCAGTCGAAACTATCCCAAACTAGGATCAGTATTGGTAAATGTTCGATGGGCTGGCTAACTTTATACCCCTCGATACGATATATATATACATTACATCTTTCATGAATGGTGGACGGGGAACAAAACATGAGATTTCTCATTATTCAAGGTGTAGGAGATAATGGAAAGTGGTTCGATTCATTTGAGGTTGCCCATTCATGTCGTTGCAATGAACTCGAAAGTACAAAGATTGATGCAGTATTACCAATGGACGAGTGAACCTTACGCCTATTTATCGTGGTAAAGTCTGCCCAATGACCCTAATCAAGAGAAAAATCCATAAAATAAGAAGGCAAATAGCCATAGCCAAATCCTAAGCCATTAAAGTAGCATAACCCACCAGAGCCACGAAAGTGGCAGCCGCCCCTATAGGAGTCTGTGTAGTCAGAGCAGCTATCAGATCCATCATCAGCTATGCAGCTCCCCCGACCACCAAGAAGGGAGAGACCAAGGAGAGAGAGAAAGTGAGACGGAGAGATACCATAAAGTTCATGGAGGTAATATAAATAAGCATATAAGAAATTCCAATCAATAGGGATGCTACTAAAGCCACTGGCAGTAAGATCAGGATGGGGAAGATTTGCACTGATCGTTTGGTGGAACCTTTCCTTGTGCGTGTCGCTTCGCACCTGGCTCTATTGCATCTTTGACTTTTATTAACTCATAAACGAGCCATTCCTTAGTGTTCGACTGCGCTTTGTATATGTTTAGACTATGGTTCAAGGTGGGAACTTGGTTGATTTCCCCTCACGCAAAGAGTATTGACTGATGCCTAGATACCCATAGCCACATGCTCGTCTCTCATTTAAGTACCAGAGGGATGGAGTCACTCACTATTCTGATGGTGAGGGGCTCGACTGATAAGGAGAGGAACTTCGCACCGGACTCAAGGACCTTAGGGGTATTGAGTACAGTGAACCGAGCCACCCAGACATGCAACCAACAAATCTTGTCTGAACGGGGGAATAGTTTCATTTTCTGAATCGAGCGCATTCCCCAGGGGCCAACCTAAGAATTCAGTATAGAATGAAGTGCTAATGGTTGCACCTACTTGCATTCCATCCCTAGATCTTAGTAAGCTCTCGTGTTGTTCACGTCACACTACACCATGAAAGCCTTGTATATTCGCTCGATACGATCGTTGCTAACGAATCGAAACCTACCCTCTCTAAGAATCGATCTCTTCTAATATGGTGCACTTTGTTTCATGTGAAATGATGCTCAAAGTTTGGTGATTTTTAGTGAATCATTCTAAGAAAAACAAAGGCAATCGCTTATATAACGATGTTGTTTTGCACTTGCTGAAATGATGCTCGACAAATTGGTTATTTGATCGAGTAGCTCATCATCCAGAGGGGAAATAAGGAAATAGCTTATATAAGATGCTCCATGTTGTTACGTACTAATATGATGATCTGTTTAGGTGCTAATTACGTAGGATTCACGTATGTAACTGATGCGCTCATATATATATTTCCTTCCTCGAAAGAGATAAGCTAACTCAATAAGCTTCCTCAATAAGCTAAGCATGGGTCCTTAGGTCTTTGCCTCGCAGGGTGAGGGTGAGCCAGCCAAACTCTCAACTAAAAGGAGAGGTAATGTGTGAGGAGAGGCCTGGTAGGGTGAGCCTGCCGAACTCTCGACTATAAGGCCGCCATCAAAAGATGTTCAAACCTCCGCCATTCAATCCCCCTCTATGTGTGCTGTAATAGTCAGTACATGACATTGAGTCCATGCCAGTTAGTCAATCATAGTCATAAGAAGCCGATCATTGCTGATATACACACATAGCTGGTTCTATTTGCCTTATGGGCAGTGTTGATAGTCGCTAGTTGTTTCACAACAATAGTTCGTACCCACTTCAAATATATACCATACATTCATACCTCATAGCTGCTCATATAACATATGCTTCTTACTCTTCAACAATACCGTAGAAAAGACAATATCTAAAGAGTACATGCGCATGGCGCGTTATCAGTTTCACTGTAGTCCCATGCCCTTTGCCCTGGTCCAATCAACCAATTCTTCGCTTACGCTCTGCTTTATAAGTGCCTCTTCCTTTCCAATAAATAGGAATATATTACATATATAATGAATCACAGCTTCACTTATGCTTAGCTAAGTGCCTATTTCTAAGGTTGAAAACATATAGATACCTGCCTTATTAGACCTTCTCCTGAGATTTTCAACTTGATACCTACTTTATATATTGGTGGATCTTGAACTGCTTGTGCAACTCGCGCTGCTTTCAAATAATGACCGCTGGATCTTCTGGATTTGCTGCTGGACATGGTCCTAGTGAGTATGCTGGTCCTTGTATGTAATTTGCAGGATCAAGATAATAGCGCATTAACAGTATCAAAATTGGGATCAATATATAGAAACAAAATCTATCTCTGTCTCTGCACTTGGCTTTGCTTATTGATCCTACGAATGGTGCTATGACAAGCGTTTCTTCTGGTGGCTCTAAACGCTGCAACGATGCTTGCTTGATTAGACTTACTTGGGATTGCTCGTAGATTGCTAGCTTGTATTGCTGGATGGTTGGCTTCTTGCGTTTGCTTGCTAGATTGATTGATGATGCATGGGGGAGGTTGGTAAACAGAAGGAGGTGGTTTATTGGATGGAAGGAAGCTTTCCACAGTGAATCGAAAGCCCACCAGCAGGAGGAACCTACCTGCTTGAGATAGATAGTGCTTCTTGCATTAGATCGAAGATCTTGTTACCCGCCTGAAGTATTCTCTCTACCGGTTATCCTATATTGTGCTACCTGCCTTACTGATCTATCAATTTAAACCTTCCGTCGATGTTGCACGTCTTTCTCTCTTGTTACCCAACCTAAAAACCTGAATGCAAAGAAATACCCGCTGATCAAGATATTGTGTACCCATCGATCTATATCTTCTTGCGAACTTCCCACGATGAACAACTTGACAGCTGCAGCAATCTTTCGTGAGGGGCAGGCGGGCCCTACATCACTAGCCAATAGGAGATGACCCCCCCACGTTCCCCACTAGGTGAAAGAGAGATACAAGTTGGTTTCATACACGTGATATTGATTTAGAGGCATGGTCCCACCAGACTACTATATTGATTTATTGCCTACCAGGCAGGTTTGGATCGGGCACAAAGTCTTGTTGGAACAGATTAAGAAAACCTCTCCCATACGGTCAAGTGACTCCTATCCTCGCCCCTCACCCTCCTTCTTAGGTCGTCAGGTGAGCTGCTTAACGCTCCTCACCCTTGTACCTCAGTTTCAACTTTCACCCTCAACCATTATTTAGGCTCATAGGATGGGATACCAGGCTTGCATACTCGACACCTGAATCAGCTCTTGGATTGGCTCTTGGATCGAGTGCATAGAAACCTGTGATTTCCACTGGGCATGGACGAAATAAACACCTGGCATCGACTACCAGCAGCTATTATAATTGCCCTTCTATGTTGACTTTCTTTCTGGCAATGTGATAGTAAATGAGACTTGTAATGACCACCCTCTCCTGGCTAGTAATGTTGACCTCCTTCCTACCAATGATACTGGAAATGCGGCTATGACCTTCTGTTGATGAACCGGCTTATAATAAGCACATCTTTATTGTCGACCATCTGTTAATGAGACTAGGTATCATTGGTGACTACTTTCATTTGTCGACCTCCTGGAAATTACTGGCGCTCTTAGCAATGACCTTAAGGCAAGTACTGCGGCTTTGTCCATCTACTTCCCCTCTTGATAGATGGTTGTTGTTCTCTGCCACCCCTCTCAAAGGACATGGGCAATCAATCTCTGGCATCACCCACTACCAGCACTATCTGACGAGCACTATGTGTAAGGTGCATTATCCCCAATGCATCATCGTAGCATCCATTTGATCGAGGTAGGAATGTGTGCTCCATACAGTAAGTGTGTGTAGTAACATTCCATTTTTCGGTATAGGCAAGATAGGAGGGTATGACCTTTATATTATCTCTGGTATATATTGAATGGTTCTTTTCTTTTCCCTCCTCTCGGGTTATGAAATGTGTACCTTCTCTCTCGGCCATTGATGGGTACTTATCCTCCTCTCGGGTCTGTGTTGAAGGTGACTCGGTTATGCATTGATGGGGTCTTATTCTCTCCCATCTATTGGAAACTCGGCGGGTTCCTTTTCCCTTTCCTTTATTGAATTCTTCCTTCTACCTTTACGGTTTCCTTACTGCTTTGATTTATTGTGTTTCCTTGCTTTCCTACCGTCAAGCAAGCACTACGTTCCTTGCCCTCAAATTCTGTTTCGATCAAATAAGATGAATGCCCCACCTCATGGACAAGACCCCATTGCCCCAAACCCGACTACCTTAATCTACCAATCACATATGGTGATCCCGTTACCTACCACCGGCCGGGTATATTGCCAACAGAGTGCATAGAAAGAAGAGATGGATAACCATAAACTGGATACAATGAAAATAAGAAATTGGTACCCCACATATTCTTTATGCACCTTTTCAACCTTTCCACTCCACACCCTGAGCTGGATACCAGGAAACTGGTTCGAGCCAATCAAATGGATTTTCTTATTACTAAACATTGCCTTTTGAGAGCATTTACCTTGTTTAGCTGATTCGATTCACTGGTCTCGATCTGAGGATTTCGTGCAAGTACTCTATGCTAACACTCAATGCCAGGTGTGCTATAGATCCCAGAGTTGATACACTCAATACCAATACTCGATTCAGGTTGGTAGTCGATCCCAGCAGTAGGTTGGTAGTCAATCCTAGCAGCAGGTTAGTAGTCGACCCCAGTAGGGAGACCATGATAGTCATAGATCAGGGATTAATAGTTCAAACAATGTTATGCCTTACTTACAATGCACCCGTTTAGGATCGATCTTGACAGACAGACCACTTATCACTTATCACCTCACACTTTTCACTTTAAGCATATGCTTATATACGTTCTACAGTTACCTCTTTGATTTTGTTTGGGCTTACTACAGTGATTTAGTTACATTGATTGAACTTATTTATTTGATCTATTTACTTTCTTTATTCGTTTTCCGAGAGAGGCTAACAAACTTTCTTCTTAGAGAGGCTAAATGAATGGATTCTTAAAGAGGCTTACTGTTCGATAAAGCCAGTATGATGCGAGGGCTAACTGACAGGATTATGCTAGGGGGTTGACAAAGCTCTTCTTCGATGGCTAACTTATTTAGTTATTATTTCATCTATTTCATTGATTTCTTTATTCGTTTTCCGAAAGAGAGAGGCTTTCTGAGGCTTCCTATTGAGGATTTCTCTTCATGATTCTTCCATTTGAGAATTGATTGAGTAGTCTTCCTATTGAGGATTTCTCTTTATGATTTTTCCAATTGAGAATTGATTGAGTTTTCTGAATAAGGATTAAAAAATGGATTCTCCGAGGGCAGGCATTCGCACAAAGAGGGCTGAATGAATGGATTATACGAGGGAGGGGTTTGACTAAGACAGTCTTCTTAGGGTGGCTAACTGAATAGTCTTTTGCGAGGAGGGGATTTCTTTTGTTTTCTAAGAGAGGCTAACTGATTGGATTATACGAGGGAGGGGTTTCAAAAAGCCAGTCTTCTTGGAGAGGTGAGAGCCATAAGCCAGAAGTTGATAGCCAGGAGGTGGGTTATGCTTGCCCAGAAAGTGATTGATTGATGCACCGCCCACATCTTTAGAGATAGGTGGTCCGGAGTGTTAGCGCTTGAGATTTCACCCTAGGCTGAGGAAGGTAAACCTTCAAGGCAACATCAAACCATTTCACCTCGTAGCTAGCCCTACGGGGTATGAGAAGGCTCTCTCCGGTCAAACTCGGTAGATCTTTCAATAGGGTGAGCTGACCAATTAGGGTAAAAAATATTAGGCTAGTAAACTGATGAGGAGGGTTGATTTAAAGTTTTTGGGGTTTTTGGTGGCAATTGGAGGGAGTGCAATTCAGGGTGTGGGGATTGAGCTCAGTTTTTGCAGGTGGGTCTTTGGGGCAAGGTAGGAGTTTGTGCTGATGCCTTTAGCTGAGATGGATGATCCAGGAAGAAAGAGAGGGAGCTAAAGAGGGCAAACAATGACTTTGAATCCTCTTTAGACAGTGGAAAACATAAATATTAAACAAAATTGAAAGCTGAGCATGGCATGCATGAATTCAAACTTTATCACTTCTTTTGTTTAATTAGCAGCAATAGAATAAGAGATGGAACACATAAACACACTTACAATGACAAGTAGGAAACACACCATCAACACAATAACCCACAAGAATCCACAATGATGTCTGCAAAACCCTGGCCTTCCTTTTCCTCAAATTGCAGAGATACAAGTAAAATATACAATAGAGCTTCTCCCTCAAGAGTCCAACCATGAAAATGAGAAAGAGAAGGCATAATATAGACCATCTAACTCCTTTCCCCACCTCTAGGGGTCTAGCTCAGCTTCCTAGGAGCAGTTTGAACTAATTCTAAACTTAGCACTAGATAATAGGCAGTCAAAACAACTTGCCTCTAAAACTTAGCTAACTCATCCATGCATTAAATATTCACTATTTACATCAAGGAAGCTTCTAGAAGGGTTAAGAGAGATTAAATCTATCAATGTGCCATGAAAATTATCCATACATCCATCATTTACAAGTACAAATGATTAACCAAGGTAAAAATTGAGTTTTGCAGGCCGAAAAGTCAAAACTGGCAATTTTCAGCTCGAGTGGTCGCGCCCCCTGCTCGAGTGGTCGCGCCCCTTTGCAGCACTTTTTGAATGGGTTCCAGTTGTCCAAATCAAGTGCAAGATGGCTCATTGGAAAGCTCTATGTGTCTACTTTCCATCCCAAGTGGAATTTCTGGATTTGGAATTGATCTGACCCTTCAAAAGTCAATTCTCCCAAGGTCACTTTCTGCAACTCAAAAAGTGGGCAGAAAGTCAAAATTTTGATGTATTTTGAGCTTTTGGAGGCCCAAATCTCAAAATCAAGTTGACCCCAAGTATAGGTAATTCTAGTTTTTGCATGCCCTTTCCAAAAATGTCAACTTTTTGTGATTCTGAGCAGTCCTCCCGAGTGGTCGCGCGGGGGGTGAGACCACTCCACAGGCAAAAACCTGTAAATTTCCAAAAAATTTCCAAAATGCTCCAAAACTCTCAAAATTTTTTGATTTTGCTGCTGGATGAAAGCTAATGAGTACCATGGTGAGTGAGGGATGCCTCAGCCAAGATACGGAGTGGGTTTTTCCTTTTCTTCTTCTTTTGGGCCTCTGACAGCTTCCTTCGGAGAATTTTCATTTTAGCCTTGCAAACATGCAATCTTGCCCAATAGTGTGTTTTCATGTTGCGTAGCAGCTCTTTGTCACGATTTGCCTTCTCCAACAATCTCTCCAAGTGTGCATTCACACGAATAAGCATGGACTCCCTCTCTTTGGGCAGCAAGTCACCGGGCCTTCTACGGTTGATGACTCGGTCACTTCGAATCCTCCACATCTCATCCAACTCTTTCTCATCCTCAAGTTGCTTGTTGCGCTGCTCAAGATAGTTTACTTTCCATTGTTAGGGTTTTGGGTAGATTAGATGGAGGGCATTAGGGTTTAGGGAATGTATGTGAGGGAGGGATAGGGTTTAGGTACTGGGGATGGGAATTTTAATATTCTTTGCAAATGAGATAAGATAGAAACATATCATAACAATTGTGAATTTAATGGGAAACAATGGAGGTAATAGATGGGAATCAACACCTTGAAAAAACATCAAACCCTAGCATTATGCCTACATGAACAAGCAGCTACCAATGTCTTCTTTCCTTGCATTCTTGGAGGTATAATCACAAGCATGAGGATCCACAACCACCATCAACCAACAAAACAATTTGTAGAGAGCCTACCTCAACCCAATTTGCAAGTTTGAAGGATATTTTGAGTGAGTTGGAGGTGATTTTGGCACTTACAGCCTGAGTGGTCGCGCACCACCTGAGTGGTCGCGCACCTTGTAATTTAACACTGCAGGAGAGCCTCTGAGTGGTCGCGCACATTCACAGCCTTGTTTGAGGGCCTTCCCGGTGTCAGAATCAGGCACAGGATAGCTCGTTGGAAAGGTATTTGAGTCTACTTTCTAACCCAAGTGGAATTTTTCAATTTGGAGTTGATTTGACCTGTAAAAAATCAAATCTCCCAAGACTGGTCAAAAAGTGCCCAATGAGGCTGCCTCAAGGAAGAGTGTTGTTGCAGTCAACTTTTGAATACCTTCCTCAACCCAAAATTGAGCTCATGATAGCTCATTGGAAATCTCTTTGTGTCTAGTTATCATTTTACCCATCAAAAAAGTCATTTGGCCAACCAAGCTAGGAGAAAACTTGATTTTCCCAAGGTCACTTCAGAGGCGCCTTTGATTCTCCTGAGGCAATAGTATTCTTGACATTTCTCTCAAACCATGACACCTGTGCAAAAAGTGAAGGAGGTGTTTCTTCCTTGGCATGTTTTGGACAAAAATGTCTATCAGTTTTGCAAAATTCATCTTTGATTGCTCAGAACCATCATTTTAGTGAAACTTGTCCCGATGTGTGAAACAAGGGATTTTGTCGAAATGGAGCGAAATGAAGGGGATAGAGGGCTTCTAAATTCTTGGGGAAATTTTTGGGAGTGGGGAGGGATGTTAGGAAGTAGGAGAAAGTGGAATCGCAGAGATTGAGTGAGGGGAAGGGGTCGAAAAGGACAAAACACAGACCAAACCTAGAAAATTGCCAGGTTGTAGCTAGAAACTAGGGTTTGTGAAAAAATGAAGAATTTGGCGGATCTAAGGGATGGGAAGTGTTTGATAAGGTACTTTAAGGATAGGGGAAGGTGTATGAACATCAGGAAACAAGTTTTGCCGATGATTTGGCCGCCCAAGAGAAATCACCTTCAAAAACCTAGGAGAGGGAAATGACCTTGCCTGGGCGCAACTGAAGCATGAACAAGGTATCAAATGACCCATTAGACACTGACATGATAATGAAAACCCTATGAATGATGATAAACTCAGCTGAATGGTGACATGGACTGACATTTGGGCAAACCCTAGACCTAATGCCTAGTGACCAAATTTTGTTTGAAGACTCACTGAAATGACAAAATTTGACCTTGACACTTCAAAATCACTTTGTAAGAGCACATTTGATCACTGTAGGAAGGCTGGAAAGACTGACACTAACACGGAGGATGAGTGAGGCAACCCACATATTCGAGAGGGGTGGGACTAGGTATTCAAGATGGGCGGTCCAACGGACGGACCAATGACAACTCGCATCACTAATGGACGAGAGGATTGGGCCTCCCATATTCTCACATACCGGATTCCCCTCTACAACATGACACATACACCCAACATGCATGGTATGGTATGGGGCCAAGTGATTGAGGCACAGACATAGGGTCATTGTCAATAGCTGGTAGTCGATCCAAGAGTTGATGCACTCGATACTAGTCATAGCTGGGCTGGGCTACTTGGAAAGGTTGGGCTTAAGTGAATGGTTTCTGTGCACAGTGAAATAACACGGGGCTAGGCTAGGTGCATGGTTTTTTCAGCTTCTATTTGCAGTTTGCGAACGGATGGCTCCCTGTTAACGGCTTCTTTGAATGGATCCTATGTCTGGGCTAGGATCCTGGGCTGCTTGGTTGGGCTTATAGGTTCGGCTTATAGGTTGAGCTCATGGGATCCTGGGCTGGGCTACTTGGCTTGGCTCCTGGGCTGCTCAGTTGGGCTACTCGGTTGGGCTGGCATTGCCGTAGAGCATAGGATATCATAGCCAATTGATCATTGCTGATAGATAGCCCCAATATTGGAAGGTCAGTTCCAGTCAGCTGAATATATCTCTAAATCTCAATATCGATAGAAATATATAAATCTAAATACTGATACTCTAGATATATCTCTTTAGACAGATCTAGCGGGCATAGGATGTATGGATGAAGGTGAAGGAAGAGGGCAGAGGGCTAAAGGTGAGGTCTGTAGGGATATGAGGGAAGAGGTGATAGTTCGAGTTCGAGGTATATGTTGGCATCGTCCGTTGGACCGCCCTACCAATCTAGTAGGACTGGCTTTGATGCTTTCACTTGATCAAATCTTATGGTTAGTAAGCTCTTCTATTCATATCAAGATCCTCCTGCGACTGGCCCTGTCTCTATGCCTCTTCTAGTGGCTTTGTATGTGCTACTTATGCAGAGCTTTGCAATGATATTCCCTACCTCTGCGACTTTCCTAGGCTAAATCCAAAATAGAAACTTTCCTTTCCCATGCACCCAACCCCTATGGCTTTTATGGGGTCGTACCCTTCTGCCTGCCTCATGGATGGGTTTCCCTCCCTTCCCCAGAGCACTGAAATGAATGAATAATCGGACAGAATGAAACTTTACCTTTTCTCTAAGATTTAGGCTTTAGAGTGAGGATGTGTAAGTAGGCTCGACCAACAGGAGAGGATTTAGGACCTATCATCTTACCTGTCCTCCCTTCAAACCTGTCTTCTTAGGCTTAAGGTTTATGAGATGAGCGAATGACATCTCCGTAATCTACGAAGTTCTTGCGGAGTTCCTGGTAGGGTAAATGCTCCGCAAAGTTAACCCCGAACTCACTAAGGTGTCGTAAGGCCGCTTGACCTTAAGGCAAAGGAAGGTTGGCACTTTAAGGCTTCCTTAAGGAAGGAAGGCCGGCACATGACACTTCTATTTATTCCCCTCGCGGGAGAACCTTACGGATACATCTGAGAATGAATATCCAGATGCCAATCCTATTCATTATTGGACTTAATTTGAGGCTTGTTCACTGGCATGGTGATAAGGAGGTGAAAGGATAGCCTGAGTGAAGTGGGCGGGGAACTTCGTTTACTAGATCTAAAAACAGGATCACGATAGCAGGCATAACGAGCGAGATTGCCCCGACAACACTGGAACCTATGGGCAGGAATTTTCGGGGAGTAGCCCGCTTCTTCAGACACTTTCCTTTCATTGAGGGAGCCATTGAAAGGTTACTGGAACACCAGAAATAGAGACTACTCAAGCTAATGATAGAGGCAAGAAGACCTTCAGGCCAAGAACCATTAATTGATCATGACGATATTGTGGAAATGCTGCACGGACCCATATATATAAGAATGGGGAGAAAATCACCTTTATACTAAACCAAATCAAGCACAGAATCTTCTTGTAAATGGGAAGATCTGGGATAGGCGATCGACCTCCTGGAAGTAGCAATGTACATAGACTGGGTGAGTGGGGATGTAGCTCTGTGGACCGCTCGTCGGGCTTGATAGGTGGTGGTATCACACCCTTCTCAAAGGAACCGTATGTGACACTCTCGCGTCATACGGCTCTGTCCCGGGAATATTGAGTATCCATTCGACACAACATCTAGGTCCTCGAACCCATCCTCACACGGATGGAAGGTACTTACCTTCTAACTCAGGTAAGTAATAACCTTGCGTCGGATGCGTGCGTACCCTCATTTATTGATAGCTCCTTCCTCCGGGCGGGGTTACCGAAGGAATCCAAAAGGCCAACATGGCGCATCTGCATGCTCTATCTAAGGGTGGGTGGGGCCGCCCTCCTCCCCACACCCCCCCCGCAACAACGGTTCAGACCGACGGATCACGCTTCGTACATCTCGTATGTACACCTGATATAAGGTCTTGTACGCGTGCTCCTCGTTGTTCAGATCTTGACTTGTAAGGAATGACTCTGGTCCAAGCTTCCTAAGCTCTATGCTGTTGGGGAACTCGGCAAGGGTCTTACCACCTTCTTGATTTACTATGTGTGAGTCTTTGGAGTACTTTGGGATTATCTTCCGCGCCGAGGATTTGTGCTTGTGGGCAGGGGTGGATATAGCGGACCGGCGGATCTGGTAGTCGACAATCGTTCGGACTTGATAGAGGTTGTCGCAGCACCTATGGTGGGACAGGGGACTTATCGCGACGCCCGCGAACCGATTTACGATGTCTTCGTCGCTGACGTTCGTCAAGCAGGCCACGTGGGTCGGCCAGGGTCTTCTCCGGCTAATGATACCTCGATCCCGAAGCCTTTGGAGTATCTTTCTCACAGGCGCTTTTATCTGTATGGGTAATTTGCTGCTAAAAGATCCCGTCTGTTTCCAGTGTCCCCCTCCTTCCCCCGCCTCCCGACCCCCCAGCGCTTCTCTGGGAGTATACAATGACAACTCCCAGACGCTCAACGATTTGCCTGATCGTGAGACTGCCTGTTGAACGTCTGATGGCACGTTGCTCCGGCACGAGATTTCCCCTAATCTTTGCCGGATGTGCTTGACGGTCTCCCATAATATGCCCACACTCACTCGAGGACTTATTACTCCAGTTGTTCCAAGAGTCTCCGCTAGTTGAACCGCGTCCTGTAGACTCCCTGTTTCCATCCCCTTCGTCAGCTGTTGGATCGGGATACTCCTCC